>OU343222.1:162827296-162967296 GCA_910596185.1 Chrysanthemum makinoi | reverse complement strand
TTTATCCATTCAGGAGCAAGGTACCCTCGAGTGCCTCTTAATGTGGTGAACACATGACTTTGTTCTCGTGTCATAAGCTTAGCCAACCCGAAATCAGATACTTTTGCTAAAAAGTTGTCATCTAATAACACATTTTCAGGCTTTATATCACAATGAACAATCTTCACATCACAATCTTCGTGAAGGTAAGCAAGTCCTTTAGCTGTTCCAATCGCTATATTGTATCTTGTATCCCAATCCAGTAAAAACTCACCAAAAATCCATCTATCTAAGGATCCATTTGCCATGTATTCGTAAACAAGGAGACGATGCTTTCCTTCTGCACAAAAACCTTTGAGTTTCACCAGATGGTGGTGATGGATGCTACCAATCATGCTTACTTCTGCTCGAAACTCTTTCTTCCCTTGACCAATTCCTTCTAGCCGCTTGACGGCTACTTGAGTTCCATCTTTTAGGACCCCTTGGTAGACTGAACCGAACCCACCTTGGCCTAGCTTGGTGGTGAAGCCATTAGTTGCTTCTTCAAGATTGTTGTAGGTGAATCGAACAGGCATCCCGGATATGTTTTCCAAGAACGTATCCTCTTCGGCTATTTCATCAAGAACTTCCCCTAATTCGATCTTCTTCTTAAGCTTCTTCTTGCGACAGCGAATATACATTATTAGTAGTCCAACAAACCCAAACACTACCACTAAGACTATAACAACCAGTATAGTCACCACTTTAGAAACCATGTTTATTTTCAAATAAAGATGTAAACTTAGTTGCTTTTTAAGAAAAGCTAAAGGTTTTTGTTTTCAGTAATGAAGGTAATATATTACTTGTGAAGGTGTGATGGAAGGCGTGATGGAAGCAGAGGATATAGTGTGAGGTATGAAAAATGAATGAATGGTTTTCATTTGCGAATTGAATTAAGGAGGCCCAGTTGAAGTCACGTCTTAGAGCATCAGGTGTCGTGACAAGGGTAAACTTCGTCGTCGTGCCACCTCAGCGCCACATCAGCATCCCATTTTTCTACAACTAACCACAACAAACCCCCTCCTCACTCATAACAAACCTCAACCTCTTCATTTGTGGCCCACCACTACACACACTACACACACAAATCAAATTATATCCGTTTGGTTTGCATACTTTTCTGCTTTTGTGTCAGAAGTTTAGCTCGTCGTCCCCACGATTTTCACTTCCACGGCGAGCCACAACGAGGGACCCCGGTGTGGCGGCGAGCGACGGCGGACCTCCACGTCACCCACGGCGAGCCACAACCAAGTCCACACCGGATGCTCTAAGATATTAATGGTAACACGACGTATAATAAGCAGGTTGCCAGCTTTCTAGGAAAGACAAAAGGGAGAAGATTTTTTTTGAACTAAGAAAAAATGAAGATGATAAAGATGTTTTTTTTTTTTTTTTTTTTTCAATGACAATTTATTACAAACTACACCGCCTATCTCACACGTATTTATCTCACATATTTCTTACATACCACTTAGCCAAGATGCCCGGTCAACTCGGAGGTGTTTGATCATTGATGGTGTCAAAGAGAGAGTAACATCTAGGTGGGTTTGGACTTTCAACTCATTCACAACTCACAAACAACAAAACATGGCTAATCATTAACATTAAACTACAAAATGGTTGTGAGTTCAAGTATATGTTGTGTATTATGTGAAACTTAGTAAAGTTAACCTTAAACTACGAAAAGAGTATTCATTTCATTCCAAAGAAGTGAGCATCTATTTATACTATTAAATCACATGCTTATTTATACAAAAGGATTGTAAATTATGGGATTTTTTCATGAAGGTGTGATGGAAACAGAGTATATAGTGTGAGATATGAAAAATGAACGAAGGGTTTCCATTTTTGCATTGAATTAAAGAGACCCATTTGCATTGAATTAGTGTGAGATATCAATGATGGTATACTGGTATTGAATTTGGTTTTAGGAAAATAAATGACAAAGGGAGATGATTTGTACACTCACAAAAGTGATTGTAACACTCAAATTAATTGTATTTGGACATTTATACCTTTATAATTACACTTACATTTTCACCCATGTGAGGGTATAAATGTCCAAACACAATTATTTTGAGTGTCCCAATCATTTTTGAGAGTGTACAAATCACCTCCCAATAACAAAAGTTCTGTAACCTATGAAACACAGTGTATAAGAAAGATAAAGGACAAAAGTTGTGTATTAAAACGGGGACAGAATTAGGAACAATATGGCTGGGTGTACAAAATTCTTGTAAGTATATTAATGGGGTGTTTGGGATTGCTTATTGAAAATAGATTATGCGTTTTGAAAACTCATAATCAGCTATATCAAAACGTGGTTTTGAAATATAGTGTTTGGATTTGATTATGCTTTTAGATATCGCAATAATCAGATAATCAGTTTTTTAAATGTTTGGCAAAAACAGATTATTAATAACTTCACATGTGAAATGACCCAAAAAGACATTTTATTATTTATAACTTCACTTTGTATTTTTATAACTTATGACATTGTCTTAAAAATCAATAAATAAAAAAAGTTCACTTCGTTGTTAGGCTTAATAGAATTTATTAATTTATGTGAATAGTTGGGCCTAGAAGATAATTTATATATTTACATTCTCATTAAAACATTTTTAGAATTCTACTTTATGAACATTTTAGGGCTGCCTTTCAACTTTACGCGCCTCCATCCCCCAACAAAACCTGCAACTACAACACCACCACCAAAAAATAATGATCGGCTTTTTGTATATATTTTTTCTTGTTTGTTTGGTGAAAGAATGCTCTGCATTTCGAAGATAAAACAATAGTTGTGATATGAAGCTGCAATAAGAAATTACATATGTATGTGAGGGGCGTTATAATAATTGTGACATGTTAAGATAACTGCGTTTTCCAGCAGCAAGAGGCCAGCTACGTTTTCAAACCTGCGTTTTGGAGGTGCGCAAACGCAAAAAAGTGATTTTCAAAAATGTTTTGCCGAACACCAAAAGCAGATTTTTCACGTTTTCAAATTGTGATAAGCAGATAATCTGCGTCAAAACGCAGCCCCAAACACCCTCTAACTAAATAACACTGTAAACACATTTCGATGGACTGGGTGAATTTAAGATGCATTTAAGAAAAATTCAAGTCTTTTAAAATTTAACATTACATAAAAAAATCCATAAGTGTCATAGGATCTCGCAGGAACCCACCCGTCGCTAACAGAAAACCTGTGAAACAGGGTATTAACGAAAACATAGAGAGGAAGCTAAAAGATTTTTTTTTTTTAAATAACTAGTGAATTTGGAGGTGTTTGCTAGGTCAAAAAAAGAGGAACATGGGTTTGGAGCTTTAACACATTCACAAAGGCTAAATGAAAAAGTTAAAATTTCTAGTATGGATTACATTTTGAAAATCGTTTCATCAATTTGGACTCTAAAAATTTGTGTTATGAAATACAACACAGCGAGCAAAACTAATTTGCTCATCCTTTTATTGGCTTGCCATGTCATTTTGCTCGTGACACGTGTAAGTGGCAAACAAAATACTTTGACCGTCATTCCATTTTACGAAATAAGCCATTTGCTCGTGACACGTGTAAGTGGCAAGCAAAATATTTTGCTCTCCATCCATTTTGCTTGCCATTTCATTTTATGAAATAAGCCATATGCTCATGGCAAGCAAAATACTTTGCTCTCCATCCATTTTGCTCACCATTCAATTTTACGAAATAAGCCAACTCTAATTTTTTTTGTCTTGGTTGTTTGTGGAAAAGGTGAATATTAGCGTGATAAAGAAGGGTGTGTGTATTTATTAAGTTGATTGGTTGTGTGTAGGTGAAAAATTAAATTGATTGAGTTAGTGTATCGGTGTATTAAATCAAATTGTGAAGAACAGCAAGTCAAACAAATAAATGCAGAGAGTGGCGAGCAAATGAAGTAGCAAGCAAACAATTTTGTTCGGCATATCCCATTTTTATGTCATATTTTTTATTAAACAAAAGTGGCAAGCAAACAATTTTGCTCGGCATGTACCATTTTTTTTGTTTATTAAATAAACGTTTGGTCCTTATTATGACACGTATAAAGTAGCAAGAAAATGTATTTGCTTGTCGTGTAGAGATCCGTAAAGTGAAAAAATAGTGTCGGTTTTGATTATTTAATTGGGTAAGAGTAGACTTTGGTAACAAATTTAATGAAAAACCAAAGCTGACATTAAACTAGAAAAAACAATACTTGTTTCACTCTGGAGGGTGGGGTTGTAAATAAACTAAACGTTGAGTGAACATTTCATGAATCGTTCGATAAAAAAGTTCGTTTATGTTTGTTTATTTATTAAATGAACGGACCATGAATAATATTTTACGTTCGTTTAGTTAAATGAACAAACATAAACAAAAGTCTCGTCCGTTCATTTATGTCGTGAACGTCCAATTATGCGTTCGCTAATGTTCGTTTATGTTCATTAATGTGTTTTTGTTCGTCTATCGTATCTTTTTATTATGAGTAAACTGCAAAAATTGTCCTTGAGTAATACCAAATTCGCAAGTTATGTCACTGAAAAGATAATTTTGCAAATTATGCCACTATTGTGCATGCTTGTCTGCAAATTGTGTCCCTCGACCTAACGATCATTAGAAAATCTCATTAGTTACTGTTCAGGCCATGCGAAATGACTAATTTACCATTTTCTTCTTCCCCACTTTTATTTTCTTTTTAATTTGTACCACTACCACCCTCTATCACCACACAACCAACACCACCAATCTCTACTACAACACAACCACCACTGATTTAAAGGGGGTGGATAATTTTCTTTTCGACGACGTATCTCTTTTGTGTTCTTGCTAGTGGTTTTCTATGATTTTTTCCATTTTGTAAATCAAATGTGTACGTATAAAAGTAGATATTTCTGTTAGAAAATATTTAATGGTCATCATCAAAGTAAAGTGACTTTTACTCGGAACCTACCTTAAAGTCATGTGGTTGAACATGTTTTACTAGGCATGCCTATTATGTACCTCATATTGCTTAATCCGTGTATTTTATATCTTCAACTACAATCCAAATAAATGACCGTTATCACGTACCTTGTGGTCGAGCTTTCAAGACATGTCAAAATGTTATGCCAAATCAACACGGAATTTTCTTTGAGTTGATATCAATATAAATAGCCAATAGTAGTACGATATATAGCTAAAGTTTCAAATTTCATATTGTTGTTTTAGGAGAATATCAGAATATGGACGAAACATTCACTGGTCCACATTCCACAATGATTTAGAGTTTAGACCATTAGGCACTGTGGAGCCGTCCCGTTGGTGCCGTGAGAAAAAATTATTGTCACACCAGCACCTTTATTCACTACACCAGAATTCACCACCACAAAAACGCGCTCTCTCCTATAACATCACATTCTGGTGCCGTCATGTTATCCTAGACCCCACATTTTATTCCACTTATTTAAATAAAACAACACATTTGACTAAAATTAAAATTTTATATATTTACCGGGTCTTTGACCTTTTACAAAAAAAAAAAAAAAAAAAAATTTTATTAATAAAAAATACATTAAAAATAACTCAATGTATCAAAAGTAGGGGTCGAGCCGAGCCGAGCTCGAGCCTGCCAGAGCTCGAGCTCGGCTCGTTTATATATGAAAAGCTCGAGCTCGAGCTCGAGCTCGTTACGAGCCTCACATTTTGAGCTCGAGCTCGGCTCGTGAAATTTTTTCACAAGCTCAAGCTCGGCTCGTTAACACAAAGTTCGGCTCGTTAACACAAGGCTCGAGCTCGTTAACATGGTTATACGTATAGAAAATATATATACGTATATATTTCTAGGGCTCGTTTAGGCTCGCGAGCCTAAACGAGCCTTTTGTATAGAGCTCGGGCTCGGGCTCGATTATTAAATGAGCCCAAACTTAGGCTCGAGCTCGTTTAGGCTCGGCTCGTTCGAGCTTTTAACCGATCCGATCCCGAGCTTTTCACGAGCGACTCGGCTCGTTTCCACCCCTAATCAAAAGAACTAAAAATTAAACACATCGTTTTGACTTTTGCTTTAGTAGAATTTGCTCCATAAATCAATATAATAGTGAGATTATAAATATTTTCGAAGAAACTTTATAAAAAATGCAATTGTGAATGAGATATTATGTAACGATAATTATTGTTACAAACCATTACATTTGAGCCCATTAACATTTGAGCCCAACTTTTTTTTTACAAAACCACTGTTAAATAACCCTAAACAACATAAAAAGCAAACACATAAAACACAGCCTTTTAATCCTTCTTCTTTCTTTAGCTTTTTTCTTCCTTTTAGCTGCTCCATGACCTCCAACAACATAAAACGCAAACAAAACACACAATCACATCATACAAACACAAAAAAAAAGGAAAAAAGGGAAACGTGACAATAATACGCAGGGACGGAACCAGGACGTAGTGTGACCAGGTGCACTTGGAATAAACTAAATAATAATGCAAATATAATTTTTAGGGACCGGGTGCATTTAAGAAAAATCGATGTTTTATAACAAAATTAACACTACGACACAAATATCCATGGGTGCCCGGGACACCCCCTGGTTCCGTCCCTGATAATACGAAAAAACGCGAGGGCCGGTATCCTCTTTGCGCCATCCCGTCGCGTTTTCCGGGACCATTTGGGCTGGTCGTGACGGCTCATAACGCGAAACGCAAGCCACGGTGTGGAGCTCACGCCGTCCGGTCGCGTTTTGCCGGAAAACACCAGCCTTCAGGTACCGAAGGCTCTTAAAATGAAGCGTGAAAAGGCTCCACAATGATTTAAAATGAACTAATGAAGCGTGAAAGGGATGGAAATACCAATAATGACAATTAAACCTAAAACTACGATTTCTTTTGAAAGGGTTATAAACTTCGTCAAGCTAAGAAGCCTATAATAAATTTTGTTGATATAGTGTAAATTGTCGGATTGTCCTAGAAACATTAGAGTGTAAAAAAAATTTGAACTACATAAAAAAACTATAAATAACAAGAAACATGTCAATGGAAGTATGGAACGAGTAAAAATACTCGGTAAATAAACTCTCCCCTCCCTTTTCACACTCCCAAATTACTCCAACATTAGCTTTTTACTTTATATCACATACACCCTTAAGCCACCAAGACCAATGCATTCTCATTTCCTCTTGTCTCCATCAAACACATGGCTCCAAGCCTCAAAAGAACCACAACTTTTGTTTATTTCCCAATTAGAAACTACAATAACTTGAAACTAGGAGAAGCCATTCAAACTTTGCCCTGACTACATGTATAAAAGATACAACATAGTAGGCTAGTTTCTTACCAAATTCAAAATATATAAATTCTCATTGTTTCCTCTCCATTGCACGGCAAAAAGGAGACTAAGAACATAGGGTTTTTAAAGTTAGTTTAAGCAACTTGCAAGGTTATTGGTTAAGGGTAATTAAAGTTACGGTCTTGGAGTTGTAATCTTGGGTTTTCTAGTGTATTCTTGGTGTTCTTATTCACTAATCTCCGTAAATTCATTCTAAGCATCCACCACTCTTTTTCATACTCATTTACACATTTATATAACATTTCATAATCATTTTATATTACTTTTAGATGCTTTGTTGTGTTGAAATTGGATTTAGAATTAAGTTGAAAACCCTAGTTTTGAGTAGAAAATTTCAGTCGATTAGTTCATAATAGAAAACCACATTATAAATTTTGTGGATGAATTCCAGTGGCACACACATAAATAAATGTCTTAGGTAGTTCCCCATCGAATTTCATAATTTTTGGAGTTGGTTTAGTATTTTTAACAAGCGATATGCAATCGGTTGTCAAAACCGACACAAAACTAGGTTCTAAATATAGATAGTATAAATCACCACCTTAGGAGCAATTTGAGCAATCGACCATTGTGAACTTTTTGTAGACCATACCTTAACTTAAACGTAGCAAGTTGGATCGAGTCGTGAGAATAAGTAACGAAGGAGATACGACCAAATTAAGTCGGGTTATGTTTTCTGAAAATTTGACAGTTTGATACCCATGTATATTTTTTGTTTTATGAAACAATTGGTAAATAACTAAGAAAAATAGCCTACATTTTTGGAAATTAGACTAACAAACGCTCAACCTAGGCTTTTGAATCAATTGATTTTATCAGAAAACGAGTGAGATATAGCCAGACAAAGTCATAATTTTTTTGGAAAACAGTAAAAGCCGGTCCAATTATGAATTTATATAAACCGACATCCAAAACATGTTCTCATGAATAGAGGCCTTGAAATAATGAAAGTAGACGTATTCACCCACGTTTATAGAGTTGAACGGATAAAAACAAGCTTGAAACGAAGAAGATACACTCATTCAAAGAAGGGTTTAAAATCAATAAATTTTTATATTAAAGTTTTGAAATTGTAAATGTGTTTAATTCGTTTTTCTTAAACTTTTGACTTACATAACATTCTAAAACCTCACTACAAGCATATAAGGGTGATAAAAGTGTGTAAAACTCATATGCATTTAGTACATGTCGCATCTTCGCTAAAACGACTTATTTATCTAGGTCGCTTTTAGAATTCCTTGTCGTTGAACTCACATTACATTTTTCTGACACATTACTTACTCAAGGTAAGTTTCATAGCCTCACTTTTACTTGTTTATACTTGTTTTGAAATACTTGAGGCGAGAATACATTGCTTGCTTTTACATACGAACATAAGTACATAAAACATTTACGGATTTCCTAAGTTATCACACTTGCCATTAAAGTCCTCACAATCATAAACCGTTAATTGTGTTGTAAGCGTGAATATTATGAATAGATATATTGGGATTAAACTCCCCCGTCCGGGTTGGTCGCACTAACTGGTCAAACGGATGCATATCATTTGATGTCGTTCAGGTGCTTGGCAAGGCACCTGTTTGGGGCAGATAAACAAACTAACTATTAAGGCTTCAGTGTCATGAGCTTAGTATAATAGTAATACTTTTCATGATCTTGTACAGATTATAATAAACACAGAAATCTTATGGTCTACACTGCTTTTACTTAAATCTATGAACTCACCAACGTTATGTTGGCATTTTTAGCATGTATTTCTCAGGTGTGTAAGTTGCTTGATTTGTCATACATGGAGTCCATTCATTGAGTCGCCGTTGGCGGTTACATTTGCGAAGATTTTTCTGTATGGACTTATATCATTTGAATATGTTTTTTTGTTAAAACTATATTTATGTTGCTATGAAACTTAAGAACTTTGTATTGAAAACCTTATGTGTTTTAATGAATCAAATGATGTATATTTTTAAAATGGCTTATATAGAGAACGTTCTTTATACCTGGTGACTTTGTGCTATGAAGTCACGCCCCCGGTTACCTTTCCGCTATGACATTTTGAGGGTGTGACAGATAACTTCGAGGGCAACACCGAAGCCAATGTATTACCTTACTAGAACACTGATTTGTGTTTCGTTGTAGGTATTTTTTTATTAAATTTTAAATTTATATCTTGCCGGACTATACCTAAAGACACACTTTCACGGGTAGTGTACTCGATCAGATGTAGCCAGTAGGGTAAGTACGAGGTCGATCTCAGGAATAGTGTTGCTTAGAATTAACCTAGTGTATTTTACAGATTTAAAAGGGGGTTTTGATTTTGTTTTAATTATAACTACTAAAACAAGAAAAGTAAATTACGTTAAATTATTCTACGTGTGTTGTGATCAAATAAGAGAAAGTAGTGCTAGCTATGTTACTCCTATTACATTTTAGTTGTCCGTTTATTAGTGCAAAGATTATGTAAAGTACCGTTGACTTCAGAATGTACAGTGAATATCCCCTTGGTCCAGGTAATACTTCCATACTCCTATCTAACTTAGACTAGACCACTTGGTCCATGTATCTAGCCTCTATACATGTAATCTTGTAGACCATTTGGTCTATGTATCTACTCAATTACAAGCATGCATTAAGTTGTGTTAACTAATCTATGTGATTTACCTATGATACCTACTTGGTCCATGTGATACCTACTCTTCTCACTTGGTCCATATAATATTTATACTTAAAATACTCAAACATATAAACGAGTACTTATTGAACGATAAACACATAAACTAAACAATACTAAACATCAAATCTTAATAAACGGAAATAACAATCATGAAATATTCATAACATGGCTAACACTAAAAGGTATTAGCCCATAATCTATGTAAAAGCACAAGAATATAATTCAAACGAAAAACAAATAAAAATCATGATGAAATCGATATGCAAATCGAAAGAGTAAACCTAATGTAATGATACGAGACATTCTCTTCTTGATTTCCTAGCTCTTGGGACTGATCTTGGGGCCTTGGAATGGTGAAATTTGGTTGTGGTTGAGAGTGGTGAGTGAATAATATTGAAAACTCCCATATGGGGTTTGTATTTATAGTCTTTTGTTAGGGCACTGATACATCGTATCCGAGATTTCTTAATTGCTGACGAAGAAAGCATATTCCAAGCATATTTTGGGTATCTTTTAAATACGGCATATTGTTGAGTTGTGATACGCCGTATACCTTCAAATCTTCGATATACTTGGACTGGGGATACGATCTTCAATACGGCGTATGGCCAAAGTTTCATACGCCGTATACCTTCAATGTTTGACTTGGGCTTTGACTGCAGAGCTTCCAAATACGTCGTATTGTCAGAGTTAAATACGCCATATGCTTCAATATTCACCAATACTTAGTGAATTCTTCCAGATATCAATACGGCATATGGCAAGAGTTACATGCGCCGTATGCTCTTTTACAGCTTGCATACAAAATCATCAATAATAGCTCCAAATCGTGCATTTTTCGGTATCTTTTGTAATATTGCTCCAAAATCACTGAAAATGGAAAACTTAAGCAATTAAGCATCAATTCAGATAAAAACATGCAATATTTGAGCAATAATCATGTGACAAATATAGTACTAATTTGGACTCATCAAACACCAACATAATATTGCGGTACTTTGCGTTGTAATACCGCCTAGCATTATAGCACCCATGAAAGGATAGTAAATGATGAAAGACTTTAGGATTATACCAGTCATCTTTGTAAAAATTTGGTTCTTTTATGTTTAAGCTTCTAAAGATGTGATGTTTTTTCTAAGGATATAATATTTATTATTATTATTATTATTTTTGAATTCATCAAGTCATGTATTTTTCGGATTCTTTTATATGACCCCGACCTCCAGTTATCACGTTACATTGACCCTCGAACATTTGGAAAACAATTAACCTTTGACTATATTGAACCTTACATATTTTATCCTTTAAATTAGTGGTGGTAGAGGTGGTGGAGGGTAGTGGTGGTGGTTGTGTAGTGTAGATGGTGGTGGTGGTTGAGAGTGGTGGTGTTGGTTGTGTGGTGGTAGAGGGTGGTGGTGGTGCAAATTAAAAAGAAAATAAAAGTGGGGAATAAGAGAGTAAATTAGTCATTTCGCAGGGGCTGGAACAGTAGCTAACGAGATTTTTCAATGATCGTTAGGCCGATGGACACAATTTGCAGGCAAACATGTGCAGTAGTTGCATAATTTGCAAAATTATATTTTCAGTGGCATAACTTGTGAATTTGGTATTACTCAAGGAATTTTTTTTTGAAGTTTACTCTTTTATTATATACTTTTAAAATTGATCTATTTAAACGAAACAACACCTATAAAACACAATAATATGTATATTTTTGAAGATTTTTATGTTTATTTTTCAACATGCATTTATGTTTGCTCGTTTTTGTTCATTTAGTGTCTTAATGAACGGACATGAACAAACTTATTTTCTTAATAAACAATCATGAACAAGAAAATTTATTCGTTTAAGCGATCGTGTTCGTTAATTTACCCGGTTAAATTAAATGAACGAACATGAACAAGGCTCCGTTCGTGTTCGTTCGGTTCGTTTACAACCCTACTGGAGGGTGTGGCCGATGCTCCACGTGGTTTTTCGGGTATAACTAAAGTGGTTTCTAGATTTATTTCCCCGGATCCTCTCCTCATGGTTCTGACCCGTAACAGGTTTGCTCCCTTGACCACAAATTTCGTTAGTTTGACTGTGAGATGCAAGTTTGGAGGACTGAAATGACGAATATACCCTCATCTTCATCCCTCTAATTTTCTTTTTACAGTATACAATTATTTTTTGTTACTATTATCTAAAAAGGTAAATAAAAATCCAACCACCCACTCTCTTAACAACATAAATTATAAATATATATATATATATATATATATACTAGTGTCAAAACCCGTCCGATGGACGGGTATGATTTGAAGTTTTTATTTTTAGGTTTTAGTAGAACAAATATATACTAAAAGTAATAAAAGTTAAATTAAACAATTTACAACTATAATTGATGTTACCATAATATATATATATATATATATATATATATATATATATATATATATATATATATATATATATATATATATATATATATATATATATATATATATATATATATATATATATATATATATATATATATATATATATATATATGCGTTTTATTTTTATAAGTTAGTTTTTTTATTAATTTTTATCTACATAATTTACTTTCCTAACGGGCAAAGGCAAAGGCACGAGAATAAATTTTATAATACACTTATATAGTGAATAATGAACTCAACAAAAAAAGAATGGTTATCTGATAACTTATTGTATTTGTATCTTATGATTATTAATCTCGAGCCCTTAAATATATCCCAAATACATGTTTCATATCTCCTTCTCATAATTTTGATCGGTAGTTGGGTTACACTGATTTGAATAGTTAATAATGGTACGCCAATTATTAGTTTAATAGTGTCATCTTATTCATGTATGTGTAAGACGTTGTTTTGCCTTTCTCCTTGGCACCTATTATTTGGTTTACCAAGTAATTGCTCAGTATACACAGCTCATATGAGTTAGGAAAGAACTCAATCTTACTGTAATAATATGTATTCATTCAATCAATGTTTATATGACGAAAAAAGGTGTACCTTTCTTTCTTTTGAATTTCCTATGGTTTATTACATAAATAATATGTTAGCAAAAAATGGTTTTTTGCAGCTTCTGCTAACATATCTGCTGCTTGTGAAGTTGTCTTGAACTCCATGTCCTACTCATGGTTGAACACGGAAAAATGATGGTTGGCAACCTTGATTGTTCATTGACATGTGGGAAATCAATGGTGTAATGGAGTCCACGGCTTTCATGCCTAGTGAGTGCACTGCTCACCACTGGTTTGGCACAACAAAACAGGTTCCTCATTTCACAAGTATTTTCAATGTAGTGCTTTATAGGGATGTTAGTAAGCTATACAGTGATTAGTAATAATATTAATAACGGTATTCAGTTGGTGGAAAATGAACGATATTCCATGGAATTCTTAGAAGGTATCTTTCAGTTATTATGATGTATGTGCTGCTATATTAGATGGCATGATCTTCAACAGATACTAATTTTCATACAAAACGTGTTTATGTGTCCTATACACTGTAGGAAAAAAAACTATGTATAAAAGTGCTTAATTTTTTATCTGAAAACGTCATATCATAGATTCTAAGTAGTTGACTTATCTTAATAAAAATGGGAATACCTTCTAAGGCCAAATTATCCATGGCTAGTACCTTGTTGCCATGCTTAATGAGATATTAGGAGTACCAATTAAGAAAAAACATATTGTACAACCATTAAGTTCAAACTTCAGATAGCATTCAGCATCCTGTCAATTAAACGCGATAGGCCGGTACCATTTTTCTAAAAGCGGACACTTTTCTCATTAACAGTAGGTAACTGAAGGCAAACAAATTTTAAGGACACACCCTCGTTAAATAATTACACCCTTTTAATATTCTTGTATTTTTTTGTCATTTTATCTCATTAATTACGATGAGTAAAGCCACACACTTAGCAAAGGTGAGCTCTTGATATATAAGGCATAAGCAAAGGCGAGCTCATGATATATATAAGCCATAAGCCCAAGTCAAAACAGTCAAATTCGCTCTAAGATTGATCAGAGAAACAAAGCAAATGTAGCACTTGTTAGTATCAGGACTCAAGTTTGTATTACGGATATGTTTAGCATTTGACAAGGTAAAATCGGCCTTTGTCACGCCTGCTTGGAAAGCTTGACTTGGAAAGTGAAAGTGGTAGCAACACACAAACATGATTAAGACTAATAAGAACCCATTCTTGGAGGAGTTACCGGTCTAATTTGTTGCAATAATAAACCATTTACAATTGTGATTGTTATTGGTTTGATTTGAATAGTTAATAATGGTACGCCAATTATTAGTTTAATGGTGTCATCTTATTCATGTATGCATTGGCGGAACTTAATAGGGGCAGGGGAGGGTCCCGACCCCCCAAAATTTGCGGCACCTAGTGTAAATATTATAGGTTTTATGGGTAATTTAGTTGAGGTTACAAACAAATCTCCGATTCGGCCCTCTAAAATAAATTCGGCCTCCCTAAAAAAATGTTCAAGTTCCGCCACTGCATGTATGCGTAAGACGTTGTTTTGCCTTTCTCCTTGGCAAGGGTTTCATTGTGGGTCGTTCGTGAAGCATTAAAAGTGTTCACAGATCAAATAAGCAGTTTGGACTAAACATGTCAAATCCTGTTCGTTAATATCTCCATTTGTGGCAAGTTAAACGATTGCATATAGGTTAAATGACACGTTGCAATAACGCTTATTAAAAATGAAATAACCCTTGGTCGTATATCATAATCAAACATTTAACCAACGAATAGCATTAAAGGTTTATAACGAAGATGTTAAGTATATAACATTTTTTTCTAGCATTAAACATTTAACCAACGAATAGCATTAAAGGTTTATAACGACACCTATGAGAAAGTTGTGTAAAGGTATTAGGGTAACGCATTATTCATACACATTTTTTCTACGATCATTTACTCTTAATTGCATCATTTATTCTTTTACATGTTGGATAGTGCTCCACTTTTTCAGTAATGAATCGTAAATTTGTACACACATAGCATATCTCCATTTGTTATCAGGGCTTTTGGTCTTCATCCACTATATTGCATCATGAAGCATCAAATGAAATATCTCCATTTGGCTTTAAAACCTCATTGATGCGTTTCATTGTCTTCGATTATTCACAGTATTTAAAAGGAGTATCATTAGTGTGTGCCTATATGCAAACATCACGCTACTACCACCAAGATCCGCACCGTTTTCTAAACAGTATGGAAGTATGTTAAAATGAATACATAATAATGTTGGTACATCTCTGAGATTAATTGTTAAAAAATCTCTTAATAATGTTGTATTTTCCCCGTGATTTAATTGTTAAAGAGGATTAGCTACCCTATGTGTATGACTACAATATTTAAAGGTTTCATTGTGTGCTTATATGTACTAAAATTGCAATCCCCATATCTCTTGTATCCGTGATTTATACAGTGAGACTGAAAGGCGCATTTCATAGGCATATATCCAGTGACCTCTTAAGTGCCAAATAAAGTGATTCATCGAGGCACATCAAGTATTGGTGGAAAAATTGACAAAGTTGGGTAATTAGTCAAATGGATTCGGGTCAATCTGTTCTTTAAGCTGTTTCCCTGTTATCAATAACAATAAACCAAATTGACCCATATTCACATTAACATATTGTAAAACCCCTCTAAATAGATGCAGCACTGCTTCAAAATTTGGCTTTTAAGGTCAAACAGACCACCTATAAAAAAATTACCTTAACAAACTTAGAGTAACAGATTAGTCCCTTTGAACACAGAAGTCAAAACATTGGAAGTTAAATTCTCACCAGCAACATAAAGTCCACAAACATTGGTCTCCCCTTAAAGACCAGCTCGAACCCCTCCACACATGTAATGAGCAGCGGGAACAACTGGAATTGGGTCACCAGTTATATCCAAGCCATACTTAAGGCACTTAACAGCTATATTTGGAAAATGAGAAAGAATTCTCTCTCTGGCTTTATGACTAATGTCTAGAAGAACATAGTTCTCATTACGCTTTTTAAGTTGATCATCTATGCTTCGAGCCACGACATCTCTTGGAGCCAGCTCAGCACGTTCATCATACATAGGCATGAACCTTTCCATATCGAGATTATAAAGAAGCCCGACCCCCATCACCCCTCACAGCTTCAGTGATCAAAAACGCATTTTCCCTGGCTTTTGTTGGTGTGATTGGGAGTCCTTCATCTGCAAGTGCAGTTGGATGAAACTGCACAAATCTGAACACGAGAGTATACATCTGAGTATCATTTCCTTCAAGTAAGAAATTAGCTTATAACTATTTAATCTCTCGACATGCTTGATGCAACATAAAGCTCTATAATATGTAATTCTTAATAAATAAAAGACATAATTTCTAAAAGATATATATACCTGTCCATGCATCCTTCACACTTCACCATGAATTTATCTGGATTATCGGGCATCTTACACTTGCAGTATCTTCATATATCAGAAAATTAAAACCACAATTAATTCTTACTCTGTAGTTCAGAATATAGCAATTCCACAAAAAATCAAAAGTGTACTCACACAGCGACACGATCAGGCATGAACGTATCAGTAGCAGTTTTGTATTCAAACCGACAAAAATAGTCCTCAGTAGCCACATTCACCAGCTTCTTATAATTCCTAAAAGAATGCACAATACACTTCCCTTCAATCGTACCTGCACTCTGCCAATCATAATGATTTGACAAAAATAGCTCCTTTGCACCATGAAATGTACACCTCCCTCCCAACGATTCCTCCGGCTTGTAATACCTCCTAACCTTAACCTTCACATTATTCCTATGATCAGACTCTAGCTTCTCCACGCTAGCAACATACGGAAGCTTGTCCGAACCAACCAACCTTATTAATACACAATCACCGGCTGTAAGAAGTAAAAAAAAAAAGTCTAAAACACCTTTCTATCAACAGAATATAGTATTTATTTTTTTAAGTAACACAAACAATAAGTCCAAAGAACGAATAATAGAAAGTAATGGTTTGGTTTTGTATTGGCCAACCCTAAAAGGAGGGGGGTTTGTGGTAAGGTCTTCCCCACTCGCCTTCCATCTCAATTATTGTTAAATTAGCAAATCCACATACATGCTCCAGTTCTAATCGTTAACACAGCAACATCTCAGTTTTATTTAATCAATTTGTGTAATATGTTTGTGTGTGTCAACCATTATTTAGATGTACAAACACCCCAATCTATTGTCATTCTGCACTATTTAAACTCCAAGCCCAATTGTTCGTGTAAGATGTTATTTCGATGGCACAGGTGTGTTTTTATTTGATGCAAACAACCCCCTAAGTTTGCTGACCTATGTGTCTGTGTCATTACCACCCAAACATCTCGTTTGAATCGAATGATTGTGCCTGACTGCCATTTATAAGCTTCTAACTCCATTAAAATCCAAAGATCATGTGGCCAACTTAAAAACAATTTTTAACCAAAAAATAATGCAAATTAGACATGAAAAAATATCAACAAAGAATGATGGTAAGGCTAACCCATCTTGATCCCAGTTTCGAAGTATGTGGCATCTTCGTCGACTTTCAACCTTTAGAAAGTGAGAAAATTGGACTGATCAAATATATGTCCATTGTATACATTTTTTAATAGATAATCAAATATTCCTAATTATAATGTCCATCATACCTCCAAAAAAAAGCGCCCGTCTGGAAGTGGTTCACAACTGCATTATTTGAAACAGATTATTAGTTGTGAGATATTAGCTAGAGACAAAATTTATGTGTGTAAGATATAGCTTGTAACATGAAAAATGACTGAAACATACTCTGTGATTTCCACCTCATATGCATAT
This sequence comes from Chrysanthemum makinoi, assembly GCA_910596185.1. Taxonomy (NCBI): domain Eukaryota; kingdom Viridiplantae; phylum Streptophyta; class Magnoliopsida; order Asterales; family Asteraceae; genus Chrysanthemum; species Chrysanthemum makinoi. Next base: position 162,949,447 of record OU343222.1, on the reverse strand, counting down.
TCAGCGACATATCCTGTTGTAGAATTGGGATAACCTACATTATGAGAACAGTTAAAAACAGGCCTAAACTAATGAGTTAAGGTGGTTATATCGGCACGGACGGAGCCACCTAGTACTTTGCTTCAGCTTTATTAAATTTAATCATATTTGAATGGACTTGGCCCACCTTATTTTATATCTTGCAAGCTAGAGCTATAAACAACCCTTATTTGTTATGCTTTTAGACTTGAGATGTCTCTAAAATGCTTTAATAGAATCCATGTACAAATAATGTGATAGAAAACATACATTGAACTCTTATTTGTACACAGTAACATATTTGTTTATGTTAATGGTTTAATAGATGGGTTAATGATTTTTCATGAATAAAATCCACCGTAAATTTCATGGCTTTCAATATTATTTAAGCTTTTCGTCTTATACTAAACAATGCTTGTCTTTTTTCCGGCCCACCCAAAACCTAAATCCTAGCTTCGTCAATCGGTACACCTTAAAAAAATAACAGATATACAGATAGGTATCTACCATTCCCATTCGCTGGTTTCCTTCCATAATTATCTCACCTGACATTTGAACACAAAGGTCAACCATATTTATCAAACTGTCATTCTCCAGTTTCCTTTCTGCATATTCCTCTGGGAAGTTCCTCTGTATTATATTTTTCAGTGTCACGATGAGAAAAAGAAAAACAGAAAAACCAGCGTGTATGTTACTTAAATCCAACTCCAAGTGATCATCACGTACCAACAAATAAATACAGTTTACTAACATTATAATCAATCAATCATCTACAATATTAGAAGCCTATAAGAAATAGGTAATTATGGATGTCACATGCACTCAAATTACAGATTAGATATGGCCATTACTTATACACTGCACAAATGTGAGGGCAGACCGTGAAGCATGTTCGTTATCAATAGCTCATATTCTTCCTTGTTATGAGAAATAATGAAAAAATGCAGGAAATACGGAAAAAGTTTACAAATAACCACAATGTTCTTATTCAAATGGATTGACAACTTTTGGTATACTACTGAAGAAGGTAAATAAATACTTTAACAAACCTAAAAAGGCCATTAACACAATTGTCTACATGACAACATAATATCTAAAATCCACGAAAGAAGAATATTAAAAACGTATATGTAAATTTTATATGTACCTTTATTATTAACTGAGCAGCCAAACGTCTTTTTAGACGGGAGGAGCCAACACCCCTATAGACGGCATGAACCAAACATCCCTTTAGACTGTTGCATCCTATAATATAATCAATCGATTCTACTTGAGTTAAGCTTAAAAAAGTCATAATTCAAGAAGTTATCGGATGAATAGTACGGATTATAGTTTTTAAACCAAATTTGGTTAAAAGAGTTATTTATGAACATGTGTAGACATGCTTAAAAGATGTGGCATAGAAGCAAATTTGAGATCAACCATGGTGCTGCAAATACATCATCGGTGCACCTACTAAAGTTATACCAAGCATGACTGACGAATACATTATGAATGTTAGATGAATGACAATAAAGGAAAAAAAATATGTTAAACTGAAACTGACAAAAAAAAATCGGGATTCTTCACCTCTAAAACTAAAAAGTCGATATTCTTCACTTGTAAAACTAAAAAGTGATTATACTTTTTAGGATAATTATGTTTAGGAATAAGATATTATTTATACACAAAAAAAAATAGGTTAAAAATATATATGGTATATTTATCTTTTAAGTAATATATATCATAATTTATTTTAATTATTATCTTCAAAAAATACATACCTGAAATACAAATTCCAGAATTTTTTTATAATCTCCTTATTTATATTGATTTGAAAGATATAAATCAAAAAACAATTTACTATAGTGGTAAGTTGTTTTACAAACACATGAATGACCCAAGTTCAACTCCAACAAATGTCTTCTTTTTAATAAAAGAATTTTAAAATTCAAAAATATCAAAAACAAAAACGAATTTTACAATTTATAAAAAAAAAATGTACATATATTAATTAAAATGCCACATGTCATTTAAAAAAAAAAATGCCACATAAATATAATGATGACATGGAAATATAACGAATTTTACAATTTATAAAAAAAAAATGTACATATATTAATTAAAATGCCACATGTCATTTAAAAAAAATGCCACATAAATATAATGATGACATGGAAATATGACTTGGCATTATGGGATGCCAAGTGGCATTTTATGTGGCATGCCTCCTCTTATATATAATGTGTATATATATATATATATATATATATATATATATATTAAATAGCATCAAATACGACGTCGCTTATGTGTTTGGATACATGCATTCTTTTTTTGGCTTGCTAGATGCACGATATTCTTAACCAATTTGATTATCCGGTTTAAGAGTAAAAATGGTGCCAGTTGATAACACTGGAACATTCTCGAGACACACAATCATCAGATAATCACCACGCGTATGCTAGGGTTTGATGTTTTGGGGCTTTTGTTTTCTGCTTCACGATTCTATGATTGGCTGTGAGGGATTTTGGTGCCGGAGTGTTTTTTGGTTGATTCTACAATTTGTAAGCTTCAATTTGCTATTTTTGGATATTTGGTCATGCCATGTTTGATGGTCTTCTGGAACGAATTTATACATCTATGTGTTGCTTCGATATAAATTGGGGTTTATTAAAAGTGGATGAAAAGATTAAACACGGAATCCACACCTTGATTGTGGTTGCAGCCATGTTGGGTATGTTAGTTAATAGTAATATACCATTTAAAATGATGGAGCTTTGCTTGCCTTTTTCCCTACTTTTTTGGTGGGCTATTTCGCTCCAACATAGTAATGGCCTATGATGATTAATTGTTGTTTTATAAGTCAAATGATATTGGTCATTGGAGTTTTGAACCGTAACTTGGTGGGGCAAGGACCGGATGGCATGATAGCTTACTTGCTATTATGCAACCGAGTTTCTTTGCAGCTATGGCGGAATTCAGACCTTTTTGACCATTTTCCATTCACAAATTTGAGGCTAATGATATATTGTATAAGTTTTATGGTTTCTAACTTTTACAAACCATAAGTTTATATACCGTGAAAAGGTCGGATGAATGGCTTGGTGGATTCGATAAACATGAGATCGTTTGCATCGTGGCGGGGCGAGCTTCCTAAGCTTGCAGCCATGACGGGGGTTTATTGAATTGGTTTGTGCGCACTTTAGATGTGCCTACAGTTTGGATTGTGCACACTTCGGATATGCCATTGTTTACCTGGTAAGTGTATAATGCGTAGTATCTTGAGTCAGTGATGAGTTTCAACGGGTCCGGTTAAAGGTGAGATTGGCCATATCTTGGCAAGGCAATGGCGAGTGCATCATCTTTTTTTTTTTTTTTTTATAATAATTGGTACCCTATCTGAGCCTATACTTGAAAGCTTGATATCATGAATGTAATTCGTAATAAGCAGCACACCTTAGAACCTTTTGATATGTATTGCCGGTATGCTCCTTGACACTAGACTCTTAATTAGTTTTGTATGTTGTTGTCTTTATGAATTTGAGTATTTGACTATTAAGAGGGTGTTTGGGATTGCTTATTCTGTTTAAAGTACAGTCAAATTAAGTCGATAGACATAAATTTCTTCTATTTTACTTTCTGAAATGGATACTCTGGTAATGGATCAAGCGGGTTTGAGTCAAACCAAGTAAAATGCAGGTACACCTTTAGATTTTTTCCCTTTGATGATTAGGCTGCGAATTTGTAACAGACTATTTTACATATGAAATATCATGTTGCGAAGCTGAATGATGACTTTGGTGATTGCTTCTACAGCAGCCATACCATTACATATTGTATATTTTAACCTAGCAACGTATGTTTCGACACGATCTTTTAATTGTATCTGTTGAGAGTTACACATTTTTTACAATATGCTTCAACAAGTTGTGGATAACTTTATGTATAAAGAAGGTCTTACTCAGTTGGGGTGTTTGGATTATCTTAATATCACATTATTGAACCCGATTACCGAGTCAGTTTCCGCTCATCTGTTCCAGGTAGGTATTCTATTACTATTATATTCTATGTTTAACTTGAAATTCAAGCTAACCGTGTAACTATTATGGTAACAGGAAAGATAAGAAGGTCGTTTCTTGGAATTGCAATTCTCAAGCCATCTTCACTGGAACATTCTCTGTTATCGAACATTATTTAGCGTTGGATTGCTTTCATCTTCTTCTTATGCACCTGATATTTTACTATTAGTACGTAGAACTTCACATATTTGCTTCAGATCATGTGTCTATAAATCATATGATTAACTATGTAAAACTCTAAATTTCAAATTCATAAATTCACATCTAATTTGAAAATTTAACTAAGACATACGATTATAAATGAAAGCCTAAAACCTTATGTCATGTAATAATTAAATTGTAATTTGCCTAATTTGTGTTCTAAGCGTTTAAGTTGATTTGTTTTCTTTTGCCTAAAGCCTCCATGCGTTTCTCCTTCGAAATATACGACACATCCTTATATTTGAAAAGTCTTTACACGTTTTTTTCCCTTAGCCTCCTAAAACCAATTTTATATGTTACAAATCACTTTACACATTAACATTTAATGAGAAGATATGATCAAATAACTGTGAATAATTAGAAGATCACAATTCTCTCCTTATTTACTCACTAAAAATACGGTCCCTCCTATTATTTCATCACTTCACATGGTTTTGGTTAACCGTATACCATTTTCTAAAACTCAGAAAACCCTAAAGCACAATAATATTCGACTCTCATCTTCTCCCAAGAAGGTTCCAGGCTCGAAGGCGGTTCTTGATGTTTAGCATTTGGTGATCGTGGTAACAAGGTGATGATCAGTCCGTAGTATACAACTTCTGATAGTTGGTGTTGTAGATTTTTGTGATCGTGGGTTATGGATCCGAAGGGGGTGTGGTTTTGGTTCTTTCTTTCTTGTTTCGTTCCTATAATCCGAACTCAAAAGGTAACCATGAATCAACCTTTTTAATTGTTATGTCACCATAAATGTTGTGAACCTTAAAACATGTAAACCTAATGTACATCATGTTTTGCTTATACTTTATCTCGTTAAAATCATGCTAATATATGTATAAGAGGTCGTATGAAACATGTTATATATATAAGGTTTATCGTACGAATCTGTTGACACATGATGTCGAGTCTTTGTTTTCCTTTCTATTTGATCTGGTCTTAGTACAAGCCCTAGGGCTGTTTTCGTTGAAGCTTTGGTAACCATCATCACACAATTAATGAGGGGGGTAAACTGGAAACCCTATATATAAAATTAACGAGGGCATAAAAAGGGTCTAGGGTTTTGGTTATGATTTCATGTGTAAATCTGGTTTTAACATGTTTCGTTATGTGTGAGTTTTAATGTCGAATTGTACTTAAAGTCTATACATATAACATGTGTGCAATCAGGGTTAAAGGGATTTAGGTTTTGGTTTGTTTGGTCTCATTTGTTTCTGTCTCAGTTACAAGCAGTCCAGAAAAATTGGGTCGGGTTCAAGGAGGTGTAAGTAAATGATACCAACGTATTTTTGAATGGTTTTTGGGTCTAAACATAAGTTCAATCCATGTACTTTATGGAAATATAAGGTTCATAGCAAATAGATGTCGGGAAGGGTACTTTTTAAATTTTCCAAGTTGGGTGATCAAAGCTGTTAAACTAAGTATGGAAATCAGTTGGAATGTCCGATTTTTCATTTACAGACCATAAGGTCTTAAGGGCTATAAATTGGTATGATAAATATTTGGCATGTTAATTTACTTCTGGAATTTTTGGGGATTTTTGTGAATTTTCTAAACTGGTCTAACAGACCCATACTTTAAAGGTGTAACAGCAGGTCATTTTCTGTACAGGTCTTGAAAGATGAATTTTTAAACAATACTTATGTTTTGAAATAAAATCTATAAAAATTTGAGGATGAACTTAACTGATATGGTAACCTCTGGGAAATTTCTCAGATTTATTGGAGCTATTTTGATGCGCCCAAAAATTTGTAAGAAACAGGTCCAGAATTGGGAGTTTAAAACCTACGCGTACTGTTTTAGAGACAAACAGTACGCGTAGTATTATGATTATTTGCCGAAAGCAGATGTATTAGGGACGTGATGTTTTATTTTTGGCAGTATGGATGCATCCTAGATGCGTAGTTCAGATATATGTGTGTGCCATACACTGCGTGCAGGAGTTACTACTCCATTTACTATGATTTATTATGATATGATATGATATGATGTGAAATATTTGTTTTGATTGTTTTGGTCTATTCATGTAGCATGTTTAGGCACTTGGGCATTTCCGAAACCAAACAGTACGCGTAGTATTATGATTATCAAAGCTTTCGGAAAATAATTATGTTTAGGCACTTGGGCATTTGCCGAAAGTGTTAGGGAAATACTACGCATAGTATTATGATTATCGAAACCAAACAGTACGCGTAGTATTATGTTTAAGCACTTGGGCATTTCCCTAATACACTTGGTCATGGCCATGTCACTGGGGCACCGGTAGTATTATGAAAGCAAACAGTACGCGTAGTATTATGATTAGGTACTCAGTTCAGTTTAAAACTCCGATGAAACCAAACAACACGCGCAGTATTATGATTATTTTCCTTAAGCAGATGTATTAGGGACGTGATGTTTTATTTTTGACAGTGGGCGTATGGATGCATCCTAGGTACTCAGTTCAGATTTATGTGTGTGCCATACACGTTTGGGAGTTAGCTACTCCATTTACTATGATTTATTATGATATGATATGATATGATATGATGTGAAGTATTTATTTTGATTGTTTTGGTCTATTCATGTAGCGTGTTTAGGGACTTGGGCATTTCTTTGACAACTCCGTTATTTCATTATGACCCTTTGATTATTCCTTATTCCATATTCAGCCCTTATCTTATTTGACATATTTGTTCAGCAGGTTTTCATTGGATTCGTTTCGGTTATTCATCTTTGACTTATTGTATTTCATTATTTATATCTGTTCACTGAGCGTTAGCTCAGCCGCATTTTCTTTTCTCTGCGGCAGGTATTAAGCGGGATGATGGGATTGGGTGAGAGTGCTTAGGAGCTCTTATTGGACCACCTTGATAGCTTCCCATGGATTAGTGATGGATTTAGAGTTTTTCTTTTGGACTTAGTTTGTATTTTAGTTTGGAACTTGTTATGTTCAGATTTAGTACTTTATGTTTTCCTTAGAATACCTTTGTAACCATTGTATTATTAAGACTTCCGCTTGCGTTTATTATGTTCTGATTAACACCATGATGTGACATTTGACCCTTGTCGGGTTGGGGTGTTACAAACTGACCCATGCAATAGCCAACGTAATAAAAACCACAGTGACAATACATATCCAAAGGTTCTAAGGTATGCTTTTGTTGTAGTGATTTCCAGAATCACAGCCCACACATGATATGTATTGTCTAGTACCATTTAATCCGACGTCGTATTGATTGTGATTTAATCATATATATAATGTATGATATTTGTGGCGATGATGATGGATGGTTGCATTGTATAAGCTGAAACATCTTTGCCGAGCCCAGCCGGTACTGGCGAGGAAACTGTAGGTTGCAACCATTGTGGTTTCTTGGAAGCGGGTATATATGTGTATTCGATCGATCCTAATTTTTTGAACTTCGCGGCGGTGATTTGCGTAATTTAGTTATGGTTGCACCCATGGCGAGTCTTTAGTACCGCATTTGAATTTCTTGATATGAGGTACGATTTATTTGTGCCTTATGGTTATTTTTGCTTATACTACGCGTCTTGTTTGGTTTCATCGGAGTCTAAATAAGCGTATTTGTAGCGGGGCAGAAACTACTATAACTTTTGGAAACTTTTTGCCATTTTATTTTGATTTTTATTTCTATTTTTTAAGTATGCCACTTCATATACAAAAGCGCTCTATAATGGACTAATTTATAAGTGAATGAGATAAAATATCTACCTCTAAACATGACCTTTTGGTGTGCAAAAAGAAAAACTTTTGGCGGTCGTTTTTTTTTTGGTTGGTTGAAGCTTACAAGGATGAAGGATATTTTTGAGGTGATTTCAGTGGATAAGTTGCTCAATTTGTTTGTTTTGACCTCATGTTAGATTTCCGAAACTTACTAGCATTATTGGTTTTTACAATAGATATGTGTGGCGCTACATTGATGCAAGCTAATTTTCCTTTGCTATACTTCAGGTGTGTTTTATTGCGTCATATTCACCCACTCCCAGGCAAATTGGTGCATTTTCATGATGATACGAGGGCTGCAGTAGGTACAGTTTGGGCCTGAAATCAGTGGGTTTTGACGGTCAAACGGGGCAGAAATGGGTGTCTTTGGGGCCTGATGAATACTACGGGTTTATGTCCACTAGATTCTTAAGCCGTAAACATATCATTTACATGTAAGTATCAGTACTTTTCATTATTAGTAATTATGATTAGAAATTTTCTGCTTCATCGATGTTTCTATTTACATTTATTATTTTTTATTTGAGCCGTAAACATATAATTTACAACAACAAAAAAACCGGCCCGCATTACCATTTGAAATACAACCAATAGATAAAAAAAAAAGTTTATTCTACTTTATTTCTACAAAATCGGCCCGCCAAAAAAACAAACAAAACCTGGCCGCCGCTTGTGACGGGCCGTAGCGCAATTAGATTCGTTGCCGATTAAAATGACGTCGCTTTAACATTGGGCAATTCACTCTTTTTGGGCTGCCATAGTTTTGGCTTGTTATCCCCCTTCCATTTTTTATTTTGTAAGCCAAAAAATATCCCGTCTTCCACCACTTTCCAGAACTCGCTTCATCACCCTTACACACAGTTGGAGTAATACTCAAATCAACCCTAAATCTTTTCTACTCTTTTTTCAAATCATCATCAAAACCCGAAAACCCAACCAAGACAACACGAATCCAAACACTTGTCAGTCAAGTGAATGGCTACAAACTTTAATGCAAGTAGTTCAGTTTTGACTGATGAAACTAAAGAGGAATCGTTAATATTTGGTGAGGTTATGAGGATTAAATAGACCGTTGACAAGCATCAAGATGAGGTTTTTACCTATTACTCCCCTTTTCTTAATCTCAGTTCATATGTGTTAGTGTAGGTAAGCATTCTCGGATGGTCTTATAATTTGAAACGAGTATATAGGTAAACATCGTGTTCGGCTGGGCTTATTTATTATCAATGTGTGCCTTCTTTTCAAACAAAATGTTTTTGTTTATTTTTCTGTATTTTCGGTTAGGATATTCATTTTTTGTAGAGAATATAATTTGCCTTTTTTTCATTGTGCATTTTTGTAGTAATTTTTTTGGATTTTCGGTTTTGGTTTTGCGTAGTATGTTACGATTTGTTTTCTCTCTCTTTCTCTCTAAACCGGTTACATATCTACCTATAATATAAAAAGAGAAGCCCTTTATCACTGTTGCAGCCTAAAAAAATTACACATCATATTGTATAGTGCCTAAAAATATTACACGTCGCATGTTCCCCCTCATTTACCTATTGTATAAAAAGAATCTTTGAAAAACTATACATGCTTCAAAGATTGCCAAATCAACAACAAATAGTTTCGCACTGTTTACACCAGCTCTATTTACTCCATCTCATTTCCTTCGGCCTTCATATTTCATAACACAGGCTCACCTCCATCTCATTTCTTCCCTTCACAAATTCTCACACACTATTTATCTTTATCCATCACCAAGGTATATATGGTAATGCTTTAGCTTTTTTACTTATCATTATTTTAATTATATTTACTATCTTGCCTTTAGTTTCTTCTTGATCAAATAGAGAAGTTAACTATTATGATTTTTCAACCTGCGAATTTTTGTGGGTGGTTTTATTTTACACCGACTTGTTTATGTAGTAATGGTATGGACATACGTTGGTGATGAATTTGGGAAAAAGATGACAAATGATGATATTCTTTGTTTAAGGTATGTGATATTCATATTTTTTGTGTTTTTCTATTAGAAAATTTGTTTCACAACTTGTGATTAGAAATATAAATTATTAGACAAAAGTAGAGTCTTTCTTCCTCTTATTAGATTAACTTTCATATAGAGTATTTCATTTCATTAAACAACGTACATAGGAAACTATTTATTCATCATATACATCTATCCTTTTCTTACATCTTTATATTTTTTTAACGCCAAATGGTATCACACAATCTACGTTTGACGATGGCGATGAGCTCTATCGGCGGGAAACCTAGATCGAGAGGTATTTATTCTTCTATTGTTCGAATAAATATAACTTAATTATATTGCAGAGATCAAAATTTAGACATATTCTTGGCGTAAGTATTTTTATGCAATGTCAATATTTTTAACTAATTAGTCTGATATTTATATGGTTCATGTTCTAAACTTTGATTCATAGGACAACCCGTTTTATTAATTTTAAGTTTATTTGTACGATTTTTAAGGTTTTTTGAAAATATTGTTTTATTGTTTTTCTTTTGTAGATATTGCAAAAAGTCACGGATGCGGGAAAACAAACACCTCTATCGACAAGGAATTTTATTTATACATCCAAAGGTTTTGTGTTCATTGAGAAACAATAGTATATGGGACTAAAAACTGATACGGGATGTATGAAAAAGTAGTACACTGGATGACTACATGTTCCGATGATATTGTATGTGTATTTAAACAATGACCAATTGACCATGATGAAGTTGGTGTAATAGGGGTATAGTGATAAAATGAGAGTTGTTGTAGAGTAACAAATGAAAGTTATGTAAAAGTTGAGGTGAAAGACCGAAAAGAAATAGTATGCAAGGATGGTAGATTGTGTGGGCATTTCATATTTAACAGTAAATATTAAATATGAATGAATCCTTGTAAAAGGAGTGGAGAAAACACATTGCAGAAACAATAGAAAACACATTGCAGAGAGTAAGGTGCGTTTGGTAGTAGTATCCATGACTATATCCTGTCAAATTATTAACCTTCTCTTCTAAAACACACAAGTAATGTTTGAGCGGACCTATGTTAATCAACTTTACGGTTGTTACAAACTTCAGGGTACTTATTATTGTATGTTAATCCATCGTCCTTCCACACATTTTGACAACTAGAGTTTGCGTGCCTTGAGTTTGGAATTAAATAGATAATATACACAAAAAATTGCAATTTACTTTCGTGTATGGTCACGACTAGAATTAATAATGGTTGGTGGATTTGTGATTGAAAGTAGCGATGTTAACACTTGAAATTACACAAAGCAAGTAATTAACATGTTATTTGTTTATGTTTCTTTTGTCATCTTATACAATCAAACACCAATAAACAATAGTAATAGAGATTATTGCTTGCTTAAAAGCAGACATTCATTTTCATGAGCCGTGCTTAAGCACGGTCTAAATAACTACCTAGTTTGTTATATAAAATATACATTTAGTGTGAGTCAAAAAATGTTGCACTAATTTTGGGATTTTAAAATAGAAGGCCATTGTTTTGTTAAGTTTCATGAGCCCATTAGTTGCAGGTTTTTTTTTTTTTTTTTTTTAGGTGATGTGATTTCTGCATGGCAATGATGAATCTAAATTCTAAACGGCACCGCCCTACGCTGTGTTCTTGAGTTATAATTTGGGGAGAAAGGAAAAGATTCTCATTATATTTTGTGTTCTTTAGTTTTTTATGGGAGAAGGAAATGGAATTAGAAAGGAAAGGGCGGGGTTTTTTTGTGGTATAATCTTCCGGCCAAATTTGGGCGGAAAGGGAAGAAAGTATTATTGTGGTTGGTGAAAAGACTAAAATGTCCCCTTCTTTTGAAAGATGGTGCAGGAAACAGTGGGCAAGATTGTAAATTAGCCTAGCTATTTTCCTTTTCATCTGGGTTGAGAGCATAACTCAAGAACACATCACAGTGATCAAACTTAACTTTCCTTTTCTCTTTTGTTTCTCTTCCCTTTCCTGTTCCTTTTCTGTTTCCCTTTGCTCAAACTGAAGAACACAGCGCTAGAGTTACTAAACTCATCATTTTCTTTCTCAATTGTTTTCAATTTCCTTATAGCTCTTTCTTTTCATTTCTTAAGTATTTCCAATAATCTCAATCACCAACGAAAACAGAAAAATGTAAGTTTGTGTATATTTGTGTATATTGAATGAATAATAATGTTTGGTACATCAAGATTATATAGGATACATAATGAGCCGAATATACAATGGGCCAATACTATACTAATACTAATAGACTAACAAAAAATTGTTTCAATTCATTCCAATCAAAAGAGATCTTCATAGATTGAATGGAGTCTCGTTTCCCTATCTGCGATAAACTTAAGCAGCTGATTCTCACCGAAAAGTAAACCAAATGTGTTAGACTATTAATATTATGATTAGTATTTGGCTCATTGTATATTAGGCCCGTTATGTATTCTATATAATCTTGATGTACCAAACATTATTATTCATTCAATATACAATATTACATAAACTTACATGGTATCAACCCTAACCGATCCATTCGTTGCTTCCGCAATTTTTTGTTCGTTTAATTTATTGTTTCTCGGCCGTTTGTGTTGTCGAGGTGTGTTGTCGACTTTGATTGTTTCTCCAACAGTGTATTGGTTCGATTCCCAAAAACCCTTACTTTTTCTTTGGTCGATTACCTTCACCCTACAAACGATTAAATAATCTTTTTAACTCTACACCTAAGATTACTGTATTCGTTAGCTGTTCAATATATCAAATTGTGAAAATTACTGTGAAGGCCCTGCAGAGGCCTCTGTGTCCTGCAGAGGTCCTCTTTTTTTGCTATATCAAAAAAGGCCAGGCATTTCGCTACCTACTGGTGGAGAAATGCTTAAAGGACACGTGTCGCCATCTAAATAAATTAACGGGCGTAATTAAAAAAAAAGCATATCGCCACTTACCTTCCGCGAAATCGACATTGAGGACGAAGCGTGGGGCCACAAGGTGACATGAAGAAAGAGAAACAAGCATTTCACATAATATTAGTGGCGAAATCCGACAATGGTCAGAACGTGGGCCCCAAAATAATTTTCGAATGATATATGATGAATGCTTTCTTTCACTCCAATGTCAAACTTTGACCTAGTCAATTCACTTTCTTGTGATATACTACTAAAGTAAAAAACCTTGGTTGGAAAACATTTCATCATTTAGGTCCAAAGTATTTAAATTTAGTTTAATGTTCAACTAAATGATATTGTGTTATGTTTTGGTGATTTGATTTTTATTATGAAGGCAAAGAGTTTAATATGATACTACGATGGAGTTGAGTAGGGGTGTCATTCGGGGTGACCCGAACTGAACCCGACCAAGTCAATTGGGTCGGGTCAATTGGTATTTTGCTACTAATATTTTGCCATAATTTTTGACATAATTTTTTTTTGTACACGATGATACCAATATTTTGCTACAAAAATATTTTGTTATAAAAATGTAATTTAATTTTGTTATAAAAATGTAATGAATTTATTTTTGTGTTTATGATGGTGTATAAAGTTAGAGATGTCACAGAAAAACAAAATGTATCAGATATTGTCATTATAAAAAACGTCATGTTATTATTGCCTCATATACTTGTCTATTCAATACAAACACATGCTCAAATAATGTCTATTCAATACAAACATCACTTGTGAAATTCAAATACATAGACAGACCAGACATCATTTGGATAAGTGAGAATGAAAAGCATGATGCACAGAAAAATCAAAATATACTACTAGTTGTTAACTAGTCACATACAGCTTCTACCTTATTAAAAACCAAACCGATTAAACCAACTATTTGAATCCTGCATTTGTTGATCATCTAGATGTTGAGAGTTGTGTTGCTGGGAAGTGTATTGTTGATACACTTTAGACTGGTATTGAAGATCATTTTCAAGTGGTTGCGTTTGGTTTTGCTGAGATAGGTTGAAATCTTGTTGTGTGTTATGTTGATCATATGTTTGTGATGTGTGTGTGTTTTCAGCATATTGTTGAGATGGGTATGGGTTGTGGTGGTAAGTTTGTGAAGCGTATTGGTTTGTGTGGTATGTGTTGTCACCATATGGTTGCCAAAATGGTTGATTAGTGTATGTGTTTTGGCCAAATGGTTCCCATGAGAATTGATTGTTTCCCATAAAAGTTTGATCGAACGGGTGATGTTGGCCATAAAAAGGTGCAGTGTCACTTGCTCATTAGTTGGAAATTCCCATTGCTTTTTTTACCCTTGGGCGGGTAGGTGGAGCTGGGACAAATGATTTTTGCAATTCGACGGTTATGCCCGCTTGTTTGCACCTGCTGGTGTATAGTTCTTGGCTCTTCTCCTTGAGATAGTATACGGTTCTGTGTTTTTCGGACGACTGGTGAGGGTTGTCCATTGTTGGAGGAGTAAGAGGATGTATATGGCTTGGATACTCCCATTCGTTAAAATTTCCAACAAATTGAATTGACTCTGCATAGGTTGCTTGATATTTTTCCTTTTTGAACCAGTCATGTACATATTGCACACAATCTGTTAGGTTCAAAAACCTTGTAACAACAATAACGTGACCACAAGGTATCCCGGAAATTTGCCATTTCCGACATTCACATTCACCGGTCGTAAAGTTCACCTCACGGTTATATTGGCCATCATAAACTTGATATCGAAATTGAGTAATTCCGTGTACAACCCAACTGACGCTTTTCATTCTTCTTTTCTCCACCTTATGCGCTGCCCAATCTGTGATGTCGTACTTCATTTTTGCTACACGAAAAATGCAAAAATTAAATTAATTAACTTATCTAATATATTTTTCAAAATGATTACTGAGTACGTTATGTTTTAAACAATAAATACATGCAGCTTCCCGACGTTTAAAATACCACTTTTGAACCATACTTCGATGCGTGTCGGTCAACAACATGTTCTTGGTAGCTTTCGTACAATACAGTACATGCATTAACAGACTCGACACTGTTAGATGTACAATAATTGTAACGTCTACGTGGGCAATGTGCTCGAGACCAGCGTCTAGGATCAGCCTCCATTAGCTTTCGGCGTGCTTCAGGTTGTACGGCCGGAGTATGTTCATTTGTCGTTGCCACTCATCTGGAGTATACGCTTTGCATATGCCCCAGTATAGACCTTTAACTTTATTGCTTTTCAAGGAAAGGTTCATCATTAGATGTCGACAACAAATACCATGAAACGCCGACGGAAACTCATTCCTTACTGCCGAAGCTATTGCAGGATGCCTATCAGATATGATAATCATATTGGGGTTATCGCCGATGCACTCTCTAAGTACTGACATCCACCATGACCAACAATCACTAGTCTTCCCTCTGCATATTCCGTAAGCAATAGGCACAATTTGGTTGTTTCCGTCCATCCCAACGGCTTGCAAATTTGTACCCTTGTAAGTACCCTTTAAATGCGCCGCGTCCACTATAAGTAGTGGGCAAAGATGGTTCACAAAAGTCGCAAGCTCACAGCGTATAAACAATTTTTAAAATTATAATATCAAACTTGTTTTTGCATGCACTTATAAAAAAATTTGAACAAGACTCACCGATGCACCAATGGAAATGAATAAAATTTCAAAAACCCCTTGATTGCTTTTCTTGATACGTGTGACCGTCCACTGGTTTTTTCTAAGTTGTGACGATACGGTAGCATTTCAAAAGATTCTAATGGTGAACCTCTTAACAATTGTAACCCATAATCCTTCCCTCTCCATGCTTGTTGGTAAGATATAGATGTTTTATATTGTGCCATGATATCTTTTTGTATATCTCTCCCTTTCAAATCACGGCTACCATCTTCTAATTTATCTTTCATAATGTGAGCAATAACTTTTTGTTTGCATTTCGATGGTTAGGATATGTTTGGGTTATGGGACACGTGTGAATATCATTCATGCTTGTAATTTGAAAAACATCGAATTTCGCCAGCGTCTGGCATTAATATACCATGCACATTGTTCATAATGGAAGCATTTTATGTTGTAAGTTATAGGGTTAGTTTTTTTCGAAACAAATTCATAACCATCTTGTAAAGCTTTCAACCTGTATGCCAAGTCTAATTCCGCCCTAGTTAAAAAAAGCTTATTGATTTTTATTTCAGTCAGTGTTGCAAAAATCGGTCAACTCGGCCGATTAATCGCCGATTAATCGGTAATCGGCCGAGTACCTTGGCGATTTTTGAAAATCGGTCAAAAAATCGGCCTAGGATAAAAATCGATTCGGTCAAAATCGGCCGATTCGGTAAAAAATCGGCCGAATCGGGCAAATCGGTCATTTTAAAAATAATAATAATTTAGGCATTATACCTAATTTGGGGATCGTATATTTCACTTATAACGCTAATGGGCATCATAATCGAATTGGAGCCTTTTATTGAGGTTTGGAAACATAGCAGGCTTGGAATCGATTAAGATTTTTAGTTTGGTCTCCAGAAATACCAAAAAACTGCAGGAAATGTCTATCCGATTAATCACCGATTAATCCCCGACTTGACCGATTACTCGCTGCAGGGTGGTCGACCGCCCGGCTACCGATTCACGATTTTTGCAACATTGATTTCAGTTTTGTTGTTATAATCCTTTGTAGGCATAGGTTTTGGCGTGTAAAGTGGTGGTTCGGAACTTCGGGGATATGTTCAAAAAATTAGGCCATTTATGGTTACCGGGGTGTTTGGTTTTATTTAATTCATCAAAACAATCATTTTCATCATCTTCGTTATCCGAAAGAAAAGCAAATGATGACCCTGGTTTTGTAAAATTTGCCTCATCTTTATAACCTGAGCCATCATATTCTGTTTCAACTGAATGAAAAGCAAATGATGACCGGGTTTTGTCAAATTGCCTCATCTTTATAACTGAGTCATCATCTTCTGCTCGTTATCGAAGGCTGAAAGCACATGATGACCCCGGTTTTGTGAAATTTGCCTCATCTTTATAGTTATAGTTTTTGTTTTGAAAATCATTTGATGGGCCGATGTTTTCTTCTACCATTGTAGGGAAAACATTATAAAACTCTGGCACTTGCTGAGTTGAACCAAGAGTTGTTGTTTCTTCCATTGTTTTAGATTGTGAAACATACAACTGTACAAGTTCAGCAGGAGACTCTAAAGCACATTGAACAAAAACGTTTACCTCGTTGTCGTCAGTAACATCGAGTGAAAGTCAATTTGAAGGGACTTTCACATTTAAATTTACTCGGGCATTTTGCTTCAATTTAAACTTATTCACCACCAGATCAACTAACCCTGAATATGTTATATCATGATCCATAATCACACCGCGCTTTATTTCACCGTAATGTAACATACATTTGAATTTATGTAAATTCAAGGCCATTTTCTTTTTGTAAGTATTGTGAAGATGTGTATACATTCAATTTCGTGGATGTGTTATTTATAGCGTAATGTTACCACGTCTGTTTGCAAATAGTGATTAACATGTGTCATAGTTCGTGTATAATACTATGTGATAAAAAATTTGTTTTCCTTACAAGTCAAACTAATGTCATATTTCTTGCATACGGTCACATCTTTGTCTGTAAGGGCCCTGAGTAGTCACTATCATGTCATATTTCGTGTGTACAATTATGTGATAAAAAAAAGATTATTTACTAGTCACATCTGTGTCTCTATAAAGTTTTCGACAAGTCGATTCTTGTCATATTTCGTGTATAATATTATGTGATAAAAAAAAAGCTTGTATACCAGTCACATCTTTGTCTCTATAAGGGCCCTGAGTAGTCTCTATCATGTCATATTTCGTGTATACAATTATGTGATCAAAAAAGTAAACCATAAACCCTAAACCATAAACCCTAAACCATTAAACCCTAAACCATAAACCACCTAAACCCTAAACACTAAATAAACCCTAAACCTAAACCCTAAACCCTAAACCATAAACCCTAAACCCTAAACCCTAAACAATAAAACCTAAACCCTAAACCTAAACCTAAACCCCCTAAACCATAAACAATAAACTAAACCTAAACCTAAACCCTAAACCTAAACCTAAACCTAAACCTTAAACCCTAAACCAAAAACCTAAACCCTAAAAACAATAAAACCTAAACCCTAAACCCCCAAAACCAAACCCTAAACCATAAACCCTAAACCCTAAACCATAAACCCTAAACCCTAAACCCTAAACCCTAAACCCTAAACCCTAAACCCTAAACCCTAAACCCTAAACCCTAAACCCTAAACCCTAAACCCTAAACCCTAAACCCTAAACCCTAAACACTAAACCCTAAACCCTAAACCCTAAACCCTAAACCCTAAACCCTAAACCCTAAACCCTAAACCCTAAACCCTAAACCCTAAACCCTAAACCCTAAACCCTAAACCCTAAACCCTAAATCCTAAACCCTAAACCCTAAACCCTAAACCATAAACCCTAAACCCTAAACCCTAACTGTGGGGGTTGAAGGAGATTCTGGCTCATTCTTCATTAGGCCCAACAAAGAATCAATAATTCTTCTAACATTGTCAGTCAAGCAACTTTTAGGATTTAATGTTTAATGGTATAATTTTTTTCATCTATCGTACTTTATATTTTTATTTCGATGTAGTATTTCACTTTGGTAGTGTAATGAATAAAAGTTCGTATTATATGTAGAACTCTAGCATTTTATATGAATGAAAGAAGGAACAACTGAATTTCATTCAATACAACGACAAAGTAGCATAACGTGACATTGCAAGCTGAACATAACCAGACTTAGCCACTAGTCAAATAACTTTTTTGAACATGAAGGTTTATCTTGTTTTTTCTTCTTGAAACCCTCGTTTTTGCATTCCTTGGGCACAAAAAGTGGGGATAACTCCACCCGTGATATGCATAACATGTAGTTGGTTTTGCTGAAGTTGAGTATACTTTCGTATACGTTCGGGGTCTTCCATTGCATCAACTAATAGTTCGAGTCCTGAATCAAGACTACAGTTTGGTTTCTTTAAATAAAAAAAGGTTGGGGAGTTTTCATCATAACCTAAACAATTGGTTAAGATTATTTTCAACTGATTGACCGAAAAAGTTTCGTAATCAACTGGATCTACACAAGCAACTATACCACCTACAAAATTTCTTCCAGGTGGTGAAGTAAAACTTCCATAATGGTGTAGTCGGACTTTGAATGTCATCTCTTGACCTATAGAAGGATTTAACAAAAGATAAAAAGATGTAATTTTTTTGAATACAACAACGTGGTTTATATAATGTGACCCACTAACGTATCTAATGTTTGTATACCAGTAACATCTTTGTCTCTATAAGGGAGCTGAGTAGTCTCTATTCATGTCATATTTCATGTATATTATTATGTGATCAGAAAAAAGTTTATTTACTAGTCACATATGTGTCTCTATAAAGTCTCTGACACGTCATATTCATGTCATATTTCGTGTATAATATTATGTGATAAAAAAAGTTTAGTTACTAGTCACATCTTACTCTGTATAAAGTTTCTGACATGCCATATTCATGTCAGATTTCGTGTGTAATATGATGTGTATGTGTAAATTTTAACCCAAAATATGACACGAAGCGACAAGTGTATGACACGGTTTTATCCCTATTTAAGGCTTACTTTGTCATTCAAAATCATTTACTAATTTATCCATTGTCATCAAAATAAAATGTCGGACAACATACCCTTCGACCTGCAAGTTGATATCATGAATAGACTTCCAGTTAAGTCATTACTACAATTTCGATCTGTGTCAAAGAGATGGAGGTCTTCAATAGACTTTTCCAACTTCATCCGTAGCTACGGCTTTTGTGATACAGATATGTGTTGTTTTAATTTAACATATATGCAAGGTAATGTAGGTTTTATGTTTTCAGTTAATGGAAGTTTAGCTTTCACGCACCTAGATACAACTCTTCATCTTCCAACTCTTAAGCCAATTGCTACTTCGAAGGTGTGCGGTGCTTTTCTTATGGTTCAAACATGATGGTCGTTATTTGGAACCCATCAATAAAACGATCTATAGGGGTATTAGTCCCTAGCTTCTTGAATCAACCAGATTCACCAAAATGGTCATCGGTTTTGGTGTACGTCCTGACAATTTAGACCTAACAATTTTAAAAATTAATTACCCGTTATACGGTGAAGGGCCATGGTACGTGTCAGTGTATACCTTGAGTTCGAGACGCTGAAACCATATTGAAAATGACCTTTTGCCTCGAGAAGGGATTAGACTAAAAGGTGCGGCCAAGCAGTAGTGGGTGGTAAAATTTACTGGCTTGGTTATGAAAAATTTCTTTTCAATGATGGTATTTTGTACAAACGCTATATGGTAGTTTCATTTGATTTGGTTAGTCACCAATTTACCGACGTAGGCATACCAGAAGAGATAAGACGCATGGTTGGGCCTCCATTCCATATATCCCAGCTACGGAACTCTATTGTAATTTCAGGAAGTTTCCTAGCAGATGAGTACAAAGTTTTGTGTGCATGGGTGTTAGAAATTAATGGTGCTATCGTATCATCGTGTACAGTGCTATTCACTCTTCCATACCCAATTGAGAATGTGGTAAAATTAGTTGGGTTTACTAAGGATGATGATCCAATTATTGACGCTAAGATCGACCAAGAGATAGCTCACTCGCTTCAAGTGTACGAGCGAGCTCGAATTGTGGCAAGACATGGGTATTGAAGCGAATGGTGGTTCATTTTTCATTGGCCCATATAAAGAATCCCTAATTCTTCTTAATGAACCAAATCATACCATTGTGGTTTAGTTTTAGTATTTTTATCTTGAGCGATCTCGTTGTATTATGAATGTTTAATTTTTTCCACCATCAATGAAGTGTTTGTTTTCCACAATCTGTGCTTGTAGTGAAGAAATAAATATTATTAAGAAAAACATATTATTAAGACAATCTTAAATCATACACGACACATATTGAGTGATTATGACTATGAATACCAATGATTCTTTCATATGTATTTATGGCGTTCATCTGCTTTAGCATCCTCATTCTGAAAGTGTTGTTGTTCTGCCCATTCAACCATTTGATCACAAGTGTAATCCGCTTGAGTTATGTTCTTGTTTCCGTCTTCACTGTCACTTGTGTATTCTTTTATCACATGCTCCATCATTTCTGCCAAAGTAGCATTTGGCAATATATATTTTTCAATATTAAAATCGACACCGCCATGGTCAATGTAGATTTCCAAGTTGCCTAGCGCTGCAGAAATATCAAACATTACATGCATATCATAGTTGTTTCTTAGTTTTACGGTGCTTGAAATGCCAGTGTGTGGTACTTCATAAAACATAGCATGAATATTCATGTCAACGATGTTAAACAAATATTGCTTGAGCTCTTCTAGCTTCATTCTTGGAATGTTGATGTTCATCTTCCAACCATTTACATACGTTGGTTTTCCGCCATAGCAAACCAATCGACCCTTGTTGTGAACAGGAAAATTGAAAATGGTTTGTGTATATGGTGCAGTAGGTATAGTTTTTTCATTATACCAACGTTTAAAGCGTACACGCTCTTCCAGTTTGTTTTTCTCTCGAACCATTTCATGTATATAACGGACACTCTCTTGACTCTTTAGTTTTGTTTCTTCTGAAATTACACCTGCAAATGATTCTTCCATAGAACCATCATTTGGAATCAAATTTGTGCTTAAATCTGTCGGATGCTCACAAACAAAAATTTGGAGCTGTCCAGCAACTTTTGCGATGTCGTACATAACATCAATGTCATAATCATTTTCAATTGCTTTCATCCCCATTAAAGTTTGGTTTTGTGGCAATGCGTAATATAGAAAGTTGACCTTTGTTGGTAATTTTCTCTCTAGATACTTAACCATATCTCGAAAACCAAATTCTGGAACATTGATATTCATGTTTGAACCATCTTGGTATGTTATTGGGTTAAGTGTAAAGTTTCCGTTGTAGTTGATAGTGAATTGTAATGTAGTATTGTTAGATGTTGACATTTGATGAGTTAAAGAAGGAAGAATGTGCATATTTATATAAATATTGAATGTTGTCATACAATTATTGAATGTTGTCATATTTCGTGTAAACATGTATGTGATTTATAGACAATTATAGACTTGTCAAATACATGTCCCTTGTTGCTTACTGGTAAAAGTTGTCATACAATTATTGAATGTTGTCATATTTCGTGTAAACATGTATGTGATTTATAGAAAGTTATAGACTTGTCAAATACATGTCCCTTGTTGCTTCTTGAGGTAAAAGTTGTCATACAATTATTGAATGTTGTCATATTTCGTGTAAACATGTATGTGATTTATAGAAAGTCATAGACTTGTCAAATACATGTCCCTTGTTGCTTACTGACAGGAGTAAAAAGTTGTCATACAATTATTGAATGTTGTCATATTTCGTGTAAACATGTATGTGATTTATAGAAAGTCATAGACTTGTCAGATACATGTCCCTTGTTGCTTACTGACAGGCCTAAAAGTTGTCATACAATTATTGAATGTTGTCATATTTCGTGTAAACATGTATGTGAGTTATAGACAATTTTGAATGTCCCTGTAATATTACTAACATGTGTAAAAGTTTTAGGTATAATTATTAAAACATGACAAAAGGTTGTCATATTTCGTGTAAAACACTATGTGATATAGACCCTATATATACAACATCTGAAAAGAATTTTAACAAACATACAAATGTCGGCTAATTTCCAGAAATTCAAATGTAAATTACATTTCAATGGCAAGGAAAGTGGTGTCATTATGTACAGTGACATCACTTACTCATTAATGGTTGAAATGTTGGTGAACAAATTCGAGTTGGATGCTAGTACGCAACTCAGATTGTCGTTTAGGCTAAGCCCATCAGATACAACGACGGAGATTAAAAACAACAACGACGTTACTTTATTTGTTACGTGTGCTTGTGCTTCCGCTGATGGTATAATACATTTGTACATTGATCAGCCCAGGGAAAATGCAAGTACAATAGCACACACAAGGATAATACCCGGTCCAGCGGGTATTCTTCAAATGGCCAAGCTTCGCAAAAATACTGACATTAGGGAAGGAGGTCCCTCGTCTGTAATGCCAACCCAAGAGTATGTCAGGAGAATAGAGGAGGATGCATTCGAAGATGATCATTTTACGCTGGCGGGCCCATGGCTAAGCGCGCTTGGCTATCTAGATGCTTTTGGGATCGGGGTAGATGCTTGTTTAGGCGATATGAAAACCTTTTGTAAAAAAAGGAAGCTTGAACTGGTTTTAGCCGTCATCAAGTCTTGTACACCAAATGTGCTTGGTGACCTAACTGTGACACTCAAAGATCCATCAAGAACAATGTATGGTTCAATTCATCACAAAGTACTAGAAGAGGATAAGGGGTATGTCAAGTCTATCGGTGTCGTGGCCGTTTGATACTAAAGAACGTCTCAGTGTTCACACCAAAACCACATAACCATTACCTTAACATCACTTTGAAAAACATTGTTGAGGTTTACCACAAGGATACCGTTTATCAGTGATGTTTAAATTGGAGTTTCGTTTTTAAGTTGTATCATGTTTATCTTGTATTTCTTTATGTTTTTAATTAACCCATCTGCTAGACTTTCGTTTTTAATTTGTATCATCTTTATCTTGTATTTTTTATGTATTTATTTAACCCATCTACTGTTTTCATTTAACTCATCTACAAAACTTTAGTTATCGACTTGTCAAATATCTTGTGATATGTAACATACACAAACTTTCATTAGATAAAAATATATATACAAACGGTTGAAACTACATATACAAATGGTCAACTAATCATATCTACATCCACTAGTATTCGTCAACCATAGATGAAAATACATATACAAACGGTCAACTAATCATATCCACACTCTCTAGTATTCTCACAACGGGTATTATAAAAATGATGAGCCATAATAAATCTAAAGTCCTTAAAATACTGTTCAGGGTTAGTAATAACCAGTGGTGGGATCCTACTTACAAAATCGATGCATAAGCCAACATACAACTACTCCACAATCCCTATCATTTGACTGCTGCGGAGCAGAAACCATTTGAATCATTATAAGAGAATGAGAAGTTAAAATGTGGCCGGCTGGTAACGCCAAAATATCCTTGGAGCTGTAAACTTTCATTTAAGACTTTAGTCCATCCATCAAGATGTTCTCGCAGACTTACCGCCCTACTCTTATTATCCATGGAGTCGAAAACAGAAATATGCGAATTCAGAAGATCTACGACACCTAGAACCCGATGTGGTTGCCTTGGCATGGAACGACATATACACCTACAAAGATAGAATCATTAGCTTACATACAATTAAATAGCTTATTAAAATAATAAACGCATTAAAATCATTAAACAAAAATACTTACCACTTGTACCTCATCCCAGGATGGGTACGGACGTGTCCTCCCACTTATCGTTCCCTGTAATGCACTATCCGTCACAAGTAAGAAGAGAGAAGTGCCTGGAGCATACGATGCAAGTGTTGATTTCGCTACTGTCCAGGGAGCACCATTTGGCCTCTGACGAATTAGAAGCTCAGTCCATGCATTCATATGCTAGTTCATATCAAAAAAATATTAAAATTATTTATAAGCATTCTATAAAAAAAAACTATTCAAATACATTATAAACATGTAACAATAAACTTACATCGTCTGCAAGCCAACCATTACTTGGGACCTTGGAACAAAAAGGGAGCAATTCACGCCAAAAAATTGTCTCACACGCAAAACCCATCACATGACAGTCCAGGTATATGGGTTTAGGGTTCCTCAGGAAAGTTTCTAAGTCTTCATAAAATGTACGCTTAACCTAAATAGCCAAAAGTAATATCAATAATAAGTTGTTAATCATTGTTAAATTTCAAGAATATTCACGTAGTTTTATGATTACCTTAGCAGGGTCAACGTTATAAAACGAAATGTACTCTCCGGTAAAATTTTCCGTAAAACTCAACTTTATCCCTCTCTTCTTCATCATCATTGACCCTATCGTCTTCTTCATCAATAGCTTTTCCAAGATCTAACGGGCTAATATTTGATGACATGGCATTATACTTAAGCCTACCATCCCGTTTATTGGGAATAGGAGTCGTCCGGTAGGCAAACGACCAAACGGGCTGCACAAATAACGGCTAGGACGAACATCTCTCTTTCCTCGATTAATAGCACCCTAACATGGAACAAATATACATGCAAGTATTATAGTAGAAAAATGGAAAAAATATATATACTTATGTGGGTTATAAATTTACCGGTAACACACGATTAGCTACTGAGGGGGGTGTGATCACGTAGCTTGTTGCGCATTGTTACCGACCACGGAACAAATCCTTGTTGTGGCATAGTCCTAGAGTGAGGCGTCACTGTCGTATACGCGTGCGTCCACCGTGGCGGCTGGTGGTGAGACACCCCCTCAAAGAAAGAACTACTGGGGGTGTAGGAAACCCCATCTCCTTGACCAAACCTCACCAAATACCTTACATACAATATTATAATGTTTAGTAATTTTTAAAACAAATGATTAGCAACAAAAAAATATGCAAATAAAACATACTTGCGCGTTCTGGTTCCAATTACTTCCAGTTCCAGCCGGCGCGAAAGCCTAAATACAATATTATAATGTTTAGTAATTTTTAAAACAAATGATTAGCAACAAAAAATATGCAAATAAAACATACCTGGCGTTCGGTTCCAATTAAATCAGTTCCAGTCGGTAGCGAAAGCCTAAATACAATATTATAATGGTTAGTAATTTTTAAAACCAATAAGTAGCAACAAAAAATATGCAAATAAAACATACCTCGCGTTGCTGGTTCCAATTAAATCCAGTTCAGCGCGAAGCCTAAATACAATATTATATTGTTTAGTAATTTTTAAAACCAATAAGTAGCAACAAAAAAATATGCAAATAAAACATACTGCGGCGTTCGGAAACCACTAAATCCAGTCCTGTCGGCGCGAAGCCTAAATACAATATTATAATGGTTAGTAATTTTTAAAACCAATAAGTAGCAACAAAAAAAATATGCAAATAAAACATACCTGCGTTCTGGTTCCAATTAAATCCGCCAGCGGCGAAACCCTAAATACAATATTATAATGTTTAGTAATTTTAAAAACCAATAAGTAGCAACAAAAAAATATGCAAATAAAACATACCCGCGCTCGGAAACCACTAAATCCAGTTCCACCAAATGCTAGCGAGCCTAAATACAATATTATAATGTTTAGTAATTTTAAAACCAATAAGTAGCAACAAAAAAATATGCAAATAAAACATACCTGCGCATTCGGGAAACCACTAAATCCGTTCGGCCGTCCAAGCGCGAAAGCCTAAATACAATATTATAATGTTTAGTAATTTTTAAAACCAATAAGTAGCAACAAAAAAATATGCAAATAAAACATACCTGCGCGTTCGGGAAACCACTAAAGAAACCAAATATTTTTAGAACATTGTGTCGTGTTCCTTAATCTTGGCAACTGAGCCTTTGTCAAATCCTCTAGTTCCGTCAAATGACGATAAACGAATTCGGAACATCGCCACGGCTATATTGGTCTGAAAGTGGGGGTATTGGTGGTGGTTCAATACTACGCCCCTCAAAAAATGCCATGCTATCACGGAACCAACCATTTTCAGACTCATATGCATCGGGTACAAGTCTTAATGTAGGTTCCGCTACCTAAAATTTATATAACAACAAATACGAATATTGTTATGAATCACTAAAAACTGAATGGCATGATTAAATAACAACCCACCAATAAACTATCCAGTAACAGTTTAAATGGCCGCTTGTAATGCCATGCACACACTCTCGGATGGAGCTCGTGACGATTAAAAAAATCTAGTGCCGTGTCTAGATAAGTCTCCAAAATCCACGTCTATAAAAAATAATTGGTTAATTACTTTAACATTATATATATACATAAACAACAAAAACTAAAATTATATATATATATACATACCTTAAAGGCCCATGTAAAGCCGATCAGCGTATACTTAGGGTTCTTTACTTTACCGTCGCCAGGCGGTGGTCGTGGGTTCACAAAAAGCTTCAAGCCGTGAATCTATCTGCACCAACTAATCGACTGTACAATGTCGGCCACACGTACGAACCCCAAGGATATATATTCCAAGCATCAAGATTATCTACTAAAGCCATGCACCATGGGGGAACTACGTTCTTAACCTCGTGGCCTAACAACACCATCTCCAACAACCCTAGCACACTGACACGAACGACATCGATATTGACAAGCTTATCAAAAGCATCGCTAGAAATAAATTCATTCAACACTCCGACAGTTATCGAACATCCATCATAACGTGAGTCAAAAACACGTCTCCTAAGAGGAGTAGGTTGATCTTTATATTTGTCTTGAAAATCAACACCAAATCTCAAGCTAGTTACTAAACAAAACTCCTCTCTACCAAATCTCAACTCAAAATCTCCTACACGATACCTCAATGGAACAACTTCCGTGTCTCCGGTTCAGGTCAAGTTGACATAAACTCATATAATGTAATAAAATACATGATTCTCGCATTTGTTCTATGTCAAACATCCATCCGAAACACGTCTGCCTAAACAATACTTCCTTATTGGTATTCGCAAATTTTTTTTTTAAGGTAATGAACCAATCTAAGCTTACTTCTACAGGTAAGGTCAACGGCAAAATCCTAAAATAACAATTAATAACAGTATATATTATTAACTACACAATAAGCATAAAATACCAAATAATGATATCATAAGAAAAATAAATATTTACCGGAACAACAAGTGCCATATTAACAAACAACCACGTTAACACCTACCCACTACCACCACCGAACCACCCAAGAATGAGAACCACAGCCTACCGTACACCACCACCAACTCCGCACCACCACCAACACAAGACCACCAACTGCATTCACACCAACCTTCACCACCACCACCACCAATTGCCTTCAACACCACGAACTGCCTTCACCACCAACACCAACACCACCAACTGCCTTCAACACAACAACAACACAACAAGCAGCCAAAAAAAAAAAAAAAAGCAATTTTTTTTCTAAGATTCGGAGGGAGAAACGAACACAAAACCCACTCGTTTATCTCTCGAAATGAAGATCAAATACTTGAATCAAAGTCTAAATATTCGGATAGTCGAATAGTCATTTCAAGAATAGTTGCAGGTTTAATTTTGCTCCTTCCCTAGGTGAGGAGAGAGCATTTCGCTCCCAATTAGATGTGAAATGGTTGCTTTTTCAACTTTGTGTCAGCCGGTGTCCCCACTTTGTCAGATTTCGCTACTTGTTAGAGGCGAAATGCTTTTTTTTTTAAATTACGCACGTTAATTTAAGGGGGGAGCGACACGTGTCATTTAAGCATTTCTCCACCAGTAGGTAGCGAAATGCCTGGCCTTTTTTGATATAGCAAGAAAAGAGGTCCTCTGCAGGACACAGAGGTACCTGCAGGGCCTTCACAGTAATTTTCACTATCAAATTTTCCAAAGATTTGCTTTACACCTAAGATTCTCGAACAGTTGCCTCTACACCTAAGATTCTTGAATAGTTAAATCTACACCTACGATTACTTTATCTACTTTTTAATTCCAACGATTTCCTTTATCTACTTTTTATCGTCGACTAATTTTTGTTATCAAACTGTGTTCGATTCAATAAACCCTCACAAGCACAATTTACTACACTCTAAACGTTTTGTTTTCCACAATGACTACGGATACAAACCCTCCCTCACCTGTTCTCACGTTATCAGATAAACTTATGGCGATGAATCACTTGACTACTTTTGTTCCGATTAAGCTTGATGTTGATGAGATGAATTACTCATCATGGGTATATTATTTTTCTCACCTTTGTCATGAATATGACATCTTGGATCATCTCGTTGATCCAGAAGCGTCCTCATCTACTACACCCCCTCCACCCCCGACTAAGGATGCGGAATGGCTCAAGGTTGACTTCATCATTCGGTCATGGATCTTCTCTACACTTGCTCCGAATCTTCAACAACGATTGGTTGCTCTTAATCCCAAATCTGCCAAAGAAGCGTGGGTGTGTCTTGAGGAGATTTTTCAAGACAATAAACGCCCTCGAGCTATGGCTTTGAAGGTGGAGTTGCGTAATCTAAAGCTTGGGGACTTAACAATTGATGCATACTTTCAGAAAATTGAGTCATTTGCTTTGGTTTTGAATGGTCTTGGTTCTCCACTTAGTAACGATGATATTGTTACATTTGCTCTTGAAGGCTTACCTAATACGTATGATGTGATTTCAACCATTATTGCTAGTCGGGAACCCTTTCGATCTCAGAGCGATCGTTCTTTGTTGACGAAGAGATGCATGAAGTCTAAAGTTCAAGATTCACTTGTAGATGCTACATCCGCTTCTCCTATGGTCTTGTTGGCAAATAATACTCCTAGGCGTCCGTCTAATCCATTGGAAAAAGTTAACAAACCTTGTTTTTTGTTTGCTAAAGGTCATTGTCGTTTTGGTGAGGCGTGTCGGTATCTTCACAATGGCGTTCATGGTAAATCTACACTACTTCCTCGTGGTTCCGGTTCTGTGGATATGGATACTTTGCAACAATTATTGGCTAAATTGGGATTTGCTCCCTTACAAAATAACCGGCTACTGTTTCACCACCTGTTGCTTACTGATGAGTGCGTATTCACTCATCAGTTTAGGTCAAATCTGAGCTGCAAAACATTTAAAAACACTCCGAAATGCATCAAAATACTAAAAATATCTCAAAATTGTGTTTTATATGTTTCGGATGCAAAATGTTTAAAATCAGATGAAAAACGAACAAAGTTTGCATAATTGGATTCGGTCCCCGTCTTTCAAAATTGTCGGAAATAGTCCCTGAGCACGTAATTTAAAAAGAAAAGTCACCAAAGGTCCTTTTGAAATCATAAGTTGTCATAATTAGTCCTTTGGTGAAAAATTTCATAAGTTTGAGAAATTACAGTTTTGATCCCTGGATTTTTAAAATTGTCAAGTTTAGTCCTTGGGATTTCACAATTTGCAAAAATGGTCATTAACATATTTGAGTTTCACATATTTGGCCCTTGGATAATGCATTTTCAGAATTACAGGAATGGACCCTGAAACTTTCAGTTTTGGCAGATTTGGTCCCTATATTTGCATTGGATTTCATATCCAATCCAAAGCCCAACAATAAACAATCAACCCAACCCACGACCGGTCAACCCAATACCCATACCGGTCATGTGATAACAAAACCAACCCATTACCCCCTCTTCCCACTCTCTTTCCCGCCCAAGCAAACCAATCCCCAAACCCTAGATACCCAAGATACTCTCTTTCTCTCTTCCAGTATCTCCTCCCCAAACACTCCACCCCCATCACTCTTTTACCCACCTACATCAAAACCCAAGTCCTCCCTTCACCTTCTTTAACCGGTTTCACCCAAATCCCAACCCCACTACCCAACCTTTCCCCTCACCGACTCAGGTCATCAATCGGTGTCAAAAGATTGATTGGATGGCTTGGATTCATTTTCATTTGGTACCTAATTGATCAATGGCTTGGATTGGTCCAAGATAGCACAAGTGGAGTTTTTGCTTGAATGCTCACTCAAAAGCACAATCAAGAAGCATTGAAGACCATAGATTGTAGTATAAATAGGGCATGTTGTAAGCCAGTTAAAGGCACCCTAGTTTTCTTTAAAACGACTTTAGTTTTCTTGTATCTTAGTATTATTGTAATTTCTTTTTTAATCAATGAAAGTCCTTTTCTCAGTTTTATGTTTTGTTAAATATTTATCTTAGCTCATTGAAAAACTTGTTAGAAGTTTTTAGCTCCTTCACAGAAAAACGGTAGTTTTAGTTTTGCAAAGGGGTGTTTGGATATTGCTATTAAACTGGTCAAATCCATTTTCTTAACGCGTTTGACTTTTCAGTCAAAGTCTCTTCACTTATGTATAAGACCTTACAAACCTGAGTGTTGCTCGAAATGGTTTCATAAGAGTCAAGTTGAATTTTCAAAACAAAAGTGTTTTTTTGTTCTCTGTCTTTGAAAACGCAGTGCAGCATTAGCTGCTGATCTTGCGCCATTTTCCTCCCTCATTTGGTGGTTTAAATTGGCAGAGTTGGTTTTTATTAAGCCTTTGTATCCCCAACTCAGCATATTTGTAATTTAATTGCATCTCTATTGTCCCTAGTAGAGAATAAATCAGCTTTGAAATCTTGCATTTGACTGTCTTTTTTTTGTTCTGCATCATTTTCATATCCAAGTCTGATCTGCCAATCGACTTGTTTATAAGCATTTGCATTGCTTTTCGCCATTTAATTAGGCTTCATTGCATCTCATCTGTACTAACTTTGTTGTTGAAGTTTGGTTTTGGTGTGGAAGCTTGTTACAGAGCTTAAAAATAAGCTCAAAGAAGCCACATGAGGACTGTTCGAGGCTGCAGTGCAGTAGCACGGGTATTAATTCCATCTTTTTCTTGGCTTATTCTTGGTCTCAGCTTAGTTAGTGATCCTTAAACTTTTTATTTTTAGGTACTATAGATTATAGAGTTTAGACCTTAGCTTAATAGGTGCCCCTTTGTGCTTATCAGCACACTCCTATTGATTAATTCGAATTTAGTTTAGTTTTAGAATTCCCATTAGTTTAGCCAATGCCAACTGTTTTCCCCATAGTTAGGTGGTTAGCTTATTTAGATTTAGGAACTTGGTTTAGCTTGTTTGTTCCCACAGTTAGCATGTTAGTTGTACTGTTTGTTTGGTGAAATATTAAGATTCTTCAAGGGTGTTTGGTTGAACGAAATCTGAGGTTCAAAAAGGGTGTTTGTTTTGTTCTTATTAAGGTCTGTTACAAATAAGCAGTCCCAACTGCTTATTACTAGTGTTTGACAAAAAGAACTTTTACAAAAAAAAAGTCTTATCTTAGTCTTATAAACAAGGTGCAAAAAGAAAAGATCCAAAAAAAAATGTTTTGCAAAAAATGGCATGGCTGGGACTCGAACCCACGCCATCCATCTCACACACCACACCTCTTCCATTTGCCCTTGGGGCTTGTCTCGTTCAAGTAATGCAAAGTCTAATATATAACCTTCGTTTGGCAGTTTAATGCATAAGGACTTATTAGCTTATTTGTTGCTTATTTTCCAAAACAACCACTAGTTTTCTTATTTTTCCTAGAATCAGTTAGGCCTAAAGTACTTTTTGTTAAATTTTCAGATTTTTCCAAAGTAGTTTAGTAATTTTTATCATTTAATTAGATTAAAATAGATTTTAATTCGTAGAAAATAATTTAAAAGTCAAAAAAATATTCCGCTTTTTCCTAAAATTATTTTTAGTCAAATAGAACGTAGGAAAATTGATTTCACACCCGTAGCCCTTAAATTGCAAAATTTTTACGTTTATGGCTCGGGTTGTTTCCCGTTTTTTACGTTTTTACGTTTTAGCACCCTAGGACTTAGTGTAGCTTCGTTTTATTGTTTCTTAGGCTTAGTAGTAGTTAGTTTATAGTTTATTAGGGGTCCCTTGCCTTAATTACCTTCCCGTTCATTAAATTGTAGAATTCGTAATCAAATCCAAATCATTTAAAACCAATTCAAGTCCTAATCATGAAACTCAACGACATCGTCAATTTCACACCTCGTTGGGACACGACCCGGGGAAATCACTTTCCCGGTATCACTTTTATCACACCCGTGAGATTTGGCACGTTAACCCTTTTCCTAAAAGGTTGATTTGTCGAGTTTTACGGTTAATTTGATATTGTTGATATTTGTGTTTTTCACCACTCACTTCACAACGAATCAAATTTTGGCGCCGTTGGGGAGGTGTGTTGCGACAATATCGTGATTTTTGCGATTAGTGACTTGAAGATCCTTCCTCGTGAAGTTTCCGTTTTTCATAAAATCCGAAAAAACCAAAAATATTCTTCTCATTCCTCTTATTCGTTGATTCTATTTCTCTTACCCTCTTTTGACGTTTAATTCTATCCTTCGTATCCTCTCGATCACTCAATTCTATCTCTTTAACCCTCTATATGTTTAATTCTTATGTCGACAACATCATCGTCACAAGTGTGTGTGAGCGGTGTGGAAGGCCTAGTTCAAGCGAATTTTGCAATTTGTGCGAATTATCCATAAAAAATTCTTTTCAAGGTTATTTTGACCACCCGCCACAACCCGAAATACGTTCTAATGTTGACGAACCCGTTCAAGCATCGGAGCTACCTCAGACACCCACCGAGGGTCCCGAGGACACTTTCTTTGAATCTAGAACCCGTAATCTAATTGAACAAATTCAAGCCGATGAAAAAAGGTCTAGAATTAGAATTGATTACGATGAACCCGTTCAAACACCGGAGACCATAACGGAAGTGGTGGAACTTGCTAGCTCTAAGAGCACACCACTTGTCCCAACTCCGGAATCTTCAGAACGTTTTACCGACGATTTCTTTAGGGTCAGAAATGACATGATTCAAAACTTCTTAATTGAACTTCGTCAAGATTCAACTTCGGGAAATAACCTACCTCCATTTTGTGATGTTGTTGAACCCTCGATTCCTATTCCCGAGCCCGAAATATCTTCGTTTGGTCAAAGTTATTGCTACGGTTGTGGAGACTTGTTACCACAAGGTTTTCGTTGTTACAAATGTATGTGCGAATGGTGTGGAAACTATCTTGTCAATGGATGTTGTTCGATTTGTGCCGAATTCATTCGCTATGATTCTAACCCAAACTCTTTCAATTATCCTCATAACAATTTCAACTACCCTCCACAAAATTTATACGAACCGAATCAGTATTTTCATCATTTCAATGATCAAACATCGTTTCAAAATTTCTCTCCCCAATACCCTCATTGTGCTAAGTGTGGGGGTCCTCATGATGATTATCAATGTCAATCGTGGAATCATAATTACTTTGGACCCAATCCTTGTTATAACACTTCCGTTTGACAATGTCCAACCCCACAACTTCCCGTCATCGATCAACATCCTTGTATCCTTGAAGAACTTTCCAAGGAACAAGCAGCTCTCAATGAAAGATTTCTAGCCGAGGAGCGAGCAGCTGAAAAGCTTCTCCTATTTCCGAGGCTTGCCGCCTCGATGAGCGAGGATGAGGAGGATTGGGAGATGATAAAGGACAAGGTGCATAACTCAAGCCCACAAAGTACCGCACATGTCCACTCTCCGCCCTTATCTTGCCTATCTACCTTCGAACCGTGGATAATCTTTTAATGGGGACGAAAATCTTAGCACTATTCTGGAAACGGAACCGTCTTGTGTTGAGAACCTTGTCCCAACCCCAAGTGAGTCCGAGGTTATCTCCGGTAATATGTTTGATGAGCCTCTTGATGATGATTCCTCTCCTCCTCTTGACATCCCAAACGATCATGTCGAGATGTTCTCCGATTCTGACAACGATTGTACTTCGTTTGACGATTCTTTATCTTATGGAGACATCGATTATGTCGAGGAGTTACCTTCTGAGCTAGTTAGCGT
Organism: Chrysanthemum makinoi; assembly: GCA_910596185.1. Lineage (NCBI taxonomy): Eukaryota > Viridiplantae > Streptophyta > Magnoliopsida > Asterales > Asteraceae > Chrysanthemum > Chrysanthemum makinoi. Next base: position 162,914,932 of record OU343222.1, on the reverse strand, counting down.
AGAGGAAGTGAGAGACTCGATGATCTCGAAATTGAGGACGAGATACTTCGTGAAAAATTGTTCAATGTAAATCTCCTCGTTTCTAAGATCGAATCATTATGTGCTAAGCCAACTTCATCTCCTATCCCCGTTGTGGATAGTGACTCTATCTTGGAAAAGCCCAAACATTTCTGAACTTGAGGCTTTCTCCAATGATTCTCTTCCGGAATTTGATGTATTCCGCTTTGATGACGTTCATACTCTGAAAAAGAGAGTAGTGGCATTCCCACTTTTCATCTTTCTCTTCCTGAGTATGAGTCGTCCACATTTGAATTGCCTCCTCCTTCCGAAAGGAGTAGACTTTTCCATGAGGAGTTCGCCGGTGAACTCGCTCACATCGATCCTCTTCCTCCGGGAATTGAGGATGAGCTTTTTGTGCAAAATGCTCTACATCCCCTTTCATCCATGAGTAACTCATCCACCATTGAGGATTTTACCATGGTTGATACTTGCGTTCATTCCTCTCGAGGATAAAGTTTTCAAACCCGGGTTTTTTGTATCTTACCTTTCAAGGGAGTTCACTCGCGGATATTTCTTAAGTCCAACACGGATGTTGTGACTTCTCTTGCGGTGGAAAAGATTTTTGAACATTCCGTTAATGTTCCTCAATCTAATCTTTTACCCACCTATCCCACCCGTTGTCAAGTAATTGACACTTTGCCTTCTCCTCCCATCTCTTCTCCATGTCTTAACTCCTACGGGAGTGAAGATACCATCTTTGACCCCGGCATTTCTCTTTCTTTTGAGCCGGATGTATCTCATCGGAGTGGAACTTTTGACACATTCAATGTGTATCCAAACCATTTGAATGAAAGTCCGATGGAGATTTTCTTTTCCACGTTGCTTCCCCAAGAACAAATGAATACGGGTCGAGTCAAGCTAGCGACTCGGGAATCAAAAACAGTAGCACGCTATATGGGTTTTCACCCGTATTTCTGACTTCTTTCTACTTTCTACCACCCTAGTGTTGGGGAGTTGCCCCCCGCTGTTGTATATAAGTTTTCTAAAAAAAAAAATTCAAATAATGGTCGTAGTATTTCCCTTTACGTTTCTTTCGGCATAATCACGCCGGTACTTTGAATATTGAGGGCAATATTCATTTCTAGTGTGGGGGGGAATTCTCACGAATTTTATCATGTAAATATACCACCCAATTCCCCCATTTTTGGCCAAATTTTTTTTTTGGTTATCAGTCCGCCATGTCTGTAAGACAAAAGGATTGGCTAATCCAGGAGCAAACGGCTCTTGGTAAAGATTTATCAAATCCGTTGACGGCTTGCAATTTTCCCAAAATTGTATGGTGTTCAGCTCACCATATCTTTAATTAGTAAAGAGTTGGCTAGCCCGCAAGTTTATGGCTTGTGGTAAAGGCAGTGGAAAAACCATAATTGGTAATCAGCTCACCAAAGATAATATTGATAATTTATCTAAGAGTTGGCTAGTCCAGAGCAAACGGCTTCTGGTAAAGACAAATCAAAACCGTTGAAAGCTGGTGGTTTGCTCAAAATCACATGGTTATCGGTGTACCAAGGTTCTTACTTGAACTGAAACATTTGGCTACTCCAGAAGTAATGGCTTTTGGTAAAGAGATGAAATCCATTAAGTTTTCTCAAAAGATTGCTAGGGACTAGCAATGTTTCAGTGTGGGGGATTTGATGAGTGCGTATTCACTCATCAGTTTAGGTCAAATCTGAGCTGCAAAACATTTAAAAACACTCCGAAATGCATCAAAATACTAAAAATATCTCAAAATCGTGTTTTATATGTTTCAGATGCAAAATGTTTAAAATCAGATGAAAAACGAACAAAGTTTGCATAATTGGCAGTTTCAGTCCCCCGTCTTTCAAAAAATGACAGAAATAGTCCCTGAAAGACGTAATTTAAGAAAAGTCACCAAAGGTCCTTTTGAAATCATAAGTTGTTATAATTAGTCCTTTGGTGAAAAATTTCATAAGTTTGAGAAATTACAGTTTTGATCCCTGGATTTTTAAAATTGTCAAGTTTAGTCCTTGGTATTTCACAATTTGCAAAAATGGTCATTAACATATTTGAGTTTCACATATTTGGCCCTTGGATAATGCATTTTCAGAATTACAGGAATGGACCCTGAAACTTTCAGTTTTGGCAGATTTGGTCCCTATATTTGCATTGGATTTCATATCCAATCCAAAGCCCAACAATAAACAATCCAACCCAACCCCTGACCCGGTCAACCCAATACCCATACCCGGTCATGTGATAACAAAACCAACCCATTACCCCCTGTCTTCCCCACTCTCTTTCCCGCCCAAGCAAACCAATCCCCAAACCCTAGATACCCAAGATACTCTCTTTCTCTGCTTCCCAGGTATCTCTCCTCCCCAAACACTCCACCCCCCATCACTCTTTTACCCACCTACATCAAAACCCAAGTCCTCCCTTCACCTTCTTTAACCGGTTTCACCCAAATCCCAACCCCACTACCCAACCTTTCCCCCTCCTCTCAGCTCCAGGTCATCAATCCCAGTGTCAAAAGATTCAGTGGATGGCTTGGATTCATTTTCATTTGGTACCTAATTGATCAATGGCTTGGATTGGTCCAAGATAGCACAAGTGGAGTTTTTGCTTGAATGCTCACTCAAAAAGAAGCACAACTGAAGACATTGAAGACCAGTAGATTGTAGTATAAATAGGGCATGTTGTAAGCCAGTAAAGGCACCCCTAGTTTTTCTTTAAAAACAGCTTTAGTTTTCTTGTATCTTAGTATTATTGTAATTTCTTTTTTAATCAATGAAAGTCCTTTTCTCAGTTTTATGTTTTGTTAAATATTTATCTTAGCTCATTGAAAAACTTGTTAGAAGTTTTTAGCTCCTTCACAGAAAAATGGTAGTTTTAGTTTTTGCAAAAGGGGTGTTTGGATATTGCTATTAAACTGGTCAAATCCATTTTCTTAACCGTTTGACTTTTCTGAGTCAAAGTCTCTTTCAGCTTATGTATAAGACCTTACAAACCTGAGTGTTGCTCGAAATGGTTTCATAAGAGTCAAGTTGAATTTTCAAAACAAAAAGTGTTTTTTTTTGTTCTCTGTCTTTGAAAACTGCACAGGTCTGCAGCATTAGCTGCTGATCTTGCGCCATTTTCCTCCCTCATTTGGTGGTTTAAATTGGCAGAGTTGGTTTTTATTAAGCCTTTGTATCCCCAACTCAGCATATTTGTAATTTAATTGCATCTCTATTGTCCCTAGTAGAGAATAAATCAGCTTTGAAATCTTGCATTTGACTGTCTTTTTTTTGTTCTGCATCATTTTCATATCCAAGCTGCATCTGTCAACAGCTTGTTTATAAGCTGTTGCAGTGCTTTTCTGGCCATTTAATTAGGCTTCATTGCATCTCATCTGTACTAACTTTGTTGTTGAAGTTTGGTTTTGGTGTGGAAGCTTGTTGCAGAGCTTAAAAATAAGCTCAAAGAAGCCCCATTAGGACTGTTCAAGGCTGCAGTACAGCAGCACGGGTATTAATTCCATCTTTTTCTTGGCTTATTCTTGGTCTCAGCTTAGTTAGTGATCCTTAAACTTTTTATTTTTAGGTACTATAGATTATAGAGTTTAGACCTTAGCTTAATAGGTGCCCCTTTGTGCTTATCAGCACACTCCTATTGATTAATTCGAATTTAGTTTAGTTTTAGAATTCCCATTAGTTTAGCCAATGCCAACTGTTTTCCCCATAGTTAGGTGGTTAGCTTATTTAGATTTAGGAACTTGGTTTAGCTTGTTTGTTCCCACAGTTAGCATGTTAGTTGTACTGTTTGTTTGGTGAAATATTAAGATTCTTCAAGGGTGTTTGGTTGAACGAAATCTGAGGTTCAAAAAGGGTGTTTGTTTTGTTCTTATTAAGGGCTGTTACAAATAAGCAGTCCCAACTGCTTATTACTAGTGTTTGACAAAAAGAACTTTTACAAAAAAAAGTCTTATCTTAGTCTTATAAACAAGGTGCAAAAAGAAAAGATCCAAAAAAAAAAATGTTTTGCAAAAAATGGCATGGCTGGGACTCGAACCCACGCCATCCATCTCACACACCACACCTCTTCCATTTGCCCTTGGGACTTGTCTCGTTCAAGTAATGCAAAGTCTAATATATAACCTTCGTTTGGCAGTTTAATGCATAAGGACTTATTGGCTTATTTGTTGCTTATTTTCCAAAACAACCACTAGTTTTCTTATTTTTCCTAGAATCAGTTAGGCCTAAAGTACTTTTTGTTAAATTTTCAGATTTTTCCAAAGTAGTTTAGTATTTTTTATCATTTAATTAGATTAAAATAGTTTTTAATTCGTAGTAATTAATTTAAAAGTCAAAAAAATATTCCGCTTTTTCCTAAAATCATTTTTAGTCAAATAGAACGTAGGAAAATTGATTTCACACCCGTAGCCCTTAAATTGCAAAATTTTTACATTTATGGGTCGGGTTGTTTCCCGTTTTTTACGTTTTTACGTTTTAGCACCCTAGGACTTAGTGTAGCTTCGTTTTATTGTTTCTTAGGCTTAGTAGTAGTTAGTTTATAGTTTATTAGGGGTCCCTTGCCTTAATTACCTTCCCGTTCATTAAATTGTAGAATTCGTAATCAAATCCAAATCATTTAAAACCAATTCAAGTCCTAATCATGAAACTCAACGACATCGTCAATTTCACACCTCGTTGGGACACGACCCGGGGAAATCACTTCCCGGTATCACTTTTATCACACCCGTGAGATTTGGCACGTTAACCCTTTTCCTAAAAGGTTGATTTGTCGAGTTTTACGGTTAATTTGATATTGTTGATATTTGTGTTTTTCTCACACTCACTTCACAACGAATCAAATTTTGGCGCCGCTGCCGGGGAGGTGTGTTGCGACAATATCGTGATTTTTGCGATTAGTGACTTGAAGATCCTTCCTCGTGAAGTTACCGTTTTTCATAAAATCCGAAAAAACCAAAAATATTCTTCTCATTCCTCTTATTCGTTGATTCTATTTCTCTTACCCTCTTTTGACGTTTAATTCTATCCTTCGTATCCTCTCGATCACTCAATTCTATCTCTTTAACCCTCTATATGTTTAATTCTTATGTCGACAACATCATCGTCACAAGTGTGTGTGAGCGGTGTGGAAGGCCTAGTTCAAGCGAATTTTGCAATTTGTGCAAATTATCCATAAGGGGGTTCCCGCAGGGACTTCGACCAGTCCAGCTTTTGGTTCATTTTTTAACCCGGGTTAACTACTTGCGTCGGGTTCACAGGGTTCGGGTCAAGCAACTCTCTTGCCACATGTTTTTGCTACTAACACTCTTCAGGACCCGTCTGCTGGAAATTGGAATATGGATACAGGTGCGAGCTCTCATCTTAATGATTCTGTGCATTGTCTTAGTGATATTCTTAATGAGTGCATTTATCCGTCTGTCACGGTTGGTGATGGGCGATTTATTCCTGTTACTAACTCCAGTTGACGCTGAGTCTAAGTTGGGTGATGATGGTGATCCAGTTTCTGATCCTACGTTATATCGGAGTCTTGTAGGTTCTCTTCAATATCTCACTTTCACTAGACCCGATATTACTTATGCTGTGCAGCAGGTTTGTTTATATATGCATGATCCTCGAGAGCCTCATTTCACTGCTCTCAAGCGGATATTACGGTATGTTCAGGGGACTTTAGCTTATGGTTTACAATTATTTTCTTCTACTACTGAGTCCTTGGTTGCTTATTCGGATGCTGATTGGGCTGGTTGCCCTACCACTGGCCGGTCTACATCAGGTTATTGTGTTTTCTTGGCAACAACTTACTTTCATGGTCCTCTAAACGTCACCGACGATTTCTCGTTCCAGTGCTGAGGCTGAGTATCGGGGTGTTGCCAATGCTGTCGCTTCTCGAGACATGTTGGCTTCGGAATTTACTAAGTGAGCTTCATACACCATTGTCATCTGCTACTATTGTTTATTGTGATAATGTGAGTGCAGTGTACTTGTCTTCTAACCCTGTTCAGCATCAGCGCACCAAGCATATTGAGATTGATATTCATTTTGTTCGTGATTTGGTTGCTATTGGTCAAGTTCGAGTTCTACATGTTCCTTCTCGTTTTCAGTATGCTGATATTTTTACCAAGGGGTTACCATCTGCCTTGTTTACTAAGTTTCGTGACAGCTTGAGTGTTCGGTCTCCTCCCGCTCAAACTGCGGGGGAGTGTTAGACTATTAATATTAGGATTAGTATTTGGCCCATTGTATATTAGGCCCGTTATGTATTCTATATAATCTTGATGTACCAAACATTATTATTCATTCAATATACAATATTACATAAACTTACAAAATGTTCGTCCATTTTGAAAGAAGAGAGCGGCTAATTTGGTAGATGAGCAACAACTGAAGAAGTTTGTTTTACAAGTGGAGGAACGTATCAGGCATAGGGCTTCACTGATTAGAGAGCTGGAGATGGTGGTCGGTTTTGTTGCTAGTGCGCAAAGTGCTTATGTATTGAAGATATCTCAGTTTTAGGATCAAGAAAAGGTGAGGGAGTATGGCAAGAGGGCTGCTGCAGCACGCTGCCAGGCTCGTGTGAACATGGCATTTGTGCGTGCTCTTATGCGTTTGTAGATGTGGCATGGTACGGCTTTTGGGTGTTTGGGTTGTTTTACGTTTAATGTACATTGTCTTTAATGGTTTTCCTAGGTCATGTAAATGGTTTTGACTGCAATGGCTAAGGAAAGCAGTGGTTATGTTAATGAAAAAGTAAAGTTAAGGACTAAGGTTGTTCTCTTTAAGGTGTGGTCTTAGTTCTAGGTTTTATGTATGGTAGTTGGTGTTTGGGATTTTGTGTTTATAGATTGTTGCTTTTGTAACTGTGATGTTTGGGTATTGTGAAATGAATGGAATGTCTATTTTCTTGGATGTTCCTTTTGATTATGTTTAACATTTTTGGTTTTTGTATGTGCCATTATGGTATTGAAATGGCCAAATTTGTATATAGATGTAGGCTATAGTTTTATTAGTGACTTAAGTTCAGAACTTTTGCGAAAAGATCTCGACTATATACATTGTAAAAGAAACATGGTATTTCATTTGTTATCGTTTGCAATGAATATGTGTTTGTTATTTGCGTTTTTGTTTTTTGCTGATTGCGTTACATATGGTTTTTGCAACATGTTCAGAGAGTTATTTATGGATTCATTTTTGGCTTGAATCAGTGGCATTAGAGATGTTTAAGATATACCTTTTGTTGAAACCTTGTATTGAAAATTCTGGCATTTAATATGATGGCATTTAGTTCATTGGAAATTATGCCATTACGATTAGCTGGTGCATAGAACGTTTACGAAAGGGTAGTTTTTTAGGGTGCTACATAACCATTATGTTTATAGTCGATGTTTACATATTAAGGGTATGTTTGGTAAAAATAGATTGTGCTGGTGCTGGTGCTGGTGCTGATGCTGATGCTGATGCTGATGCTGATTCTGGTGCTGCTGTTGCTGAAAAAGATTATAAAAAGAGATTATTTTTATAAGCTAAATGAAGTAACATTTTATTTTGAGAGATTATGGAAGATTATTTTTTTTTAATAATCTCTTATAAGTTCTGTCTGCCAAACAAAGATTATTTTTTAAGTAAATTATTTTTCAAAAAAAATAATCTTAAGTCTCAATAATCTTCCATAATCTCTGCTGCCAAACATACCCAAAGAGTATTATGTACGTTACTAAGTAGCTACGATATTTGTTTTGTTACCGTGGACAAAAGATGTAGTTGTATGGTGGTTCCTTAGTCGGGATGTTTTCGTTTTTTCATGTTCGGCTTGTCAGTGCCTTCTTTGTTATGCTTCAAGAGTTCTTTACGGACTGAAGTTTTTACTGATTCAGTTTCAGGCTTTCAGCAACATTCTTTTTCAATGAAGTAATTTCTTGCACAGGTGGCGGGGTTGATGTTTCAGCAGCATCTTTTATACCACTGGTTGGCTGGTCAGATGTTTTGATGTTTGGTGACGCCGGTGTAGCAACAGTAGTTTATCATCCATAACAATATCCAGAATAAAATATGGCCGACCCTTTGTGCTTCGAGTGCCAAAGTGAAACTGAAAGATATGTTCGATGCATTCTAATGCCTTTAGTGTTGGCATAGGCTAATATGGGTCTTTGTCTTTGATTTCATTCATGATTTTGTTGCAATCTCCTACCATTGAGTTTACCTCCGGGCTGAAACAAGTCAATGATATAACACCAGCTTCGTCGTTGATAATTGCTTTGAAACAGTAGCTGTATATAAAGGGTAAGAAAACGAAAACATCTATAATGTTATTATGGCTAAGATAATGTATGTGTATTTTTTTAAGACATGTAATTGTGCGTTGGCTGTGAACTGATTCTTGACACTGTGGGTGGGGGTATTTTTCTGTTACTTTTCGGCAGCAGGTACGGCATTTGTTGAAGTACCATGGTCTTGTTGTCTCGATTTCGGATATTATCAGCTCAGTTGTAAATTGCACGTGTTGGATTGTACAGGTAACATTTAGGCATTTTTTTTAAATAAGCATTGTGAGGAACATGATTGGTACCTTGTAGTTTTGTGGATTATCTTCTAAAAGGGCGCGCCGAGTGGCATCAGGTTTCTCATTTTTTTTTTCTTGTTCTATGTTTGCATACCTTTGTGCCCGGACCTCGAGATTTGGTATTGAATCCAGAAATTCTCTGCACATGGTGAATTGTTTAATGTTAGTGAATATGGATTTTTGTTTATATAGTGTTTTTGCTGCTATTTCAATGCTTACACATTAAGGATTTGGTGAACCTCTGGAATGTCTGGGTTTAGGTAGTAATTGTTGGTTTTATGGATATAAATTAGTAGACGTGAGTTAGGATCGAACTCGAGATCACGGGATTGCACACTTTACGTATGAGAATTAAAGTTAATAATTAAATATAAATGTTGTATTTATTTATTAATTAAACGAAATAACTATTGGACGTTAAGTAATTAATCGTAATGGACTAACGGTCGTTAAATATAATTGGAAAAGGAGTACATTGCAAATAATGGGAAGGTTCCGGAATCCCTTGTGGGATGCCTCATCCGATCGGCCTCAAGAAAAGGAAACCCAACCCAACTACAACTCAAACTTGTTCACCAAGTTTAGTTTAGTATATTTACAAGGCTAGGGGTCTTGTGTTTTGCATCTCTTGTGCTCATTAAGCTAAACCTAAAAAGTTTTGTGTGTGTTTTTGCTTAAATTCGGTCAACAACTACACCATAGGTTTGTCGACATTGATTTTCCAATCTCAAGTTATTTGTTTGATTAAAACTATCATTCCTTTAATTCGGTATAGTACGTGTGTACAAGAAAGTGGTACTAACACAATATTGTTAGTATTCTTGGATTGAATTACAAAACGGTAAGGGGTAATTCACATAATCCTAATTAAATCAAATTAGGGTTCTTCCATTGCTAGTTTGTGGATTTAATTCTTGTTCGGCTAGAATCAAGTAAGGTACGCATATTCTTGTTTATTTTAATTAATTATTCGTTAATAAATCCTATACGCTTCCGCATGTATACTTTGATGTTTTGTGATTATTTATTGATTGTAATGTTATATAATTCCAATAGTGGCATCACAAGTCATTGGTTTTAATGAGTAATTAATTACTAAACGCGTAAAAAACGAATAAGTGTATGTTGTTTGACATGGTTAATCTAGGGTTTGATAAATTTTTTTATATGGGTCGCTTTATTTTTAATATGGGGCGTACCCCTTTTAATTTTTTAGTCGACACACTTAAATTTTTTTTAGGGTTTGAAAATTGTTTGCTAACCTTATCGAAACCTAGAATTAATATATATGTTACGTGATTAATTCATGAATAATTTGTTATGTGACATGGGATTTTTGATATGCGATCTTGTGACTATTTGTATAATTGTTATGATATATCCATGATGATACATGCATGTTTGTCATGGATAGTTGCTTTGATATTTGTTTAATTGTTAAGATATATTTATCACATGTTTATTTACGATAAATCTTGAATTGGGGAAGACTCCAAGCACATATATTAATTATGTGCTATTTGGTATATTTTAATTATGGGTTTACGCAATCGATTCATCGATGTATGTGGCTCACTTTCAATTGGGAGAGTGAAAGTCCTAATTAAATATATACATTAATTTAACGTAGACATTGATTATTAATAGGGTTTTATCGAATAGTTGCATGTGGCTACTTGTTTACACGTATTAAATTGTTTATTATGTGCGCATTGTTTTTAGTTGCTTATTTTTTTATTGGTTTACTTGTTTGTTTATTATGTTAGACAGTTTTAAGCAAAGAGTAATTTTGAATAGGAAAATAATACGGACTAAACAATGGTGAAATTTGATTTTTTTTTGGAATAGTTAAGTTTTCAATAGTTTAATTGATTGATGATTTTGGTACAAAAAGTGAGAACGGCTCACCCAATTTGACGGACTGTGTGGGAAGTACTAGGAGGGGAGCGCATTAAATTGTGACCCTAAAGAGAGAGGTTATTGCTTCAGCGCTAACCAAACTCTCCGCTTGCTTGCGAGTCAAATTGGAGTTACCAAGTAGGCTATGCGTACAAAATCATCTTAAGGGCGAATTAGTTTTAATTCCATGCGCCACTTCGGTGGTAATTACCCGAAACACTAAGTGTTTACACTTATGCAAAAGTACGGTATAATGGACGATAATTAACGCTAAATTCCTTGATTGGTGAACCCAATACCTCAATCAAAACTTTGATAATTTGATCTTTATGAATTGGTAATAAAAAGTTTTTTATTAAATTTATGCTACAAGATGAATGCATGACATCTTTGTACATATTTGATTTGACCACATAAAATCAAAACTAGTACCCTTTTAAATTAAGTTATATGCCATCTAATTAAAGGGACAATTGAAGTTGCAATTTACGTCATGACAGTACTTGGCTAGATTGTGATGGAGAGGTAAATCTCTATGTAAAGTCAAACCTTACATGGACATATTTGCAGTTCTTTAAGTTAGACACTTAAATTGAGTAGGAAGAGAGAACTGGACTCATGGCATAAGATGGGATGAAACATGGTTATATTTGTAATAGCGTTGGAAAATATAAATCCCATAATGATCTAGGAGTTGGAAATTGTCTGCCAATTAATGTTCGACAGAGTACCTTATTATATGCTTTCGTTACTAGCAGATCAACTGATGTAATGAACCTATGATAATTTGGATCCTAGTTTTCGAGAAAATTATATGGTTATATGTTTATATTACCGTTGGGTATATTTTATTTTCTTGAAAAGTTGTATTATCGAAAATACTAATACTTGAACTTTTTTCTGTAGAAATGGCTCAAAATAACGATAACACTAACACTGCACTAAGTTCTGCGTTCAAAAGCCTTTTTGATCGAGAAAAGTTGACTGGCTCTAAGAATTTCAATGATTGGCACCGCTCTTTGAGAATTGTCTGTAGAGTTGCTGACCGGTTGAACTATCTGTATGAACCTTGTCTTGCTGAACCAACCGGGCCTGAAGCTACTCAAGCTGAAAAGGATGCTTGGAAAATTGAGTATAAGCGTCATAATGATGTGGCTTGTCTTATGTTGGGAACGATGGAACTTGCTCTTCAAAAGCAGTTCAAAAATTATTTCCCATATAATATGCTCAATGAACTTCGAACTATGTTCGAGAAACCAGCTGCTGTCGAGATTTATGACTTGATCGATGCATTACACAGCTGTAAGCAGGGAAAGGGTAAACCCGTAAGTGCTCATGTACTGGAAATGAAAAGTTACATGGACCAATTAAGGGCACTTGGCAAGACTTATGAAGAAGACATTGCCGTGAACTTGATCAACAGATCCCTTAACAAGGATTTCAATGGTTTTGTTCGAAACTTCAATATGCACTGCGTGGGGAAGACAGGCATACGACCTACACGCATTGCTAATTGATTATGAGAAAGGGTTACCTCAAAAGGCTCCAACTCCCCAGGTACTTGCTATTCAGGGTGGACGGATAAATAAGCCAAAACCGCAGCGTGCGAACAACAAGAAGGTGAAGGGAAAAGGGAAAGTTGATAAAGGTAAAAAGGTTATGGCCTATCAACCAGAACCCAAGAAGTACCCTACTCCTAGGAAGTAAAATCCTAAAAAGGATCAAGCATGCCACCACTGCAAGGTCGTTGGGCATTGGAAGAGAAACTGTGCTCTCTATCTTGATGAATTGCGGGCAAATAAGATGAAGTACGAAGGGTCCTTGGGCGCCGGTTCTTCAGGTAATTTATTTGTCATTGAATTATTTACTCTAAATCATAAAAATTCCTGGGTATATGATACTGGATGTGGTATTCACATTTGTAATACACTGCAGGGGTTTAGAGTGGAAAGGAAGCTAGCCTATGGGGAGCAATATCTGCACGTGGGAAATGGCGTACATGCAACTGTTGAAGCCATAGAAACGTTTAGTTTAGTATTGCCTTCGGGCTTAGTATTGTTATTGAACAATTGTCATTACGCACCTTCTATAATTAGAGGTGTTGTTTCCTTTTCTGTTTTGTTGGATGATGGTTTTAATCATACTATTTCACGTAATGGAATTTCTGTTTCTTTAAATGGTGTATTTTATTTTAATGCGATTACTGTGAATGGTGTGTTTGAAATTGATGTGATTGGAAATGAATCTAACAAATATAATAATTCGATGTTTAGCATCAATAAGAAAATAAAGTTGGACTTGAATTCTTCTTATCTTTGGCATTGTAGACTTGCTCATATAGGCAAGGCTCGCATGCATAAGCTGCAACAAGAAGGGCTTTTGCAAAATATCAATGATGAATCATTTGATAAATGTGAGTCATGCATATCTGGCAAGATGACGAAGAAACCTTTTCATAGCAATATGGAGAGGGCTTCTGATCTACTTGGTCTTATTCATACTGATGTGTGTGGACCACTTAGACTTGTGTCAAAGAGAGGTGCTAGCTACTTCTTAACCTTTACTGATGATTTCAGCTGTTATGGTTATGTTTATTTACTTAAGCATAAACATGAGGTGTTTGAAACATTTAAGGTTTTCAAAGCTGAAGTAGAACTGCAATTGGGAAAGAAGATTAAAGCTCTTCGATCCGATAGAGGAGGCGAGTATCTAAGCCAAGAGTTTAAAGATTACTTAGCTGAGAATGGAATTGTCCAGAATCTCACTTCTCCATATACTCCACAACAAAATGGTGTATCTGAGAGAAGAAATCGTACATTGTTGGACATGATACGATCTATGTTTAATCTTACTACTCTACCTTTATCCTTTTGGGATTATGCTTTGGAATCAGCTGTTCGCATTCTAAATATGGTTCCCACAAAGAAGGTTGATAAGACACCATATGAAATATGGCATGGTAAAGCTCATAACCTGTCTTATTTAAAGGTCTGGGGTTGCGAGGCGTATGTTAGACGTGACTCAGCAGATAAACTCCAACAAAAATCTGTAAAGTGTATCTTCGTAGGATACCCTAAGGAAACTATGGGTTACTATTTTTACTATCCAACTGAAAATAAAGTAATTGTTGCTAGGTATGGAGATTTTCTTGAAAGTGATATCGTATCTCAAGAATTCAGTGGGAGAGTTTATGATCTGGAAAATGATCAAGAAGATGCATTACCTTCTGAAAACACTAACGTACTTCCGGTAGAACCTGATAGTCTGGGTCCTCCACCAGAAGTTGAAGTGATTCCCATTCGTAGATCCGTAAGGTCTACGCATGCACCTGAACGTCTATGTCTTAATGTAGAAGTTGAGGAAACTATGTTAGGAGATCTTGGAGAGCCTACTAGTTATAAAGCTGCCATGGCAAGTCCTGAAAAGGAAAAATGGCAAGCTTCAATGAATGGGGAAATGCAATCCATGAGAGAAAATGAAGTCTGGGAAGAGGTCGATTTACCTCCAAATGCCAAGGTGGTTGGAAGTAAGTGGCTCTATAAAATTAAGACTGACATGGATGGCAATATACACGTCTATAAAGCTCGTCTAGTTGCGCAAGGTTTTACTCAAACTTATGGCATAGATTACGAGGAGACCTTTTCTCCTGTAGCGGACATTAGAGCTATTAGAATTCTCATAGCTATAGCAGCAGACTATGATTATGAGATATGGCAAATGCATGTCAAAACCGCCTTCTTGAATGGTCGCTTAGATGAAGACATCTATATGAAGCAACCTGAGGGGTTCGTGAATCCACAATTTCCAAACCGTGTATGCAAACTTCAAAGGTCCATTTATGGATTGAAGCAAGCATCAAGGCAATGGAATAAGAGATTTTATGAAGAAATCAAAAGGTATGGATTTATTCAAAATCTTGATGAGCCATGTGTATATCAAAAAGTTAGTGGGAGTGATGTAATTTTCCTTATTCTTTATGTCGATGACATATTAATTATGGGAAAAGACATTCCAAGTTTGCAAAATGTTAAGGCATATCTTGAGAAGTGTTTTTCCATGAAGGATTTAGGAGAAGCTGCATACATTATGGGAATCAAGATCTACCTAGGTAGGTCAAAGTTGTTAATTGGTTTAAGTCAAAGTGCTTACATTGATAAAATATTGAAGAGATTCAATATGCAAAATTCCAATAAAGGATATTTGCCGATGGAAGTAAAGCATGGCTTATGTAGCGATATGTGTGCTTCAACACATGCTGAGGTGGCGCGCATGCAGAAAGTTCCTTATGCTTCGTGATGACGTATAGTCTATATTTGGGTCACGAACCCGACCAAAGCCCAATACTAATAAGCCCAACACAAAATGGGCTACGCCGATAAGTGTTTAGGCCCACGAAGGCCCAAACCCAATGTTATTTACGTAACACGATATCGGATATATCCTAATTATGGAGATAATCATTCCCCAACCGACTTAGGCGGGATACGCCGAAGGTTGAGGAACACGGAACCAACAAGGATTCCGTGTGTATATAAAGGGAATCATATCCCTCGTTAAAGGTACGATCTACAAACCCTAACTCTCCTTTAACCCTAAACCGATTACTTACTCTCACGCCGGAGGATAATCGTGGGAGACAATCCCACGATAAGCCTAACGGTGTTTTCTGTCTTCTTAGTGCGCAGGTCTCAAGCAACAATCATCAATTGGTACGAGAGCCGGAGCCCAAACAAGGAACGCCCAACTTTTGTATCAACAAGTGGCGCCATCCGTGGGACCATTCACTAAGAACTAAGAACTAGAATGATGAAGCATGGAAATCAGCGATCGCAAGCAGACCTTACCGGAAAAAAGCTGCACACTGGATCAACTTCTAAGCAAACTTCTGGGACAACCAGTGTTGCTAAGAACCAGGGATCAGGCCAAGATTTGGTCTTTCCTTCAGTGGAACCACGCCCGGGGACAACCCAGGCCACTGTAACCACCGCTAGCGCAGGAGACCCACTGCGTACTCCTTTTGCCACTCCATTCCAAACGGTGGTGGAGACAAACTTCACAAAAGCACCTGATGCGCCCGATAAAAATAAGAGTATAGTGGTGGAAACTGATACTCCTACTCTAGAAGGGGTTGTGTCAGAACTAGCGCCAGACGAGTTCGTATCGCAAAACTACGAAACCTTGGCTGCTCTCATGCAAAAGGAAGCAAAGAAGAGGTCAGGTCGGAGTCTGCATGCCCGACTCGATTTTGGCCCGGAGTTAGAGACATCCCCATCGCGCCGTCAGAAGGAGAAGCGCGGGAGGGATAGTCGCCGACCCCCAGTGTTTAACAGAATTGGGAGGAGAGTTGATGACGATGAGACATCCAACTCACAGCATCTGGAAGGAAGTGAGGAGGATGAACAGCGTACCAATGTCCACGCCAGACTTGGTAGCCGGAGAATTCATGACAGACTTGGGCGACGATACTCCCCAAGTGAAAGCCCTTCAAGTCCAGATTCTGAGGACAGTCGGCGCAAGCGCCGACGAAAGGAAAATTCATCCTCTGATAATTCCTCGGACAACGAGGATAGCGATACAGGACATTGGAAGTCCAGAAACAGATATAATGACCAAGAGGAGGAAGATATATCTCTCCCGTGGCGCCGTCAAAAGGTGGATGCGTTCACTCGACGCATCAGTGATTTCTCAGAGAACAAAAGGAGGCGCATGCCTGCCAACGTGAAAACCTATGACGGAACAGGTGATCCTGATGATCACCTAAAAATTTTTGAATCAGCCGCTACAATTGAAAACTGGCCACAACCTGTATGGTGCCACATGTTCAACTCCACACTAGTAGGAAATGCGCGGAACTGGTTCAATAAGCTTCCACGTAGAAGCATTAATGGTTTTGAAGAATTGAGAAAGGCGTTCCGCCTAAACTTTACTCAACGAAAAAAGTGTGCAAAAAACCCCATTGAACTCGCCAGGGTCAAACAGCGTCAAGGGGAATCCACAAGCGCTTTTATGGAGCGCTTCAAGGATGAATGCATGCAAGTTAAAGCGTGTCCCGAGGTGCTCAAAATCTTCGGGTTCATGAATGGGATCAGCAACCCAGAACTTATCAAGAGGTTGAATGACAAGATTCCCCAATCCTTTGATGAGGTCATGAAACGCACACGGTCCTTCGTTCAAGGAGAGGCCGCTGCGGCAGATAGCAAGAGAAACTACTCGAACTACCGGTCACAGGAAAAACCTGGGAGACAATCCACTGACCGGAGTAGTAACCGTAACAGGAATTATCGCAACCAGGGGAGTGGGCGCGACAATGACAAGTATATCCCGCTGACAAAGACTCCAAAGGAGATACTTGCAACAGAAGGAGAAAACTTCCCAAGACCTCCACCAATGCGCACCCTAGAGGATCGGCGCGTAGGAAGTGGTTACTGCGACTATCACGGACAGAAGGGCCACACTACTAACGAATGTGTCCAGCTACGCCAGCTCATCGACAAACTAGTCAAGGAAGGTAGACTGGACCATTTGGTCAAAAACATCAAAGAAGGGAAAGATAGACAAAAGACTGGGAATAAGAAGGAGGGGCCCAAAGATAAGGCTGATACTATTTACATGATACAATCATGGCAAAGAGTAACTAGGCAGAAGGTTAGCTAGAAGTTTTCCCATGGAAGTGCAATCACTTTCCCTACATTAACTACGAACAACGCAGTGGTAGAGCCGCTCATCATCGAAATTAACGCGGGGGGTCACGACATCCACCGCATGTATGTTGATGGTGGAGCATCTGCAGACATAATGTACGAACACTGCTTCAAACAACTGCGCCCGGAGATACGCAGTCAGCTGAGCCCAGTCACGACAACGCTGACTGGTTTCATAGGAGAAAAGATATGGCCTATGGGGCAATTACGACTACTGGTTAGAGTAGGTAATAACGACCACTCCACAACAGCATGGCTAGATTTTATGGTAATCAAATCCCCCTCGCCATACAATGGCATTATCGGAAGACTGGGAATATCAGCCATACGCGCAGTCCCGTCTATAGCACACGGGATGCTCAAATTTCCAGTGGAAGGAGGTGTCGTTACCCTTTACAATGCTGCCGTACCACCTAAAGAATGTAACGCGGTCACATGCGAAACGGGACCCATTACAAAACAGTGTGCAACCAAAACTCCAAACCTAAAGGTAGCAATTCATCCCGATTACCCCGAATAGGAAATATCGATAGGAGGATCACTGTCGGACAACGGCAAAGCAGCGGTGTGCGCACTCTTGCAAAAGAACCTGGACATCTTTGCATGGGAGCCAAAACACATGACTGGGGTACCACGTTCAATCACAGAACATAAACTGAGGATCCGACAAGGATACTCACCAATACGCCAGAAGAAGCGCAGCTAGGCTCCGGAGCGCGCGCAAGAAATCCTGGCAGAGGTACACAAGCTAGTAGAGGCAGGAATCATGCGGGAAGTCTACTACCATGACTGGCTTTCCAACCCAGTTATGGTAAAGAAAAGCGATGGTAGCTGGCGGATGTACGTGGACTTCACCGACCTCAACAAAGCATGTCCACAAGACTGCTACCCACTACCAGAGATAGACTGGAAGGTGGAATCTTTGTGTGGATATCCACTAAAATGCTTTCTCGATGCATACAAAGGATACCATCAAATCCAGATGGCTAAGGAGGACGAGGAAAATACGGCCTTTCACACAAGCCAAGGCGTCTACTGCTATACAAAATGCCCTTTGGCTTGAAGAATGCAGGCGCCACCTATCAACGGTTAGTAGATAATGTGTTCGAAAAACAGGTTGGGCGCAACCTAGAGGTTTACGTCGATGACCTGGTCATAAAAAGCCACACTGAAGAGGAGTTGGTGCGCGACATTGAGGAAACCTTCAGGACACTTAAAGAGGTCAACATGAAGCTAAATCCTAAAAAATGCACTTTCGGCGCTACAGAAGGCATGTTCCTTGGATACCTGATAGAACCTGATGGTATAAAGCCGTGTCCAGAAAAGACTAAGGCTGTCATCGACCTTCCTTCACCGCGCACGTTGAAGGAAGTCCAATCTCTCAATGGTAAGCTAGCCGGTCTAAATAGATTCCTATCCAAGTCAGCAGACAAATCACTACCTCTTTTCAAAACACTCAAGAAGTGTATAAAAAAGGGAGACTTTCGTTGGACTACGGAGGCAGAAGAAGCCTTCGCGCAGCTTAAACAACACCTGGCAACACTCCCTACACTTGTAGCACCCCGACCAGGAGAAGAGTTGATTATGTACTTATCTGCAACTCATGGAGCAGTAAGCGCAGTGTTACTAACGGATAGGAACTCAGTACAAACACCAGTGTACTTTGTAAGCAAAGCGCTCAAGAAAACAGAGATGAACTATAGCGCAATGGAAAAGTTGGTCCTCGCATTAGTATTCGCCGCCAAACGGCTGCGCAGGTACTTCCAAGCGCACCCGATAGCAGTGATCACAGACCAACCGATCAAGCAAATCATCTCCAAACCTGACGCATCAGGGCGACTGCAGAAGTGGAGTGTATTGCTAGGTGAGCACAACATCTCCTACAGACCACGTACTGCAGTAAAAGGGCAAATACTCGCAGATTTCATCATAGAAAAACCAGACACTGATGCTGCACCCGCACCAAGCACGAAGGAACTACCAGATCCATGGATCTTGTTTACAGACGGATCCTCATGCGTAGATGGGTCAGGAGCAGGCCTCATCCTCACAAACCCGGAAGGAATGGAATTCACTTACGCACTGCGTTTCGAATTCACAGCAACAAATAATGAGGCAGAGTATGAAGCCCTAATAGCCGGACTACGCATTGCATCTCGAATGGGTGTACGCAACCTGGAAGCGAATGTAGATTCCAGACTAGTAGCCAACCACGTGTTGGGCGAGTACGTAGCCAAGGAGGAAAACATGATTCAGTACCTCGACAAAACCAAGGCACTAATTCAAGGCTTTGACAGGTTTACCATCAAGCAGGTTCCTAGAGGGGAAAACCGCAAGGCGGATGCACTAAGCAAAATTGCATCCACAAGCTTTGCACACCTATCCAAACAGGTGTTGGTAGAAACATTGAAAAGCAAATCCATCTAAGAGATTGAAGTATCCATGGTAATAGAGGAAGACGGACCTACGTGGATGACACCGATAACGGAGTTCATAAGCAAGGGAGTATTACCCCAAGAGCAGAAGGAAGCCCGAAGGATACGGCGCACAGCACAAAGGTTTGAAATTCGGGACAACATACTATATCGACGCTCTTTCTTGCAACCATGGCTCTGCTGTGTTGGTCCCCTACAAGCAAACTATGTACTGCGAGAAATCCACGAAGGTTCATGCAGCATGCATTCAGGACCACTTTCTGTGGTGGCGCGCGCTTACGGTCGATATTATTGGCCCACCATGCACCGCGATGCGCGGGACTTAATAAGAAAGTGCAGCGACTGCCAAGTTCACAGACCCATTCCTCGCCGACCACAACAGGAGCTAACACCAATTACGGCACCATGGCCATTCTACAAGTAGGGTATTGACATCGCAGGTCCTTTTCCTGTTGCAGCAGGAGGATTAAAGTTCCTCATAGTCGCCATAGACTACTTCACCAAGTGGATCGAAGCAAAGGCAGTGGTAACAATAATTGGCAACCAGGTAAAGCGCTTTGTCTGTGACACTATTGTATGCCGCTTCGGTCTACCTGGGGAGATCATCTCGGACAACGGGAAACAATTCTGCGATAACCCCTTCAAGGACTGGTGCGAGAAGCTAAAAATCACACAGCACTTCGCGTCAGTTAAACACCCACAAACCAACGGCTTAGTTGAACGTGCGAATCGAAGCCTGGGCGAAGGAATTAAGGCACGCTTGGACAAGCACAAAGGAAGATGGGTGGAAGAACTTTCGCATGTTCTGTGGGCGCACCGCACTTCAATAAAAACCAGCACAGGGACACCCTTCTCCGGTCTATGGGACAGAAGCTGTCATACCAGCTGAAATCGGAATGCCAACTATTCGCACTGCTGAAATCAATGTGGCAACCAATGACGACGAGCGACGCATCAACTTAGACCTGCTAGAAGAAAGGCGCGAACGCGCAGCTATACGGGAAGCAAAATCAAAGTCAAGGATGAAGGGATACTATGACGCTAAAGTGCGACGTGTTTCATTCAGACCAGGTGACTTCGTTTACCGCGCCAATGATGCGAGCCACGCAGAAGACACAGGTAAGCTTGGACCAAAGTGGGAGGGACCCTATGACGTTACTGAAGCCTTAGGAACAGGTGCGCACAAGCTACGAGGCTTCGATGGTCGTGAACTGCCGCACACATGGAATATCTGCAACCTTAAGAGGTGTTACCTATAGGAATGGCTACGGCCCAGCGCACAGACGCTCCTGCACTTTATTAAAGTGCCCAATAAACATCTATGTATTTACTTTTTGTTTTCCTTAGTATACTATCTTATTTATTTCTCATAAAAACTTGCAAGTATCAATAAAACGTCGCGGTTTCTAGCTAACTCCGCGACATATTTGAATTTGTTATTTCCATATACCGTATGTCTTAACAATTTTTTATTTCTTGCCTACATGGCGTGCATGCACTTAAAAACCCACGATGGTAAAAGGATGAGTCAACCTACTAAAGGACTCGTTGAGTAAGAGGGTTGCAAACCCATCAACACTGGATCACGTATCCTTGTTAAACACCTTGTTCTCAAGACGTTGGAATAAGTTTGTGCGCATCTCACGATGGGTGCGCAACAACGCATATGGTGCACGTTTAACAACTTCGGAACCAAGACACTTGATTCCTTGATATGATATTTACAGTACGCTGCATATCACAACATACACGATTAAAAAAAAGTACTTAGAAATTATTTCTTAAGTATACTATGATCTTCATACATGACTATGGATTTCTTATATTATTCGCGTTTGTATACAACTTTGACCCTTAGACCATGTCTTATACGCAAGTACACACCTTACAAGTTGCAATAATATCAACACGCACTTAGCAAAAGGAGATTTTCATTAATGACTACACGTTATTACAAAAGGATGTTTCCTTTACGAAGTACAACTTACCAACTATTACAACGCTCAAGAGAGGAGCTACCTACGCGGTTTGCTGCATCTTTAGCCTCGCTTAAACTCTTCAATAAATTAGCGTCTTGACGAGATACGGTGGCAACACTAACAGGCACCCCGTCAGAACGAGGGAGGTGAGCCGTGCCAACGCCACACAAAACGGCCTTACCCTTAATGCCTTCCTTCTTGGCAAGCCTAGTAGCATGAGCTTCCAAGACCTGTTTCAATGGAACTTCCTTCTCCAAAGCGAAGGGATTCAAGATATCTTTGGGGCGAGCAAAAACAGGCACTTGCAGCTGAGAGACATCGGGCTTCAAAAAATAGTCAGGCTACGCTTCTGCATTCTCAATACGATGGCGCGCTAAGGTCAACCCTTCCATAATAACAGTTATGGGATAATCTTGGTCTCGCTCCATTTCGGCAATCATGGGAAGCTCTAGGGCCTTCATCCTATTCATAGCAACAACCAAGTTATCATAGGACAGCGCATCATAACCAGGTACCTTTTCAGCAGGTACCTTCAGCAAGTCAGCTTCATGCAGCGCCTCTATAGCCTCCGATTTTCCTCTCGCCAAGGCACATTGGACCACCCCACCAAATGCATCCACTACCTCCTTGGACTCCAGTGTGGTAAGAGCAGCAAGGCGCAGGCCATGGCTGATAAGCCACCTGTGCTCAGCAATGACAGACATAAGATGAGGATATAATTCCTCATCATACTCCAAACTGAGCTTACGCAGCTTCATCTCTTGTGTTTCTAGCGCACTGTTCATAGTGGCACCAAAATTTTCCAACTGTGCGGATAGCTCATCCTTGCCCTTCTCCAGATACTTCAGTGCCCAATGACACGCAGACTTGTACCCGGATGATTCAGAGCGCTCTTGGCTTAGTTGGCCCATCACGCCATTTTTCCTCAGCTTGCTTCTGGGCGTACACACTCAGACTCTCTGCCTCAGCCTTGGCACTAGCCAACTGCGCCTCCAGCAAAGCAATTTTCTGATCCTTTTGAGCGCCTTGGCTGCTTTCACCAGAAATTTTAGCTTTTAGCTTCTCAACCAGCGAAGCTTGATGCGCAGATACCTGCACCAACTCTTCAACCAGTTGTTCCATTGGAGCATCCCCTGCAGACACATCTTCATCTTTTTGGCTGTGTGGCTCGGAAGACTCAGACTGCACAGGACTATCCTTGGGGGGCGACTCCGCAGCCTGTTCAAACCTGCATACACAGACAGAGAATTATCAGTTTCCCATATAAACAGTGGGCGCGCAAAACAAAAAAAATATATATATTGACGACGTTACTTACTGAGGGCCAGAGATATTAGCGGAGGGGTGAGATGACGCAACATCACTGGAGGATGATTCCACAGTGACGACCACAGGGCGTTTTTTCCTCGATGAGCTAGCGCCATCCTCTCCGAGCGATCTTTTGCGTTTTAGCCCGGATTCTTGCTCTTCATCTTCTTCTTCTTCCATAGGCTGCGCCACTGCTACGGGTGGTGGCTGCGCTACTGGGGATGGCACTATGGGGTTTGGCACGCTTTGTAGCGACGTCGCTTCCACTGCGACTGAGGAGCTGGTCCCTGTTTCTCCTAAATTCATTGCTAGGGTACGCCCTGCGGTGACATCCAGTAGGGGCTCTTCT
The DNA here is from genome assembly GCA_910596185.1 of Chrysanthemum makinoi. Lineage (NCBI taxonomy): Eukaryota > Viridiplantae > Streptophyta > Magnoliopsida > Asterales > Asteraceae > Chrysanthemum > Chrysanthemum makinoi. The sequence continues at coordinate 162,891,675 of OU343222.1, read as the reverse complement.
CCTTCTTTCAGCGACCGCGTCCCTACACTCACTTGAATCGGCTTCGCTAGTTGCACAACTGTAAACAGATCCATCTCTGCGCAACAGAAGATAACAAGTACACAGGTTACATAATGTGCAAAAAGGAAAAGAAAGCTCTTACATTAATTAAGAAAGGGGATGCGAAGGGATGAGCACCCACCCTGGCCATTAGCGCCTAAGAAGATTGGCATCTTGATTCCTCCCAAACCGTCAAGTCTTATCACGCAAGCTAGCCACTTGTGAATGGCTAACCGTAACAAACTTAAAACAGTCTGGAAACAAATGCAATGAAGTCCAGGAGAGTACAGTGTTTCCCCAGGTCGTTATGTCCCAACGAGAACGTGCGAGAATAGTCAAACGTGTAGTGATCGAGAGGATTTGAATGGAAAAGGATTGAGATTATTTATACTAAAAGAAAAAGTTTATAAACTACAGGGGCTTAAATGCAAATTAAAGAAAATTAAAAAGATAAACTATATTAAATAAAAGCTATCACTATTTTTAAACTGATGTTTTTGATTACAAATTTAACTTAAAAACTACGTGACGTACAAAAGAAAATGTGAAACTGAAGCAATATTAATCCTAAAAATATGAAAATGACATTTTTACAAAACTAATGATAAGATAAAATTTTTAGAAAAAGAAAATTATTTTTATAACTATTTAATTAATTATTATTAATTAAAAACTAATTTTACTTAATTAATAATACCCTAAAATACAAGAAAATATGAAATAAAGCTAGAAAAATAAAATTATGACTTGGAAAAATCTAAAATAACTAAAGAGAATTTTAAAAACTATTTTTATATTTTTCTGATTATTTTTCTATTTTCTATGAATTAAAATCTATTTAAAACTAATTAAATTGCTAAAAATTACAAATTTAATTAAGAAAAATCTGAAAAAATATTTTTTTGACTTTTTATATTTATCTTAACCTAGAAAAAATGAAAACTTATTTTTTTTAGACTTTTCTAAATTAATTGTATTAAAAGCTAATTAAAATTACCTAAAAACTGTTTTAAATAAAGAAAAATAGCAAACAGTGTTAGAAAAATATGAAAAATTCAGGAAAAGTCTAAAATAATATATTGAATCTAAGAAAATTATAAAAATAGTAGCTTGTGTGCAAGAATGTGGAACTGCAATGTAAAGTACTTATAAAGAAGCACTTGAAATAAGCACAAGGCACCAACTGAGCACCAAACTTTCACAGAAGCTATATTATGCCAAAAGTACTCTAAAACAACTAATTACAACTATCCTTAACTTATAAATTGCAAGCTACACAGATTTGGCTATATGAGCTTAAGTGCTAAAAAACAGATTTTGGTCTACTATTGAAACTAGAAAATAAGCACTTAAATAAGTTGAAACTAAAAACCAAATGTTGGAACCTAATCTAGATCTGGCCAGGTGCTTGTAAACCAAAAACTAGACTTGGACAAGCTCTTATGAGCTCTGTGCAAGCCCTGCACAAACTGTGCAGACTCAGTTATAACTGAGTCAGTGCACAGGGCATGGGACAGCTTATTCCACAGCTTATTTGACACTTGAAACAGTTTGCAAAAATTTGGAAAAATTCAGTTTTCAATACTTGACCAACCAATCTCAAACATATCACAATTTCAGTGATTTTGGTTTAAAAATGAAACAATGAAAATTCAACAAAGTTTCCTCAAAACTGGTTTTTTCAACTTTTGACTATTAAAGAAAGAAAGGAAAGGTTGACTTTTATGAGTTTTGAAGCCAATTTGTGAACTGATATTGATGTAATATGATGAAATTAACCTAATGCAATCTATCTCTATGTATTCTAAACACAAAATAAGCTTTTGGTTTTCAAAAATCTCAACAGTTAAGAGATTAGAACAGGTTCAATGTAATTTTGACTTTGAGAGTGCACAGGTGAGATTTGATGACTAAAATGGTTCAAGTGAACCTAATTGAGACTGAGTATGCATATTTCAAACACAAACAAGAGCTCAAGCTCAAGTACACCACTGATCCAAACACCATTTAAGTGACTGATTTGGCTAATGGCTAAGCAAACTACTGAGTTATCTCATTTTACCACTTAACCTAAATCTAGTGACCCTAATTACTACTAAATAAACAGGCTTAAGCCATATAATGTCCACAGATTCCAGTACAAGCACAATATGCAAAATAAACTAGAAATGAAAATGAGATAAAAAGCTCACAAGTGTCCCAGCTTGTTTTGCAGCTTATACCAAACCCAAACTATGCTATTCTAACCAAATCCAACCCAAATCCACTCTGCATCAGCCCCATTCCATTTCCACAACTGATTGAACCAATGTCTCTTCACAGTTGACTTTTGTTGACCAACTTGATATTTTGATTGAAACTGATTTAGAAGCTTACCAAAAGCTATATTAAGCTTAAATAAGCTTGTTTGACTGTTAAAGAAGCTTATTGAAGCTTGGTTTTTAGCACATTTATACTGAAATTTTAAACAGTTAGTGTAAAATTTGAAACCACAATAACACTTTGAATTTAAACTTGAAACTTGCTTACAAAGATTAATTATCTTAAGTTTAGTACATTAGAGCTTAGAGTTACAAATTTGTAAACTAATTAAGACAGTTTAAGAAAAACGACATACATGAATTAAAAAAACTAAGTACTTCCTTGTTTCTTGCTTCTTCTTCCTCTTTTATACACCCATTTGTCTTCTCTCACCTCTCTGAATGATTCCCACTAATTTCCAGAACCATTGGATTACTTTTGGTTTATTTTGGCCATTGGATTAAAATGGCGGGAAAGGCTGGTTTGACCTGTGGGCTACTGAATTTGCAAGTAGGGGGGGTGGCATTAATTGTGGTGGGAAAGGTGGGTAGAGGTGATGATGAGGGGGGAGGGAAAGGTGATGGGAGAGGGCTTAGATTTGCAGGCAACTTGGTGGGGAAGAGGATAAAGTGGGCGGCAAAGGGATATTGTTTGACCGGTGGATTGACCAAGGGTCCAAAAAGGAGGGGTCAAAGGTTTTGACAGGGGGCTCAATTGGTTTTGGCAGGGGTCCAATGGTTTAAAGGTTTAATAATCAAGGACCTATTGTGTAATTTCTGAAAATACAAGGACCAATGCTGCCAATTTTGCAAAGTTGCTCCAAGGGATCAAAAGTGACAAGCTCCAATAGTACAAGGACCAAACTTGACATTTTCAAATTTCCAAGGGCCATTTTTGCCAATTTTTAAACTTGGAGGACCAAACTTGTAATTTCTCAAATCTTTTGACATTTTTCACCAAAGGACTAATTTTGACAACTTATGATTTTAAAAGGACCTTTGGTGACTTTTTCTTTTAAATCAAGTGCTCAGGGACTATTTCTGACAACTTTTGAAACTTGGGGGACTGAAACTGCCAATTATGCAAACTTAGCTCATTTTTCATCTGATTTTAAACATTTTGCATCTGAAACATATAAAATGTAATTTTGGAATATTTTCAGTATTTTGATGCATTTCTGAGCATTTTTAAACGTTTTGCAGTTCAGATTTGACCAAAAATTATGAGTATTTACACACTCATCACATCTCATCTGACATACCAAAGTAATTACGGCTAATGCCCATATGCACTAGAAATTCCTCAGGATAGGAACTAATAGGGATGCGGTTGGCGTTTATCAGTTCCGCATCCTCCATGACATATGATCCAGGAAGGGGGCACTCATCCTTCGGCAATGTCCCCTGGGTATAAAATTCAAAACGCGGTGGGAAGCACACGTCGTCTACCCAGAAAAAAGTCTCTCTCCAGTTCTGGAGCGCGTCCAGTTTCTCTGTATAACACTGGAAGCGCCCAGCGCGTTTAGCGAATGAGACCCACCCGTGCGACCACGTTGTGTGGTAGAACGCACGGAATAAGTGGATAGTCGTGTTAATCGCCAGTAATCGGCAATTAACCTTGAAGTTGGTAATCTTCGCTGCACCGATGCAGTGCAGCTGGGATAGGTGCAGCTGGTAATAATTCAATACGTCGTACAGAAATAGGGATATGGGCACACTTTGATTCGCGAACTCGAAAAAACGTGTGTACACCCTACTTTCCCTTCGGGAAATCTGCAATAGATGCCCGCGCACCCGGAACAACCGGATGCACGTCAAGTGGTATAAAATAATCCGAGGTGAACTCTAGAAGTTCACCCTCAGTTATATCGGAGGTAAAATCAGATAACTGTTTGACCATGGTATTATGTTTCTTTTTTTTAAAGGCGCACACGTGGTTACCTTGGGATTAGGTAGTTTTCTGTTTTTTCCAAATTAAAGGTTTCTTAACAATGGCGGATTGAGTTTTTCACTGTGAGAAACACAGTAAAATGAGGCAGCCGGTTATATAATGTTTTCTCATCCACGCGATGAGCGACACGTGGATCCCACTATCATCAACATGTGGTTCAGATGACTTGATGTGACGTTGCTGCAGTTACTTTCCCCCGGTTTACGAGGCGTCCATTTTAAAATACTATGTCTAGATACAATGTATAGACGGGTATCTTTTTTGGCTTCTTTGCTACGCTTTGTAGTTTTTCATTGTCTGCAGTTTTTAGTCTAGCATCCGCAGTCCTTCACTGCGCATACTAGACTGGGGGGACATGATGACGTATAGTCTATATTTGGGTCACGAACCGACCAAAGCCCAATACTAATAAGCCCAGCACGAACTGGGCTACACCGATAAGTGTTTAGGCCCACGAAGGCCCAAACCCAATGTTATTTACGTAACACGATATCGGATATATCCTAATTATGGAGATAATCATTCCCCAACCGACTTAGGCGGGATACGCCGAAGGTTGAGGAACACGGAACCAACAAGGATTCCGTGTGTATATAAAGGGAATCCTATCCCTCGTTAAAGGTATGATCTACAAACCCTAACTCTCCTTTAACCCTAAACCGATTACTTACTCTCACGCCGGAGGATAATCGTGGGAGACAATCCCACGGTAAGCCTAACGATGTTTTTCGTCTTCTTAGTGCGCAGGTCTCAAGCAACAATCATCAATTGGTACGAGAGCCGGAGCCCAAACAAGGAACGCCCAACTTTTGTATCAACACTTCAGCAGTAGGATCTATTATGTATGTTGTGAGATGCACAAGGCCAGATGTGACGTTCGCTCAAAACATGACCAGTCGATATCAACAGAATCCGGGTGAACTTCACTGGACTGCTGTTAAGCATATTCTAAAGTATCTTAGGAATATGAAAGATATGTTTTTAGTGTATGGTGGAAATCCAGACACAGAGCTTGGTGTTACAGGTTACTGTGATGCGTCCTGGCAGTGTGATAAAGATGATACGAAGTCTCAGACGGGTTATGTCTTTGTCATCAATGGAGGAGCAGTTGACTGGAAGAGCAAGAAGCAGAGTACGATTGCGATGTCTGCGACAGAAGCCGAATACATAGCTGCTTCGAAAGCTGCAATGGAGGCTGTTTGGATTAGGAAATTCATTTCAGGGCTTGGTGTTATGCCTTCAATTGAATTGCCTATTGATATGTATTGTGACAATTCTGCTGGAATCATATTTTCCAATGAACCTGGAGTCATGAAGGGCACCAGACATTTTCTACGAAAGTATCACGATGTTCGGGAACAAGTCCGTGAAGGTGAAATTAATCTATTGAAAGTTCACACAGATGATAACTTAGCTGATCCTTTCACTAAGGCTTTGGCTAAAGACAAGCTTATTGGATTTGCCAATGGAATTGGACTTCGTTTAGCTAATAGTTTCATGCATAACTGTGATTAATATTTGGATAAAGGATATTGTAAAACATTTATTATTTTGATGAAATAAAGTTTGGATTATGTTTATTTTCATTTATAATATTGTTGTCCTATATTTGCATGTTTAATCCGTGAATAACTAAGTTATTCTAAATGTCCGTTGTCGATTAATGATATGGGAGTATCATTAAACTAAGACAAATCTGAGAGATATGGTAGAATATACTTGAAAGTATATTGATGAGAATGCATACCAATTTCAGATGATATTCAATGAATTGAATATAGGACTTATCCCAACTACATAATTTACTTTGTGGATATTGTTATAAGTAAATTATGAATAGTTATCCTCAGACTTGAGATACCAGATAAGTGTCATGAATGTAGTGCATTTCTGTAGAGCAACTTAACGCTATACGTAACTGGTAGTCATAAGGGTTTTTTTCAGAAATGTTACAAAGTTTGTGGGTTAGTCTCGTAGTCAAGATAGAATTTGTTCATTCGAATTTATTTGGAGTTTAATAAGGCTGGGCCCCTCGTAGGGTTGACAAGATGTTTGTGCGGCCGCACCCAAAATATCCCCTAAATATGTTTAGAAGATTTGGTAATCTTGGTCAATCACTTACAACGAGAAACAGAATAGTTTTATAAAGAATGACTTAATTCCATATCTTTATTTAACGTGGTATTAGAAACAAAAGGATAATAATAATGAGAAATCATTAAAAGTTTTTCAAGGAGCCTTACTCGAGTTGTACTAGAGGCATCGAAGTGTTGCTAGACGCTAACCGATGTGATCACTCTATTAAGATATATCCAAGTGGGAGCTGTTGGTTTTATGGATATAAATTAGTAGACGTGAGTTAGGATCGAACTCGAGACCACGAGATTGCACAATTTACGTATGAGAATTAAAGTTAATAATTAAATATAAATGTTGTATTTATTTATTAATTAAACGAAATAACTAACGGACGTTAAGTAATTAATCGTAATGGACTAACGGTCGTTAAATATAATTGGAAAAGGACTAGATTGCAAATAATGGGAAGGTTCCGGAATCCCTTGTGGGATGCCTCATCCGATCGACCACAAGAAAAGGAAACCCAACCCAACTACAACTCAAACTTGTTCACCAAGTTTAGTTTAGTATATATACAAGGCTAGGGGTAGGCCCGGATTTGAGCATGTGCAACATAGGCGACCGCACAGGGCCTCCGATGTATTAACCTTTAGTCTTAGTATTTACTCTTTCTTGGAGGGTTATCTCCTTAGAAGATGATTTAGGATAGAAAATATAAGTTTTTTACAACAAAGAAATGAAAGAAGCTTTTTTCTGCATTTTAATGGAGGAAAATGAAATATGTGTTTTGGTGAAGAAGATAACCGCAAAGCTGAAGTAAATGCTTTTAGTGGGCCTCAGGTTTTATTTATGTCTTTTAGTTCTAACATATTTCGAAGTTTAACCCTCTTATTATCACAATTTATTACTTCAACCCATATACCTACTGCATTGTGGAATGTGGTTCAAAATTTAAGAGAGTTCAAACCAAACTCAAATTTCATAATAAAACTAAATTCTGAGCTTGAAACATGTCCTAAAAATGTGTTTTAGCTATGATATAATTTAAGACATCAAATCTTATATTACAAAAATGATGTAATGCTTGAAACTTTACAAGTTGTCATAAAATGTTACACCCAAAAGGGAAAAAAATGTATTTAGACCGAAATTTATAGTTAGCAATTTTCATCGATCGATATCAAAAGAAATACATTATGGAGTTTATAGTTGTTGAGTTTAAGAGTAGTTTAGCTTTCGGAACTAAAAGGCCTATTTTGAAATAGTGGCACAGGGCCCCCAAATACCACGGGACGGCCCTGGCTAGGGGTCTTGTGTTTTGCATCTCTTGTGCTCATTAAGCTAAACCTAAAAAGTTTTGTGTGTGTTTTTGCTTAAATTCGGTCGACAACTACACCATAGGTGTCGACACATTGATTTTCCAACCTCAAGTTATTTGTTTGATTAAAACTAGCATTCCTTTAATTCGGTATAGTACGTGTGTACAAGTAAGTGGTACTAACACAATATTGTTAGTATTCTTGGATTGAATTATAAAACGATAAGGGGTAATTCACATAAGGGAAAATGATAAATTTAGGCATCAAACTTGCCACGTTTTCCTTTTCTGGGCATTGAACTTTTTTTTCCTATTGTAGCACTGAACTTGCCTAACTTTCCTTTTGTGACACTGAGTCACACTAAACCCATAATTAACCTCCTTAATCAAAATTAAAGCGTTATAACCTCAGTTTATGTATTTTGGGTGTGTTTTGAACAAAAGGTGTATCCTTAGGGGGGATTTTTTGAGAATTTTACAAACAATAATAACTCCCCCCCACCCAATCAAAACCCTAAACCATTGCTGCAAAATTTATCCCCAATTCGTTTGAAAATCAAGAACCCTAATTATGACTAGTTCATCTTCAGCACAATCACGTGTAGTTGGAGGTAAGATTGAACATTTCTGTAAGTGTGAACGACAACTGAGAGTCCAAACATCAACCACAAGGACTAATCTTGGAAAGAGGTTTGTAAAATGTGCTCAATGTCGCGTCTATGAATTTCTGGATGTAGACCTTCATAGTGAATACTACAAGGACTTGGTATATGGGTTCTTTCAAAGGCAGAGAGGTGTTGAAAGTGCACCTATGATTGAAGCTCTAGCTTTGGATAAGGCAAGGTTGGAAGAGGAGTTGAAGGCTACAAAGACAAGATTGGAAGAGGAGGTGAAGGCTGGAAAGTCAAAACTTGAATTGTATGATAGGTTGTTTATGATGATGTTAGGAGTGTTATGTTTCATTTGTGTTTGGTTTGGTATGAAACTATCCAACTGATTTAGTTCTTCTTCAGTAGTTAATGTAGTATTTTGAATTGTTAAAACTTAACTTTGGATAATGAATGTCAATGTTTTAGTTTTGTAAATGTTTTGAATTGTTCTATGGTTAGTATGGTATGCACACAGATAGGATAGTCATATTACACAGGACTGCAACCATAGTCATAGGATTACATAGGACTGCATTACATAGATTTATTCTAGGGCTTACTAAAGCCATACCACTAACATTACAAAAGCCATAAAACCACTCAGGAGTTCGAAACCACTCATTTCCTAGACCTTGTCCTCTTCCCCTTCCCCTTAGTCTCAGCTTCATTGATGATAGGCTTGGCAACCCAGTCTTTGATGCCCATCTCAGCACAAGTTACCTTGTTAGGCAGTCCCAGAACTTTGGGCCTAGCATCAAAAGCAAGCTTGGCAAGCTGCCTTTCAGTTAGGGGCACCTCCTCATCAACATTTTCTTCATCTTGCCTTGAGCTGGAACCAACTTTTCATTCAACAGGAAGTGGCTCTTCAATGTGCTGCAATGGTGGAAAGTAACCTCCCCACGAGTCTCCTTCAGAACCACCTTGTTCTGTACTCTCCTCTGTGGTGCTTGAAATGATTATTATCTCTGAAATAAAAAAAAATGTTAGTAAATGCATAAAGGAAATGTGCATTAAAGTTGTTAGAATTCCTGGTTTAAACTTAGACTATTTATGGAAATGGTTATTATCAAGTTGTTAGAGACCTGGTGGTTGGCTGGACATTATCCTCTTGCCTGAACTCATGTTAATAGGAATTTTGTTTAGATAGACAGATATGAGTAGAAGATGTGTGGTATATGGTATTGGTTCATTGGATTTTATAAGGGCAAATTGTCTTCAAAACAGTTGGGTTGGGATTGTCATTAAATTTACAATGACTGCAAATAGCCTATGTCTCATTGACTGCAAATAGTCTAAGTTCATTGACTGCATAAATAACAGATGTCAACTTGACTGCACATAGCCTATGTCTGATTCACTGCCTTATCAATGTGTATATAGGATGCATAAAGAAACACTGCAAATAGGATGCCTATGTCTCATTGACTTTCTTCATATATATGCCTGCATAAAGGATGACAAGTGCATTTACTGCAAACAGTAATGCCTATAAACCATGGTAAAAACACTGCATATTTCATTATTGGAAACTAATAACAAAACATAGTTAGAAACTGCAGATTTCATTAAACTTAGTAGTTTAACAATGACCATCTTTTTACTGCCCTCAAAGGATGTACAAAATGGGCTTGTGCTGAGATGGTCATTACATAAACTTGTAACAATAGTGGCAGCTATCTGTTCTACCCATATTACATACCAAAATGACCATCAGTTAGTGCCCTAAAAAGATTTACAAAATGGGCTATTGGTTGATGGTCATGACCTATTCACATTAGTTATCTAGACATATTACATACCCAAATTAAGTTATCATAGTTTACATTAGTTGCCCACAAAAGATATACAAAAAGGGCACATGGAGTTCCTTGTTGTTCAAGCATCATCTATGTCCAGTGCAGACTCTTTAGTGCTGCCCTGGCCATCCAACTGTTTTGCCAACTTCAATTTCAGGATTCTTTCACTGGGCCTTCTTACTTTCAGTTTAGTCATCCTTTTTTGCAAATGTTGCTGCTGAGGTTGTTCTTGTACTTGTTCCTGAACTTGTTCTTGAGTCTGATCTATTTCAGCTTGCATGTGTTCAACTTGAGTAGCAGTCATTTCAATTTCTGTTTGAACTTCAGGCTGTTCTTCATTGTGAGCTTGAGGGTTTTCAGCTGCATCTTCATGGTCAACTTGTGGGTCTTCAACTGCATCTTCAGGTTGAGCATCTGTTTCAGCTTGTTGTTGATCATGTTGGTCACCAAACCATCTTGCATAAGCTGATGTGCATCCTTTTTTCAACACCTTCCTATTTGTCCCACTTGACCCACCAGCATGCTTGGCCTAAATACAACAAATGGTTAAAACCAAAAGTATGAAACAATGTATGCAGTTGAAATAAAAGTAAGATAATACCTTTGACCCACTTGAGCTACCATTCTTTGACCCACCAGTTTCACTAGACCCACAAGCCTTTTTATTTGACCCACTAGTCTCATTTGACCCAACATTTTTCCTCTTTGACCCAGACACATTCCCAGTCTCTTTTGACCAAGACACAATATTTTCTTTGCATCCTTTTTTGTTGTGACCAGGTTTGTGGCATATAGAACATGACATCTCAACACCTACCTTAGATACCTTAGTTGAGCTACCACCTTCACCCTTTGATCTGATCCTTTTCTTTCTTGGCCTACCAGGCATTTTTTTGGGTTTGGGAGGCAATACAACAGAGTACATACTCTGGTCAGGCCAAAAATCAATACCATCAACTGGTTTCAAGAAATGGTTATAGGTGTCATAGTATTTGTCTGTTTTAAACCAATCAGGCACATAGCTCTCAGGTACCTTATTTATGTATAGAATTACCTTTGTTGCATGTACACAAGGTATACCTGATAACTGCCACATTCGACATGTGCAAGTCCTACTTGCTTCACTAACTGTGAATGCCTCACTCCCTGATCTGACCTCAAATACATTCCCACCAGCAGGGATAATATGCCAAAACCTACAATAAAACAAGCTTATAAGTGTCAATTCAAACAATTTCATAACTGATATAACTTTAATTTGTAAATGATACTTACCTTTGTTGGTCTTTTAACCATTCCAACCTCTTCTGAATGTTCGGACAAACCCCAGGGTTCCATTTCTTACTGATTTCCCTCATTTTGTGCATCCTCTCAAGAACTAATGAACCAAATTGGAAGTTCCTAACACGTGTGTTCATTTACTAAAGACTGTATCTGAAAGGTTTTCTCTTTATTCATCCACCTAGCATAACATCTCCATGGACAGGTAGGTAATTCATCAGAACTAGCACTAGGATATTTATTTATCTTCCTCTGTTTACCTTTGTCAGGATCACTCAACTTTGGTGGTCTCTGTTCACATTTTGCCACAACCCGACTGTTACTCCTCTCATACCACAAAGAAAAGCCATTTGCCAAAGCATAGTAGGTTAAACACTCTTTAAACTTCACAATACTTGCATACTTTTCACCAACCTGCATTACAAATACAACAAAAATATTATGACCAAAATTCATAAACAATATCTGTACTTCAAATATAAAAGTAAGATAATACCTTTGGATACCTCAGTCTCCAGTGACTAGTTTCATCATAGATTGGATACCTGTCAACAGCATTCTCCACACAAATAAAAGGATCTTCATCTGAATTGCCTTCAGATGGCTGTAACCTTTTCATCAATGTGTTCATGAACATATCATGTTCGAGCATAGTCTCACTTCTAAGGTTATTAGGAGGTACAGTGTTTGATGGAGTTGGTTCACTGATTTTTGGCATTGACTCAATTATCTGCAATCTATTGGCTTTAATCCTTTTCCTAAATTCTATAACCTCCTCTTCACCAGGACTTAGATAGTCAACTGATTTATCTGAACCATATCCACTGTCATTGTCACTATCAAACTGACCGTCTTGTTCATCCTCTCTAACCTTCCCTTTGCCCTTATCCACACCTGATATAGGCGTACTATCTTCACCATCCAGACTAGTCTGTAAATCCTCACCATCTTCCCTAGGCCTCCACAATGTAACTTGTACTACATCATCTTGTAATTCCACTTCATGTGCAACAGTTGAATCTACTGCATCAATGTTCTCAACTACACTAGCCTTCCCTTTGCCCTTATCCACACCTGATCTAGACCTAATATCATCACCATCTAGACTAGTCTGCCAATCCTCACCATCTACACTAGTCCTAGTATTCTGACCATTTACACTAGTCCTAGAGTTATCACCCTCTGATTCATTAACCTTCCTAGTTTGATCTACCTCCATCTCAGCCCAATTAACCATCTCATCTACTGAGAAGTCATTGCAATACCTCTTTTGGGGAGACCCTTTTGCTTTAGCAACAGACTCATCCATAAAAGTGGTATCTGCTTGGCCTAAATACTCTGACAGATTCATATCATTGTGATCAAGATACAGTTCAACCCTACCAAACAATTGAGCAACATCAAACATGTGTTCTATTTCCTTATCATTAGTTACTCTAACTAATCCTTTGTCTAACTCATTATGAGGCACCTTATAATACAAACCTTGAAAGTAATTACCAACCTTTTCTTCCAGGAATTCAGCAAATCTAAGATAGGGCATCCTTGGAGCACACATGCTAAGAATCACCCCATCCGCGTAGTTTAGGGGCAAATGCCTAAAATATCCGTCATTGTGTACATCAAATTGGTGCAAATTCATACATGGTATCATTCTAGCACATAATTGAGCAAAAAAAAAATTAGGGTTTTCACCATGCTAAAACTTTGATCAAAACAGATACAAATCAAAGAAATCATACAATTGTTTACCTCAAAAAACGAAACAATCATCAATTATGGCAATGCACACCGAACAACTTTTTTTGTGTGTGAAATTAGGGCTTCTGATGTTTACGGGTTATGAGGAAAATGGGTTTGGGTGGGGGATGTTATTAAGGTTTGTAAATTAGTTTAGAACACACCCCTAAGGATACACCTTTTGTTCAAAACACACCCAAAATACATAAACTGAGGTTATAACGCTTTAATTTTGATTAAGGAGGTTAATTATGGGTTTAGTGTGACTCAATGTCACAAAAGGAAATTTAGGCAAGTTCAGTGCTACAATAGGAAAAAAACGTTCAATGCCCAGAAAAGGAAAACGTGGCAAGTTTGATGCCTAAATTTATCATTTTCCCTTTACATAATCCTAATTAAATCAAATTAGGGTTCTTCCATTGCTAGTTTGTGGATTTGATTCTTGTTCGGCTAGAATCAAGTAAGGTACGCATATTCTTGTTTATGTTAATTAATTATTCGTTAATAAATCCTATACGCTTCCGCATGTATACTTTGATGTTTTGTGATTATTTATTGATTGTCATGTTATATAATTCCAATAGTAATAAGTTGTTGGGTTCTCGAAAGCTGCAATCCTATAGTAAATGAAAGATTTTCTATAAAAACTTGTTGAAAAAGTATTTATTGGGGGTATGAATTTTAGGTGTTGAAGTTACCTCCGCAAGTTTTTACCCAACATGAACTGATTGCTATGATCACTGGTTTTTTCATGGTTGTGTATGGTTGCATATCAAAATCCCTTGTCATTTCATTCCACATAGTGAACCTGATGCTATTGCCTTGTCGCTGAGAAAGAAAGAAATTTTTGGTCTAGGTTATTGTATGCTTGTGCTACTTATTAACTGGGAAGGAAACTAACTCTAGATTTTGTTAGTCTATTAGTATTTGTATTAGTATTTGACCCATTGTATATTCGGCCCATTATGTATCTTATATAATCTTGATGTACCGAACATATTCGATGATTGAATACATACGATTTACACAAACTTACATGGTATCACGGCCTAAACACCGATCCACATAATCCTCGAATACATACGATTTACACAAACTTACATGGTATCACGGCCTAAACACCGATCCACATAAACTCTAACCATAAGTTTTTTTTCGACTGTTCCTTTGTTTGTCAACCTTGTGTTGTCGACCTTGTTATCGTTTGTCGACCTTGAGTTGTCGACTGTTTCTAGTTATCTTGTCGACCTTGTGATAGTTTAGTTGTCAAACGTGTGTTTCCAACTTCTTTATTTGTATTGTCGACCAATGTAAGTCGACTGTTCCAGCAACAAAACCCTAACCGATCACGCCAAAAAAAAAGAAAAAAATAACCCTAACACCTCACCATGACTACCGATCCCCTTCCTCCCCCATCGGTTCTCACTTTATTCGATAAACTTATGGCCAAGGTTGTAAAAATTTCTAGGTGCTAGTGTGGCGGTCGGGTAGGGCCTAGCGATTAATCGGTTAAGCGGGGATTAATCGGGGATGAATCGGATTGGAATTTTTATGCACAAAATTGTAATTTTAGATATTATATTATATTATATGTATGAGATAAGCATAGTGCATAAAAGTTCAAATATTTCAAGTGTTCAAATATAAACATAATACATAATTCTTCAAAGTTTAAAGTTAAACATAGATATTACTCGATTTGTTGACCATTTTTAAGCGATGTTTGACAGATTAATCGGTTTGTTAACCAAATTTTATGCGATTTTGTTGACCGATTTTTAAACGATTTTGTTCGATTAATCCGATTTTGTTCGATTTTGTCCGATTAATCGGTTTGTTGACCAATTTTTAAACGATCTTTGAGTAAACCGATTAAATATGCCGATTATGATAAATCAAGGCGCTTAATGAGCGATCAGCGATTATGCGGGGATTAATCGGCCGCCTGGGCCGATTTTTACAACAGAGCTTATGGCTATGAATCACTTGACTACCTTTGTTCCCATTAAACTTGATGTTGATGAGATGAATTACTCATCATAGGTATATTATTTTTCTCATCTTTGTCATGGGTATGGCATCTTGGATCATCTCGTTGATCCACCCGCGTCCTCCTCTTCTACACCTCCTCCACCCATGACTAAGGATGCGGAATGGCTCAATGTTGATTTCATTATTAGGTCTTGGATCTTTTCTACACTTGCCTCTAATCTTCAAAAACTGTTGGTTGTTCTTAATCCCAAATCTACCAAAGAGGCGTGGGTGTGTCTTGAGGGGATTTTTCAAGACAATAAACGCCCACGAGCTATGGCTTGGAAGGCGGAGTTACGTAATATGAAGCTTGGGGACTTAACAATTGATGCGTACTTTCAGAAAATTGAATCAATTGCATTGGTTTTGAATGGCCTTGGTTCTCCTCTTGGTAACTAATGACGACATTGTTACGTTTGCACTTGAAGGCTTACCCAACACGTATGATGTAATTTCAACTGTTATTGCTAGTCGGGAACCCTTTCCTGATCTCAAGATGGATAGTTCTTGGTTGACCACGCAAGAGAAGCGCATGAAGTCTAAAGTTCAAGACCCGGTTGTGGATGCTACATCTGCTTCTCCTATGGTCTTATTGGTAAATACAATACTCGGCGTCCGTCTAATTCGTTGGAAAAAGTGAACAAAGCTTGTTTTTTGTTTGCTGAAGGTCATTGCCGCTTTGGTGAGGCGTGTCGGTATCTTCACAATGGCATTCATGTAAAGTCTACACTACTTCCTCGTGGTTCCCGTTCTGTGGATATGGATACTTTGCAACAATTAATGGCTAAATTGGGATTTACCACTTCACGTAATACACCTTCTGGTCCGGTTCCTATTGCTTATCATGCATCGGCCCATCAACCGGCCCAATTGTATCAACCGGCCCAATTATTAAATCAACAGCCGTTCCAAGGTTTACCTTGGGGGTCCAATTTGTATGGCCTGTCATCATCCGGGGTTCACTCTATGCCAGGTCCACAAACACAGGGGGTTCAGTTTCTTGTAGGTCCACAACAACAGGGGGCTCAATTCGTTGCTAGTCCACCACTGGGGTTTAATTTTGCGCCGGTTCACAGGAGCGGTTCACCACTGCCAGGGGGTTCACCAGTAGGTCCACTAATGACCAGTTCACCACAGCAGCAGGGAGTTCAGTTTGCGCCGGTTTCACAGCAGCCTGGGGTTCCGTAAGGGACTACGACAGGTCCGGTGTTTGGTTCAGTTTTTAACTCGGGTCAACTACTTGCGTCTGGTCAACAGGGTTCGGGTCAAGCGACTCTCTTGCACATGCTTTTGCCACTAACACTCTTCAGGACCCGTCTGCTGGAAATTGGAATATGGATACAGGTGCGAGCTCTCATCTTAAAGATTCTGTGCATTGTCTTAGTGATATTCTTAATGAGTGCATTTATCCGTCTGTCGCGGTTGGTGATGGGCGTTTTATTCCCGTTACTAACTCCGGTCATAGTATCTTGTCTACACCTTTTCATCCTCTTCATTTAAATAATGTTTTAATTACCCCTCATATCGTAAAAAATCTTATTTCTGTGTGTCAATTTATTCGTGATAATTATTGCACTGTTGAATTTGATCCTTTTGGTTTTTCTGTGAAGGACATCCTAACTCGACGGGTACTCCTCCGTTGTGATAGCATGGGTGATCTTTACCCTGTTACGAAGCCTTCTCCTATTCCTCAAGCATATCTTACCAGTCAGTATACGTGGCATCAACGACTTGGACATCCAGGAAGTGAAGTGTTGCGGCGTCTTGTGTCTAATGATTCTATTTCTTGTAATAAAGAGAAGCTTCCCGTTCTTTGCCATGCTTGTTAGCTTGGTAAACACGTGAAGCTTCCGTTTGTTAGTTCGTCTAGTTCTGTTACTTCTTGTTTTGACATTGTTCACTTGGATTTGTGGACGTCCCTAATTCCGAGTCTTTCTGGTTTCAAGTATTATGTTTTGTTTCTTGATCATTATTCTCAGTATGTTTGGGTTTATCCATTAATGAATAAATCTGATGTTTTGTCTAAATTTTTGTTGTTTCGGAGTTATGTTCGTACTCAATTTAAGTGTGAAATTAAATCGCTTCAGTGTGATCATGGTGGTGAGTTTGATAATACTGCCTTTCATAAATTATTTTCAACCCATGGCATCCAGTTTAGATTTTCTTGCCCTCGCACCTCTCAACAAAATGGAAAATCTGAACGCATGATTCGTACCATAAATAATCTTATTCGTACTTTATTGTTTCAAGCACACTTACCACCCAACTATTGGACTGAAGCTCTTAATATGGCTGTTTATTTATTGAATATCCTACCTTCCCGTGCCCTTAACAATGAAATACCCTTTACCCGCCTTTTTGGTGCTACACCTGAGTATAGTGTCCTTCGTGTTTTTGGATGCCTTTGTTACCCACATATTGATACCAACAATAAATTAGGACCTCGCGCTACACCTGCCATATTTTTGGGACATCCTGCCAATCATTTTGGCTATCGTTGTCTTGATCTTAATACAAACAAAATTATTATCTCTCGTCATGTTACTTTTGATGAAACGGTTTTTCCGTTTCAAACCCATCCGTCCAAACCCACCCCCTCATATGATTTTTTGGAAGATTCTTCCAATCTCATTTCCACCATTATCAACACCACCCCAATTGGTCCTACTTTAAACCCGATTCCTATACCACCAGTCGACATACCTACCTCCCCTGCCCCACCTACACCTCACGCACCTGTCCCTGAACCACCTACGCCTACGTTTAATGATCCTCTTCCTGACCCCCAACACCTACTTTACCAACGCCACCTTCACCTGTTGTATCTACTCATCCCATGGTCACACATTCTCATGGGACTACTCGTCCTAATCCTAAGTATGCTGGTCATGTGTCCACTGTTTCTCCTTCACCTAGGTCGTATAAGGATGCTCTTGATGATCCAAATTGGCGAAATGCTATGTTTGATGAATATAATGCGCTTATTAAGAATAAAACTTGGACTTGTGTACCTCGTCCTGCGGGTGTCAATGTTGTTAGGTGTATGTGGTTATTTCGCCATAAGTATTTGGCTGATGGCACTCTTAGTCGGTACAAGGCACGTCTTGTTGCCAATGGTAGCACACATGTTGAGGGAGTTGATGTTGATGAGACATTTCGTCCGGTTGTTAAGCCGGGCATCATTCGGACTGTTCTTAGTTTAGCTATTTCTCGACATTGGCCTCTTCATCAGCTTGGTGTCAAGAATGCTTTTTTGCATGGTGATTTGGCTGAAACTGTTTATATGCATCAACCACCCCGGTTTTCGGGATCTTGAGCATCCGGATTATGTTTGATTATTACAGCGATCTCTTTATGGTCTTAAGCAGGCGCCTCGGGCATGATTTCAGCGGTTTGCTGCTTATATTATTACTGTTGGGTTTACTCCGATTCGGTGTGATTCTTCTTTATTTATTTACCGACAGGGTAATGATACTGCTTTTCTGTTACTATATGTGGATGATATTGTGCTTACTACTTCCTCTGATAGTTTATTACAGCGGATTATTGCTTCTTTGCATAAGGAGTTCTCTATGACTGATTTGGGCGCTCTTAATTATTTTTTGGGTGTGTCGGTTACGCGTGACTCTTCTGGGATATTTTTATCACAATGTAAGTATGCTATGGAGATTTTGGAGCGTGCACATATGGTTGGTTGTAACCCTTCTCGGACTCCTGTTGACGCATAGTCTAAGTTGGGTGATGATGGTGATCCGGTTTCTGATCCTACGTTATATCGGAGTCTTACGGGTTCTCTTCTATATCTCACTTTCACTAGGCTCGATATTACTTATGTTGTGCAGCAGGTTTGTCTCTATATGCATGATCCTCGCGAGCCTCATTTCACTGCTCTCAAGCGGATATTACGGTATGTGCAGGGGACTTTGGCTTATGGTTTACAGTTATTTTCTTCTACTACTGAGTCCTTGGTTGCTTATTCGGATGCTGATTGGGCTGGTTGCCCTACCACTCACCGGTCTACATCAGGTTATTGTGTTTTTCTTGGCAACAACTTACTTTCATGGTCCTCTAAATGTCAGCCAACGATTTCTCGTTCCAGTGCTGAGGCTGGGTATCGTGGTGTTGCCAATGCTGTGTCTGAGACATGTTGGCTTCGGAATTTACTACGTGAGCTTCATACACCAATGTCATATGCTACTATTGTTTATTGTGATAATGTGAGTGCAGTGTACTTGTCCTCTAATCCTGTTCAGCATCAGCGCACAAAGCATATTGAGATTGATATACATTTTGTTCGTGATTTGGTTGCTACTAGTCAAGTTCGAGTTCTGCATGTTCCTTCTCGGTTTCAGTATGCTGATATTTTTACCAAGGGGTTACCATCTGCCTTGTTTACTGAGTTTCGTGACAGCTTGAGTGTTCGGTCTCCTCCGGCTCAAACTGCGGGAGAGTGTTAGTCTATTAGTATTTGTATTAGTATTTGGCCCATTGTATATTCGGCCCATTATGTATCTTATATAATCTTGATGTACCGAACATATTTGATGATTGAATACATACGATTTACACAAACTTACAGATTTTGGATCTCAATATTTCTCTTTATCACTCGTTTTCTAGTTGCGTCTTCGGACACCATCAGTTTGCTAATTCTTTGAATGCACCCAATATAGTATTTTAAGACAATGTATGGTTTTTATGTTTTATATTTAGTGTATAATGTAAGTGACTGTTTGAAATACCTGTTAGTATTGCATCGTTTACGTCAACTCTTGATTCAAGTTCGTTATACGCATCAAACTTGAAATAGTGTTTAGGCAACCCATGGTTTGGCAGAGTATGAATGTCGGTGTATTTTTCAAAGACCAAAGATGGTCGGTTATCCAATGTACACTGCTATTTACTTGTTTCTTGACAACCAAACCCATAAATTCGATATGATCCATTTATCTGAATTATCTTTTTGAAATGTTCGGCATCTCGTACATTCATTTTTTTTTTTTTTGTGGGGGTTTACCCGGTGAATATATAAATGAATGAAAGAGTTTAGGATACAATGGAAGGCGGTAATGAGCCACCTTATAAAACCTAAACACGAGAACCTA
The DNA here is from genome assembly GCA_910596185.1 of Chrysanthemum makinoi. Classification (NCBI taxonomy): domain Eukaryota; kingdom Viridiplantae; phylum Streptophyta; class Magnoliopsida; order Asterales; family Asteraceae; genus Chrysanthemum; species Chrysanthemum makinoi. The sequence goes on along the minus strand of OU343222.1, from coordinate 162,871,385 downwards.
TATGCTTAGCGCAACTCTAAACATAACAACCACAGTGGACTATCACAACTTCCTAGAGGACATATCAAAATCAAAACGAAGAAATACTAAGACCACTAGGCAGTGAGAATAAAGCATCAGCCACCATCCATTTGGAGACTAGTTAGCCTCCAAATTCTTCTCATTTGATCAACTCTTGGTTTTCTCTTGAAAGGGATTGACGCTAGTTGAAGACTAACCATATCAAAAATGATCTTCGCCACTTGATCAGGGGTTCTAAAACCGCTACCATGAATCCTATGATTACGTTCCTGCCATACAAAATACATTGAAGCAGCTAAGATTAAGCGATTAACAATAATAGCCACATTGTTTTGTTTAGCAGTAGGAAGAAGCCATCCCATAATATCACTCCATCTCGAAGAGGAGAAACCAATATCAGCCATACGTAACACTTTATTCCAAACGAGCGAAGCGAAGGAGCATTCAAAGAATAAGTGATCGCGAGAATCGGGTTGAGTCTTATACAACGGACACCGAAGCAGGTTTAAGTCAATAGAGTTACCGACATCCCATTGCCTCATTCTATCTTGTGTAAGTAATCAACGCTTCAAAACGAGCCAAAGATGAATCGCGTGTCTTGGAATAATAACCTTCGACCAGACAATGTGGAACCAACCTACATCAACACCATGTTGTCGAACACATTTCCATGCATGGTTAACCGAGTACGTAGTTAAAGACCCGTCATGCATTCTCCAACAAAACGAGTCAATCTGATTATCGTCAAGGTGAGGAACACTAATGTACGTTAGAGAGCACAGGAACAACATGATTCCATGAAGAAGGCCACGTCCATGACCCATGTAAGACTATATCCTTCACATATTCTTTTCTCGTGTAACCCGCATTGAATAATAAACGATTAGGCAGATGAGTACTAAGTGGACAGTTAATGTCCCATGTATCAAACCAGGCTGGCATCTCGTACATTCACTACAAGAAAAAGTGCTTTTAGTGACAAACAATTTTTTGACGACCTATATTCTCGTCACTAATTGAACCAATTTGTGACGAAATAAATACTCGTCATAAATATTTTGTCACAAAATACAAATAACAATTAACCCGTATCATTTTTTTTATAATGGTCAAATACACATATACTTAAAATTCATTTCCCCCGATTTATTCATGTCCATCATCTCTCCTTTTTTCCCCAAAAACACACAACTCCATATTCCATCTGATTCACCACCAAAACCACGCACCACCACCGTCGTTGATACGACCCGGTTAGGGGTTGTATCGGGATAAGGCACCACTTTTAGCGTGTGCGAGCTCCTTAAGAATATAGAGAGAAGAACTAGAGATTTGTTTATCTTAAACTTTGATTGATTATCATAAATGATTACAAGAGTATTTATAAGACAAAGTAGGGTAAAACCCTAAGACCTTAATAGGCCATGGGCTCGGCCCCAAGCGTATCATTCCTCACTCCTTCAAAACCACCTTGCCCTCAAGGTGTTGTCTTAAAACTTTCTTAATTGAATTTCCTAAAAAAACATGAAAACAATCCTAAACAAAGACACGTAAATAAAGATAGATTATATGACATAATCTTTATGCCATACGTTTGGACTTCTTGAGTCATTTGGGCAGCCTGTCCTCCTGCAACATCGGCGTAATCCGGGATCCCATAATCTTCTTTGAATTGTAGCCTTCTCCTTTTTCTTCTTTCGTATTCCTTTGCCTTGGACATAACACAACACCCTTCTTCTATCTTTTGCTGCCCCACAACTCTTCTCGCGATATACCCACTTCAAAAAAACAACCAAGCTCTCTCTGAAAACATCTCTACCCTCCAACAACTTAATCACAAACTCATTGATTAAACCCAAATTTATTTCATCTATACTATCATCAGATATACCACCTCCATCCTTAAGTAGCGATATCACTATATTAGACTCATCTTCGTCAACCCTACACGCTTCACCACCACCCACAACAACATCTTCCGCACTTTCTTTATTTTCTGAAAATTCTCTAAACTCACTACGAACTTCCATGCTTTCCACATTACTCTCACCAATATCAAAAACATCGTTTATAGCGCTACTAACCTCAACAACTCCAATATCTTCATTAGCATCTAAGGACTCTTTAATCACATATGAAGCTTCTTCACTTGGCCATGATAGAACGATATATATTTTCTCTTCAATGTTCAACTTTTTCCATGCAATTATCTCAAAACGAGCCTCCACTATACGGGCTATGGAACAGGCTTCTCCTAAAGTTGTAGGCGCTAACCTTAAGAGTGCACATTGTAGAAGCAGTTTAAGTTCCGAGATATAAATCGATTTAAGTAAAGATTCTGAGATCTCGTCACCCGATTTGCAAGTACCACAAACTCACTCTCATATTCGGTCACCGTACCCATTTGCAAGAGCTTAGAGAGTGCGTATTCCGCGTCCTGATCGCTGCCGCCTGATGCCATGAATAATACTCAAGCGATTAATAACTCAAAGTTTTATTTTTTTTCGATGAATAGTACCCGCGATGAACAATACCACATGTGAATAGTGCTGATGAATAGTTTTTTGGTATTGGAACCCTAATCGTAAGCCCTCTCAACGAGAGCTCTCAATGAAAGAACCAATTGATACGACCCGGTTAGGGGTTGTATCGGGATAAGGCACCACTTTTAGCGTGTGCGAGCTCCTTAAGAATATAGAGAGAAGAACTAGAGATTTGTTTATCTTAAACTTTGATTGATTATCATAAATGATTACAAGAGTATTTATAAGACAAAGTAGGGTAAAACCCTAAGACCTTAATAGGCCATGGGCTCGGCCCCAAGCGTATCAGTCGTCGTCGAGCATTGCCGCCGCCTTCGTAGACCACCACTGCTGCCGCCGTCACGGACCGCCACCGCCGTCGCGCCAACATAATTGCTACTTAGGAGGTATCACATTTGCATATAGTTTTTGTTACAATCTTTGTTATAAATGCATTCAAATTCAATTTTCGAACAATTAGATACCAGTGTGTTATTCAATATGTTCATTTTTGACTTAGTTTCTATAGTATTGTTGTGTTTTTATTTGCTGTACATTGAAATAAGATTTATAGTAAGTGTTTGATGAAATGCTTTAGTGATACCAAGCGTTTGATAGAATGTCTAATAGAATCGTACATCTGCATACTAAGCGTTCGATAAAATGTCTGGGAGAAATAAGACAAAGTTGTACATTGCCTACGAAGTGTTCGATAAAATGTCTAGAAAAACTAATAAGAAGTAACATGGCTCTTATGATCTATAGAGAATAAATGAGTTGTACTAGTGAGTGTGATAGAATGAAAAAAATTATTTGTAGGTTTGTAAGAACGGTTTAGTCTTTCTTACACGATTTATATGAACACATATGCGTTTAATAACCTACGTGTTTGTTAGAAAAACGTTGAAACGCCTTTTATTTTGTTCTTTACTTTGGGTAAAAGTGTATAACTTTAGAGGTTCAATCGGCCCCATTTAACTGACAGGTAACGGTGGTTGTAAGGATAAATAAATAGTATGGTCTTCTAGATGCGGCATGATTTTTGTAATTTCATCCCATTAGTGTAGTTTTCACAATCAATCCATTACTTACTGATGATCTTTTGTCAGGAAGAGTTGGGATCTCTTGCAAAGTGAAAAAAATTAGAAAGTCTAAAAAGCTTATCATTGAGTGTCATGTGTCCCCCATCCAATCTCTCCCTTTTTTCTTATTAAATTCGGTTAGGGAGCATTTTGGTCCTTTTAACCCATTTTTTTATTCCACCCAAAAACTTCAAACGTAAATAACTTTCAAAGAGAAACTTTTATGAAAAAACGATTTCACCATAATATTTTAAATTTAATTCTCTTTTATGCATTTTGATTTATAAATCGTAACCTTTTTTTTCAACTTTTTAAGTGGGTGTTGATTTTCTTGAAATTTTCGGCATTTTCGGCTCTAATTTTGTCTAGTTTAAAGGCTTAATTATGCAAAACTTAAAATAAGAAAGTTGTAGCTTTTTGGCTATTTTTTACCCAGAAATTTAAATCACCCAATTCCGATATAATATGAGTGAGATATTGCACGTTAACGATGACATCTTAGTCATATTTAGTGCACACAAAGTGTTTGATAAAATGCCTAAAAGAGATTTTTCTTATAAAAGTACCTTCAAATGCACTAATTGGTATACCAAAATACATCTTTTGTTATTTTTTGGTTTTTTTAACTGATTAACAACCAAATGATAAACTGATGAACATTGTGACCATAACTGATGAACATTATGATTTTTTTGGAAAACCGATAAACTGATGAACAAAATTCAAGAGAACTGATGAACATCTCTTTTTATTGATGAACAATACTAACTAATGAACAACTAATTGATGAACTGATGAACATTGTGACTCTAACTGATGAACATTATGATTTCTTTTAGACAACTGATGAACATTATTATTTTTTTTACAGATAAACATTATGATTTTTTTGTTAAAAAACTGATGGGCTACATAATCTAACTTATGAACATTGTGATATAAATGATGAACAAAAATAAAGAGAACTGATGAACGTTGTTATAAACTGATGATCAACTCTTTTTAGTAATAAATATGTCTTGTTCATCAGTTAATATTGTTCATCAGTCTTGAACAAGATTAACAGATGAACAATATTAAGTGATGAACAAGATTAACTGATAAACAAAGACTAACTTGATGAATAAAGACTAACTGATGAACAAAACGTATTTTTAAAAAAAAAATAACTAGATTATCACTTTATGAATCTTATATTAATATAATGATTAATAATGCGTTGTGGTACAAAAATTAGAGCATTTAACGCAATTTTAACACTAAAAATCTAAGCTAGACATTTCATCAAACACCTTGTGTGCAACAAATATGACTAAAACGTCATCTTTAACGTGCGATATTTTACTAATATCATATCGTATTTGAGTGATTCAAAATTCTGGGTAAAGAGTGAACCAAAGTCTACAACTTTCGTGTTTCAAGTATTTCAAGATTCGACAATTTTGAAGGTAAAAAATAGGGTCAAAAATGACAAAAATATCAAGAAAATCAAGACCCATTTGATATGTTAAAAAAAGTTTGAAATATTTAACAAGATTTATACCAAATTAAAGAGGATTAAATTTTAAGAATTATGGTGAAATCGGTTTTTTATAAAAGTTTGTCATTTAAGAGATATGTGCGTTTGAAATTTGAGGTGGAAAAGCAAAAAACAGATAAAATTACGATTTTACCCTTGGATGAATTTTTTGAATAAATTAGGTAGGAGGACACATGTCATATGATGAGTGACTTTTCACACTTTTTAAACTTTATATCTTTACAATTGATCCACTACCTTGTCAGGATTCCATAGGCATTAATGGTTGATCTCATAAGTTTTTGTGTGAAGTTATTCATATGCGAGTAGTTCATTGTTTGACCCACCCTCCCTTCTTTCTCAAGGCATTCAACTGAAAGCAAACAAATATGTTATAACTGAAGCACCATAAACATATATGAGCCTGTTTTGTAATATATTGTTAGCTAGCTTTGTCCTACATCAGGTTATAAGTTCCATGATGTACCATACTTGACGAATGAGAGTTAGGTTGCTCAAGTACCCAAACTGATGGAACTGAACATTATACATTGCAAATTATAGATGTTACTCTCTTTTTTAGTGAGACTGATCCATTTATATGTGTCGATCCTCCTAATGCATTAGGTGAAGTAGCCCGGTTAGAGTCACTAAAAGAGGAGTTGATCAATCTATCAGGGAGGGAAAACGAGATTTAATTTCTTTGAAGGTAGAAAAATTATGTCAACTATATATCTTTGTATTTGGATCACTTAAAATCACACGTCTCATTTAATCACTATCGGCTCAAATTGTGCTGCTAATAAAGAAATTTGTAGTGCATTAAAGGCTATTCTAGCCTAGCATTAAATGCTACACCTTTAGGTTGTAACAAATTCTTTAGTGGTTTACATTAGCGATATAATTTGTAAGTATTTTTTGTATCTTGATTTTCGATTAGGCGTCGAGAAGCTTGTGGCAGGACATGACTAAAAGCTGGAAAAAGATAATTTACTAGCGAGCAAGAGAAAGAACAATATGAGTTGCAATCTACTTTTGAGGGTGACAAGAAAAGTTAATATAATAGAGCTTTACTTTCTTTAACCAAAAATTAGCATGATTTGTATAACTCAGATAAGTAAGGCACAATCTATGATTTTTTTGGCAGGCAATAGACGGGAAAAAAAATTATAGGTTTGTTTTTTGGCAAGCAATAAACCTTACAGATTGTTTGTAGTGGCTCGAGAGGTTTATAGAGTGGGGTGGAATGAGTGTGTCACCTTAGGGAAAGGCATTAGAGACCCAAGGATGGCTCAAAGTCAAGATAAAGACATATTTCAAGGTAAGTTGTTTCAGTCTACATGTCATTGATAGAGCTATGCTCGCTGTTTAATTCCAAAGCTGCACGTGTATTCGAGGGAACTCATCTACTCATGTATATGTTCTATTTGTAGACGTGAAGCTCATCTATCACTGTGACCACGTGTCTGTAGATCATAATAGTTATGACTTGAAACCCATTAGGAAAAATCTAGATCCAAAAGGGACATTTGTCTTTACCCTTTGATTTCGTTCTAGATTAGATGCCAACAACGATTTGCTCACTATTTAATTCCAAAGCTGCACGTGTATTACATGGAACTCATCTGTATTTGTTCTATTTCGCAGACATGAAGCTCATCTATCACTGTGAACATGTGCCTGCAGATCATCTATTATGAGTGTTATTGTGAACCAATAATCTTTATCTTTATGCTTCTTATGTATTTATTATTAGACAAAGGACTAAACATGTCAAGTAGAAACTTGGTAACCATATTGGCGGTTACAAGCAGTTGGAAAACGGTTACAAACCTCCAACCATTACATCGGTTAGGACATACCGATTAGATTAGTATATATATGTACCGAATTCATATTTTACAAGTTAATAGACAATTTTACTTATTCAATATATTTTACTTTGCAATCTATATAGCATTGATCTAGAATTGGGACAACAATTGGCATCAAGAGCATAGGATTATACTTTCGTTTTTGATTACAACATACGCAAGGAGAAGACCCAAGGAGAACACGCGCAGAAAACAAACTGGTTTTCATACGCTTTGAAAACAGACTTTTCAATTCGAAATTTTCTGTTTTGGTGACAAGTTATTGTTTACTCTTTACTTCCAAGAGAAACAAAAGTGAATAAGGATACGTAGAAGATAGTGCACGATCATTTACGTAGGGGATTGCAAACGTGGTACACCAAACGGATTGGTGGGAAAAAACTGTGTTGGCAACAACATAGGGAAGGAAGAATTCGGACACTACGTTTTGGTAATAGGAACGAGTGGGATAAAACTTTGTGAAACCGGGTTAAACAAGACACAAAGGGAGGAAGCGCGGGAAAAGCGCGGAAGCGTTGTTGTGGAAAAGAGGATACGTACGTGATAAGGAAAAGGGAGCGCTCAAGGACTGTGTGGAGTAGTGTCAAACGACACAAGGAAAACAACAACGGTAGAAGAAAATCAGAAACATTTTGTTTCGGAGTTCTTTGATACCATCTCGGTATCAAATATTTGTATGCGATGGGAAGTTTGTTATCGGATATAGATATCAAATAACGCATAAGAAAGAGACGTGTGTAGTGTGGAGGAACAAGAAAAGAAAACAACTTTGTTTTTCGGGCTTGTTGGAGAAGATATAACTCGAAAGAAGTTTCAAAAGTTGGAGAAGAAGTTCGAAGATTCCTTGAGATTAAAACAGATTCGAAAAAAACAAATTCACATTTGTTTTCGAATACTTGCTTTAAAAAGGGAAGGAAGGAATTCGACAAAGGGACTTGGTGTATTGCAATTCGAAGGCAAAGGAGAAACCGAATCAAAAACATCAAGGGTACGAGTCAAGAAAAAGGGAACCAAAGCAACGTTGGTAAACGATACTACTACTGAAAACAAAAGAGAATACTCTAAGTATTCATCGGATACACGAGGTCATAAGTTAAACTCTTTCTGGATTTCATTACTTTACAATAATATAGAATAGTATAGAATACTCTATTTCATATTATTAGGAAATCCCGAAAACTATTTATTGATCCCGTAATACTAGGATTCCCGGAAGATTAGAAATTTCCATACTTTATAGGAAAACCACACTAGGAAGAATATATCCCATTGAATTAGAAAGTGAAGATTCTAAACACTTTCAAAATGACAACTGACGATATAGCAACCACTGTAACTGTAACAAAACCCGTAACACCTATTGCACAATATCAATGCCCTAAGTTGAAAACCACAAACTACACAGTTTGGGCTATACAAATTAAGGTTATACTAGAGGCACATGGGTTATGGGAAGCAATAGAACCAAAGATAGATACACCCGTGGATGATAAGAAAGAAAAGGCAACGACCGCCTTCCTATATCAAGCATTGACGGAAGATGTGATCTTACAAGTAGCGGGTTGTAAGACGGCAAAGGATTTATGGGATTCACTGAAGAAAAGACACGTTGGGGAAGATAAAGTGCAGAAAGCACGATTACAATCATTGATGATTGGGTTTAACTCACTGGATGAAAGAAGATGAGACGGTGGATGCATTTGCGGCTAAACTAAACGGCTATGCCACAAAGGCAAAAGAATTAGGGAAAACTTTGGATGAATCACTTTTAGTTCAAAAACTATTAGACTCCACACCAGATAGGTTCATTCAGATAGTATCATCCATAGAACAAACAAGCGATCTCGTGAAATCACTTTAGATGAGATCATTGGAAGACTCAAGGCATTTGAGGAAAGGATAAAACTCCGGAAGGGAGGACATGTAGAAATCCAGGAAAACCTATTATTAGCACATGGCGAACACTCAGAAATAGGAAACGTTTTTACAAGCGTGGAGGAAAATCAACTTTCTCACGAGGAACTGGCGAGAATAAAAATAGAAACAACCCACAGGAAGGGAACTCTAGTTATAAGGAGAGTTCGGAAAAGAATAAAGGAGAGTGGGATGTGAGCAAGATAAAATGCTATAGGTGTCATAAAATGGGACACTTTAAAAGGAACTGTAGAGGAAAACCAACAACTCAGGAACAATCAAACCTTATCTTAGAAGGCGGCGAACCATCACTATTAATGACTATGCACTGGCTGAACACAAGGAAGTGTTGTTGAATGAAGAACAAATTCAACCAAAGAAATATGCTACAACGGATACAAGCATATGGTACTTAGATAATGGTGCAAGTAACCATATGACTGGGATAAAGAGTCATTTTAGGGATATTGATGAAAGCGTAACAGGTCGAGTACGTTTTGGAGATGGATCGTATATGCAGATAATGGGTAGAGGATCTATCTTGTTAGGTTGTAAGAACCAGAGAGAAGGTAGTATCAGAAGTATACTACATACCAAACCTCAAGAGCAACATACTTAGTCTAGGAAAACTTACGGAAATAGGTTGTAAAGTCATTATGGACGGAAATAAATTGACTTTGTATGATAAAAATAAGAAGTTGTTGATGAAAGTAGAAAGATCTAAGAATCGACTTTACAAGATACAATTCTGAGATAGAAGCACCTATATGTCTCTTAGCAAATATAGATAACCAAGCATGGTTATGGCATTCTAGATTAGGTCATCTGAACTTTGACGATATAAACAAGATGACTAGGAAAGGTCTAGTAGGAATTCCAAGGATAAATCATGCAGGGCGATTTGTACGCATGTTTATTAGGAAAACATAGTAGAACACCATTTCCAAACCAAACTAAATTCAGATCAAAGAACCCATTGGACTTAGTATACGGAGACCTTTGCGGTCCTATAAGTCCAGCAACACACTCAGGCAAGAAACTCATTTTCTTGTTAGTGGACGATTGTACACGTTTTATGTGGGCCTACTTTCTAACATCGAAAGATGAGGCGTTTAGTACATTCAAGGAATTTAGACAGAAGATAGAAATGGAAATGAAGTTGAAAATAAGGATGCTAAGAACGGATAGAGGTGGTGAATTCACATAAAATGAATTCACAAGATGCTAAAAGGAAAATGGAATAGCACGACAGTTGACAGCACCGTACTCCCCACAGCAGAATGGAGTAGTGGAGAGAAGGAATAGGACAGTGTTATCAACCACTAGGAGTATGATGAAAGCGATGAAGTTACCTTTAACTTTTTGGCGGAAGCATTTAAACATGCTATATACATACTCAATAGGGTACCTACGAGGGCCCTGATAGATAAAACTCTATATGAGGCACTCTACAACAGAAAACCAAATTTGGAAAACCTAAGAATATTTGGATGCACAGCTTATGCAAAGATAACAATACCTCACTTAAAGAAGTGGGCGATAGAAGCATACCATTGGTTTACTTAGAGAGAGAGGAAGGATCAAAAGCATGGTGTATATATATACAAAGAAAAACATGTTAGTAGGGACGTGAAATTTATGGAAACAAAGTCGTGGGTTTGGAACAAAGATGAAGAAGACAACACACAAGACACATTTTGGGCTAGTTTTGTGGTAGACGGAGTTGACAACGAAACCTTACAACCACGAAAACGATGATAACACGTATCATGAACAAGATCGATTCGATCGGTTTCACCAAACACACCACCGGCATATCAGATGCGACCCACATTGGATGAAGAAGAAAAAGCTACTACTAGCTCTGTAGAGAACTCAAGAGATAGATTTGATGATACACCCACGTTGAGTACATAAACATGTCGGATATATACAGGCATGCACGTAGAGTTGAACCACAAAGCTTGTTATTTACGGAAGAAGAACCCCGTAATTACAAGGAAGCATCAATAGATGAGAAATGGATTGAGGCCATGGAGACGGGTGGATTCAATCAACAAAAACAAAACATGGACTCTTACTACATTGCCGAAAATCGAAGGCAATAGGGCTCAAATGGGTTTACAAGACCAAGAGGGATGCAAAAGGAAACATCATCAAATATAAAGCACGGTTAGTGGCAAAAGGTTATGTGCAAGAACAAGGGATAGACTTCGATGAAGTATTTGCACCGGTTGCTCGGATAGAGACAGTTCGGTTGATATTAGCATTAGCGGCATATCATGGATGGCAAGTACATCACTTAGATGTAAAATCAGCATTTTTACATGGAGATTTAAAGGAAGAAGTCTACGTTACACAACCTGAAGGATTTGTACAACAAGGAAATACAGGAAAAGTATATAAGCTTACTAAAGCTTTATATGGCTTACGGCAAGCACCGAGAGCTTGGAATGTGAAGCTTGATCAAACGTTAAAGTCCTTAGACTTTAAGAAGTGTAATCTCGAACAAGCGTTTATACGAGCGAAACAAGAATTCTACACTTATAGTTGGAGTCTACGTAGATGATGACCAAATCACAGCACTCAAAGAAAAATCGAGAATTCAAATCGGATGAAGGATATATTTGAAATGAGCGACTTAGGATTGTTAGCTTATTATCTTGGGATAGAAGTCACACAGACAGGAGGAGAGATTACAATCAAGCAAACAGGTTATATTAACAAGATCTTGAAAGAAACAAGTATGGCAGAAAGCAATGATACGAAGATACCTATGGATACTGGTACTAAGTTGGTCAAGGCGGAAGAAGGAAACTCGCTTGGCGCAACTTACTCTGAAGCTTAATAGGAAGTCTCAGGTACTTACTGCATACAAGACCAGATCTTAGTTACACAATCGGACTACTCAGTAGATTCATGCAAGACCCGAAGGATCATCACTGAAAGCGAAAAAGTAATCCGATATATCAAAGGAACAAAGGAGCATGGCATTATATATAAGCAAGAAGGCGTGCAAGATTTACGATTCTGGCAGTAGTTATGGAGTCAACACCGATCAAGGAAAAGGAACTCTGGGATCGTATTTTATTTCGGAGAGTCACCGATTACGGTGTACAAAAGCAACCATGGCTATCATCATGTGAATCGGAATTCATGGCGCTACTGCGGCGTCAAGCCTTATGGCTAAAGCGATTGCTTAGTGAACTAACTGGATGGGAAGAAAAAAGGATAACGTTGAAGGTCGATAACATTTCAGCAATAGCACTTGTGAAGAACCCAGTTTTTCATGGAAGAAGCAAGCACATCGATATTCGCTACCATTTCATTCGAGAATGCGTAGAAAATGGGCACATCAATGTGGAACATGTCACCGGGAGAACTACAAAAGCGATATTCTAACAAAGGCTCTACCAAGATTGAAGTTCGTGGACTATGCGACAAATGCTCGAGTTCAAGACTTAGGGCGACAACGATCAAGATTAAGGAGGAGAATGTGAACCAATAATCTTTATCTTTATGCTTCTTATGTATTTATTATTAGACAAAGGACTAAACATGTCAAGTAGAAACTTGGTAACCATATTGGCGGTTACAAGCAGTTGGAAAACGGTTACAAACCTCCAACCATTACATCGGTTAGGACATACCGATTAGATTAGTATATATATGTACCGAATTCATATTTTACAAGTTAATAGACAATTTTACTTATTCAATATATTTTACTTTGCAATCTATATATCATTGATCTAGAATTGGGACAACAGTTATGGAAACCCATTAGGAAGAATTCAGATCCTTAAGGTACTTTTCCCTTCCCCCTTTGATTTCGTTCCAGATCGGATGCTAACAACGATTTGCTCAATGAAACCATTGATAAATATGTGTGTTGAAAAGGGGATATGCATAATGGTTCAAAATTCTGCATCTTTAAGTTCAGTAGGCACACTTTATCAGAGAATACTAACTTCTCAAAGATAGTATTGTCACCATACACTAATAATAATTTATCTTAGTGTTATATTCGTTACTTTTACGTGAGCGACTTAAACTTTCAAGTCCCAAATCTGAATCGAAGTTCACAAGCAGAAACACAAAAAACAATAACCGGATACTAGAATACGCTCACTAGTATTAATCAGAAAATATAAGCTCAAAAAACTGATAGGTTTTTCATATATCCAACCACAAGCTCGGCTGGTATATATAAGTATTTAGAATATGCACTACTAATTACCAAAATTTCAAATAAGGAGTCCTAATTAGACTAGAATTGTAAAAGTAATTATCCATGTGCTCGGTTTGTCTTGACTGTCCATAGGCTCGGATCAGTAATTATCCCAACATTCACCCCCAATTTCTGCTCGAGATAGGAGGTCTTCAACTCCAGAGTAACTCTTGCATTTCCTTGAACTTAATCCTTCGAGAGCTTTCGTCGATATCAGCACATTGCAAATCACTACAAACTCAACTTGTACTTGGCCTCTTTCAACACATTCTCGGATAAAATGATAATGTGTGTTTATATGCTTGTCTCCCGTGAAGGATTTTTCATAAGTGCAATAGCCGATTTGTTGTCAACAAATAAGACCACCACTCTTTCTTCCATTCTGGTTATTTCACTCAACAATCCACGTAACCATATCCCTTGACACTTGGAGGAGGTTGCAGCCATGAACTCGGCTTCACAAGACGATAGAGCCACCGTGTTTTGCTTTTGTGAGCACCAAGTGATAGGTGATTTACCTAGATAAAATACATGCCCAATTGTGCTTCGACCATCATCTTGGTCCATAGCATAACTACTATCACTAAACCCCACTAACTCCTTGGTTTTCTCTTGGTTGTATCGTATTCCAAAATTCAAACTACCTTGGATATACCTTAGTATTTGTTTCACAGCCATATGTGATTCTTTTGGTTCTTGCATATAACACTAACCAAACCGAATAAGATAAATCGGTCGAGTGTGTAGTAAATACCTTAGACGACAACTCGTCGTCTATACAAAGTTGCATCAACTGGTTTTCCTTCCTTGTCCATGCTTAACTTCATTCCAGGTTCTAATGAACATTGAGTAGGATTCGATCATATGCATCCCAAGATCTTTCTGCATAGCCTTGACTTATTGAGATACTCGAATCCTCTTGCTTTACTTCAATGCCAAGATAATAGCTTAACTTTCCCAAGTCACTCATATCGAACCTTTCTTGCATTTGTCTCTTAAATTCACCAATTTCGACAAGCTTCGAACCGGTTACTAAGAGATCATCTACATAGACCGCAATAATCAAGATTGACTTGTTTGTTTTCTTCACATACACCGCCGTGTTGGCATCGTTTGAAAGACATTTGCTTGAGTTCTCTATCAAGTTTTGTATTCCACGCCCTTGGTGCTTGTTTAAGTCCATAAAGAGCCTTTTTCAACTTGTAGATCTTCCTTTCTTCTCCTTTCTTCACGAACCCCTCCGGTTGTGTAACAAACACTTGCTCTTTCAGTTCTCCATGTAAAACGCTGGACTTTACATCCGATGATGTAGCTCCCATGCTTCTTTGGCGGCTGATGAGATCAATAAACGCACGTTTAATCCGTGCTTTACGGCGCAAATACCTCATCATAGTCAATTCCTTCCTTTTGAGCATAACCTTTGCTACTACTACAGCTTTAAACTTATTAATTGAACCATCCGGATTTCTCTTAATTTTGAACACCCACTTTAATCCAATGGGATTAACATTAACCAGAGCTTCAACTAATTCCCATGAATCATTCTTCTCGATAGACTCAATCTCTTGCTTCATAGCAACCATCCACTTGCTTGAGACTTTTGCTTCTTGGAACGTTCTTGGTTCATCATCTTCAATCAAAAGTAGATTTGATCTTCATTAGCGGGTTCTTGAACTAGACCCGTAATAAAGTCATTAAATCTAGTTGGCTTAGTTGAAACCCTTGAAGAACGTCTCACAATTGGTTGAGTTTCATCAGGGGATTAGGGTTATTACCCGCCTCGATTTGATCTTCTTGTTCGGTATTGACCGGTTGATTTTCATCAACATCATGATGATCTTCAGCCTCTTGATCTTCAGCCTCAACTTCATCGGTCACACACGGTTAACAAATCCACACCCGTATCAATAGAACCATGCCATTCTATGATAAACATACTGGTTTAGCTCGTGTGTTTCACTTCCACAACATACTTCCGGCCAAGTTCCTCATTAAACTCCGCATCACGACATACCACTATCTTCTTTAGTTTTGGATTGAACGATGAAAACCTTTTGTACTGGCTCGTTTAGATGTAAATGAGTCGTGTTGAACTGTCGTCTAACTTATGTAAATATGGCCTTGTTCCCGTTGCATAAGCCACACATCCAAATACCCCATAAACCCTCCAAGTTAGGCTTTTTTCCTTTGAAAGCCTCGTATGGAGTTTGATTAACTAGAGCTCGAGTTGAAACTCTATTAATCAAGAATGTAGCGTGTCTAACTCCTTCAGCCCACATGTAGTTTGGTACGTCTCGTGCTTTCAAAATGCTTCTAGTCATTCCCATAAGATGCGGTTTAGCCTTTCCACGACTCCATTTTGTTGCGGTGTGTAGGGAGCGGTTAGATGTCTTGTTATACCCTCGTTTTCACAAAAGTTGGTAAATTCTTTTGAAGTGAACTCACCTCCTCTATCGATCCTTAGGGTTATAATCTTCTTTTCCGACTTCTTCTCAACTAAAGCTTTGAACTTTTTGAAGTATTCAAATGCTTCTCCTTTTTCCTTCAAGGTAAAAGTCCACATAAAGCGTGAGAAGTCATCAACAAGAACAAATATGTACTGTTGCCGCTATGGATGGTGGAGAAATTGGTCCACATAGGTCGGCATGTATAAGTTGAAGAGAATGTGTTGCCTTAAATTTTGCAGCTTTAGGAAACGCCTTCTTGGTTTGTTTTCCTACCAAGCAAGATTCACACAACTTGTTCTCTTGATGAATTATTGGCAAATTTTCAACCATGCCCTTCCTTGCCATTAATTCCATCGTCTCGAAATTAATGTGACCCATCCTAGCATGCCATAACCAAGCATCATCTTCCATCTTTGCTTTGAGACACATCGGACTTCCAACTTGGAGCTTTATCTTGTAAAGTCTATTACTTGTTCTAGGAACCTTCATCGAAGCTTGCCATCCGAGTCACGCATAGTAAGAAGGTTAGCTTTCATACGAATGTCACATTCGCCTGGTGCTGCCCAAGACTAATTATGTTGCTTTTTAGCTCGGGTAGGTAATAGACTCCAGTGATCAACCTTTGCTCACCCGTTTTCCATTCAATGATTATCGAACCCTTCCTTTTATCTCGTGTAGGAGTTATCACCAAACTTCACTCTGTCGGAGATATTCTCATTCAACTCCGAAAAGTATTCTCGGATCCCCGTCATATGATTACTTGCTCCATTATCCAAATACCAAGTGTCTTCCTCGTTTGGCTTAGTATTCAATTGGTTTGGGATAATCTTTTCTTCATTCAAGAAAACTACTTCTTGAGCGCTTTTCATCATAAAAAGTGTCGGGTCATCATCATCCTCCGTTTTCAAAGGTTTGATTCATACTTTTGCTTCTTCACGTCGTTAAAGGCGGTTAGAAGCAAAGTGACCATATTCATCACATCTGAAGCATTGAATCTTTGAAAGGTCTCGACTTTTGTTCTTATTTTTATCCGTATTGCTCCGGAGTTGTTTTGGTTTCCACGGTTGTGGTTATTAGCTTGACCACTACCACGAGATTTGTTTTGAGAAGACAAGTTTTGACCTTTACTTTGCCACCGGAGGAATTCCTTCCTCGACCTTTCTTATCATATCTTTCGGCCCTTCCGAACATCAACTTGCCTTGATCTTCAGAAGTAGTGTCAACACCCTTCATTCTTCCTTCAAAAGCTTTCAACCTTCCAATTGCTTCTTGAAAAGACATAGTATTCAAGTCAACAAATTGTTCTATTGAGGCAACGATTGCAACATACCTATCCGGAACGGATGCAAGTAGCTTCTTAACAAGTTTCTTGTCTTCATAAATTTTTCCCAAGCTATTGACTTAGTTACAATTTTGCCCAACCTAGCCGCAAAGTCATCGATTGATTCGTTGACTTTCATCTTTAAAGATTCGAATTCCGTCTCCAAGGTTTGCAACCTTGCGTCTCGAACCTGATCAACACCCACATACCTGGTCTTCAAAGCTCCCATTTTTCTTTGGCTGTGTTGAATTGTGAAACTTGAAAAACAAGTTCTTCCGGAATCGCTGGAAAAGTAAGCTGCCATGTGATCTTGCTTAGCAACAACTTGTGTTCCTTCCCCTGGTTCTAGTGCATCGAGTATTCCATGGACTCGGAATACCGCTTTAACTCTTATTGCCCATATGTTATAGTTCGTGCTTGTTAACATTGGACATTGAAGAGCCGTTTTAGAATGTTCAATAGGTGGTTGACTCGACTTGCCTTGCACCATCCTTCTTGAACGCCTTTTGTAAGTTACCGGTGTAGTTGGATTGACTTCCAGCCCTAGAACACGCTTGTTTTACTTCTTGCCTAAGTAAACCAAGTGTAAAGTTTGAAACTTTATCGACTTCTTGGAAACCCTTTAGTCGACTTGACTGTCTTGGAAACCCTTTAGAGACTGCTTGGAAATCCTTCATGTGATCGACACTTGTTTGGAAACCCTTCGATGATCGACTAAACTTGGAACCCTTTAGTCGACTTGTTTGGAAACCCCGAGTGATCGACTAAGCTTGGAACCCTTTAGTCAACTTGTTTGGAACCCCTGATGATCGACTAAGCTTGGAACCTTGCTCTTGATACCAATTCAAGTCCCAAATCTGAATCGAAGTTCACAAGCAGAAACACAAAAACAATAACGGATACTAGAATGCGGCTCACGGTATTAATCAGAAAATATAAGCTCAAACAATTGATAGGTTTTCATATATCAACCACAAGCTCGGCTGGTATATATAGGTATTTAGAATATGCTTTCTAATCCTACTACAATTCTAATTAAGCAAAATAGTCCTTAACAAATAAGGAGTCCTAATTAGACTAGAATTGTAAAAGTAATTATCCATGTGCTCGGTTTGTCTTGACTGTCCATAGGCTCGGATCAGTAATTATCCCAACAAACTTTATCTTTATTGTTTGCAGATTGATAATTCTTCCAGCCATTGTCGAGGAATTGCCCATGCTCTTAGATCTGTACTGCGTGAAGAAGATCCACGTGCATTGTATAAAGGTTGGTTTCCTTCGGTCATGTTGTAAGTTAAGAAGTTAAGAATGATTTTAATGTTGACAATGAACCAATGTTTCTACTAAACATTAGATACATCATTGCAGCTCATTTTTTTTTTCTTCCTTCTGTGTACCTTGCAGCTCATTGACAAGTCATGGGGGACATTAATTGACGAAACAAGATTTAGACCACAACAATCATATGTTTTATACTTGTTTTTTGTAATCTATTTTACAAAACTTACTGATTCGTTTTAAAATTCATTTAGGTGGTGTTGTTGGAACTCAAGGTACACAGAAGATTAAAGTTTGACCAAGCTACTAGATGGATCGTTTTAAAATTCATTTAGAGATGGTGTTGTTGAAACAAAATGTGACCCGGTATATGTCCTACGGAGTAAATTTATGTATACCCTGATGCTAAGCATCTGTTCTAAACATGTTTTTCTGGGTTCCTTGCTGATTTTGCATTCCTGCTTCTTAAAGACATTGAATGTACCCTCCTACTAAATCCTCATCCATGACATGTATCAGAAATGCTATTACTATGTTCTGTAATGACACTTTGGTTATACCTTGATATGATTGCTACTAAGCTGATATATATGTACCATGTTATTTAATTTAAAATGGTTAGCGGTTTATCTTAAATATCAATCATATACATTTAATTGCAGATGCATACTTATAAAATTCACAGTCATGTTTCTTACAATTACTTTTCTTTGGCAGATTTCTGGACATTCACTACAGAATAAAGACTACTCGAAACAGCTATCTTGTGAAACCAAGTAGTACTCTTATGATGTAAATATAAATCCTTACAATTATTTGGTAATCATTGTGTAAAAATGACGCAGCTGCTTTATCACTGAAAAGGGCGTTCCCGGACATTTGAAAGGGCGTTCGGCTCCAAAAAGAAATTGTAGCTAATGAGAGCTTACGAAAGAAAGTGGAGCACGAGATGGAACCGGTAGATGCTAGTGAGGAAGGGGTCGAGGAAATCACACAAAAGTATATAAATTTGCAAAAGGACTATGAAGAAATTAGAAGGCAAATGGGATATGTACTGGAGCAGCTAGCTAGTTTAACTGGTGTGCAATATCCTCAACAATTTGTAAGTCTTCTCTCTTACACTGGTGGATTATTTTTCGGTCGGATTATGATGGTGAGTTAATTAGTACTCTGGCTTAGGAGTTGTGAATATGTTTAGGTATAAGATTTAAGTTTACTTAGGTATTGGCGGAGATCATGCTATATGTGTTGAGTATGAAGTTTAGTTAGGTAAACGTAGAGGTGGCAGTGGTCGGTTTGGGTCATTCGTTACACTTTTTGGGCATCCTGTGAAAACCAGCAAATCCATCTTATAGTTAATATTTGAGTATAACCTTCTACCTTAAAAAACATGCAAGTTTCTTCCATCTTATGTGGTTTGGCTTATATTTTATCAGAACTGAATTTATAAGGGTGAGACTGTTTGGTGCTTGAGAACGTATTTAGATTTTAGCGAATTTGGCTCTGTTGGTCTCTGTTGGTTGTGCTCCTTACCTATTTGTTATATGATCTCAATGTTAGCTGCAGAAACAATAAGAATAGTATGCAGTAATGTGGATATTGATTGCAATTTTATGGTCAATCATACCTGCATATTTACCGTTTTCAATAAGTAATGTGGACTACAAGTAAACCTGTAACAACAGTCACAAGTATGCTACTAAAATAAAAGCTTTACATTCTGATATGCTCATTTGTGAGACTGTATGAATAAGTTCCTGCTTGTTTTGTCATATCGTTGATTTTGATTATAACTCATTGTATGAAATTTTTGTTGTTGTTTTACAGTGATGATTCGTTTTATGGCATAAAGGAGCAACATGATTCTAGGACGCTGGAAGATTACACGGTTCATACATGTAATGGAGTTGTACTTTTTAGGATTGTGATATATACATATATGATGCGGAATGACATTAATGCCTTGTTTACATTACACTATTCATAAATGTAATAAAGATGTTCTTGTCACATTAGTTTTGAAATAACATATTGCATTATTGTATGTGTATGCAAAATAACCAATTGTATATATCATGGTTGTCAGGATCCCGATCCTGATCTTAGGATCTTACGATTTTACGATACTGTAAAGCAAAAACGATCCAGATCCTACATAGGATCTTTGCAAGCTTAAGATCTTATAGGATCCCGATCTTGACCATACGATCTTACGATCTAATCCGATCCGATCTTACTCTTCTCGGATTACAAACTAAAAAACTACAAATTTATGGGTTGTTTGTTTGTAGAATTCAAAAAACAACATGTTAATCTTTTTAAACATTTTATAATCATAATTTAGGACAACATTTATATGAAACATTCATAGTATTTTGTGGTTATAATGTATTAGAATTTGTAGATTTGTATAAAATTACATAAACTATTAAGAAATAACATAAGAGTAGGATCTTAAGATCCCGATCCGATCTTACGATCACGATCTTGCAAAAACAAAAACGATCCGGGGTAGGATCCCGATCTTGACAACCTTGGTATATATGGCTAAATAGTTATTAGCGTTAATAATGACAACTTATTTGGTCACTGCTGATGTTGCATTTGTGACGACCTTTTATGGTCAATATGACCAAAATAGTGACGACTTACAGTCGTTAGTGACAAAATTTTGTGACGAAAGATGTCGTCAAAAATTTTAGTGACAACTCTGATTTTGTCACTTTTTAATGACCTTTTGCATTTCGTCTCTAAAAAAATCAGTGACGGACCTATTGTGACCACAAGTGACGACCTCAGTTTTCGTCACTAAGTAGGATTTGTGACGACTTTTTGCTGTTAGTGACGAAATATCCCTTGTCACTAAAAGCAGTTTTTCTTGTAGTTTTAGTTCGATGCATGTTCAAGAAATATCCAAAGAGGTGAATCTTGATCGGTTTGGTTTTGATTAGTTTGGTCGGTTTTTGGTGGTCCTTAAAGTTAACCAAAGTAGTGCTTCGTCTAAAGGGCATTGATATTGTGATAGCTTTCACATACCAGTCGAATGGCTAACATAAGAAAGGTAAATTATGTAACACCATGATTAAAAGGACAGAAGGACATAATTTGAGACTACATGATATTCACTATTTTATTACTGTAATAGTGAAACATCTTTAATAAAATGGTAGAGATCACTTGTGAATTATTAGACCTTCGCTTCATCTCATAAACAACACAAACGCCCAAACTTTCCATATAAATTGTATACTACATTCACAGAAATAAGTCCATCACTATAACACTTATATAGATACATGTTTATAATCATATACATATATGTCTTACTATCTAGGTCCTGAAATTCTCATATCAGATAAATAAGCATCTTTAATAGTGAAACATCTTTAATAAAATGGTAGAGATCACTTGTGAATTATTAGACCTTCGCTTCATCTCATAAACAACACAAACGCCCAAACTTTCCATATAAATTGTATACTACATTCACAGAAATAAGTCCATCACTATAACACTTATATAGATACATGTTTATAATCATATACATATATGTCTTACTATCTAGGTCCTGAAAGTCTCATATCAGATAAATAAGCATCTTTAATAGTGAAACATCTTTAATAAAATGGTAGAGATCACTTGTGAATTATTAGACCTTCGCTTCATCTCATAAACAACACAAACGCCCAAACTTTCCATATAAATTGTATACTACATTCACAGAAATAAGTCCATCACTATAACACTTATATAGATACATGTTTATAATCATATACATATATGTCTTACTATCTAGGTCCTGAAAGTCTCATATCAGATAAATAAGCATCGCTATTGCCATCTGAAGGCCCTGATGAAGTGCCATATTCGCTGAACGATCTATACAAGCTTGAATAGAACCCGGTTTGACCACCCACGGGTGCTGGAGGAACCGTGCACAACCCTTCAAGCATTTGCACCACTTTAGTCATTGAAGGCCTTAAACTCATATCATCTTGTATGCACCAAAACGCCACACGAGTTGCCACCTTGATACGTTCATCATTGTCGCCAACTTTCATTTTCTTGTCCAAATGTATTTCAACTTTACCTTCTTCCATATCCGCCGTTCAAAAAAAAAAACTTTACCTTCTTCCATATTCTTAAAAGCGTAGTTTTTTAGGCCACTAATGATTTCAAGTAACACCATCCCGTAGCTATAGACGTCACTCTTTTCTGAGATTGCGTAGTTTGTAATCCATTCAGGAGCAAGGTACTCTCGAGTGCCTCTTAATGTGGTGAACACATGACTTTGTTCTCTTGTCATAAGCTTGGCCAACCCAAAATCAGATACTTTTGCTAAAAAGTTGTCATCTAATAACACATTTTCAGGCTTTATATCACAATGAACAATCTTCACATCACAATCTTCGTGAAGGTAAGCAAGTCCTTTAGCTGTACCAATCGCTATATTGTATCTTGTATCCCAATCCAGTAAAAACTCACCAAAAATCCATCTATCTAAGGATCCATTTGCCATGTATTCGTAAACAAGGAGACGATGCTTTCCTTCTGCACAAAAACCTTTGAGTTTCACCAAATGGTGGTGATGGATGCTACCAATTGTGCTTACTTCTGCTCGAAACTCTTTCTTCCCTTGACCAATTCCTTCTAGCCGCTTGACGGCTACTTGAGTTCCATCTTTTAGGACCCCTTGGTAGACTGAACCAAACCCACCTTGGCCTAGCTTGGTGGTGAAGCCATTAGTTGCTTCTTGAAGATTGTTGTAGGTGAATCGAACAGGCATCCCGGATATGTTTTCCAAGAACGTATCCTCTTCGGCGATTTCATCAAGAACTTCACTTAATTCGATCTTCTTCTTAAGCTTCTTCTTGTGAAAGCGAATATACATTATTAGTAGTCCTAGAATCACAAACACTGCCACTAAGACTATAACAACCAGTATAGTCACCACTTTTGTCGACTGTTTCTTGTTTTTTTGGTCCTGAGAAGCGCCAGATTGTATCCCAGAAATCTTTATGTATGATTCAACACTGGCACCATTTTTAGCATTTTCAAAACTCCCAATCTGATCAAAGATATAACAACTTCCAGACTTGTTATCAAAGAACATAGCCAAACAAGTACAGTTGTTCAAACACGACAATTTGCAACCATCTAAATCCGTTTTAGAATCAGGCGAAACAAACCCAAGTGCAAAATAGCTCAGATTGTCTCCTGCACTAACAAGACTTGATAACTCTTTCGACTTCTTACATAAAGATTCGATTTTTGGTTTGCAGTTAACTTGAACTAACCCCGAAGGACACTGACAAGTATTCCCATTTTCACAAACAAAATACGATGAACAAGCTTGTGGTATGCTGCAAGAATCCTCAGGTATTTGAATCTTACCAGTGCTTTCAGCTTCAAGATTATAAAACTTAATAAAACCATCGTCGTCTAAAACCGCAACCCATGTATCATTAGCATCAGATTCATCTGCAAACACAAATTGCCATAACAAGGCTTTGCTTTCATCATAAACCCGCCACGAGTTACCTTCAATGGTAGCAAAATTAGTATCTCCACCACCTTTGTTAATGATTCTCCTCTCGTCCCTCCCCATAGACCAATACGGCTGCGGGTTCTTGTAATCAGCATACAATATCGAATTCCCCGACGACTTTATATCTAACGAAAAAGTTAAATTATTTTTAACATTGCTAACAAGCTTCATCCCTTTTGTAAAATCTTGATTAGGCATAAGTGTGTTTGTAGGATGACTAAAACTTTGCCAAATAATACTACCATCATTTTGAACCAAAACCAAGTTCCCTGAATCAAGCAACTCCATAGCAGAAACACCACTTTTTGCAGTATTCGTAGACCAAACTACACTCCCATTTCTTTGCAACTTAGCATTCCCATCATCACCAAACGTAAATCTATCAGAATTCCCTACAGGAAAATCGCGATTTGCAGACCAAATGATCCTTGAAGTACTTATATGAATAACAACCAAACTAAATGAAGTTACATCACTATTAGTATTAAAACCAAACCAAAAACTAGACGTATTCGACACTAGAAAAATCCCATTATTATCTATAAACTCCATTGGTGAGCCTTGGAATCCAAGGTTCACTTTAGCAACTCTTCTTACACTTGATATGCATGGTTGAGGTAACAACAAAAAGAACCATGAAAACACCATCAATATGTAAAATTCTTTAGAACCCATGTTTATTTTCACATAAAGATGTAAACTTAGTTGCTTTTAAAAAAAAGCTAATTTATTATTATTATTTTTTTTAGTAATGAAGTTAATATATGAGGGAAGCAGAATATATAGTGTGAGATACGTAGTATGATGAATGATGGGTTTTCACTTTTGAATTAAACTAGACGAGTACCCGCGCCTAGCGGCAGCGATGTCTAGTTTTCTGCAAAGTTCCGATGACCCATAAGTTTCTTTCAACAAACTGTATTTGTAGCATTAGAGAATCGTTTTCGAATAACTACAATTCTGATGCGTGGTTGCATAGCAGCATAAATATATAGTTTTTTAAAAAATTATGTGGAGTCGATCTAAGTGTGTGAGTATATTTTCTAATAGAATTGTTTTAAGTTATTAAGATTTTTAGTAATAATAGATTCAAGCATTACAAAAAACAACGGTATTATGTAGTTGGCAATATTATATTGTAGTTTAGAGGTATAGCCAACATGTGTGACCGCTTTTTCTTGTTTTGTCATTAATTTAGGCAAGTGATAACTATTTTTTACATGTGTAACGTTTATCATTTGGTGTGTGGCTTTTAAAATTGTAACTTTGCAAATTGGATATCACCATATAAGATTATTTTGTACTATCAATTTGTATAGATATTTATGCATTGTTAAAAGCTATTTGTTTGAGGTACAAATAATTATCGCTAAAGATAACAATACTATTTATTTTTCGTGATTTTAATAAACTTACATAACATTATTGATACACTGAACAAAGGGCTATACAATATATATTAACTTTTAAACGACGATTCATATATGCTAGTCCTTAAATGGTGCAAGAGCAACATTTTTTAAAATAACATTATACAAATGACAAATTACATGTGTCAAAGCAAAATAAACCAAAACTACAATTACTTGGTCTCTCATTTCAAAAAAATTGTCACGGGTTTCACAACTACTTCATCATTTCTCATATAATTTTGTCAAATTTGAAACCCGATTTCACAATTGGTTCAACTGGTTGAACCGTTCCGATAAAAAACATGTCGATTTAAACCGAGTCAAACCGATAGGTTGGGTCGAAAAAATGTCAAATTAAATCGGTCACCCGCCGGGTTTGAAGCGTCGGGTCAACCCGTATCGGTTTCAACAGTCAACCCGGTATCGGTTTCAACGGGTCAACCCGGTATCGGTTTCAATTGATTGTTTTTAATTTGGTAGATGTGCTTTTAATTGGGTGTACAATGTGAATAAATTATTGTACTTTTAAGTAATGGGGTGTTTTAATAAGAGTATTAATTATATTATTTATTTCTCTCTCCATTGACCATGTTTTCAACATTCAACTTTCAACATTTTTCACTTTTTCCACTTTGACCATTTTTCCATTTTATATAGTATAGATTAAGGAGGCCCAGTCGAAGTCAAGTCAAGATATTAATGGTAGTATTTGAAGTGTGTACTGAAACCTATGAAACACGGCATATAAAGAGCAGGTTGCTAGAATGCTAGCTTTTAGGAAAGACAACAGACATATAAAGATGTTTTTGTTATTTATTTATTTTTTTAACGACAATTTATGACAACCTTGTTGGTGGTAAGTCACCCAGCACTAGAGTTAAGATACTCAGTAGCAATGCAATATCATTAGATGGTTACCGGATATCACTTGAAATCGTGTTATCACTTTCTAAAGTAACTATTCGACCCTATGTCTGGGTTACACGAATATCTTCTTGGGATAAGACCAAATGTTAGTTATTGAATTAGACACAATCAATTACCCTTGCGCAAATAAGTGTTTAAGCTTTTGTTTGTTTCTCCTGGTTTCAGTATATCTGCTTGCTGATGATAACATTCTCTATTTATAGTAAAGAATACTCACTCCTAGTCAATGGACATTATGTGTGATTAACGGCCAATTAATCACTCATAATAAGCCTCCATTAACATAGGAATAGTGGTTACATGACTAATTAAACGTGGTCATAAAGCAGTCATAACAGCCACTTGAATGAGTCAAAGCTGTTACAAATTAATCACTCCAACACTACCAGTAGGAACCATTACACTAGCAGCAGGAACCAGAACACTACCAGTAGGAACCATCAGTTACTACACTAGCAGTAGCAACCAATACACTAACAGCAGGAACCAATACACTACCAACAGGAACCATCAGTTACTATACTAGCAGTAGTTTACCATACTAGCAGTAGTAACCAATACACTAGCAGTACTAACCACTATTGAGTCAGGGTGTTCAGGGACCACATGGGTGTACACTCCGTACCTCATAACCCAATACCAGGTGTGAACTAATCACACAAGTGCACTAAATTTTCCAACAATCCTCCTCAAATTTAGTTCACTCCCTTTTCAAGAAAAAACAAACATCAAACAAAACATGTGCATAAACGAAAATATCATGAGGATTGAATTTCCATCTTAGTACATTACACGTTCAAATATTCGAGAATCAGGGTGTTCTAAGAATTGAACCCTTCAACCCATTTAAATACTTGAAGATAAAATACACACAAGTTTTCAAACACTTAAACGCTCCTGACACTTTACAAGCCATGTGTCCATATCCAAATTCATAAATGTTGTAAGAGCCAAAAGTCCAAAGCTCCCTGAAGCGGCAAAACTTCAACATTTACATAGGTGGTTCCTTTTTATTCATGCTCCTGCCAAGCACTTTTTCAAAGAAAATTAACCATTAAGAAGTAAAGACTTCATCCTCCTTTCAGCAGGTTCTGAGCACAACCTTGGGATGTAAAATAAACATGTGCTCCAACTCCCAAGTTTTCTCAGGAGGGATTTGGGTGTCTTAGCATTCAGTGACTAAGTTGGACTTAAACCCATCCCTTTAGCAGACTTTATAACCAAGTCTCTAGCCAAAACCTTTGTCAAGTGATCAGCTAAATTGTGTTGAGATCTAACAAACTCTATAGATACTACCCCATTCATGATAAGCTCACGAATCATGCTATGTCTGACACCTAAGTGTCTAGACTTCCCATTGTACATCTGGCTATAAGCCTTACCCAATGTAGCTGCACTATCACAACGGATAGAAATAGGTGCTATAGGTTTAGGCCACAATGGAATCTCAAGAAGCAAGTTTTTCAACCATTCAACTTCTTTACCAGCAGCTGCTAAGGCCACAAATTCATATTCCATTGTTGAACTGGTGATGCAAGTTTGCTTCTTGGATGCCCAAGAAATTGTACCTCCACCAAGTAGGAATACACAGCCACTGGTAGACGAATTGTCTTCAGTGTTACTGATCCAACTTGCATCAGTGTATCCTTCCAATACTGAAGGATAACCAGTATATGAGAGACTATAATCCATAGTTCTCTTTAGATACTTTAGTACCCTCTGAACTGCTTGCCAGTGATGAGCACTAGGATTACTAGTATACCTGCTCAGTTTACCCACTGCAAAAGCAATATCAGGTCTTGTACAAGTCATGGCATACATCAAGAAGCCAATTACCCTAGAATACTCAAGTTGAGATACAGCCTTGCCATTATTAGGCATTAGCTTCTCACAAGTATCCATAGGTGTACTCACAGGAGTACAATCAAAGTGATTGAATTTCCTCAACACCTTCTCAATATAATGAGAATGAGAGATAGAAATTCTTTTACTTTCATTTTTAATCCGTATACCAAGGATAACATCAGCCTCCCCCATGTCCTTCATGGAGAACCTTGATGACAAAAATTCCTTTGTCAAGTCAACCTGATTTTGGTCAGTACCAAAGATCAACATGTCATCAACATATAGACAAATGATGACTCCTTTACCAGATTCATCAAATTTGTTATATACACATTTGTCAGCTTGGTTAAGAACATAACCACTAGACAAAACCACTTCATCAAATTTTTGATGCCATTGCTTAGGTGCCTGCTTTAGTCCATAAAGAGACTTAATCAGTTTACACACCTTGTTTTCATTTCCAGGCATGATGAAGCCCTGATGTTGGTTCATATAAACCTCCTCATCCAATTCACCATTTAAGAAAGCTGTTTTCACATCCATCTAATGAATAATCAGATTGTGAATTGATGCCAAAGCAATCAGCAATTTTATGGTACTGATACGAGCTACAGGAGCATAAGTATCAAAATAGTCTATTCCTGACTTTTGTTTAAAGCCTTGAATGACTAGTCGAGCCTTGGACTTTCCAATAGTTCCATCTACCTTCATTTTGTTTTTGAAAATCCATTTGCAACCCAAAGGTTTGCAACCAGGTGGTAGATCAACCAACACCCAAGTGTTGTTCCCCATGATGGAATCCATCTCATCATTGATTGCTTCTTTCCAGAAAGCAATATCCTGGGACTTCATTGCTTCTTCAAATGTCTTGGGATCATCCTCAACAATGAAGCAATATGAGTATTGGTCAGAGACCTCATCCCTTGTTCCTTCAATTAAGTATAATTTAAACTCAGGTTCAAATCACTTTGGATTCCTGACCCTTTTGCTCTTTCTGAGAAAAAGTTCAGGTTGTTGAACCACAACCTCATCAGGGACCTCTGATGGTAGTTCATCAGGGACTTCTGATATACCAATATCATGAGTTACATTGCATCCCTTGATTCAATTATGGAGTTAATTGAAACATATTCATTAGGTTCAATAACATAGAACCTAAAAGCCTTGGAATGCTCAGCATATCCAACAAAGATGCAATCAATGCCTCTTTCACCCAAAGTTTTAAGCTTTGGATCAAGGAGTTTCACAATAGCCCTACAACCCCAAACCTTGAGATAGTTCAGGTTGGGTTTCCTTTTAGTCCAGAGTTCATAAGGGGTAACCTTGTTCCTTTTGTTGGGAACCCTATTTAATAAATAGCAAGCTGTTAACATAGCTTCACCCCAGCCCTTGACTCAGTCCTGAATAGGACAACATGGAATTAACCATCTCCTTCAAGTACTGTTTTCCTTTCAGAAATACCATTTTGCTGAGGAGTATAGGGAGCGCATTGTTTCATGGATTATACCAACAGACTGAAAATACATAGTATCCATGTACTCACCTCCCCTATTAGTCCTTAATCTTTTGATCAAAGACCCAAGTTGTAATTCAACTTCAGTTTTAAACACTTTGAATTTATCTAATGCTTCATCCTTAGTATGTAACAAATAGACATAACAAAACCTAGAAGCATCATCAATAAATGTCACAAAGTATTTCTTATTCCCCAAAGAGGGAGTGTGTTGGGAATTCTACTAAATAAGAATTCTGCTGAAGATACTGCTGACTAATTCTGCTGAAGTGCTGGAATCTGCTGAAGAAGTGATTCTGCGGATGTAGTAAAACCGCGTAGTTTGTTTCTGTGGATATAGATATTCCGCGTATTTTATAGTTAGTTAGGATATGCATGAGCTTTATTAGGAAGTGATAATGTATATCTCTTTTAGTTTTATGATTATACATTTCTTGGGGAAACGGTTTAGGGTTCCTTGTCTATAAAAAGAACACATTAGTATGAATGATGTACGAGTTTGAAAAACAAGTTTTAGTTATATTCAAGATCCATAGAGGATCAAAGTATTCTTAGTTACAATTGTTCTTACTTGTGTTTGATTTCCGCTTTAGAATACAAGTAATAGAGACTGTCTATTGGTGTGTTTGTGATTACATAAACATTACTAACGATCCACGAGCGCTCAAAGATCTATCAAGGTCTTAGGTTCAACAAGTGGTATCAGAGCATCGGGAGAGTCTCTGTGATACTTAGAACATCCTTTTCTTTACACCCTTACAACCTAAAACAACCATAACAATGCCTGGGTCAGACGATGGAGAGGAAGTTACTCAAAATCACAACACCACATCTTTGCAACAACTCAACCTCACAAACAGCAATGCAAAGTTCCCATACCTCAAGAAGGGGGAGTATGAATTGTGGGCTATGAAGATGCAGAATTGGATCTCCAATATTGACTGGAATCTTTGGGAAGTTGTCCGTAAGGGTAACAGTCTGAAGAAGTGTGTCAAAGATGCTGATGGTGTTATTACCATCGTTGGTCCCAAAACTGCTGAAGAGATACTGGTACGTTCAGAGAGAAAATAAACTTCGAACTATTCTCTTTCAGGCTATACCAGATGATCACATGGGTGACTTTCACTACATGGATGATGCTAAGGACATCTGGATGGCAATCAAGGTTAGGTTTGATGGGAATGATGAGTCAAAGAGGATGAGGAAATCAATGCTGAAACAGCAGTTTCAAGAATTCCAAATCTCTGAGGAAGAAGGTATCCACAAGGGATATGACAGGTTCCATAAGATTTTGAGTCAATTAAATCAGATAAAGGCCTGGCCAGACAATGAGGATTGCAATTCAAAGTTCTTACGATCTTTACCTTCATCTTGGTTGCAAGTGAGCATTGCACTCAAAGCAAAAGGTGGGCTAGATATGGTCACTTTTGATGATCTCTACAACAGACTTAAAACTCTTGAGCCTGATGTCATAAGTCCCTTTCGTCCATCCACTGCCACTCACTCAGCTTTTGTTCGCACCTCCTCAAATAAGATGACCTATGCTCCAAGCCTAATTTCCTCAGCATCATCATCCTACATCACCACTACTTCAAACTCTCAACCTAAATCCAGTGGTGTATTGGAAGATGTACTTCACTCTTTTGTTGTTGATTATGACACTCAGCAGCAACTAGCTTTTGAGGATTTTGAACAGGTGGATCCACTTGATATGGAAGAGATGAACTTGAAGTGGCAACTGGCCATGCTCTCAGTGGACATCAAGAAGTTTGAGCGTAAGTCTGGGAGAAAGTTTGGTTTCCAGGGAAGAGATCCAACAAGATTTGACAGAAAGAAAGTCAAGTGCTATACTTGTGGTCAGATGGGTCACTTCTCAAGAGAATGCAAGGATAGGAAGGCTGGTGATGAGGTTAGGTATTCTTCCTATCAGCAGAATCATATGGAAGCTGGAAATTCCAAAGCTGGATCATCCAATGCTTTGGTCACTCTGGATGATCATGTCAACTGGAAGGTGCATGAGCCTGATAATGATGAAGCTCCTGGTTCTGATAATGGTGGATTGCTGGCATGGTGTACTACAGAGGATCAGCATGATCAAGTTGCCTTAATGAGCATCTCTCAGGTACATAATTGTGTTTTTGGTTGTAGTGAAAGATATAATGAACTTAAGGAAGCTTATGATGAATTGAAACCTAAATATAATGAATGTTATGTCGAAGTTGAGGCTTATAAAAAGGCTTTAAAAACTATAGAAAGACAAAAAATTTGGTTTCAAAAGAATCAACTTGCTTATGATGAAAAGATAAGGGTGTTAGAAAGTGATTTGGAATGTACTAAAATTGATTTAAAACGTACTGAGAAAGAAAAAGCTGATGTAGTTTCAGAAAACCAAGTGCTAAAAACTAAACTAGATGAGGAAGTAGCTAGACATAAAGAATGGTTAGTGTCAGGTGACAAAGTAGCTAGATATCTCTATGGTAGTCAATCTGTAAACTCTGGGATAGGTTTAGGTTTTAAGAAGTATGTTGGCTTAGAAGCTAGGAATGATCTGCGTAAATCTACACCAGCATGATTAGCTAATTATGTAAGAGAAGGAGAATTACATGTTTTACCTGGACCTATTCGAGGAGAACATATGCCCATTGACCTTTCCATCACAGTAGACTTTGATGGATCACACCATCTTTATGGCAAAAAGTCAAGAGACTTGCCAGACCCTGATTGTACATCTACTGACTTTGTCTCTTGTTCTGACAGTGACAAGTCCTCTGACCAAAGGTCTACTACGTATACCAGTTGTGATTCAAGTGAAAAGTCAAACCTTCCCAAGACCTCACCCAAGCCTACACTCAAGACTCCCTACAAGCCTGTTAGAGTTGCTGCTGAGGAATCAAATTCCAAGACAGTTTCCTCTGAAGACTTGTCATTTAATTCTTTGCAAAATAATGTCTTTAATTCTGTTAAAAAAAATTCTGTTAATGTTTGTGGTTTGAATGCTTTTGCATGTAATGAAACATCTTTTACTTTGAATAAATCTTCTAAAAAGAAGAAATGTTTTGTTTGTGGAAGTAAATTTCATTTGATTAAGGATTGTAATTTTCATGAACAAAGAATGGGTGTATGTGTTAGTCAAAAGAAACCTAGATCAATGTGGAAAAATGTTAATGATATACCATCTTTTGTTCCACAAGCAACTCATAAAACCAGCAAACACAATTCTGTTTGGAGAAGATCTGTTGCTAGACCATATGTGAGACCAACTAGTTCATATTTTCAAAATGATTATTGGCCTGGATGTTTTGACTCAATGTATGATGGAAGGGGATATAGGGATACTGCTGTGAAGCCCTCAGTAGGTTGTTCTTGGACTAAAAAGGGACCCAATTTTCAAAGGAGGCCCAAGAACAATGGTGGATCTTATACATCTACGTGGCCTAAATCTTATGATCCACAAGGCAGGCTCAAGTCAGTGATGACTTGAGTCTCCATAGTATACTAATTTTTTGTATACATTTTCTGTTGTTGTTGTAGGATCATCCTTTGAAGAGTAAAGATGTTGGCATAGTAGATAGTGGTTGTTCCAGAAGCATGTCAGGAAACAAAGAAAAGATGCATGATTTTGTACCCATAGAAGGAGGAGGCAATGTGACTTTTGGTGGAGGAGATGGTAGAATCACTAGGAAAGGCACCATTAGAACACCTCATGTGGATTTTGAGAATGTGTACAATGTAAAGGAACTGCAACACTTCAACTTGTTCTCCGTATCACAAATTTGTGACACCAAGAACAAAGTATTCTTCTCTGAGGATGAATGTCTTGTGCTCTCTAAAGACTTCACACTTCCAGAAGATACATCAATTCTGCTGAGAGTTCCCAGAAGCCACAATTTATACACATTCAATTTGAATGATGTTCAACCAGAAGGTGATCTAACATGTTTGGTGGCTAAAGCATCCCTGGATGAGTCTACAAAATGGCATAGAAGGATGGCTTATGTGAACTTCAAGACCATTAACAAGCTTTCTAAACTTGGTCTTGTTGAAGGACTTCCTTCCAAAGTCTTCACCAATGAACACAATTGTGTTGCCTGCAACAAAGGAAAGCAACACAGAGCCTCATACAAAGCCATTACAGCTGTGAGCACCATCTCAGAACCTCTTCAGTTGCTGCATATGGATCTCTTTGGTCCAACCCAAATCAGGAGTATTGATCACAAGTATTTCTGCCTGGTAATCACTGATGACTATAGCAGGTTTTGTTGGGTATTCTTTTTGAGAACTAAAGATGAAACATCTCAAATTTTAAAAGAGTTCATTACCCTTGTTGAAAATCAGCTTAACAAAAAGGTTAAAGGTATTAGGTGTGATAATGGGACAGAGTTCAAAAATGCTGTATTAATAGAACTCTGTAATTCTAAAGGGATAAAAAGGGACTATAGCAATCCAAGAACCCACAACAAAATGGGGTTGCTGAAAGAAAGAATAGGACCTTAATAGAGGCAGTAAGATCCATGCTTGCAGACTCTAAGTTACCTACTATGTTTTGGACTGAAGCAGTAAGCACGACTTGTTATGTTCTGAACAGGGTATCAATTACTAGACCTCATTTCAAGACACCTTATGAACTTCTCACTGGGAAAGTTCCTGATATTCATTACCTCAAACCGTTTGGATGTCAAGTGACCATTTTGAACACTAGTGATCCACTGGGAAAATTTGATGAGAAAGCTGATGAGGGGTATATTGTGGGTTATTCAGCTCATAGTAAGGCTTATAGGGTCTATAATTTAAATGCTAAAAAGATTGAGGAGACACTTAACCTGAGATACCTAGAAGATAAGCCTAATGTTCAGGGTCAAGGTCATGTTTGGTCCTTTGACCTGGATTACTTAACTGATTACTTGGGTTATACTAGATATGTTGCTAACCAATCTGCAGGTACACAAGAGTCTCCCACTGACAATGCATGTACCCTGGATGATGACTCAGATAGTGAGTTTGAGCATGATGAACAACCAATTGTTGTACCCTCTTTTTCCCCTAACCATTTTGCAGGTGATAGTTCTAAAGTAACTTCTGATGAGCATGGATATGAGTCACACTATGCAGAGGACCTTGTTAGAATCAAGAAGCAAGAGCATGCAACCAATCTAGAAGCTGAGAGGCTTGGTGTGGAGTTTGCAAGAGATGCTGAGGCACTAATCAGACAATCAGCACAAGCAGTCAGTGGAAACCATGATTCTCCTGACAATTCTCCTGTTTCTCCTGACATCACCAAATTTGCTGACAGCCCTGCTGCATCTACTCCTATTCCTACTAGTGTGTCCACAGACTTTAAAGCACCATATACACGATTTCCAAGTCCTTCAGATCTTGGTAATCACCAACCCAAAGCTAGAATCTTCACCTCACCTTCCTATGACAGTGATTTTGAACCAACTGTGACCAATCTTGACACCACAATTGATGTCAACCCCTCTGCTACAAAAAGGATCAACATTGCTCATCCTCAATCAAATGTTATTGGTGATCCTCAAGCACCTGTTCGAACTAGAAGTACTGTGACAAGTTCTAAGTATGGTCAAGTTGCTTTTCTTTCCTATGTCTCTAATCAGCAAAGGGACAATCACACAGACTTTAAGCATTGTCTGTTTGCTTGCTTCCTTTCTCAAGTGGAACCAACTAGTGTTACTCAAGCTCTTGAAGATTCAAGTTGGCTTGAAGCAATGCAAGATGAGATGCAACAATTCAAGAATCAGCAGGTTTGGATATTGGTACCACTACCTGATGGGAAGATTGCAATTGGGACAAAATGGATCTTGAAGAATAAAAGAGATGCAAGGGGTATAGTGGTAAAAAACAAAGCACGATTAGTGGCTCAGGAGTTCAGGCAAGAGGAAGGAATTGATTATGATGAAGTTCTTGCACCTGTAGCTAGAGTTGAGGCCATATGAATCTTCTTGGCTTATGCATCTTATATGGGGTTCATGGTTTATCAGATGGATGTGAAAGGTGCTTTTCTGTATGGTGAAATTGAAGAAGAAGTATATGTCACTCAACCCAAAGGCTTTGAAGACCCGATCATCCAAAGCATGTATACAAGGTTGTAAAAGCTCTCTATGGACTACATCAGGCACCAAGAGCATGGTATGCTAGGCTTTCAGCATTTCTGCTGAAGCATGGTTACAGAAGAGGTGCCATTGACAAAACACTCTTCCTAAAGAAGAATAACAGAGACATTATTCTTATGCAAGTTTATGTGGATGACATTATCTTTGGCTCCACTAAAGAATCTTGGTGCAGGGAGTTTGAGGAGTTAATGAAGGGAGAGTTTCAGATGAGTGCTATGGGGGAGCTTATTTTTTTTGGGTCTACAAGTTAAGCAGAAACCTGATGGGATTTTTATCAGTCAGGATAAATATGTGAGAGACATTTTGAAGAAATTTGATATGGAAAATGTCAGAACTGCCACTACACCTTATGAAGCTCCAAAACCAAAGAACAATTTTGAACCAGATCCTGCTGTGAATGCTCACTTATACCGATCCATGATTGGTTCATTAATGTATTTAACAGCTTCTAGGCCTGACATTACCTTTGCTGTGAGTGCTTGTTCTAGACATCAGGTCACTCCACTTACTTCCAACTTGAATGCAGTCAAAAAGATCTTCAAGTACCTAAAAGGCCAACCCAATTTAGGTCTTTGGTATCCTAAAGAGTCTCCTTTTGTGTTGGAAGCATATAGTGATAGTGATTATGCTGGTGCGAATCTGGATAGGAGATCCACAACTAGAGGTTGCCAATTTCTTGGAAGAAGATTGATTTCTTGGAAATTCAAGAAACAAACTATTGTTGCTACCTCATCTACTGAAGCAGAGTATGTTGCTGCTGCAAATTGTTGTGGTCAGGTACTATGGATTCAAAATCAATTGCTGGATTATGGGTTTAATTTCATGAACACCACAATCTTTATTGATAATCAAAGTACCATATGCATAGTTAAAAATCCAGTTTTTCATAATAGAACTAAGCATATTGAGATCAGGAACCATTTTATAAGAGATGCATATGAAAAACATTTGATAAAGGTGCTTAAGATTCACACAGATGATAATGTGGCAGATTTATTGACTAAAGCTTTTGATGGACCCAGATTTCAACACCTAGTTGTCCATATTGGGATGCTTAACCCATAACTACAAAGTTTGAGGGGAGGCATAGGCCTTAGGGGAGGCATATGCCTTAGGGGAGGATTGTAGTTGTTTATCTTGTAAATTTTGTAGATTATTGTTTATCTTTTTGTTTGCTAACTCTAACCTGCTAATGATCTTTAAGTTTTGTATGTCTTGGTTTGGTTTGTGTGCTTCTTTGTGTCTGTTTTGCAGAGTGCAGTTCACCAAGTTTGATTAAATGGGAATATGGTCATATAAGCTTAAAGTTTGTTTCTACTGAAGAGAAGTTCAAGTGATACTCATTGGTCTCATTGTTCCTACTGAAGAGAAGTACTGAAGTAAAGATCAAGTGATAATCATTCAAAAGTTGTTCATTCATTCAAGAAACTATTTACAGCTTACAAGCAACTTCAAATGAAATAAAAGACCATTCCTATACAAAATCTACCAAACATATTCTAGCTCCTATCATCTATTACAAAAGCTGGTGGATATGCATGACCAGTACGATGAAGAAGCTGAAGCTGAAAATGGAATGGATGGATTGATGAAAACGACGATGGATGCATTTGTGATATGAGAAATCTTCAGTTGTTCCATCTACTCGTTCCACCATAAAGCATCACACCACCTTCTACTCCACCTTCCATTTTCCCTTTCCCTTCACCTCTGCCCTCTTGCCCTTTCCCCTGCTTCCATGGTATGAAGCTCCAGTTCCTGGAGCAGGAAGAGAAATCACCACCTCTCTTGTCTTTGGGAGTGGTGGATTTCTGACACGTGGCCTAGGTTGGGGTTGGGGTTGTGAAGGTTGGGGCTTCTCTACACCTGCTGATGTCCTCTCCTCTTCCTCTCGCACCAATCTATTGAAGATTGGCTCTAGACGCTCTGTGGAGTCATCAAAACCCCTAGATGAATCACTTAGATTCACTACACTATCATCTTCAGAAGAAGGAAGAAAGGGGGACTTCAAAGGATGAGGTTCATCTTGATGAGGGTATCGTAACAATGGGTGTGAATCATCGCTGGATGACGATGATGATGATGAGGAAGTTAGATTAATGATTTCTGGTTTGGTAGACATGTTTGTTATTGCTGATTGTGGAATTACTGGAGAAATTAGGGTTTTGAAGTAAATGGGGGTGATTAATATGTGTTAATTGTGAATTGGGATTATCTTGTAGGCGAAGTCAAGGTTTGATGGCAATTAATGAGAGTTGGGTGGCACAGTAAAACTCAAGATATTTACTGAAGATTATTTTACACTTGAGTTGATTCTGCTGATTGACTTCCTTCAGCATATAAACCTTCGTTTCTGCTGAAGCGTTAATTTTGAAATTGGTTGGAGTTACTTTACACGTCATATCTGGTCAACGATTTGTTCCGATATTTTTGACCATAATTGGGTAACTTCTATTTATAACCTACTTCGCATAATCTTCGCCCAAAATAAACTGATTCCCTCTTCAATCAATTTAAACACATTTCCATTTACTTGATTCATAACCTATTCTCACAATTTCTCACATGGCGGCAGTTCCATTTAAGAAAGATCACAACAAGGTTGCTTTTCTGGGAAAAGCCAAAGGACATGAACTGTATGAACCTATGGTGGATTTCTTGAAGCGTTCTAAGATTCATT
This sequence comes from Chrysanthemum makinoi, assembly GCA_910596185.1. Classification (NCBI taxonomy): domain Eukaryota; kingdom Viridiplantae; phylum Streptophyta; class Magnoliopsida; order Asterales; family Asteraceae; genus Chrysanthemum; species Chrysanthemum makinoi. The sequence continues at coordinate 162,833,120 of OU343222.1, read as the reverse complement.
ATGCTCTAACACATTCTCCAAATGTGATATTTGAATCGTTGGTTGAACAATTTTGGGCATCTGCTACTAAACGAAGTGACACAGAAATTGTAGCAACGATTGATGGAACAGAGTATGTGGTGACTGAGGATTTGATTAGGACACAACTTCGTTTGGATGATGAAGGTGGGGTCTATCACACCAACACTGAAGAGATACTTGCTGGGTTAAGAGCTATTGGATACCAAAGTACTAACACGGATATGTGGCACAAGAATAAATTTTGCCCCATGTGGAGGTTTTTGGTACATACATTACTTCAGTGCATAAGCAACAAGTCAGGAGGATGGGATCAGTTCTCTACCCAATTGGGTTGTGGTATTGTATGTCTTTCTCAGGGTTTAACTTATAATTTCTCTAAGTTTATTTTTGATAATATGGTTGAAAATATTCAAAGGAAAAAGCATAAGTTTCTAATGTACCCTCAGTTTTTACAAATAATATTAGACATAACAACCCAAGACAGAGTCTTTTGTCCCATAAGAGCTCTTAGTTCTAAATTGTTTGCTTCAATGAAAACTCATTATGTTGGGGCACATCACCCTTTGCTAGAAGCTATGTTGCCACATGGCAATGAGGCTGCTGATGAGTGTAATGTTGCTGGTGCTCCACCCTCTCCTAATGTTGCTGTTGATGGTAATCCATCAGTTGCCATTGATGAGGGACCTTCCATTACTGCTGAAGCATCAAATGTTTCTCCTGACCAACCTCCACCTACACCTTTACCGTTGTCACCTAGTCCTAGTCCATCACCTACTCATGTTGCTCCTGATGAGCTTGAGCCTGAGTTTACTAGACTGCCCACACCTAGTCCAGTTAGAGAGCCATTTGATGAAAGCTCTCCTATTTTTGAGCATGTCCATGTTTCTCTTGAAAGGCCCAATGAAGCTCCCATTACCACTGAGCAATTTGCTGGTGGAGCTGAGGACCCTATTACACTTACCTCTGTATATGCTTTGCTCAACAGGTATGTGAAAGAGGTTGATGATCTCAGAAAGGAGCTTGCAGATTCTAAATCCTCACTTGGTGGTGAGATTCTGGTGTTGAAAAAGAAGGTTCAGGAGTTAGAAGCGCAACTTGGGCAGCACAACAAAAGGAAGTTTGTGGTTACCTCTGATGAAGAGCAGGAGGATATTCATTTGGATTCTCTTGAAATCTTGGCTGATGTTGCTCAACAGACTCATGATTCTTCTCCAATTGCTGCTAAACCCTCAAAGCAAAAGGAACATATTCAGTTTACAAGACGAAGGAGAAGACAGTATTTGACAAAGGATTCCACTGAATCTTCTAAGGTGCCAATACCTTTAGCAGATCCTCATGAAATATTTGTTGCGGGGAGAACTTTTGCTCTGGATCCTGATGCTGCTGTTTCTTCAACACACGTTGAAGATCTTTCTCAACATGTTACTCCTGATGCTTCAATTGGTGTTTCTTCTGAGAATATTGACACAGTTCCAATTGTTGATATTCCTCATAAGGATTCTTCTAATGAGCCTGCTACCAATGTTTCTACTATGGATAGTTCTGACAAAGGGAAAGGAGTTATGGTTGATGAAGATCTTGGTCCAGATCTTGTAACTGACAAGGAAAGGCTAGAGCAAGCCAGAATGCTAAAAGAGTATGAAAATTTAATGAAGAGTCAAGCATTGGCACAAAAGCTTGGAGATCAGTTTACTACCAATTTGCCTCCTGCAAGACAAAGAGAATTGGATGACCAATCCATTCATTTCACTGCTGAGCAATGGGATTCTTACACTCTTCAAGCTACTTCAAATCCTACTCTTGCTCAAAGCATTTTAGGAGCTGATTTTGATAGTGACAACTTTGCTGCACAAATGATGGCTCTTGGACAACAAAAGAAGAAGGCTGCAGCTGCAAAGAGACGCTATTGCTGCACAAAAGGCTAAAGCTAAGAGGGAGAAACCACAGACTGCAGCACAGAAGAAAGCTTATATGAGAAATGTGGTGTATAATCAGAGTACTGCTCTCTATCAATCTGGTTTGACAAGGAAGCAAGTCTGGGCTTTATCTGAATTTGACTTGACAAGTATGTATCATAAGATTATGAAGCATATTGCACCAGCTTCTCAATTGAAAAGGATTGCTGGTAGTATGGATGCTCCAAAAGCCAAAAGACCCAAGACAGTTGAGATTATGGCTTCTTTTGTTGATGCTAGAGCATAGCTGAGCACTCATGTTGTTTCTGCTGAGGCACCTACTGAAGGTGTACATTCTCCTGAGAGAGTACAATCTGCTGAACCTATTGTTGTTTCTCCTGAAGCTTCACCTAGTGCTGCTATGGATCCAAAGGGGACTACTAGCAGTATTGAGCATGATACTATTCCTTCTTCTGCATCTGCTGAACAAGAAAGGGCCGACATGGTTAGGAAAGCTGAACAAGAAGCTGCTAGAGCTAAACAGGCCAGAGAAGAGCTTGATAAATTGTATGCAATGGGTGGTTCTGTTCCAATTCCCTTTGCATCTACCTCTTCTATTCCTACTGAAGATGCATCTGGTCCATCTGAGACGGTACCATCTTCTTTTTCTATGGGCATTTATATACCTGGTAGGAGGGGAAAAGGATGTCAAAAAGGAGACACATTGCTATCAGGAGATCTGTGAGATTAGCTGGGACACATGCCTCTAGAGTTCATAAATCTCACAAGGAAGGTTCTTCTAAGCCTTTGGATCTTAAGGCTGCTGATACAACATTTATCAAAGTGGTTTCTTTTGCAACTTTTCCTGAGGGTTCTTATGGTGTATTGACACAATGGACATTGACTGATGAATAGCTTAACACTATATATAGGATAGATAACTCCTCTATGCAGTTTACTTTCTTGAAAGACATCCTTCATTTTGTGGATAGGCAAGATTTGATTACTCTCCATGGCCTTGTCACACAGTATTATACCACTTATACACCACAGGGTTCTGGTTTGTACTTATTAGGATATCTTCAAGTTCTTTTTGATTCTCAGTCTTCAAATGGTAAAGGGTATTCAATTTGGGAGAATTCACATAAGTGGAAGGTTGATACTTGGAGATTTTACCCTATCCCAAATGTGCATGTTGTGGAGACAAAGTGTGGAATTTATGTCTGTATGTTTTCTGATCAGCATTATCCTTTGTCCATTAAACTGCTGAAACGTATGCTTAGAAGGAAATTGGAAGTTCCTACTGATCCAGTGGGGAATGATATGACTCATGCTGAATAATTGATTGGGTTGATCAAGTACCAGCTTCTGCAACACAAAGCTTATCCTTGATTCTGGTATCTTGTATTATTTCTTTCTTTGTTTCAATTCTTATTTCTTTCTTTGTTTAATTCTTAGTTAAAAAAAAAAAACACTTTGTATATTCTTTGTTTGTCTCACTTCTTTCTTTCAGGTTTGTTGTATATTACTCTGTTGATGGTTATCAACTCACTAGATGTGACTTGTGTACATCAAAGAGTTGGCTAATCCAAATGGTACAGCTTTGGTAAAGACACATCAAATATGTTGATAGCTGTAATGGTTTGCTAAAAACCATAGGGTATGCAACTCACCCATGCTTAATTGCTGAGGGTTGTATGGTCATCAATTCACCATGGATTATTCCTTTTTGGAATCCAAGAATTGGCTAGCCCACAAGTATCTGGCTTGTGGTAAAGGCAGTGGAATACCATATTGGGTTATCAATTCACCAAAGGTGATTCTTTCTCCTAAGAATTGACTAGTCCTGAGCAAACGGCTACAGGTAAAGACATTTCAAATCTGTTTATAGCTGCTGATTTGCTAAAAATCAGATGGTTATCAGTGTACCATAGTTTTTGAATTTAAACATTTGGCTACTCCAGTAGTAATGGCTATTGGTAAAGAGACATCAAATCCATTATTTTCAATGATTCACCTCTCACAGGAGTTAACACACCTGGATGTGATGAGAATAGTATGAAACTAATATGTTTTGATGCTCACTTTGTCATTTGTTGCTGCAAAGATATGAAGTTTCACAGTTTGGCCATCATAGAGATGTGGGTTTGATTCTTTGCTGCTGATTGTTTGAATTCAATCCTCTTGTTCTGAAGTGTTAAAGATCTATCAAAAATCTTGAACTTAACCATGTCAAATTCAAGATTAGGGGAGGATTGTTGAGAATTCTACTAAATAAGAATTCTGCTGAAGATACTGATGACCGATTCTGCTGAAGTGCTGGAATCTGCTGAAGAAGTGATTCTGCGGAAGTAGTAAAACCGCGTAGTTTTTTTCTGCGGATATAGATATTCCGCATATTTTATAGTTAGTTATGATATGCATGAGCTTTATTAGGGAGTGATAATGTATATCTCTTTTAGTTTTATGATTATACGTTTCTTGGGGAAACGGTTTAGGGTTCCTTGTCTATAAAAGGAACACATTAGTATGAATGATGTACGAGTTCGAAAAACAAGTTTTAGTTATATTCAAGATCCATAGAGGATTAAAGTATTCTTAGTTACAATTGTTCTTACTTGTGTTTGATTTCCGCTTTAGAATACAAGTAATAGAGACTGTCTATTGGTGTGTTTGTGATTACATAAACATTACTAACGATCCACGAGTGCTCAAAGATCTATCAAGGTCTTAGGTTCAACAGAGTGGCATGAAAATCAGTCAGGTTACTGTGTATTAGCTCCAAGAGCTTAGTTTCACGTTTAACACCATGAAAGGTTTCTTAGTTATCTTGGTCAACATGCAAGTTTTACACTTTTCAGTGTCCATGTCAAATGCTGGGATTAACCCATCCTTAGACATATCTTGCATCCTTTTATAGTGTACATGGCCAAGTATAGCATGCCATAGGGTAGAGTCAGTCAGGTCAGAGGTGGTCATAAAGGCTGAATTAACATATTCATTAACAATATTAAGCCTGAATATTTGGTTACACAAATAGCCAAAACCAATAAACACACCATGTTTAGACAAGACAAATTTATCAGATTCAATAACTTGTTTATATCCATGATTATTCAAAACACTACTTGAAACCAAGTTTTTCCTTATATCAGGAACATGAATAACATTAAACAAAGTTACAATCTTTCCAGAACTAAACTTAAGATCTACACAACCACGACCATGCACCAAGGTTGTTGACTCATTTCCCATGTGAAGAATAGAACCATCATTCAGTGACTCATAAGTCTTGAACCAGCTTCTATCTTTGCACACATGAACTGTTGCACCAAAGTCAACCCACCACGCAACATCATCATCCTGCATATAATAAGATTCAGATACATATGTAACATAATAAATCTGAAAAGACTTATTAAACATATTCTGACCTTTCAGTGAGTTGGTAGAACCACCACTCCCTGAACCATTAGTGCCTGATCCATTGGCTTTACCACCAACCTTAACACCTTTGCAATCACTTTTAATGTGACCAGTTTTGCCACATTTTCTAACAAGTAGGTGTTGCCTTCTTGTTAGGATCTGCCCTTGTATTATCATGATGTTTACGTTTGCCTTTGTTGTCATTGTACCTGGTGGAGTTGTTATGCTCCACCATATTGACAACAGATGCACCAGTAGCATTGCTACTCTTTGGCTTTTCATTATCCTGCACCTTGAGAGATTCCTCAATGCGTAAATGACTGCCCAACTCAACAAGAGTTAACTCCTCCTTTTTATGTTTCAAGGTATGCTTGAAATCTTTCCAAGAAGGAGGGAGTTTATCAATGACACAAGAGACTGAAATAGCCTCATCCATGTGCATATTGTGTTGTGTAAACCTTCCAAGTATACCAAAAAGTTCA
>OU343222.1:162771396-162827196 GCA_910596185.1 Chrysanthemum makinoi | reverse complement strand
TTTTAAGGAGGTTGGGACAAAGACAAAATAATCGAATAATGTCATTGCAAAGTCCCTTAAAACAAAAATACCCTACTATTATTAAAAAGGTACAATGAAATGCATTAGAGGAATCTCAGTTTGATGCTTTCTGATAACATGTAAAGAGTGACCACCACTATATGAAAGAATTGCATATTATATAGAACATTTCAAATTTTTTATTAGCAGTTGTAATAATACCTGGAAATTTTTAATAATTTATCATTGCACTTATGCTAGCAATTAAGGTAAAAAAAAAAGTTAGTTAAGTTGTCTACTTATAAAGTTATAATACTCGGGCATTTTGCGGTTAGAGTCTTTTCCTAAACATAACGGTAAGTTAAAAGGGACAAAAGGGTCCAATGAGGTAACAGGTCAAAATAGGTAACATGTCAAAAAAATGTCGGTCAACTTTATGTTAACCTCGTACAATTTGGGTAATTTGGCAGTCTTATCGTCAAAATGGTCAATCATGATTTGTATACTTAACAAACGAAAGAAGTAGCAGTTGACGTACCTCCGAGTCCATATTTTTTGGACTAAGCAAGCCATTTTTGTAGCCAACTGTAATACTGTATGCTTGAGACCTTTTCACTGTTTGAAACAGCAAATTATTAAATCCAAAATTGTTCAAACCAAGAATCCAAATCTTGAATTGAAATTATAGAAGTGAAACCTTAAAAAAAAATTCTTAGAATCTAACCTTAAAAACAGGCCCAAAACCCCCTTGACCAAGCTTATTCTAAACATTATGAACACCACTTGTTGAAACACTGCTTTGCTGCATTCAAATGATCAAATTCAGTAACCTTATCATATCATCAAAACCCATATCTAATTCATATAAAAAAACCATCATGTTTATTGTAACTATTAACATCTTTTCCAAATTTAAAAAAAAAAAAAAAAAAAAAAATCAAAGCCTCCATAATAAAAACCTATTTTCAAAATAAAAAAACAATCACAAAACTAACAAACTTAAGCATCAAGATTCAGTTTTTACATCGAATCAAACAAAACCCATCTCACAAAAGCTTAAAAATAAAAAACCAAAAAACCCATATCCAAATTCATTGGTTTATAAACAAATTTATAAACTCTTTAACTATGATTCAAATATTGATTCATACAACAATCTAAAACCCAAACCCAATCGACAATGAATCACTTACGTTCACACATCAATCAAAGAGTCAAAACCGTATGCGAGAGAGAGAGAGATGCGTGGTTTGTCATAAAACCGCCCGGATATGACTCGTCGGAAAAAAACCCCGACCCACTCGCCAGTGAGATGTGCGTGCGTGATTTGGGATTTGTGGATGTGGAAGAATCTGGGTTTTGAGTGTGATTTGTGTGTGAGGTTTTTTTGAGAATGGATGAATCTGGAAGGATGGGGAGATTTTTTTTCTTCCTTATAAGCAATAAAGTTAGATGAAGAAGGTTTGGGTAGTACATATTTGGTATTAACGTGTAGCACAACATTGGTATACATTTGTATGGCTTGGATTATGCAGTACATGTATTAGGTTCCCTAGGCTCAATGAGAAGCTGGCAACGTTACAAAGGGTATTAAGAAGTGATTAAGGGTTAATAGTCATGTACAGTAAATTTTGCACCTCAAATTGTCCGATAGAAACCCGCCAATGGTGTATGCAATCATATAATGGCCCTATCAAAACAATAATGACAACCCATACACCAATAATATGAAGATTTAACAAACTCATTAACCATTAATAGTTTCATAATATTGCAACAACTTTTCCATCTATATAAGATATTATAATAAGAGGGAATTGCATATATATCTTTCCAAAGACCAATAATTGCATATATATCCAAGCAAAACTAATAATTGCATATATATCCTTGAAAAGACTTGAATATATCATATATATCCAAATCATTATTTTATCTATATTTTTAAATTTAAAATACTTTTTAATTATACTTAAAATATAAAATGTCCATTATACCCTTCTTGTTGTTTATCACACATTAACCACTCTTCTTTTCCTTATATTGTCTTCTATAACTCTAAACCCTAACAATGATTGAGATGAATCTTAATGGATTAATTTGCCCAAACAATATTCTTGCTTTCAGTTAATTGATTCATTGAAATCATTTAATTTTAATTGTTTCCGGACCAAATTTTATGCAAACTGAAAGTCGGAAACCATTGTGTAATCGATTTACTACCAACATCTTTGATAAATAGTTGTAGATTGTTTTTGTTGAAAGAAATTGTCTCACATGGTTTGTTAGTGTGGGTATTTGAAATCTGTTGTAGGTGATTGGTATAAGAATTGTTTAATGCATTGTTGCTTTATTAATTTTGATGCGTCATCTTGCTTTGGCAGCTTGTGCTTTTTTTGTTATTAAAAATCTTGTATTAGGATTATAGAATACGAATATGTGTCATGTTTCTGTAGTCTGTATGTTCATACCTCTATCTTTTTATGTCTCTAGATGTGCAGTGCGGGAACATGGATATGTTTTTGACCAGGTGTTAAAGAGGATGTATATGTGAGAGTTATTAGAAATAATAAGATCGAGGGTATAATGGACATTTTATATTTTAAGTATCATTAACAAGTATTTTAAAGTTAAAAATATAGATAAGATAATGATTTGGATATCTATATATATATGACATATTCAAGTCTTTTGAAGGATATATATGCAATTATTAGTTTTGCTTGGATATATATGCAATTATTGTTCTTTGGAGGGATATATATGCAATTCTCCCTTAAAATAATGATAAGTAAAAAAGCTAAAGCATCTTAATACATTATAATGCATTTAGGACTATTCTATAATTAGAAGGCTTAAAAATTCAGACTTTTCTACTTGCTTATTATGGAAATATATGTGTTTTGCTAAATTAATACATACACACATGGTAGCTTAAAAGTTCAACCAATACTTATAACATTCATTTACATTTATCAGCCTATTTAATCTATCATTGTAACAGCCAATACTTGTAACAGCATCTGATAATTAGAAACTTGTAACGGCTGAAAATCACTAATAATTATTAAAAATATGTAACCGCAATCCACATATAAATCCACACAAACCATTGATATCTCTCACACACAATTTAACCATCATCGCCATAGTCATAATAGCCCTCCAACCATCCGGTATTGATACAGAATAAAAAGTAAAAAACAACAACCACGCACAAAAATAAGTGATGAGTGCTTATTCACTCATCGTTTTTACTCACCTAAGACCAAAAAAATGACTAAAAACACCCAAATACGATCAAAATATGTTAAAAATATCCTCGGAGTATGTTTTATGTCTTTCAGGTACAAAAGGATTGAAAACAGAGCGAAAACGGGAAAAAATCGAGCTGAAACTGGAAAAAGTGCAGTCAAGACGTAGCCGGGAAGCAGTTTTCTACATTTCAGAAGCCCGAGACACGTTTGAGAGTGATCAGGGGAAAAACAACCTAAAACTTATCCCGCCCAAAAAAATCCTCATCACATCCTACTCACACCTGAGTCACTCCCCACTATCCCTTTGTCACTCTCAGCTTAGATATCAGCACAAGAATAAGTCAAGGAACCCTTCACATGGTGCATTCCATGTTGGCAATCCTCTAATCTGCCATTGGAGCTCAAGCCTTTAATGGCCAAGATCTCATGACTGTTTCTCCAACACATTTGGATGGCCCAGATATGCTCCGAAGAAGCACAAGGTTGCCTCAGCTCACTTTCTCCTCACAAAACAAACACACCTTGAAGCAGTTGAAGGCTTGAAGACTTAGTATAAATAGGGCATTTGTAGCCATTGATAAGACACCCTTAATTTTAGTTTTAAAAATTCAGTTTTATGTTTTCAAATTTTATTGTAATGTCTCTTATGTTTAATCAACGAAAGTGATTTTTTTTAACTGTCTTAGCTTTCAATTGTGTAGTTAGTGAAATTAAATTAGAGTTGGTAAGTCTGAATGTAGCTTTTGTTGAAAGGAATTCCAAATTCTAAGCTTTCTTTAAAACAGTTTTATGAGTTTGCTACAAAGCAAGGTTGTTTGGGTCAAGAATTTTAAAGGGTGACTAAAGGGTGAAAAGTGCTTGCAATAGTTTTGAGGGTACTCAAGAAATCAGTTGTACTAAGTTGGTATTGCACAGGACAGCAACAACAGTTGCTGTTCTAGACCCATTTTCTTAGCTTAGTTGGTAATCAAAATTGAAAAGTTGGTTTTCATTAAGCTCTTGTGTCCCAATCTTACACTTAGTCGATTTTGTTTGCATCCTTTTTCACTTTAGCATGGTTAAAATCAATGTCAAAAACTTGTCCATTTCATATTTTTCTTTTCTGAATCAGTCACCACAGGACCAAATCAGCAACATAACAGCTTATTTTTAAGTCATGTTGACTGCCTTTTCAACCGAAAATCAGTTTTTCTTTAATCTCCACTATGCTAACTTTTAATTTGTAGCTTGACCATGCTCTTGAAGTGACTTTTCAAATTTTGTAAATAAGCTCCAAAACCCACTCAGGTGCTTTTCGAGCTTACATCAAGACTCAGGTTAGTTACTATTTTTAGCTTATTTGTTTATTGCTTTAGCTTATTCAGGAGACTTAGGACCTGTTTAATTAGGTTCTTGCAGAGTTTTCATTAGATCTCAGTTTGTCTCGTGCTTATTATAGCTTATCATACCTTGTATGCTTTAGAATCCGTAGTTAGCTTAGGATATTCCAAAACTATTTAAGCCAACTGTTTCTTCCCTTTATTCAGGTTTATTGTCTTATTTGGTATAGATTATCTTAGGACATAGCTTAGTCTCCCATTACCATGCTTATTGACTGCTTCTCTTAGCGTATTTGTTTGCTAACAAACTAGTGAAGGGGTGTTTGGTTTGAAACTGTCACAGGAGAGTAAGTTGTCTAAATAGCTTATTTGTGGGTTTTGGAAAGTCAAGCTTTTTACAAAAGTTCCTCATTTTGATCTTATCTTAATTTGCAAAAAGAAAATTTGAAAAAAAAATGTTTGCAAAAAAGTGAAGGAGCCCAGATTCGAACCTGGGTCTCCTCACTCAGAAACCCAACACAACACCTCTTTACCAACTGCCCTTGGGACTTGTCTCATTATTTTCATGCATAGTTAAGTATTTAAGTGCTATATGGCAGTTTAGGTAATAAGCTTTCTTTAGCTTATTTTGAGCTTATTCTCCAAAGCAACCATCACTGTTTTTGATTTTCCTAGGTTTAGCATAATTCAAAAAACTTTTTGTGAATTTTTCATATTTTTCTAAAATAGCTTAGTATTTTTAATTAATTAATTAGTGTTAAATAGTTTTTAATTCGTAATAATTATTTTAAAAGTCGAAAAAATTCCCGGCTTTTTTCTAAAATTATTTTTAGTCAAGTAGAACGTAGGAAAATTGTTTTCACACCTGTAACCCTTAAATTTCAAAACTTTTGTGTTTATGGCTCGGGTGGTTGCCGGTTTTTACGTTTTTTTAGTTTTAGCACCTTAGGACTTAGTTTAGCCTCGTTTTATCATTTCTTAGACTTAGTAGTAGTTAATTTGTAGTTTATTAGGGTTCCCTTGCCTTAATTACTTTCCCGTTAATTAATTCGTAGAAAACGTAATTCAAACCAACAAATCATCATTAAACCAATTCAAGTTATAAATCACAAAACTCATCGAATCCTTCCATTCACACCTCGTTGGGACACGACCCGGGAAATCACTTTTCCGGTATCACTTTTATCACACCCGTAAGGTTTGGCATGTTAACCCTTTTCCTAAAAGGTTAATTTGTCGAGTTTTACGGATAATTTGATATATTGATATTGTGTTTTTCACCACTCACAAACACACGAATCAAATTTTGGCGCCGCTGCCGGGGAGGTGTGTTGCGACAATATCGTGATTTTTGCGATTAGTGACTTGAAGAACCTTCCTCGTGAAGTTATTGTTTTTTGAAAAATACAAAAATACAAAAATATTTTCCTTTTCTTTGTATATATATGTAAAAGATTAAAAATACAAAAAGATTTTTGTTTGTTGTTTTAAATAAAATAGAAGACACAATCAATATAACATTCTCAACTGAGGTGTTATCATTATAAGTTCCCGAACAAAAGATTTAAAACTTTCCTTTGTGTCGCTCGTGTTTTGGCTTATTTCTATCGGATAAACAAACTGTGTGAGGGGTATAAGGATGGCCTGACATTAAATTGCGGCTGAAAAGAGGCGGGTTTTTAATAAGCTTCGCGCTGACCTAATAAGCTTCTCCCGCTCCTTTGTGCATTTATCTTATAGAAGTGATCAATTCACTTGGGATTATTGGTTTAAGTTCACTGTGTTTTGCCTCGGTCTTGTTTTAATTGACAATGTTGTTTTTGGAAGTGCATGCGCACTCGCCATGCAAGCTCGTAGACGTAACCGTAACCAAGCATACGCACCCGAGATACGTACCGTCGAACAAATCACAATGACACATAACCAAGGGAACGGACCTCAAGTCCCAGTACCTGGTCCACAAGATCCAGCTCCCGATCTCCGAACGATGGAGGAGCTTTGCCAACCCACGATGGATGGACGGGGTGGTCCAATTGCCCCGCTTAACATCGAAGCCACGGACTTTGGACTTAAGCATCACATGATCCAACAAGTCCAAAGCTTTTGCCAATTTCACGGAAGGCCGGGTGACGATGCCAACAAGCATCTCGACAAATTTCTCACCGTCACCCAAAGTATGAAGCAAAATGGGGTCACCGATGACGCCCTTCGCTTATACCTCTTTCCTTATTCTTTGACGCTTCATGCCACCGCATGGTTTGATCGTCTTCCCAAGAACTCAATCCATAGTTTCGACGAAATGATCTCCAAATTCTTGGCGAAATACTTTCCACCGTCGATGGTGACGAAACTACGGAATGAAATCAGTAATTTTCGGCAGCAACCCGATGAGTCCTTATTTGAGGCATGGGAACGCTATAAGCTTTCGATTGATCGATGTCCGAACCACAATATGTTGCTTGTCACCCAAATAGATACATTCTATAACGGGTTAACATTGAGACATCGTGACACAATCAATGCTGCTGCCGGTGGTACCTTTATGAAAAGGCGACCCGAAGAGTGCTATGATCTCATCGAAAACATGACTGCCCACCACAATTATTGGGATTCCTCAGCCGAGAGGAGTGAGTCAATGAGATCTACCACTCTTCCATCTTCGGAATACACGACTCTCACCAAAAAGATCGAAGAAATATCCACTGCTGTACTTAAAATGAGTCTAAATAATAATCAACAAGTGAATGTCGTGAACAAGAGTTGTGAAACTTGTGGTGGTCCACACCCTTATTTCGAGTGTCCAGCCTCCGGTGGCTTCACTCAAGAGAGCGTATATGCCGCTTCGGGTTCCTACAATACGGGAGGTAATTCCTACCAACCGCAAGGAGACCGAAACCTTCTAAGCTATCGTTCTAACAATTACCTTGGACCACCCGGGTTTAATCAAAATCAGAACAATCAAAATGTGCAAAACAGAAATAATCAGTTTAATCAGAATCAGAATCGGAATTTTCAAAATCAAGGAAATTTCAATCAAAACCGATTCCAAGCTCCGCAACAAAATGTTCAAGCTCCACCTCCTCAAGCTTCCATTGACATTGCTAATTACATCAAAAACAATGAAGCTAAGATGGTGTCCATGCAAAATCAAATTACCACTTTGAAGAATGATTTCACTTTTGAGCTTAGAGCTACTAGCAACAAAATTGATCAATCTCATAGCAAGATTGAAAGCATGATTGCTAGTCTCATGAGTCAAAAGAATCAAGCTTCAACTTCGGGAGCTCTTCCGAGTAACACCATTCCCAACCCAAAGGGAGAGTTGAATGCTATTGCTACCCGAAGTGGTAAATCTTATGAGGGACCCTCGATGCCTAATCCTTCTCCGGTGAGGGATGTGGAACGAGAAACCGAGGAGCCAAAGGACAAGGTGCATATCTCAAGCCCACGAAGTACCGCACAAGTCCAACCTCCGGTTGTCCTACCTCTAATTCCGGAACCCGTTGTTCCGATGACCATTCCTAAGCCTTCACTTCCTTATCCTTCAAGGCTTAATGACCAAAAGCTCCGTGATAAGACTAGTCAACAAATGGAGAAGCTTATCCAAATCTTTCAAGATTTGCATTTCGAGATTAGTTTCGCGGACGCTCTTCTTCTTATGCCCAAGTTCGGCCCGACAATCAAGAATTTGTTAAATAACAAAGAAAAGATTTCCGAAATGGCCAAAACTTCATTGAACGAGAATTGTTCGGCGGTTATCCTCAAAAAGCTTCCCGAAAACCTAGGAGACCCCGGAAAATTCCTAATCCCGTGTGATTTTCAAGGAATAGTTCAATGCTCCGCTTTAGCCGATCTTGGCGCTAGCATTAACTTGATGCCACACTCCATGTGGAAGAAGCTTTCATTACCTCCGCTTACACCTACATGTATGATCCTCGAGCTTGCCGACCGTACAAATTCTCATCCGTTAGGTATAGCCGAGGATGTATGTGTGAAAGTAGGAGAGTTTCATTTCCCCGCCGACTTTGTTGTTGTCGAATTCGATGCCGATCCCCGAGTACCCCTCATCCTTGGGAGATGCTTCTTAAAAACGGGTCGGGCATTGATCGACGTTGATGAAGGGGAAATCACTTTGAGGGTAAACAAGGAAGTCGTTACTTTCAACCTCGATCAAGTTACGAGATACTCCCCCAATTATGAAGACACTTCCGTCAACAAAATTGATGTCATTGACATTGTTTCGGAGGTGTATTCTCAAGAACTTCTTGGATTCTCGAGTGGCAATCCCACTTCGGTTGATCCCATCGTTGCTCGCTCTTCCCCTCCCCTCACTCCATTTGAGGGAAGTGACTTTATTTTGGAAGAGATTGAAGCTTACTTATCGAGTGACTCGGTTTCATGGGAAATTGATCACGCTCCCATCGACATCGAGGGAGACATTCTTCTCATCGAGAAAATGCTCAATGAAGATCCTTCCTCACTCCCTCCTCAAGAACTTCATAAAGAGGAAATTAAAACAATTGAAAAATCTAATGATCCTCCCGAGGTCGAGCTTAAGGACTTACCACCTCATCTCGAGTACGCATTTTTGGAGGGTGACAATAAATCACCCGTCATAATTGCTAAAGACTTGAGTGAGGATGAAAAAGCCGCTCTCATAAAGGTTTTGAAGTCACACAAGCGAGCCATCGCTTGGAAACTTTCCGACATCAAGGGTATTAACCCGGAATTTTGTACACACAAGATTCTTATGGAGGATGACTTCAAACCGGCGGTCCAACAACAAAGAAGGGTGAATCCTAAAATTCATGAGGTTATCAAACAAGAAGTCATAAAACTTCTCGATGCCGGATTGATTTACCCTATTTTGGATAGTCCTTGGGTGAGCCCCGTTCATTGTGTGCCCAAAAAGGGTGGCATAACCGTTGTTGAAAATGATGAAAACGAGTTGATTCCTACTCGATTGGTTACGGGATGGCGTGTTTGCATTGACTATCAAAAGTTAAATGAAGCCACCCGTAAAGACCACTTTCCCTTACCCTTCATGGATCAAATGCTTGAGAGATTAGCGGGAAACGAATACCATTGTTTTCTCGATGGTTTCTCGGGTTACTTCCAAATACCCATTGACCCACAAGATCAAGAAAAGACCACATTCACGTGTCCTTATGGAACATTTGCTTACCGACCCATGCCTTTTGGCTTGTGTAATGCTCCCGGTACTTTCCAAAGGTGTATGATGGCCATTTTTCATGACATGATCGAAAAGACTATGGAAGTCTTTATGGATGATTTTTCGGTCTTTGGGGATTCTTTCCCAACATGTCTCTCCCATTTGGACAAGATGCTTGAACGTTGTGAAAACACGAATCTTTGTCTAAATTGGGAGAAATGTCACTTTATGGTCAAAGAGGGAATTGTCCTCGGCCATAAAATTTCTAAGCACGGGATTGAGGTTGACAAAGCAAAAGTTGATGTCATTGCAAAATTACCTCCTCCCACAACCGTCAAAGGAGTTAGAAGTTTCCTTGGTCATGCCGGATTTTATCGTCGTTTCATTCAAGACTTTTCAAAAATATCCCGGCCTATGACCCGACTTCTTGAAAAAGACACTCCTTTCGTCTTCTCTAGTGAGTGCATTGAAGCTTTTCAAACTCTTAAAAAGAAGCTCACGGAAGCACCAATTCTAGTTGCCCCCGATTGGGAATTACCATTTGAACTTATGTGCGACGCAAGTGATTTCGCCATAGGTGCCGTCTTGGGGCAACGAAAATCAAAACATTTCCAGCCTATACATTATGCTAGCAAAACCTTGACCGAAGCTCAAGCACATTACACTACGACGGAGAAAGAATTACTAGCCGTGGTGTATGCTTTCGAGAAGTTTCGGCCATACTTGATCTTGTCAAAAAGCATAGTGTATACGGATCACTCGGCCATCAAATATCTTTTTGCTAAGCAAGATGCAAAGCCGAGGTTGCTCCGATGGATTCTCCTCCTACAAGAATTTGATATCATCATCCGTGATAAAAAAGGAGCCGAGAACCTAGCGGCTGATCATCTCTCTCGTCTTGAAAATCCACATCAAGATGTGCTTGAGAAAAAGGAAATAAACGAAACGTTTCCTCTCGAGACACTTAATGCGGTATCTAATCGTAGAGATTCGAGCACCCCATGGTTTGCCGACTTTGCAAACTATCATGCGGGTAACTTTGTTGTGAAAGGGATGTCGTCTCAACAAAAGAACAAATTTTTCAAAGATGTTAAGCATTATTTCTGGGACAACCCCTACTTGTTCAAAATCTGTGCGGATCAAGTCATCCGACGGTGTGTTCACGGCCAAGAAGCCGCTGAAATTCTCAAGGCTTGTCATAATGGACCCACGGGGGGACATCATGGCCCGAACTACACCGCCAAAAAGGTGTTTGACTCCGGTTTCTATTGGCCTACAATCTACAAAGATGCCCACGACTTAGTCCAATCTTGCGACGCTTGTCAACGTCATAGCAACATCTCGAAAAGAGATGAAATGCCTCAAAATGCCATTCAAGTGTGCGAGATCTTTGACGTATGGGGCATCGACTTTATGGGGCCGTTCCCGTCTTCTCGAGGGAACAAGTATATACTCGTGGCGGTCGATTATTTGTCTAAATGGGTAGAGGCGAAAGCGCTACCCACCAACGACGCCCGAGTAGTTGTGAAGTTTCTAAAGTCTCTCTTTTCCCGTTTCGGAACTCCCCGTGCCATCATTAGTGATCGCGGTACGCACTTTTGCAACGACCAATTCGCAAAAGTGATGCTTAAGTACGGTGTCACTCACCGTCTCTCGACCGCGTATCACCCCCAAACTAGTGGGCAGGTGGAGGTATCGAATCGGGGTTTGAAAAGAATCTTGGAAAGGACCGTAGGTGAAAACCGTGCCTCTTGGTCGGACAAACTTGAAGATGCACTTTGGGCCTTCCGTACCGCTTACAAAACACCCATCGGGTGTACTCCCTACAAGCTTGTGTACGGAAAGGCGTGTCATCTCCCGATCGAGCTCGAGCACAAAGCCTATTGGGCCTTGAAGCATGTAAATTTTGACCTTAAGTCCGCGGGTGATCACCGAAAAGTTCAACTCAATGAATTAAATGAACTCCGTGATCAAGCCTACGAGAACTCTTTGATCTACAAAGAAAAGACAAAGAATATCCATGACTCAAAAATCAAGAACCGCGTTTTCAACGTTGGTGACCGAGTCCTTCTTTTCAATTCTAGATTGAAAATCTTCTCGGGGAAGCTTAAAACCCGTTGGACTGGTCCATTCACCGTTGCCAAAGTTTTCCCATATGGCACCGTCGAGTTATCTCAAACTGACGGGCCAAACTTCAAGGTGAATGGACATAGGTTGAAGCACTACTTTGGAGGGGACATACCATCCATGGTTGTCCCGGATCTCCAAACCTTCCCCACGAACCAATGAATTCGGGGTCGAGTCAAGCTAACGACTCGGTTAACAAAAACAGTAGCATTCCATGGGTGTCCACCCATGTTTCTGACTTCTTTCTACTTTCTAACGACTAAGTGTGGGGGGAAACCTCCACGGTGTTTGCTTCTCGTGTGTTTGCTCATGTTTTCAGGAATCCCCTTGATTGTGATGATTGATGCGCCTGTTTTCAGTCCAGCCGCCCAATATCCGATCAATTTTGCTAACATTTATCTGGGGATATGTTTTAAAAAATTCTTTTTGTGTAAAAATAACAGATTTCGTCCACACACTTGGTTATGTGGTATTACCTTTTTCCGTTCGATAGTATCGGCTTCGGCCGGGACTTTGAATATTGAGGGCAATATTCAGTTCTAAGTGTGGGGGGGAATTCTGTCGAATTTTGTCATATTTGTACCCTTTAGTCCCTAGTACCCCCGTTTTGACCCAAATTTAAAAATTTTTGCACAAAAATAAAGTGTTAATGCTTCGGTATTAATGAAAGTTTAGTCTTGATTAGGTTAGAACAAAGGGAATCCCGACTCTGCTAGAGTGTTGATCTAGCTGCTTCCTTAACGATTAGGCTAAGTTTTTACGAGTTGTGCAAATGAAAATGCTAAGCGTGGAGTAGTTGGTTCTCTTTAGAGCTTATATAAGTAATCTATGGCTTTTCTCCCAGTAGCTCTTAATTGAACCTAATATAGTGTCGTTTTCAAACCTTTGAACATAAAAATCATTTTGTTATGCAATAAAACTTTTAAGCGATTTTGATAAAGAGTTAGAGTTCAACTTTTTGTTTAAATTTTTGGGAAAGCATACTTTCTTAAAATCAGAATAATGTTGCAAAATGAAAGTATCGTAAAAGTGCTTGAATGATGCAAAAGTAAAATTGCAAGTCAAAAAAAAAAAAAAAAAAAAAAAAAAAAAAGTGAAAAAAGTGAATGAAAAATGAAAAAAAATGTTGGTGAAATAAAAAGTTATGAATAAATGTGCGAAACTTGCTTTTTCTTAAATTTAAATCGGGAGTTGAACTCGGATTCGTCAATTTTATCTTAAAAAGCAACGAGAATTTAGAGATTATTAATTTCAAAGGTCTAGAAAGCTTCGGTAGTATTCTCTGTGGGGTGTCAAAAGCCCGGTCACTTAAAACTTATGTTTTGGGATGTGCCGAGAAGAAAGCCGTTACATGGAGTGATTTGGACTCTGAGTTTTCAATCTCTAAATAATCGGTGGTTGTTGTCCATTCAAGTCTTAATATTAACTTAGCGGAAGCTTCTAAACCTTTGGAATCGAAATCCGGTGATTCGGTACTATTCTCTATGCGGTGTCAAAAGCCTGGTCACCTAAAGCCAACTGGTTTGGGATGTGCCGAGAAGAAAGCCGCTACATGGAAAAGGCCCTTTTCGAACCTTAAGTTTTTAGATTTCCGGTGAATTAATATCAAACTTGAATAAATAACAACCGTGATGAGTATCGATTTTTATGATCAAAGTTTTGAAAACAACACACACATTTAAAATGTATAAATTGCGGGAGTAAAAAGTTAAGTCTTGACTTACATAGATTGCTTGTATAAGTAGTGTTAGCATTTTACAAAAACATTTGCACAATAAGTCTAGACTTAGTTTGGGAGTATAAAAAAGAGGATGACGATTACAATTCCCTGGAGACACCCATTTTGTGTGAATCCCGTTCCATGATACCGCTTATATTTTGATAATCAAGCATGTTGTTTACATTTCAGTTTAAGTTTCTCGCATCAAATAAAAAGTCGAAATGGGGTAGTCTTGGTAATCTTGAGTCTTTCATTACTTCACATGATTGATTGCTAGGGACTAGCAATTGCCTAGTGTGGGGGAATTTGATGAGTTCTTATTCACTAATCGTTTTTACTCACCTAAGACCAAAAAAATGACTAAAAACACCCAAATACGATCAAAATATGTTAAAAATATCCTCGGAGTATGTTTTATGTCTTTCAGGTACAAAAGGATTGAAAACAGAGCGAAAACGGGAAAAAATCGAGCTGAAACTGGAAAAAGTGCAGTCAAGACGTAGCCGGGAAGCAGTTTTCTACATTTCAGAAGCCCGAGACACGTTTTGAGAGTGATCAGGGGAAAAACAACCTAAAACTTATCCCGCCCAAAAAAATCCTCATCACATCCTACTCACACCTGAGTCACTCCCCACTATCCCCTTGTCACTCTCAGCTTAGATATCAGCACAAGAATAAGTCAAGGAACCCTTCACATGGTGCATTCCATGTTGGCAATCCTCTAATCTGCCATTGGAGCTCAAGCCTTTAATGGCCAAGATCTCATGACTGTTTCTCCAACACATTTGGATGGCCCAGATATGCTCCGAAGAAGCACAAGGTTGCCTCAGCTCACTTTCTCCTCACAAAACAAACACACCTTGAAGCAGTTGAAGGCTTGAAGACTTAGTATAAATAGGGCATTTGTAGCCATTGATAAGACACCCTTAATTTTAGTTTTAAAAATTCAGTTTTATGTTTTCAAATTTTATTGTAATGTCTCTTATGTTTAATCAACGAAAGTGATTTTTTTAACTGTCTTAGCTTTCAATTGTGTAGTTAGTGAAATTAAATTAGAGTTGGTAAGTCTGAATGTAGCTTTTGTTGAAAGGAATTCCAAATTCTAAGCTTTCTTTAAAACAGTTTTATGAGTTTGCTACAAAGCAAGGTTGTTTGGGTCAAGAATTTTAAAGGGTGACTAAAGGGTGAAAAGTGCTTGCAATAGTTTTGAGGGTACTCAAGAAATCAGTTGTACTAAGTTGGTATTGCACGGACGCAACAACAGATTCTTTGTTCTAGACCCATTTTCTTAGCTTGGTTGGTAATCAAAATTGAAAAGTTGGTTTTCATTAAGCTCTTGTGTCCCAATCTTACACTTAGTCGATTTTGTTTGCATCCTTTTTCACTTTAGCATGGTTAAAATCAATGTCAAAAACTTGTCCATTTCATATTTTTCTTTTCTGCATCAGTCACCACAGGACCAAATCAGCAACATAACAGCTTATTTTTAAGCTGTTGTACTGCCTTTTTCAACCGAAAATCAGTTTTTCTTTAATCTCCACTATGCTAACTTTTAATTTGTAGCTTGACCATGCTCTCGAAGTGACTTTTCAGCTTGTAAATAAGCTCCAAAACAGCCACTCAGGGCTGTTTCTGAACCTGCATCAGCAACCCGGGTTATTTACTATTTTTAGCTTATTTGTTCATTGCTTTAGCTTATTCAGGGGACTTAGGACCTGTTTAATTAGGTTGCTGTAGTTTTCATTGAATCTCAGTTTGTCTTGTGCTCATTATAGCTTATCATAACTTGTATGCTTTAGAATCCGTAGTTAGCTTAGGATATTCCAAAACTATTTAAGCCAACTGTTTCTTCCCTTTATTCAGGTTTATTGTCTTATTTGGTATAGATTATCTTAGGACATAGCTTAGTCTCCCATTACCATGCTTATTGACTGCTTCTCTTAGCGTATTTGTTTGCTAACAAACTAGTGAAGGGGTGTTTGGTTTGAAACTCCACAGACGTAAAAGTTGCTAAATAGCTTATTTGTGGGTTTTGGAAAGTCAAGATTTTTACAAAAGTTCCTCATTTTGATCTTATCTTAATTTGCAAAAAGAAAATTTGAAAAAAAAATGTTTGCAAAAGTGAAGGAGCCAGATTCGAACACCGGGTCTCCTCACTCGAAAACCCAACACAACACCTCTTTACCAACTGCCCTTGGGACTTGTCTCATTATTTTCATGCATAGTTAAGTATTTAAGTGCTATATGGCAGTTTAGGTAATAAGCTTTCTTTAGCTTATTTTGAGCTTATTCTCCAAAGCAACCATCACTGTTTTTGATTTTCCTAGGTTTAGCATAATTCAAAAAAACTTTTTGTGAATTTTTCATATTTTTCTAAAATAGCTTAGTATTTTTAATTAATTAATTAGTGTTAAATAGTTTTTAATTCGTAATAATTATTTTAAAAGTCGAAAAAATTCCCGGATTTTTTCTAAAATTATTTTTAGTCAAGTAGAACGTAGGAAAATTGTTTTCACACCCGTAACCCTTAAATTTCAAAACTTTTGTGTTTATGGCTCGGGTGGTTGCCGGTTTTTACGTTTTTTAGTTTTAGCACCTTAGGACTTAGTTTAGTCTCGTTTTATCATTTCTTAGACTTAGTAGTAGTTAATTTGTAGTTTATTAGGGTTCCCTTGCCTTAATTACTTTCCCGTTAATTAATTCGTAGAAAACGTAATTCAAACCAACAAATCATCATTAAACCAATTCAAGTTATAAATCACAAAACTCATCGAATCCTTCCATTCACACCTCGTTGGGACACGACCCGGGAAATCACTTTTCCGGTATCACTTTTATCACACCCGTAAGGTTTGGCATGTTAACCCTTTTCCTAAAAGGTTAATTTGTCGAGTTTTACGGATAATTTGATATATTGATATTGTGTTTTTCACCGCTCACAAACACACGAATCAATAAGCCCACCACATATTTGCTTTTCTTTCATCTGTCTTCACGTCTTTTTTCTATAACCTAAAACACACCATCTGCGGATTCATGTTTCCGCTGCTAAGGATACTTACTAGAATATCACTGGTCCAAGATAAACCCAAAAAAAGGAGAAGAGACAAGAGCAGTAACATCGTAACAAAACAACGAAGAGACGAGAGCAGTAACATCGTAACAAAAACAACTATTCCGTATAACCAACAACAACATCACTATCAAACGACACAACCAATACCCTCACAATAACTCTTCAACACTCATCTACATCTAACCTCAAACAAGACTCGAATAGTTAAAGATCTCTACAACCCATCATCGACCTTCTCGAAATAAAAATGAAACCAAAACAGTCCTAACCTAAACCCAACGCAGCCAAGAACAACAATATAACCTATATCTTTTTGTTTGGTGCTCGGTTTTCGAAGGGGGTGAGAACAAAGAAAATAATGTTTCATTCCTCTTTCTTTCGGTTAAGACAAAAACGAAAATAACAACAATAAAACCTACTCGAGACCACTTTTGTAAATGATCTTGAAGCCGAAATCTGGTTGGTTCTATTTCACGATTACACAACAAGAAACAAATCAATTAGTTGCTGTTGGGTTACGTTCATAAAGAAATAAAGGAAGGTGTTCGATTGTATAAAAGGACGAATTGTAGTTTGTGTGGTGACTGCAAGTTGTAGTTTAATGAGAGAGTTGTGTAACTGGGTTTAAAGAAAAGTTTTTTAGGGTTGGTGTAAATTAGAAATATTAGGAAAAAAGTATTATATATCATTGTTTTAGGTTAATTAACTTTGGGCTGATATTGGATTATCATCTATTGGACTATGATTTCAAGAACAGTAATGTTGGGCCACATAATTTGGTTTAGGGGTGTTGATCGGTTTGGTTATTGGGTTGTTCGGTTAGTTCGGTTAATTTTTTTTGGGTCAACACGAAAACCGAACCGAACTAGAATTCAACCGAACCGAACCAAAAACCGAATTTGAATTCGGTTCGGTTCTTGGGTTGACCCGAATAACCTGAATTTCGCTATTTATTTATAAAAAATTAATAACTACATAGATATTTGGCAAAAAAAAAATCAAGCATAAAAATTATTTTTTATATTAAGATAACATTTTAATACAGAGTAGTATTTATATGCATATAAATTATTAAAAAAAATATATAATTATATATAATATATAAATATATATATATATATATTTATATGAATTCGGTTTTCTGTTCAGACTACGGGGAGTTACGTTGTGTAGGAATTACATTTAGTATAAATCATATCTTGAATATGTGCACATATGAAATGATGGACTAAAACATTTATGTGAAATTGCTGAAATGTAAAGAACTAAACTACTTAAAAAGCATAAACATTTTGAGTTTTGATTAAAAGTTTAAACAATATATTATCTAAATACCTTCTATTTAATTCACATTATTTAGCTAGGAAAAAGATAAGACTAAATGTCGCACTATTTCTTATTATTATCGTAAATATGGTAATAACTCAAAAGATCATAATGAATTAGATTAACATTAGATTTTAACTATTTGTGAAAATATTAAAAATTACACATACTAGAATTTTTATCTAGCTTAACCTTGGTCATTGTGAACAACGAAAAAACCATTGATGATAATCGGACAATAAATTATCACGCATTGTAGAATGAAAAATTTTGTTACTGTTTAAAGAGTTAAAGTTGTTCCGACATGAATTTACGTACATTTAAAAAAATGTAATAATTTAAAATATGTAGCTCATCGGAAATTAAAATACGTAAAGTTATTGTTTGAAAAAACATATAAATGAAAAATATTTGCTCGCCATAAAATTTAGTCACAGGGTACCCGCCGCCGCATTGCGCGGGTACCCTGCTAGTTACCATATATACCTTGGTGATGGATAAAGATAAATAGTGTGTGAGAATTTGTGAAGGGAAGAAATGAGATGGAGGTGAGCCTGTGTTATGAAATATGAAGGCCCAAGGAAATGAGATGGAGTAAATAGAGCTGGTGTAAACAGTGCGAAACTATTTGTTGTTGATTTGGCAATCTTTGAAGCATGTATAGTTTTTCAAAGGTTCTTTTTATACAATAGGTAAAAGAGGGGGAACATGCGACGTGTAATTTTTTTAGGCACTATACAATATGATGTGTAATTTCTTTAGGCTGCAACAGTGATAAAGGGCTTCTATTTTATATTATAAGTAGATATGTAACCGGTTTAGAGAGAAAGAGAGAGAAAATAAATCGTAACATACTACGTAAAACCAAAACCGAAAATCCAAAAAAATTACTACAAAAATGCACAATGAAAAAAAGGCAAATTACATTCTCTACAATAAACGAATATCCTAACCGAAAATACAGAAAAATAAACAAAAACATTTTGTTTGAAAAGAAGGCACACATTGATAACAAATAAGCCCAGCCGAACACGACGTTTACCTATTTACTTGTTTCAAATTATAAGACCATCCGAGAATGCTTACCTACACTAACAAATATGAACTGAGATTAAGAAAAGGGGAGTAATAGGTAAAAACCTCATCTTGATGCTTGTCAACAGTCTATTTAATCCTCATAACCTCACCAAATATTAACGATTCCTCTTTAGTTTCATCAGTCAAAACTGAACTACTTGCATTAAAGTTTGTAGCCATTCACTTGACTGACAAGTGTTTGGATTCGTGTTGTCTTGGTTGGGTTTTCGGGTTTTGAGGATGATTTGAAAAAAGAGTAGAAAAGATTTAGGGTTGATTTGAGTATTACTTCAACTGTGTGTAAGGGTGATGAAGCGAGTTCTGGAAAGTGGTGGAAGACGGGATATTTTTTGGCTTACGAAATAAAAAATGGAAGGGGGATAACAAGCCAAAACTATGGCAGCCCAAAAAGAGTGAATTGCCCAATGTTAAAGCGACGTCATTTTAATTGGCAACGAGAATGGCGTCGGCCGCCGCGTTGTGGGCGGGCCAGTTTTTCTTCCATTGTTTTTTGTGGCGGGCCGATTTTGTAGAAATAAAGTAGAATAAACTTTTTTTTATCTATTGGTTGTATTTCAAATGGTAATGCGGGCCGGTTTTTTTTTGTTGTTGTAAATTATATGTTTACAGCTCAAATCAGAAAATATAAATGTAAATAGAAACATTGATGAAGCAGACAATTGCTAATCGTAATTACTAATAATGAAAAGTACTGATACTTACATGTAAATGATATGTTTACGGCTTAAGAATCTAGTGGACATAAACCCATAGTATTCATCAGGCCCCAAAGACACCCATTTCTGCCCCGTTTGACCGTCAAAACCCACTGATTTCAGGCCCCAACTGTACCTACTGCAGGCCCCGTATCATCATGCAAATGCACCAATTTTCCTGGGAGTGGGTGAATATGACACAATAAAACACACCTGAAGCATAGCAAAGGAAAATTAGCTTGCATCAATGCAGCGCCACACATATCTATTGTAAAAACCAATAATGCTAGTAAGTTTCGGAAATCTAACATGAGGTCAAAACAAACAAATTGAGCAACTTATCCACTGAAATCACCTCAAAAATATCCTTCATCCTTGTAAGCTTCAACCAACAAAAAAAACGACCGCCAAAAGTTTTTCTTTTTGCACACCAAAAGGTCATGTTTAGAGGGAGATATTTTATCTCACTCACTTATAAATTAGTCCATTATAGAGCGCTTTGGCAGTTTAACTGTATTTTAATGTATATGAAGTGGCATATTTAAAAAATAGAAATAAAAAGAAAAATAAAATGGCAAAAAGTTTCCAAAAGTTATAGTAGTTTCTGCCCCGCTACAAGTATGCTTATTTAGACTCCGATGAAACCAAACAGTACGCGTAGTATAAGCAAAAATAACCATAAGGCACAAATAAATCAGCCTCATATCAGTAAATTCAAATGCGGTACTAAAGACTCGCCATGGGTGCAACCATAACTAAATTACGACAAATCATTGCCGCGAAGTTCAAAAAATTAGGATCAGATCGGAATACACATATATACCCGAAGCCGGCAAACCACAATGGTTGCAACCTACAGGTTTCCTCGCCAGGGTACCGGCTTCTCGAAGCAGCATGTTTCAGTTATACAATGCAACCATCCATCATCATCGCCACAAATATCATACATTATATATATGATTAAATCACAATCAATACGACGTCGGATCAAATGGTACTAGACAATACATATCATGTGTGGGCTGTGATTCTGGAAATCACTACAACAGAAGCACACCTTAGAACCTTTTGATATGTATTGTCGACCGTGTTTTTATTACGTTGGCTATTGCATGGGTCAGTTTGTAACACCCCAACCCGACAAGGGTCAAATGTCACATCATGGTGTTAATCAGAACATAATAAACGCAAGCGAAAGTCTTAATAATACAATGGTTACAAAGGTATTCTAAGGAAAACATAAAGTACTAAATCTGAACATAACAAGTTCCAAACTAAAATACAAACTAAGTCCAAAAGAAAAACTCTAAATCCATCACTAATCCATGGGAAGCTATCAAGGTGGTCCACTAAGAGCTCCTAAGCACTCTCACCCAATCCCAGCATCCCGCTTAATACCTGCCGCAGAGAAAAGAAAATGCGGCTGAGCTAACGCTCAGTGAACAGATATAAATAATGAAAATCAATAAGTCAAAGATGAATAACCGAAACGAATCCAATGAAAACATGCTGAACAAATATGTCAAATAAGATAAGGGCTGAATATGGAATAAGGAATAATCAAAGGGTCATAATGAAATAATGGAGTTGTCAAAGAAATGCCCAAGTCCCTAAACACGCTACATGAATAGACCAAAACAATCAAAATAAATACTTCACATCATATCATATCATATTATATCATAGTAAATCATAGTAAATGGAGTAGCTAACTCCCAAACGTGTATGACATACACATAAATCTGAACTGAGTACCTAGAATGCATCCATACGCCCACTGTCAAAAATAAAACATCACGAACCTAATACATCTTGATAACATCAAATTAGCCTGATCTTTTATATATCAAATTCCCGTGTTTATGGCCTCATTTGCATTAATATGGTACTTAATTCTTTCATATTCGTTCATATTTGCATTTCAGGATAAATGAGGCGTTGGAGCGGAAAAGAAGTGATAAAAGGCCAAGTATATGTTCTGAAGATTGATTTACGAGGGCGTTTGGATTTTATGTGAAGATTACGCCGTAACTAGCTAATAAGGTTACGGCGTAAATATGAGCTTTAAAGGATACGGTGTAACCAATTCTTATGGTTACGTCGTAATTATTGTTGTGAAGGTTACGGCGTAAGGTTGCAATTTAGTTACGCCGTAGAGATAATTACGGAGCGGATAAAAATATACGGTTGAAGAGTTACGGCGTAATTCGGTAATTTAATTACGCCGTAATTATTACTTGGGCGCTAAGGAGTTGAAGTCCCGTGGCTAAATAAAGATAATATTTACTCCGAGGATGAAAAGTAAAAATAACAAGTGCGATCAGGGACTAAAAGTGGCAACTTATATGAAGTTTATTTACTTTAAGGACTACAATATAAATGAAGAAGTACGATGAGGGGCCTAAAGCGACATCTAGTACAAAAATGTTTCAAGTAAATGAAAGGATGAAGAAAACTACGAAGTAAGGCATTAAGGCGTAATTTGATTGTTAAAGTTACGGCGTAACTTTCTTACGACGTAACTAAATATATTAGTTACGGCATAACTTTAGTTACGACGTAATTAATTTATTTATTTACGCCGTAACCATGTCGGGGCCTATAAATACAGCCCTAAATCTGCATTTTTAAGCATCTCTCTTCACCCCTCTCTCAGGGGTCGATTAGGGCACCACTCCAGGGCATTTTCCGGCAGTCCGAAGCCAGTATTGAAGGAAGAATTCACTCGCAATCATCATCATTATTAGCTCTACATCAAGTAATTTGTATCAAACATTATGTTCAATTCAATTTATGATTTATTCATTTTTGTTGGTATGATTTACTATATGTTTGGCTAAGAACCCTGGTGCTGGCCTTGTTATGATTCCTTAATTGTTTTGTTTACGTTTACTTTATTTCCGTACAATTATTTCTAAGTGTATGCATGCATAGCTTATTGGTAGCCACCCTTGGTTCGGTAGTTTTGAATGGCGGTAGAGGCCAATTGCCTAGGAGATATGACCAACTGACCCTAGGTGAGCGGACTGAGACGGGAAGGGTAAGATATGACCAACTGACGACCCTTTCTACTTGTGCGATTTGACCAACCGATCACCTATCGTTTGGATGAACTTAAGAATTAGGGGGTGAGTGTCTAAGTTTCTAACGGCCGGGCACTCACTATTATAAATCTAGCATGTAGCGGTACTTAATGACTCGA
The DNA here is from genome assembly GCA_910596185.1 of Chrysanthemum makinoi. Lineage (NCBI taxonomy): Eukaryota > Viridiplantae > Streptophyta > Magnoliopsida > Asterales > Asteraceae > Chrysanthemum > Chrysanthemum makinoi. The sequence continues at coordinate 162,804,203 of OU343222.1, read as the reverse complement.
CTTAGGGGACCAGGAACAACAAGACTTATGACGGTGCGCCTGATTTCTCCTGTGGTGGCATCTTTGCTGATAGGTTAGGGCGAATTGACCAAATGCTGTCCTCTCGACTTTGACCCCACCTGAAGTAATTGGAAGTAAGTAGACGTAGACATAACTAGCTAGGATGAGTAACTAGGTTAGCACCATTCTCCTTCATTGATCACATCTTTTGCCTTTATCTGCTTTCTTTTATTTCCTTGTTTTATTAGTTAATTTTATTTCAATCTTAAAAGCCATTAATATCGTGACATAGACTTAAGTTAATTTCCAATCCACGTAGCTCTTGGGACGACCTCGGTTTTACCGAATACTACACTACACACGACCGGGTACACTGCCCGTTAGTGCACTAGGGTAGACCATAGGTATTGCAAGACACTATAAATTTAAGACCTGATCAGTAAAACCTGCATCAAGTTTTTGGCGCCGCTGCCAGGGAGCTATTCAGGATTTTAATTTAAGTCTTTCTTTTACTTCTTTTATTTTTGTTTTTAGTTTTCTTTTTCTTTTTTTTGATTTTTGTTTGTTTTTGACATTTCAGGATATGGAAGATTCAGATTTTGACATGCTCACTATGGAAGAATATATTGCGTTGACTCGAGATAACCAAAGATCGGGCGTGGTATGCCCCGAATTGAATGATGACATCGAGTTTGAGATCAGCTGCCAGTTCATGAGGGAAATTAGACAAAATCTTTTCGCGGGAACTAACGATGATGATGCCCACCTGCATGTGCGAAGAGTATTGGAGATCGCAGATCTTTTCCACACTCCAGGAGTTTCTCAAGATGCATTAATGCTTAGAGTGTTCCCGATTACACTCACAGGTGCAGCCAGAAGATGGATGAAGATGCTTCCTGTGGGGTCAATCAATACGTGGAATCTTTTGGAGAAAGCATTTATTAGAAGATATTGTCCTCCTTCAAAGATTGCCAAGAAGATGGAAGAGATAAGAAATTTCAGACAGAAGATGGATGAAACACTTGATGAAGCTTGGGAAAGATATAATGACCTTCTCTACAGATGCCCAACGCATGATATCAACAACCATCAGATGGTCCTTATTTTCTACAAAGGTTTAAACATCTCGTCCCGCCAAATGCTCGAATCTCAAGGACCGATTCCTACAATGCCACCTGCAAAAGCCCTTAGATCAATTGAAATGATGGCCGACCATTCACGAAATTGGTATGATGGAGCAACCACCCGTGCCACAAATAGCAACAGCTTGGATGACTTTGGTGACATCACCAAGCAGCTTGATAGACTTGGATGTGATATGAAGATGGCCAAAGAGAGCATTCATGCTATACAAGAGCACTCTCTACAAGAATAATATGAGCAGGTCAGGTATGTTGAGTCATTGGAGGAAGCCGTCAAGAAATTCTCGGATAATTTAAAAAGGATGCACGACTCAAATGACGAAATGATTAGGGAATTCAAGGAGGGCGCGGACCTGAATTTAAAGAAGCTTGACGATAAGAGGAAAAGCTTGGAGGCTAAGCTTGAAGAATTAAACCAAAAGGTCCTGGAAAGTAAAAGAATGCAGTTGGAACTATCAAAGCAACAGTGGGAAAGATGAAAGAAGTCAACAAGGAGCCGGTTCCTCGTGATTTACCTTATATCAGACCCTATGTACCACCTATCCCATTTCCAGGACGTTTGAAGACTGTGAGAAAAGAAAAAACAAGTGACGATCAATTGAAGAAAATGGAAGCAAAGAACTTACAAAGTGATGAAGCAACGCCACAAGCTAATGAGGAATCAACCACAACACAAAATGGTATTACTTTTAACTCTTCTTTTATTCCTAACAATCTTGCTTGTTTTTCTATTCAGGATGCTGAAATAATGGATGAAATCATGCAACCTATCACATCACCCGATGATGGCTATGTAGCTTCGGCTACTGAACCTATTTTAGTTGATCTCGCAATGGAATTAGAGGACAAGATCTTGGACACTTCAGTGATTAACGAGAAGACATACGAGCCTATTAATCAGCCACGTCACGAGGTGAACCAATCATCAATGCCATCAACTAAAACGGATAAGGTATGGAGGGAAATGACATCTTCTTTCAGGTATGATCATAATTTATCATTTCCCCATCCCGTAGCAATTTCACACCCTCATGGTGTTTATTGCTATTTTCACCCACACTTGATTTCAAGTGAGGGGATGAACACCCTTTTACGTAGTAAATAAGGGTGGAGTCAAGCTCGTGACTCGAACAAAAACAAGCGCTTCGTGGGAGGCACCCCATGCCTATCTTTTCTTTTTCATTTTATTAGTATAGTTGGGTTTTGTGTTTTCTAACCATTTTTTGTAGGAAACGAGGAAGTAATTACGCTGCAGCTTTGTCGATTCGACCAGAGTTACGTAACTCATCTTGGTGATTACGCCATAACCAACTTTTTGCAGCAGAATTCTTGACGCATTACCAATTACGGTAATACCATCTCGAGTGGTTACGCAGAACCACTCGCTTTTTATGTCGTTTTGCCAGTTCGGCGTAACTCCCTCAAAAGAGTACGACATAAACTTCCTCTGCTTTAATTCTTTCATTTTAAAACACAATAACCTTGTATTAGTATTTTAAATGAACTTTGTGGGTGTGTTTCCTGTAAACCCTCACGAGACTTCACTCGTCCACTTGGGACACCAAGTGGTTTAAAAGGCTTGTTGCATATGCTAAATGCAACCGTGATTCCTACGAAAGTGAGTTAGGTTTTTCATTTTTTTTACTTGTTGTTTTTCTAGTATGATGCATTTGGTTGTCTTAAGTGAATTCAGGTTATTAAAGTTCATGAATCTCAAAGAGGGACACGTTTACTCGTGAGTCTTCGATCATGCCGAGCAAATACAGGGGAGTTTTCTGTTCCAATTCTAACCCTTCTTATCTTTCATTTATATGTTTAAGTATGACCCAAGTGGGGGGAAGGGATAGACATAGACACCCGTTTGATTTTATTTGCCCTTATTTTTCTAGTTTTTGATGAAAAGTGTTTCATTAGTAAAATTTTGACATGTTTTTCATTACTTAACTGGATTAATCTAGACTGAGCACACCTACCCTATATTTTCATTGTGTGAGGATAAGCCTTTCCGTTTTCCCCTTATACATAATTCCACAAAAATGAATGTGTCGGTGGCTGTAGTAGACTTTAGAACTTGGCCTTGTATATCTTTTCGAGACCATTATAATGAGCATTACACTGAGGTAACTTGGTGTGATCGGTGCAGCTAGGATTTAAGGCAATTTTAGGATTTAACCCAAATAGCCCACATATGTATTGTGTGAATTGACTTTTCACATCGATTAGTCAATCCCCCTGTTAAACCCTGTTTGTTGCACTCACCATTAGTGCAAGATACCCCTAGATACACCCTTCAGAGCCTTTCCTTTCATTTTGTTCACCCAATATATGTTTCGTTACACCCATCGCCTAGCCTACCTCAGTAGTTTCCTTATGTCCATGGTCCGCTCACTGTTGGTTAATTTTGGTTCCACTAGTGAAAGTCGCGGGTTTTGAATAAAGGGTTTTGAAAGAAAATCGGGTTTAGATGATAGTTGATCTCAAGTGGGGGGATACTTTTTATGTTCTATCGTTTATATCCATGTATACCTTGTCTTGCATCAAAACAAAAAAAAAAAAAAAAAAAAAAAAGCATGCAAGCAAGTGTTTATTTATGATTAGTGTTCTCGCCTTGTTCAACCAGGCGCAAATTTTTACAAATCCGTTTTGTCTTACGGATAAAATTAGAAACCAGTACATTTCTATCTCGCCTTTCAAATTTTAATCAATCTTCGTACAATAGGGACATTGTACATTTCAAGTGGGGGGATGGGAGATAGAAATGGTCGATTTTGATAGAAATATGTGCTAAAAGTACCAAAATTAAAAAAAAATTTATATAGCACATTCTTTTTTCATTGATGATGAAGGCCGAGTTAATGCATCTTATTTGCCTAGATTATGGAGTTTATGAGGCACCGTATTACATTTCTTATGCATTAACTCGTGTATTGGATTATTGAAGACCCCTTGACTCTTGACCCTTGATTTTTGCTATGGGATTGAATGCGACTAGTGGTGGGGCGACTGTGGACTTAGGAATCTATTTGTTTCGTGTCTTTTTGTTTACACCCATTAAAATTTCCCATGCCTTATCCTACCCTTAGTCATGAATCGAGTTTAGGTGAAGAAGCGAGCAATCATTGGTGTCTTGGCCATGGATTTGGTCATGTATCATTGGTTTTGTCCCCTTCGCCGTAGCTTGTTAGTAATGACAAAATAACCCCATAAGCCTTTGTTGTGTCAGCCCATTGCCTTTTAGAATAGCTGCATCTATAGACTCTAGTGGTGGAGATTAGTATCTTTGCCAAGCCTATGATAGAATACTTGCCATAACTGAGTAGTTGAGTGATCACCCCAAAAATATTAAACACGTGAATTATGAGAGAGAGTGTGATTTCAATTCCCTTTTTATGAGGTGCTCGGTTTGAAATTTTATAGCTTAGGTGATTTTTAGACTCATAACTTCCAATTAATCCTGGGAGATATCTTTTTAAGAATTATTTAAAGGGTCTACTTGAGGACAAGTAGGATTCAAGTGGGGGGATATTTGATAACATCAAATTAGCGTGATCTTTTATATATCAAATTCCTGTGTTTATGGCCTCATTTGCATTAATATGGTACTTAATTCTTTCATATTCGTTCATATTTGCATTTCAGGATAAATGAGGCGTTGAAGCGGAAAAGAAGTGATAAAAGGCCAAGTATATGTTCTGAAGATTGATTTACGAGGGCCTTTGGATTTTATGTGAAGATTACGCCGTAACTAGCTAATAAGGTTACGACGTAAATATGAGCTTTAAAGGATACGGCGTAACCAATTCTTATGGTTACGTCGTAATTATTTTTGTGAAGGTTACAGTGTAAGGTTGCAATTTAGTTACGCCGTAGAGATAATTACGGAGCGGATAAAAATATGCGGTTGAAGAGTTACGGCGTAATTCGGTAATTTAATTACGCCGTAATTATTACTTGGGCGCTAAAGAGTTGAAGTCCCGTGGCTAAATGAAGATAATATTTACTCCGAGGATGAAAAGTAAAAATAACAAGTGCGATCAGGGACTAAAGGTGGCAACTTATATGAAGTTTATTTACTTCAAGGACTACAATATAAATGAAGAAGTACGATGAGGGGCCTAAAGCGACATCTAGTACAAAAATGTTTCAAGTAAATGAAAGGATGAAGAAAACTACGAAGTAAGGCATTAAGGCGTAATTTGATTGTTAAAGTTACGGCGTAACTTTGTTACGACGTAACTAAATATATTAGTTACGGCGTAACTTTAGTTACGACGTAATTAATTTATTTATTTACGCCATAAGCATGTCAGGGCCTATAAATACAGCCCTAAATCTGCATTTTTAAGCATCTCTCTTCACCCCTCTCCCAGGGGTCGATTAGGGCACCACTTCAGGGCATTTTCCAGCAGTCCAAAGCCAGTATTGAAGGAAGAATTCACTCGCAATCATCATCATTATTAGCTCTACATCAAGTAATTTGTATCAAACGTTATGTTCAATTCAATTTATGATTTATTCATTTTTGTTGGTATGATTTACTATATGTTTGGCTAAGCACCCTGGTGCTGGCCTTGTTATGATTCCTTAATTGTTTTTTTTACGTTTACTTTATTTCCGTACAATTATTTCTAAGTGTATGCATGCATAGTTTATTGGTAGCCACCCTTGGTTCAGTAGTTTTGAATGGCGGTAGAGGCCAATTGCCTAGGAGATATAACCAACTGACCCTAGGTGAGCGGACTGAGACGGGAAGGGTAAGATATGACCAACTGACGACCCTTTCTACTTGTGCGATTTGACTAACTGATCACCTATCGTTTGGATGAACTTAAGAATTAGGGGGTGAGTGTCTAATTCCTAACAGCCGGGCACTCACTATTATAAATCTAGCATGTAGCGGTACTTAATGACTCGGCTTAGGGGACCTGGAACAACAGGACTTATGACGGTGCGCCTGATTTTTCTTGTGGTGGCATCTTTGCTGATAGGTTAGGGCGAATTGACCAAATGCTGTCCTCTCGACTTTGACCCCACCTGAAGTAATTGGAAGTAAGTAGACGTAGACATAACTAGCTAGGATGAGTAACTAGGTTAGCACCATTCTCCTTCATTGATCACATCTTTTGCCTTTATCTGCTTTCTTTTATTTCCTTGTTTTATTAGTTAATTTTATTTCAATCTTAAAAGCCATTAATATCGTGACATAGACTTAAGTTAATTTCCAATCCACGTAGCTCTTGGGACGACCTCGGTTTTACCGAATACTACACTACACACGATCGGGTACACTGCCCGTTAGTGCACTAGGGTAGACCATAGGTATTGCGAGACACTATAAATTTAAGACCTGGTCAGTAAAACTTGCATCACATCTGCTTACGGAAAATAATCATAAGACTGTGCGTACTATTTGGTTTCATCGGAGTTTTAAACTGAACTGAGTACCTAATCATAATACTACGCGTACTGTTTGCTTTCATAATACTACCGGTGCCCCAGTGACATAGTCATGCCCAAGTGTATTAGGGAAATGCCCAAGTGCCTAAACATAATACTACGCGTACTGTTTGGTTTTGATAATCATAATACTATGCGTAGTATTTCCCTAACACTTTCGGCAAATGCCCAAGTGCCTAAACATAATTATTTTCCGAAAGCTTTGATAATCATAATACTACGCGTACTGTTTGGTTTCGGAAATGCCCAAGTGCCTAAACATGCTACATGAATAGACCAAAACAATCAAAACAAATATTTCACATCATATCATATCATATCATAATAAATCATAGTAAATGGAGTAGCTAACTCCCAGACGTGTATGGCACACACATATATCTGAACTACGTACCTAGGATGCATCCATACGCCCCCTGTCAAAAATAAAACATCACATCCCTAATACATCTGCTTTCGGAAAATAATCATAATACTACACGTACTATTTGTCCCTAAAACAGTACGCGTAGGTTTTAAACTCCCAATTCTGGACTTGTTTCTTACAAATTTTTAGGCACATCAAAATAGCTCCAATAAATCTGAGAAATTTCCCAGAGGTTACCATATCAGTTAAGTTCATCCTCAAATTTTTATAGATTTTACTTCAAAACATAAGTATTGTTTAAAAATTCATCTTTCAAGACCTGTACAGAAAATGACCTGCTATTACACCTTTAAAGTATGGGTCTGTTAGACCAGTTTAGAAAATTCACAAAAATCCCCAAAAATTCCAGAAGTAAATTAACATGCCAAATATTTACCATACCAATTTATAGCCCTTAAGACCTTATGGTCTGCAAATGAAAAATCGGACATTCCAACTGATTTCCATACTTAGTTTAACAGCTTTGATCACCCAACTTGGAAAATTTAAAAAGTACCCTTCCCGACATCTATTTGCTATGAACCTTATATTTCCATAAAGTACATGGATTGAACTTATGTTTAGACCCAAAAACCATTCAAAAATACGTTGGTATCATTTACTTACACCTCCTTGAACCCCGACCCAATTTTTCTGGACAGCTTGTAACTGAGACAGAAACAAACGAGACCAAACAAACCAAAACCTAAATCCCTTTAACCCCGATTGCACACATGTTATATGTATAGACTTTAAGTACAACTAGAAATTAAAACTCACACATAACGAAACATGTTAAAACCAGATTTACACATGAAATCATAACCAAAACCCTAGACCCTTTTATGCCCTCGTTAATTTTATATATAGGGTTTCCGCCACCCCCTCATTAATTGTGTGATGATGGTTACCAAAGCTTCAATCTAAAACGCCCTAGGGCTTGTACTAAGACCAGATCAAATAGAAAGGAAAACAAAGACTCGACATCATGTGTTAACAGATTCGTACGATAAACCTTATATATATAACATGTTTCATACGACCTCTTATACATATATTAGCATGATTTTAACGAGATAAAGTATAAGCAAAACATGATGTACATTAGGTTTACATGTTTTAAGGTTTCACAACATTTATGGTGACATAACAATTAAAAAGGTTGATTCATGGTTACCTTTTGAGTTCGGATTATAGGAAGGAAACAAGAAAGAAAGAACCAAAACCACACCCCCTTCGGATCCATAACCCACGATCACAAAAATCTACAACACCAACTATCAGAAGTTGTATACTACGGACTGATCATCACCTTGTTACCACGATCACCAAATGCTAAACATCAAGAACCGCCTTCGAGCCTGGAACCTTCTTGGGAGAAGATGAGAGCCGAATATTATTATGCTTTAGGGTTTTCTGAGTTTTAGAAAATGGTATACGGTTAACCAAAACCATGTGAAGTGATGAAATAATAGGAGGGACCGTATTTTTAGTGAGTAAATAAGGAGAGAATTGTGATCTTCTAATTATTCACAGTTATTTGATCATATCTTCTCATTAAATGTTAATGTGTAAAGTGATTTGTAACATATAAAATTGGTTTTAGGAGGCTAAGGGAAAAAACGTGTAAAGACTTTTCAAATATAAGGATGTGTCGTATATTTCGAAGGAGAAACGCATGGAGGCTTTAGGCAAAAGAAAACAAATCAACTTAAACGCTTAGAACACAAATTAGGCAAATTACAATTTAATTATTACATGACATAAGGTTTTAGGCTTTCATTTATAATCGTATGTCTTAGTTAAATTTTCAAATTAGATGTGAATTTATGAATTCGAAATTTAGAGTTTTTCATAGTTAATCATATGATTTATAGACACATGATAAGAAGCAAATATATGAAGTTCTACGTACCAATAGTAAAATATCAGGTGCATAAGAAGAAGATGAAAGCAATCCAACGCTCAACAATGTTCGATAATAGAGAATGTTCCAGTGATGATGGCTTGAGAATTACAATTCCAAGAAACGGCCTTCTTATCTTTCCTATTACCATAATAGTTACACGGTTAGCTTGAATTTCAAGTTAAACATAGAATATAATAGTAATAGAATACCTACCTGGAACAGATGAGCGGAAACTGACTCGGTAATCCGTTTCAATAATGTGATATTAAGATAATCCAAACACCCCAACTGAGTAAGACCTTCTTTATACATAAAGTTATCCACAACTCGTTGAAGCATATTCTAAAAAATGTGTAACTCTCAACAGATACAATTAAAAGCTCGTGTCGAAACATACGTTGCTAGGTTAAAATATACAATATGTAATGGTATGGCTGCTGTAGAAGCAATCACCAAAGTCATCATTCAGCTTCGCAACATGATATTTCATATGTAAAATAGTCTGTTACAAATTCGCAGCCTAATCATCAAAGGGAAAAAATCTAAAGGTGTACCTACATTTTACTTGGTTTGACTCAAACCCGCTTGATCCATTACCAGAGTATCCAGTTCAGAAAGTAAAATAGAAGAAATTTATGTCTATCGACTTAATTTGACTGTACTTTAAACAGAATAAGCAATCCCAAACACCCTCTTAATAGTCAAATACTCAAATTCATAAAGACAACAACATACAAAACTAATTAAGAGTCTAGTGTCAAGGAGCGTACCGGCAATACATATCAAAAGGTTCTAAGGTGTGCTGCTTATCACGAATTACATTCATGATATCAAGCTTTCAAGTATAGGCTCAGATAGGGTACCAATTATTATTAAAAAAAAAAATAAAAAAAATAGATGCACTCGCCATGGCTACAACCCTAATAGGTTGCCTTGCCAAGATATGGCCAATCTCACTTTTAACCAGACCCGTTGAAACTCATCACAAACTCAAGATACTACGCGTTATACACTTACCAGGTAAGCAATGGCATATCCGAAGTGTGCACAATCCAAACTGTAGGCACATCTAAAGCGCGTACAAACCAATTCAATAAACCCCCGTCATGGCTGCAAGCTTAGGAAGCTCGCCCCGCCACGATGCAAACGATCTCATGTTTATCGAATCCACCCAGCCATTCATCCGACCTTTTCACGGTATATAAACTTATGGTTTGTAAAAGTTAGAAACCATAAAACTTATACAATATATCATTAGCCTCAAATTTGTGAATGGAAAATGGTCAAAAAGGTCCGAATTCCGCCATAGCTGCAATGAAACTCGGTTGCACAATAGCAAGTAAGCTATCATGCCATCCGGTCCTTGCCCCACCAAGTTACGGTTCAAAACTCCAATGACCAATATCATTTGACTCATAAAACAACAATTAATCATCATAGGCCATTACTATGTTGGAGCGAAACAACCCACCAAAAAAGTAGGGAAAAAGGCAAGCAAAGCGCCGTCATTTTAAATGGTATATTACTATTAACTAACATACCCGACATGGCTGCAACCACAATCAAGGTGTGGATTTCGTGTTTAATCTTTTCATCCACACTTTTAATAAACCCCAATTTATATCGAAGCAACACATAGATGTATAAATTCGTTCCAGAAGACCATCAAACATGGCATGACGAAATATCTAAAAAGAGCAAATTGAAGCTTACAAATTGTAGAAACAACCAAAAAACACTCCGGCACCAAAATCCCTCACAGCCAATCATAGAATCGTGAAGCAGAAAACAAAAGCCCCAAAACATCAAACCCTAGCATACGCGTGGTGATTATCTGATGACTGTGTGTCTCGAGAATGTTCCAGCGTTATCAACCGGCACCATTTTTACTCTTAAACCGGATAATCAAATTGGTTAAGAATGGGCCAAAGATGATAATGGGCCATCGTGCATCTAGCAAGCCAAAAAATGAATGCATGTATCCAAACACATAAGCGACGTCGTATTTGATGCTATTTAATATATATATATATATATATATATATATATATATATATATATATATATATATATATATATATATATATATATAATTGTATATATTTATAATTTATGTTGTTAAGAGAGTGGGTGGTTGGATTTTTATTTACCTTTTTAGATAATAGTAACAAAAATAATTGTATACCGTAAAAGAAAATTATAGGGATGAAGATGAGGTATATTCGCATTTCAGTCCTCCAAACTTGCATCTCACAGTCAAACTAACGAAATTTGTGGTCAAGGGAGCAAACCTGTTACGGGTCAGAACCATGAGGAGATGATCCGGGGAAATAAATCTAGAAACCACTTTAGTTATACCCGAAAAACCACGTGGAGCATCGGCCACACCCTCCAGTAGGGTTGTAAACGAACCGAACGAACACGAACGGAGCCTTGTTCATGTTCGTTCATTTAATTTAACCGGGTAAATTAACGAACAAGATCGCTTAAACGAACAAATTTTCTTGTTCATGATTGTTTATTAAGAAAATAAGTTTGTTCATGTCCGTTCATTAAGACACTAAATGAACAAAAACGAGCAAACATAAATGCATGTTGAAAAATAAACATAAAAATCTTCAAAAATATACATATTATTGTGTTTTATAGGTGTTGTTTCATTTAAATAGATCAATTTTAAAAGTATATAATAAAAGAGTAAACTTCAAAAAAAATCCTTCAAGAATACCAAATTAACAAGTTATGCCACTGAAAATATAATTTTGCAAATTATGCAACTACTGCACATGTTTGCCTGCAAATTGTGTCCATCGGCCTAACGATCATTGAAAAATCTCGTTAGCTACTGTTCTAGCCCGTGCGAAATGACTAATTTACTTTCTTATTCCCCACTTTTATTTTCTTTTTAATTTGCACCACCACCACCCTCTACCACCACACAACCAACACCACCACTCTCAACCACCACCACCATCTACACTACACAACCACCACCACTACCCTCCACCACCTCTACCACCACGAATTTAAAGGTTAAAATATGTAAGGTTCAATATAGTCAAAGGTTAATTGTTTTCCAAATGTTCGAGGGTCAATGTAACGTGATAACTGGAGGTCGGGGTCATATAAAAGAATCCGAAAAATACATGACTTGATGAATTAAAAAAAAATACTCCCTCCGTCCCATTTTTATTGTCCCGTTTGACTTTGACTAGTCTTTTTTGTTTAACTTTAACCATTAATATATTTATTTGTGTTATATAATACTTGATGAAAATTATAGAAAAATACATTTAAAGCCCAATACATTCATATATTTTTCATCAAGTATTATATAACACAAACAAAAATAATTATTGTCAAAGTTGAAGAAGAAAGACTAAAAAAGTCAATAGTGGACAATAATTTTGGGAAGGAGGGAGTAATAATAAAAAAAAAATATTATATCCTTAGTGTTAATACAAATAAGCCGTAAAAACGTTTATTTATATTTTACGATCTTCTAATGTTTTGTCGATAACAAATGTAAAATCATTTTAACGAAACAAATAGAGTACGTAAATAGTTTGAGTTAATAGTTTTCTAACACACTTACGTTTTCACATAAAACACTAAAACAAGTATAAGTGATTTTATGATTTAGATACATATGTACATGATGAGTGTGTAAATACTCATCATTTTTGTACAATATAAACTGCAAAATCATCTGAAAACACTCAGAAACACATCAAAATGATCAAAATATCACAAATCAGTGTTTTATGTGTTTTAAATGCAAAAATATCAAAATCAGATGAAAAACATATCAAATTTGCAAAAATTGCAGCTTTTAGTCCCCAAGTTTCAAAAGTTGTCAAAAACAGTCCCTAAGCACATAATTTCAAAAGTAAAGTCACCAAAGGTCCTTTTAAATCATAACTTGTCAAATTTAGTCCTTTGGTGAAAAATATCAAAAGTTTGAGAAAATTACAAAAATGGTCCTCCAAGTTTGAAAATTGGCAGAAATGACCCCTGGAAATTGGAAATTGTCAAGTTTGGTCCCTGTACTATTGAAGCTTGTCAAATTCAGCCCTTGGATCAACTTTGCATAAATGGCAGCATAGGTCCCTTAAATTTCAGATTTGGCACTTTTAGTCCTTGTATTTATACCCTTGTCACAATCATTTTGGACCCTGCCATAGCTATTGGACCCCGTCATTTGCCTTTTGAACCCCCGGTATTAATAACCCAAGTCAAATTTGGTTTGACTAAACCCCTACGCGCCAAAAGTCGCTTCCTTCAACCTCTAGCCTGCAAGTGCAGCACACTCAACCAAACTTCACCTTATCTCTTCCCTTGTCCCCCCTCCAAACACTACATCCAAGAAGCTTTGATTACTCCTCTCCTCATCACACTCAACACCCACCAATTGCCAAATAAACTTTTCCCGCCAAAATTGACATTTTGGCCAAAAGTCACAAAAGTCACCCCAAATGCTGTGGAATCAAGTGGGATTTGTTCGACATGAGAGAAACAAGTCGGGTATAAAAGGAGCAAAGAGAAAGAAGAAAAAAAGTAGTAGTTAGTTTTATTATTTTCCTTTAATGTCGTTTTTTATCTAAATGTCTTAGTTTAGTAGAAAAATGTTGTAATTTCATTTCTTTGTATCACATTCAAGTTAAATTCTTATTTTGAAGTGTTGTTAAGTATCAATCAAAGTTTTCATTCAAAATCCAAGTTTAGTGTTTACTGTGGTATTATTCAGTTTCAAATTCTCACTTACAAGCTTGTAAAAGCTCAATTTCCATCTCACATAAACTTATTAAGGCTTGTTATAGTTTTCTATAAGCTCATGATTCAGTTTCAAACAAAAGTGGTACATGGTCAACAAAAGTCAAATTGGACCAAGAATTGCTTTGGTGCTGATAATGGGTGTTGCAGAGGATGGATATGGGTTTAAATAGAGTAGGATAGAGTGGTTGTGTGTTTGGTTCTGGCCTGCAAACAACTGGGATACTTGTGAGTAGCATTCTCCATTTCAATTTTTACTCAAGTTGCATACTGTGGTTGTATTTGTGTTTTGTATTCATCAACTGTCAAAACCTGTTTCATTAGCTGTACTTAGGTCTCATTAGCTTAGTTTGATCAGTGATACTAGCCTGTTCACCACTTAGCCTTGTTAAACTTGCAAAACATAAGTTAAAAGGGGTGTTTGGAATTGCTGTTTTAACTGACATTTAGGTGTGGTCAGTGGTTTGGACTTGTATTTCTAGGTTTATTAAGGTCAAATGAACTCATATTAGTCATAATTTTGCACCAACATTTGCCAAAAGTCAATTTTTCTTGAATCTGCCCTTAGCAGCTCCACTGTTGGAGTTTTAACAAATCAAATTCCTATTTTGTGTTTAAATGTCTTAGATATAGCTAGCTTTAGTCTTATTTCATCCATTAAGTTCATAATCAATCCATAAAATCAGATCAAAGTTGGAATAAGTCAACCTTCCATGTTCTTATAAAAAAGTCAAAAGTCATGTGATGTTCGCTTTTTGAAAGTGCAGTGCCATGCACTAGGCTCATTTCTAGTAGCTAAGGTCTAAGATTTGGTCTACTTGCAGTCTTCTAGGTGGTCTTCAGGGCCACATATCTGTTTTAGTCTAAAGCTTTTCTGATAAGCTTGTAGTTAAGCTCAAACTAGGCCCCTGTTTACTGTTTCTGTTCTGCATCAGCAATCTGTCAACTTGGCCATTTTTGTTTTGATCTTTATCTTCTTCATTAATAGCCCTTATTAGCTGAAAATTTAGATAAGTAATATCTGGTTGGTGGTCTTGAGGACCACACTCTTGGTTTTCCATGTAGCTTTTTAAATAAGCATTTGCATCAGCTCAAAGTAGGGCCCAAAATCTGTTTTGTGCTTAAAATCTCATATACTCAAATCTGTTGTAATTGCTTATCAGTGGTTTAGGCCAGTTGATTCTTGTTGCATTTTAGTTACTTTAGCATACTTAAGCTCCTGTTTTGGTTTGGTGTCTTTTGGATTCCATTTGCTCATCCAAGTGCTTATTTTATAAGCACTTGGATCATCAGTTTCAATATCTTCCACATAGCACCTTGTTTTTCCAATTTTCCTAGCTTCCTAATATTGTTTTAGACTTTTCCTGAAATTTTCAGATTTTTCTAAGGTGTTTTGCTATTTTTCTTAATTTAAATTAGTTTTTAAGCATTTTTAAATAGTATTTAATACAAAAAATTAAGAAAAGCTTATAAAAAATAATTTTTCATTTTTATTAAGTTTAGATAAATATAAAAAGCCAAAAAAGTATTTTTCCATATTTTTCTTAGTTAAATTTGTATTTTTAGATAATTTAAATAGTTTTAAATAGTATTTAATTCCTAAAAAATAGAAAAATAATCAGAAAAATACAAAAATAGTTTTGAAAATTCTAGTTTGTTATTTTAGACTTTTCCATTTCATAATTTTATTTTTCTAGCTTTATTTCCTAATTTCTTGTATTTTAGGTAATTATTAAATAGTTAAAAATAGTTTTTAATTAATAATAATTAATTAAATAGTTGTAAAAATAATTTTCTTTTTCTAAATATTTTCTTTTATCATTAGGTTTGTAAAAATGTATTTTTCATATCCGTAGGTATTTTCCTTCTTTATTTTCACGTTTTATTTTGTACGTTTACGTAATTTTTATTTAAACGTAAGTTTTAGGTTTTAAACGTTCATCACTTTAAATATAGTGATAGCGTTTATTTAATATCTTTTATCTTTTTAATTTTCTTAATTTGTATTTAAGTCGCTTTATTTTATAACATTTTTCAGTAGTGTAATATTCAATCCAAATCCTTTCCGATCACTATCCTTAGTGATCATTCTATCGTCTGATCAAGTGTTTGCACACCATTGAGTCTCCGTGGGACTTAACGACCCGAGAATTCACTATATTCTCCTGGACTTCATTGCATTTGTGTTTTAAGCGGTTTTAAGCTTTACTTCGGCCACCATTCACAAGTGGCGGCTTGTGTGTAGCTTGACTGTTCAGCACGGATCAAATTTTGGCGCCGCTGCCGGGGAGGCTTTAGCGTGTGTTTAGCCTTTTTCAGACCCATTCTTGTGCATATACCATCTTTTGTAAAAAGTTTTTGTAAAGTTTTCAAAAATCCAAAAATATCCATCTTTACCCTCTCGCATCTTTTGATTCTTCATTCCTTTATCCTCTAATCTGTTTAATTCTCATTTCCTTATCCTCTGTAACCGTTTAATTCTTCATCTCTTATCCCTCTTATCTGTTTAATTCTCTATGTCATGGTATTTGACATGTTCCTGGTGTGGAGGTCCATTTAACGGTGGAAATTGTCGGCGATGTACCAATGTGAGTTTCGGAGACAAATTTGTCGGTAATCCCGATCCCATTTCAAATGAAACACCCGATTTTTCCTACCTACCTCCACAGCCCCAATACGAATCCTACTCATGCGAGTATTGTGGGAATGATTCTCATTCCGGTTTTGATTGTCCACCACGGGTCCCGCTTGTCTATGAGCCGGAACCGTGTTACAATCAGAACTTTGGTGAAAGTTATTTTCCCAATTATCTCTGTTGTGAGAATTGCGGGGGTCCTCATGAGACTTTTGACTGTCAACCGATGAATCAAAATTTTCAAAATTCCAATTCTCCCGGTTTTGACAATTTCCAACCCCCACAATATTCCATCAGTCATCAGACTTCCGAGCCTTCACATCATTTCAATGATTACGAGGAGTGTAATCTTCCTCAAAGTTCTGAAGAAATACGCATTCGAAAGAAACGCAAATGAAAAGAATGTTGTGTAAGCTTCAGCAGATGAATATAAGAATCAGATATGATGACGATGATGATGAGGATAGTATTCAAATGAAGGAATATTATGAGAACGACGAGGAGAGTGTTACTCAATTGAACGATCTTATTTCTCAACTCCCTCAGTCTATTGCTATCACACCTATCTTACCTATAATTGCTTCCAAAGACTCTCTCATAATGGGGGACGAGCCTCTTAGCACTATTCCAGAAATGGAATCGTCTAGTGTTGAGAGCCTTGTCCCAATCCCAAGTGAGTCCGAGGTTATCTCCTGTAATATGTGTGATGAGCCTCTTAATGGTGATTCTTCTCCTCCTCTTGACATTCCATATGATCATGTCGAGATGTTCTCCGATTCTGACAACGATTGTATTTCGTTTGACGATTCTTTATCCTATGGAGACATCGATTATGTCGAGGAGCTACCTTCTGAGCTAGTTAGCTTAGAAGATGTGAGAGATTCTGATGATCTTGAAATTAAGGATGAGGTACTTCGTGAACAATTGTTCAATATAAATCTCCTCGTTTCTAAGATCGAATCATTTTGTGCTAAACCAGCTTCATCTCCTATCCCCGTTGTGGATAGTGACTCTACATTGGACAAGCCCGAGCTTGAGGCTTTTTCCAATGATTCTTTTCATGAAGAGTTCTCCGGTGAACTCTCTCATGACATATCTCCTCCGGAATATGATCATTTCTATTTTGATCTTGAGGATGATATTGGCTTGGAGGAAGGTGTGCTCTATCATAAGAGTTTGCTTATTGATGATACTACCTTCACCCTTCCTCCAGATATGTCTACATTTGAGGATGACGAATGGATCCTAATTGTTATAAACATCTTCCTTCCATTCCTCACTTATGATGTGTCTTCCTCTCTTCTTCACTCCTTCGAGAATGAGGACACTATTTTTGATCCCGGCATTTTCAATTATCATTTTGAGCGGTTCTCGCTATATCTCATCGGTGTGAAACTTTCACGTGCTTCAATGTTTATCCAAACATCTTGAATGAAAGTCCGATGGAGATTGTTTCTTCCACTTTGCTTCCCCATGAACCAATTAATTCGGGTTCGAGTCAAGCTAGCGACTCGGAAATCAAAAACAATAGCACACACCATATGGGTTTTCACCCATATTTCTGACTTCTTTCTATTTTCTACCACCCTAGTGTGGGGGTTGCCCCACATGTTTTCAAAAAAAAAAAAAAATCTTTCAAATAATGGCCGTAGTATTTCCTTTTACGTTCTTTGTTTCGGCATAACCGCCGGTACTTTGAATATTGAGGGCAATATTCATTTCTAAGTGTGGGGGGGAATTCTCACGAATTTCATATATTATCTACCCAATTCCCCCGTTTTTGGCCAAAATTTTTTTGGAGTAAGTGTTCTACACTTACTCATTTGGTTATCAGTCCGCCATGTTTGATAAACTAAAGGATTGGCTAATCCAGGAGCAAACGGCTCTTGGTAAAGATTTCTCAAATCCGCTTATATGGCTTGCAATTTGCCCAAAATTGTATGGTTCTCAACTCACCATATCCTAAAAGTGAAGAGTTGGCTAGCCGCAAGGTTATGGCTTGTGGTAAAGGCAGTGGAAAATCCATAATTGGTAATCAGCTCACCAAAGATAATTCTGATAATTTATCTAAGAGTTGGCTAGTCCGAGAAGGGTACGGCTACGGTAAAGACAAAATCAAATCCGTTGAAAGTGGGTGGTTTGCTCAAAATCACATGGTTATCGCTGTACCATGGTTCTTACTTGAACTGAAACATTTGGCTACTCCAGAAGTAATGGCTTTTGGTAAAGAGATTCAAATCCATTAAGTTTTTCTCAAATCATTGCTAGGGACTAGCAATAGTTTAGTGTGGGGGATTGATGAGTGTGTAAATACTCATCATTTTTGTACAATATAAACTGCAAAATCATCTGAAAACACTCAGAAGCACATCAAAATGATCAAAATATCACAAATCAGTGTTTTATGTGTTTTAAATGCAAAATATCAAAATCAGATGAAAAACGTATCAAATTTGCAAAAATTGCAGGTTCAGTCCCCCAAGTTTCAAAAGTTGTCAAAAACAGTCCCTAAGCACATAATTTCAAAAGTAAAGTCACCAAAGGTCCTTTTAAATCATAACTTGTCAAATTTAGTCCTTTGGTGAAAAATATCAAAAGTTTGAGAAAATTACAAAAATGGTCCTCCAAGTTTGAAAATTGGCAGAAATGACCCCTGGAAATTGGAAATTGTCAAGTTTGGTCCCTGTACTATTGAAGCTTGTCAAATTCAGCCCTTGGATCAACTTTGCATAAATGGCAGCATAGGTCCCTTAAATTTCAGATTTGGCACTTTTAGTCCTTGTATTTATACCCTTGTCACAATCATTTTGGACCCTGCCATAGCTATTGGACCCCTGTCATTTGCCTTTTTGAACCCCCTGGTATTAATAACCCAAGTCAAATTTGGTTTGACTAAACCCCTACGCGCCAAAAGCTGCTTCCTTCAACCTCTAGCCCTGCAAGTGCCTGCACACTCAACCAAACCTCACCTTATCTCTTCCCTTGTCCCCCCTCCAAACACTACATCCAAGAAGCTTTGATTACTCCTCTCCTCATCACACTCAACACCCACCAGCTGTCAAATAAACTTTTCCCGCCAAAATTGACATTTTGGCCAAAAGTCACAAAAGTCACCCCAAATGCTGTGGAATCAAGTGGGATTTGTTCAGACATGAGAGAGAAACAAGCTGGGTATAAAAGGGAGCAAAGAGAAAGAAGAAAAAAAGTAGTAGTTAGTTTTATTATTTTCCTTTAATGTCGTTTTTTATCTAAATGTCTTAGTTTAGTAGAAAAATGTTGTAATTTCATTTCTTTGTATCACATTCAAGTTAAATTCTTATTTTGAAGTGTTGTTAAGTATCAATCAAAGTTTTCATTCAAAATCCAAGTTTAGTGTTTACTGTGGTATTATTCAGTTTCAAATTCTCACTTACAAGCTTGTAAAAGCTCAATTTCCATCTCACATAAACTTATTAAGGCTTGTTATAGTTTTCTATAAGCTCATGATTCAGTTTCAAACAAAAGTGGTACATGGTCAACAAAAGTCAAATTGGACCAAGAATTGCTTTGGTGCTGATAATGGGTGTTGCAGAGGATGGATATGGGTTTAAATAGAGTAGGATAGAGTGGTTGTGTGTTTGGTTCTGGCCTGCAAACAACTGGGATACTTGTGAGTAGCATTCTCCATTTCAATTTTTACTCAAGTTGCATACTGTGGTTGTATTTGTGTTTTGTATTCATCAACTGTCAAAACCTGTTTCATTAGCTGTACTTAGGTCTCATTAGCTTAGTTTGATCAGTGATACTAGCCTGTTCACCACTTAGCCTTGTTAAACTTGCAAAACATAAGTTAAAAGGGGTGTTTGGAATTGTTGTTTTAACTGACATTTAGGTGTGGTCAGTGGTTTGGACTTGTATTTCTAGGTTTATTAAGGTCAAATGAACTCATATTAGTCATAATTTTGCACCAACATTTGCCAAAAGTCAATTTTTCTTGAATCTGCCCTTAGCAGCTCCACTGTTGGAGTTTTAACAAATCAAATTCCTATTTTGTGTTTAAATGTCTTAGATATAGCTAGCTTTAGTCTTATTTCATCCATTAAGTTCATAATCAATCCATAAAATCAGATCAAAGTTGGAATAAGTCAACCTTCCATGTTCTTATAAAAAAGTCAAAAGTCATGTGATGTTCAGTTTTTACAGAAAGTGCAGGCCATGCACTAGGCTCATTTCTAGTAGCTAAGGTCTAAGATTTGGTCTACTTGCAGTCTTCTAGGTGGTCTTCAGGGCACATACATTGTTTTAGTCTAAAGCTTTTCTGATAAGCTTGTAGTTAAGCTCAAACTAGGTCCCTGTTTACTGTTTCTGTTCTGCATCAGCAATCTGTCAGCTTGGCCATTTTTGTTTTGATCTTTATCTTCTTCATTAATAGCCCTTATTAGCTGAAAATTTAGATAAGTAATATCTGGTTGGTGGTCTTGAGGACCACACTCTTGGTTTTCCATGTAGCTTTTTAAATAAGCATTTGAATCAGCTCAAAAGTAGGGCCCAAAATCTGTTTTGTGCTTAAAATCTCATATACTCAAATCTGTTGTAATTGCTTATCAGTGGTTTAGGCCAGTTGATTCTTGTTGCATTTTAGTTACTTTAGCATACTTAAGCTCCTGTTTTGGTTTGGTGTCTTTTGGATTCCATTGTGCATCCAAGTGCTTATTTTATAAGCACTTGGATCATCAGTTTCAATATATTCCACATAGCACCTTGTTTTTCCAATTTTCCTAGCTTCCTAATATTGTTTTAGACTTTTCCTGAAATTTTCAGATTTTTCTAAGGTGTTTTGCTATTTTTCTTAATTTAAATTAGTTTTTAAGCATTTTTAAATAGTATTTAATACAAAAAATTAAGAAAAGCTTATAAAAAATAATTTTTCATTTTTATTAAGTTTAGATAAATATAAAAAGCCAAAAAAGTATTTTTCCATATTTTTCTTAGTTAAATTTGTATTTTTAGATAATTTAAATAGTTTTAAATAGTATTTAATTCCTAAAAAATAGAAAAATAATCAGAAAAATACAAAAATAGTTTTGAAAATTCTAGTTTGTTATTTTAGACTTTTCCATTTCATAATTTTATTTTTCTAGCTTTATTTCCTAATTTCTTGTATTTTAGGTAATTATTAAATAGTTAAAAATAGTTTTTAATTAATAATAATTAATTAAATAGTTGTAAAAATAATTTTCTTTTTCTAAATATTTTCTTTTATCATTAGGTTTGTAAAAATGTATTTTTCATATCCGTAGGTATTTTCCTTCTTTATTTTCACGTTTTATTTTGTACGTTTACGTAATTTTTATTTAAACGTAAGTTTTAGGTTTTAAACGTTCATCACTTTAAATATAGTGATAGCGTTTATTTAATATCTTTTATCTTTTTAATTTTCTTAATTTGTATTTAAGTCGCTTTATTTTATAACATTTTTCAGTAGTGTAATATTCAATCCAAATCCTTTCCGATCACTATCCTTAGTGATCATTCTATCGTCTGATCAAGTGTTTGCACACCATTGAGTCTCCGTGGGACTTAACGACCCGGGAATTCACTATATTCTCTGGACTTCATTGTATTTGTGTTTTAAGCGGTTTTAAGCTTCTTACGGTCGGCCATTCACAAGTGGCCGGCTTGTGTGAGGTAGCTTGACTGTTTTCAGCACGGATCAGTACAACAACTAGTGTTTACATATTGGGTTAAACATATACTTAAACTAAGTATACTAAAATGGGTAAAAACTAAGTGTATGCTAAAATGGGTAAATACAAGTATATACTAAATGGGTAAATACTAGCAAATGGTTTTGACCCATCTATGGTTTTATATATACCACTTAACCAAGTTCATTATATCTAGAAAGAAAACCATGGATCAACCCATAACCCATGACCCATGACCCATAACCAAAAATACCCATGGGCAAAGAGGAGCGGACCACGGATCCCTAGCCTTGTGCTAGCCGGATCCCTTGTGGTAGGGATTCGTGGGATCCGGGGAACAAAAGAGAATTTCCTCTATAAATAGAGAGCCATTTCTTCCTCTCTACACATGGTTTTACACACATACTTTCTCAAAGTATTCTAACCCTCTAACCTCAGATCTAAGTGATCTATGTAGTTTGTCTTTTATTTTTGTGTGATCTACTAGGTTCCTCTTAAAGGAGAGATCACCACTTCTTGAAGACGTGCAAGCTCAAGTCTATGAGTTGCCATGCTTCGTCATTATCAAGACTACTAAGGTTCTCTTGGTGATAGTTCTTCCTTTCTCCATAGATGTTAGGTTGAAGGCATTAGTGAAGAATGCCGAAAGTGTCAAGATGAAAGCATTAGTGAAAGGTGCTCATCATCCGTGTCAAAGCATTAGTGAAGGATGCTAAAGGTGTCAAGACGAAGGCATTAATGAAGGATGCCAAGCGTTGTGTCAAAGGCATTAGTGAAGGATGTCAAAGAATCAAATCAAGTAGCATTTGGGAAGAATGCCTAGGTCGTATAATCGATGAGGTGCATCGTTATACATATATGTATTTATTTATCTTCAAGGATGGTGATATCCTTGATGGTGTTGTAACAAGGAGAAGATCTCCTTAAGATTAGGTGTTGTGTCGTGAAGGGTAGTAGTTCCTCCATAGTAATGGAACTAGGTGCTGTTAGGAATTAGAAATTCCCGGTATTAAAGAGTCGGTCACCTCAAGTATATGTAATCTTTAGAATGCTCGTAGTCATAGTTATATTTAGTTAAGTAGTATTTAGTTAAGTAACACCGTGGAGGACGGGGGTCCTTTACCACATTGTATGCACGATCCACGACCCGTTGTGTGGCGTTTTATGTAAGACTATAAATACTCTCTACCTCCCAAGGTAGAGAGTTGGAGCTCATAATAATATTTTTCACTTTCTCTCACTAAGTTCCCTAAACCTCTAACTTTCTCTCTCTAGAATTCCACTTATACGCCCACTTGTGTTAATGGTTTGATGTGTTTGTGAAATCAAATATCCATCAATTGGTATCAAGAGCCATGGTTAGATCATATCTTACACATCTTTGGATTTCTAGTGGTTTTTAGGTGGTTTTTGAGTTTGAAAAAGTTTAGTGGTTTTTGCATCATTTGGGTGATTTCTTGTGTTAAAGTTTGGATTTTGTTAGTACTTTTATGTTTAGAATCATCACAAGTGTGTAGGTTTTCATTTGGTAAGCTTGAATCATCTTGGTTGGGTTGTTTTTGGATTGAAAAGTGATGTTTATGTGGTTTTTCTAGCTAGCGACTTAACTCACGGATTACTTTCTTCGTAGCGACTTGCTTTACAAATTTGTAGCGAGTTACATTTTTAGACCTAGCGACTTAGATCTAGCGATTTACAGTACAAGTAGTGGACTCTCCACTACGGGTAGCGACTTGGTGGTAGCGACTTGGTCAGTAGCGAGTTGCTCTTTAGCGACTTGTATCTTTAGCTTTGACTTGAGTAGCAATTCTTGTGCCAAAATTTTGCTAACGACTTGAGGCTTAGCGAGTTACTACTTAGCGACTTGCATTTGTCTAGCGACTTGGGACTCTAGCGACTTAGTGGTGTAGCTTAATTAAGTGTTAGCGAATTGGTGCATTATCTTCTAGCGACTTGGGTGATTGTTTACGGTTTTCTCTTGATTTAGTAAAATCCCGTGAAAGAATCTATTTCGCGGTTTAATCATAGAGTTATAAAATCCCGTATAATCTGTTAACATGTCTACCAACGCTCCTACTATCATCTCCATTTGTTCGAGAGATGTTCAAGCAGTACCGGTCAGATACTCGTCCACCCATGCTTGACAGAATCGACTACGATTCTTGGGCTCAACGAATCGATTGTATGCTGCCTTGGAAAGGAATATGGTGTCAACATTCTCAAATCCATTGATGAAGGACCATATCGAGTTGAGACGACTAGAGACATACTTGATACTAATGAAGATGGTACTCCTGTTTACGGAATGGACACACCTAAAATGTATGATGAGCTTGATGATAAGGAGAAAAAGAGATTCGATGCAGATATCATGGCTTCAAACATTGTTCTTCAAGGTCTTCCTAAAGACATCTACAAGCTGATCAATCATAACACCACGATGCAAAGGCAGTTTGGGATAATGTTAAGATGCTTCTCTCAAGTTCAGAATTAACTATGGAAGACAGAGAATCCCAACTCTATGACGAATTTGAACACTTCAAGATGAAACCAGATGAGAGTGTCTATGAGTACTATGTGAGATTTCATAAGTTAGTGAATGACATGAGGAACATCGGAATGACTATGCCTAACATTCAGCTGAACTCAAAATTTGTGAACAACATGAATCCCGAATGGCACAAGTTTGTCACCGCTGTGAAGCTCACTAAAGGATTGAAGAATACAAACTATGAGCAACTCTATGCCTTCCTCCTTCGGAATGAGAGACATGCTATGTTTGAAAAATTGATTCTCAATCAGTTCAAAACCAACCAGGGGGAGACAAGCTCGTCTAATGACTCAACCGCCTTCTACTCAAACATCGGAATCACAACCAAAGCATCACAAGTCATACCCTTGGGTAATGGTAATCACAAACTCATTCCCGATCCTATGTTCAAACAAGCTGATGCTGATGCACACGTGGGTAACTTCATTAATCAACTAGCTCTTCAGATTAGTCAAAACATGAATTCTCTCCCACAAACCAACAACAACCTCGAACAGACATCTAACCCACACAATCAAGCCACCTGTTAAAGATGGAAGGATCGTGGTGCAACCAGGTTCAGGAAAGACAATATGATCGGGAAGAGGTGGAGCTGGTAGAGGTTATGTTGGCAATCGAATCGAAGGAAGGAATGGTAACCAAGGTCAAGCTAAGCCAATCAAATGTTATAACGGTGGTGGTGAGGGACACATTGCAAGGAACTGCACATCTCCAAAGCGTCCACAGAATGTTGATTACTTGGAGATAAGATGCTTGCTGTACAAGCTCGGGACAATGGTGCTGCTTTGGATGAAGAGGAATTGTTGTTTCTAGCTGAGGGCAATGCCAAGACCTATGATGCTGATGTGGATGAGCAGCCTATTCAGGAGATAGGTCACAATCATCAGAATGCCTTTCAAGTCGTTGATTGTGATGCATACGACTCTGATGTGGATGATGGACCTACGCACACACAATTTTTATGGCTAGCATTTCTCCAATGGTTTCTCCCAAGGTCTCTTCTTCACCACTAGCTGGCCCATCCCAAGACAAACTCATCTCGGAGGTATTAAAACTATACGATGATGCTGATGTGCAAAAGATGCATGACAAAGTACAATCAACTGAAACTATTGAATCAAATGTTGAAAATATGGGTAATATCAATATTGTCCCATATGATCAATATGTGAAACAAAGTGAAAGTGAAGGTGTACCAAGTGATGCATCTTCTGCAATCAACAATGACTATGTTTTTGATGAATACACTGCATGTGCCCCTGATGATTCTGTAATTTCGGAACTAAATGCCTATAAAGAACGTGTTGCTATTTATGAACAACGTGCTAAATTTGAGTTGACCACTCGTGAGCAGAAAATGGATGACCAAGTGCGTACAATCATTAGAAAAAGTAATTTTAGAGAAGAAGTATTGAAACAAGAATTAAATTCCTTGCAAGAAAAACTTTCTAAAACGGCTAAGCAAAAACAAGAACTTCAAGAAAATGTGAAAATGCTTAAGCAAGAATTTAATGCAAAGGAATCAAAACTCTTGAGAGATTTTTCTAATCTGAAAACTTTGAAAAACAAACTTGAAAACAAGTTGTACATACAAGGAAACACCATTCAGATTGCTCACATGGTCACTAAACATAGAGTTCTAAGCGATAAGCATAGTGTTCCCATTATAGATAAACCCAACCTGAGTACGGAAAGATAGCAAAAGCAGCTCAAAGTGTGATCTATGATGGCAATGAGATTCTTAAACCTAGACAGAAACCTAGTTGCGTTGAGTGCACTGAGGAAGATAAGAAATCAGATGAAGTCACTAGGGAAAGGATGAACAAAAAATTAGATGATCCTAAATGCAAAGAGAAAAAATAATTATCACTCCCCATGACTACAAAAAGGAAAACTGGATTTCCTTGAACATGTTTAAGCCTCGGACATTGTTGACTCCCGAACAAGTTTTCTGGAAAAAGGATTTAGATAAGCGAAAGCTGAAAATATTGTTGAAACAAACCCTCCCCTATGGAAAATGCCTAGAGCGTCTGTGTATCCTCCTAATACACCAATGCATCTTGTTCCTAGAACAATTGCCACTAAAAGCAAGACCTTAATTAGCCAATATGTTATATTTCAACTATTTGTTGATTTTGAGAAAACTTGCAAGAAAAGGATCACACCCATTGGTATAACGGAAGGAGAAAGGGGTTTTGAGCAAATGAAAGAATGTTATTTAACGGAGGTCATGCCTTTCTTTAAACTTCTAAAAGATCACTTTGAGAGTCTTAAAAGGGGATAAACGATATCAAGGGAATGTAAAAGGAATTTGATGCAATGGTAGTTGAAGTTAGTGATTATGAGCGTGCACTAAAATATAATGAGATTGAGAGGAAGAACTTGCATACCTTAAATGAGACTCTTATTACTGAATGTGTTGCTCAAGATATTTTTCACGCTTCAAATTGCTCTATTAATGCTTCCAAATTTCATGAACTATCTGTGGCCTGAAAGTCTCCCATGATCGTGTCATTGAGCTTGAAAAACTAATTCTGAACTAAACGAGAAAATTGAACCGGATGATCACGACAATTTGGTTAAACATTTTTCTAAACTGGAAGTTGAGCATTTTAATTTACAACTAAAATATCAACATCTTAAAGAAAATGTTCAAAACTTCAAATATCAAGACATCTTTAGATGCTCCAGAGTTTGATGCAGTTTTTCAAATTAACAAAGCGTGATGAATGATTCAAGCTCATTGTAATACGATCAGAAAGTTGAAAGCCCAAATCTCTCAATTAAAGGGTCAAACGAACAATATGACAGGCTCCCAAATGCCTCCTCCTTTAGATTCTCGAAATTCTCAAACTTTTCATCTTCAAAACTTAGTTGATGCCTTACAAAAGGAAAACGAGAGTTTTCTAGAAGAAAATGAAAAAGTTAAACGACATTTTAAAGAGTTATATGATTCAATAAAAGTCACCCGTGACCAAAACAACGAAAAAATAACGTCTTTACAAAAGGAAATTGAGAATCTGAGAAGTCAGGAAATGGGAAACTGCCACTTGTTTTCAATAAGAATGTTGTTTCAAAGTCACCCTTAGACTGCAAATACTCTGTGACAGTTAAATATATTCCTCCTCATCTTAGGAATAATGAACATGCTTTTCATGAATACTGTGCTCACCTTAAGGATAGTCTAGAATGTCTCCGTGAGATTGTCGAAGAGGATTTCATTAACAAACCTCTTGATAGTGAAATTAGGTTTGCTTGCCTCCAGGCCAAACGATCTCAAGAGTTGCTAGAATGTGTAATTGCAACATGTCCCAAATCCTTAACCTTAGGTGCAAAAGGCAAAGCTGTGATGCCTTGTTCTATGCCTAGTGCCAAGCAGGAAATCCGTTCTATGCCCAGTCTTAAGAAAGGAAACACTAATGTGCCTTCAAGTAGTTCAGATTCGAGATATGTTAGTGCTAAGAAAGTGAACTTTAGTGTGCCTGCAAAAAAGCTCAAATCACAGTCTTAAGAAAGTATACACTAATGTGCCTTCTAGTACTTGAGATCCTTGCACATCAAGTTCGGGAATGCAAAAATTAGATCAACCAACTAATGTTCCCATTCCCTCTACAGAGTAATCGGTGACTTTAAGGCGAGCAGGTCAAAGTCTCAAGACAATACAAGGAATGATAGGACCTTGCAAGCTAAGAATGTGCATTGGAAGAGAGTAGAAGACCAATCTAGGAACTTTAAGCTTGAGTTGAATAAAACGAATCGTGTTGATTCTAGTATTAGCCTTAGGCGTCCTGTAATTAATTCGAATTCTGATACTATTTGCAAACCTTGTAATGATGTGCTTGAATTCGTTGCTAATCATGAATGTGGTGTGAATGCTTTGTCTAATGTTGTCAAATGCCAGTTAAAATTGTTAATGCTAATAATCGTGCAAATAAGGCAAAAAGGCAAAAACGAAAGATTGTTAGAAAGCAGTGGAAACCCACAGGAAGAACTTTTATAAAGATAGGTTATTATTGGATACCTTTTGGCCATAAGAATAATCGGTTTGTTCTCAAACTGCTAAGATTATGCCCACTAGAAAATGGATGCCTATTGGTAGAACTATTCCCTTAAGAAGTGAACATACTTTGAATAGGTCAAATACGACACCAAGACATTGCATCTATTCCCAATGATTCCATTGCTTCTACGATATGGATGTTTCGTTTCGATGTGGGTGTTCCAATCATTGTTGCTAACCAAGTGGAACCCATTCTTGCATGGGGATCCCAATTATCCAGTTATCCATTCTTGTCGTGTTCAACACTGCAGATCGTTCAAATCGTTCGTGGTACCTGGACTCGTGTTCCAAGCATATGACTAGAGACCGGTCGCAGCTCATGAACTTCGTGAGCAAATTCATCGGGACTGTTAGATTTGGTAATGATCATTTCGGTGCAATTATGGGTTATGGTGATTATGTTGTTGGTGATAGTGTTATCTCTAGAGTATACTATGTGGAAGGTCTTGGTCATAATCGTTCTCTGTTGGTCAATTCTGTGATTCTGATCTAGAAGTAGCCTTCAGAAAACATACATGTTTTGTTAGAGAACTTGATGGTAAGGAACTTTTAAAAGGAACTCGTGGTTCAAATCTTTACACCATCTCTATCGATGATATGATGAAGTCTTCTCCAATTTGCTTGTTGTCAAAGGCTTCAAAAACAAAGTCATGGTTATGGCATCGACGTCTCAATCACTTGAACTTCGGCACCATCAATGATCTCTCCGGAAAGGACTTAGTTGTAGGTTTACCTCGACTAAAGTATGAAAAGGATCATCTTTGTTCAACATGTCAATTGGGAAAAAGCAAGAAGTATGCCCATAAACCCAAACCTACTAACTCTGTCACGGAAGTTCTTCATACAATTCATATGGATTTATGTGGACCAATGAGAGTGCAGAATATCTTTGGGAAGAAATATGTGTTAGTTGTAGTTGATGATTACTCTAGATTCACCTGGGTCAAGTTCTTAAGGACAAAGGATGAAACTCGATATCATCATCAAACTCATCAAACAGTGCAGGAGTTCGACTTAACAAAACCGGTAATTATCCGACGGACAATGGAACTGAGTTTGTTAACAAACAACTTAGTGAATTTTATGAAAGCATTGGAATCAACCATCAAAGAAGTGTTCCACGAACTCCTCAACAGAACGGTGTAGTTGAAAGAAGAAATCGAACTCTTGTAGAAGCCGCTAGAACAATGCTTGATTTACTCAAAGTTCCAATGTTTCTCTGAAGCTATTGCCACTGCATGCTACACACAAAATCGTTCCCTGATTCACACTCTTCATGGAAAGACACCATATGAACTTGTCCACAACAGAAAACCTAATCTCTCTTTCCTTCGTGTGTTTGGTGCATTGTGTTATCCAACTAATGAGGGTCAAGACTTAGGAAAACTTAGGGCTAAAGCTGACATTGGAGTATTTGTAGGATATGCACCAAACAAAAAGGGATACCGAATCTATAACAAAAGAACCCGAAATATCATGGAAACAATTCACGTTACGTTTGATGAGTTGACCGGTCAAATGGCTCCTGGACACTTCACTCGGACCCGCACTTCAAAATCTGTCCCATTGGTTCATCCCTTGTTCCAAACTCTTCTCAAGAAACTCCATATGTACCTCCATCCGAAGATGATTTAAAGAAATTGTTTGATCCTATGTTTGATGAACTTTATGATTCAATTACTAATGAGGTGTTGATCCCTACAACAGAGGATGCTCATATTCCTGTGAATGAAGTCAATCCTCCAGTCTCAATATCTTTAAGTCAAGAAGCACCTGCTGCAGATCCTTCAGTCTCATCAACAAATCATCATTCTTCAAATGTACATCATGGAAATGTTTCTGGCATCAATGATGAAGTTAATCCCTTTGCTACTCGTGAAGATGCTCCATTTGAAAACATATTTGCTCACAATCATCATCGAACCATCTTCTTCGAGGAGACATCGACTCAGCTACCTCAGTCCCTCAACAACTACCACATGAACACCTCAGAAAATGGACTCACGATCATCCATTAGACAACATCATTGGAAATCCCTCTCGTCCGGTATCAACCCGGAAACAACTTGCAACCGATGCCTTATGGTGCTTCTTCAACTCCGTACTATCTAAGATCGAACCAAAAGATGTTAAAACCGCCATGAATGAAGATAGTTGGTTCAATGCCATGCAAGATGAAATTCATGAGTTTGATCGACTTGATGTATGGGAGTTAGTACCGCCTCAGATTGTGCTATGATTATAACTCTTAAATGGATCTTCAAAGTGAAACTTGATGAGCATGGTGATGTGTTGAAGAACAAGGCTCGATTAGTTGCTAAAGGATACCGTCAAGAGGAGGGTATAGACTTTGAAGAATCTTTTGCTCCTGTTGCTCGAATCGAGGCAAACAGAATCTTTCTGGCTAATGCTGCTAGTAAGAACATGGTAGTCTATCAGATGGATGTGAAAGCGGCATTTGAGCGGAGATCTTAAAGAAGTCGTCTACGTCAGCCAACCCGAAGGATTTGTGAATCAAGAGCATCCTACTCACGTTTATCGTCTGAAGAAGGCTCTTTACGGTTTAAAGCAAGCTCCAAGGGCATGGTATGATACACTGTCAAAGTTTCTTCTATCAACTGGATTCAGCAAAGGAGCAATTGATCCTACATTGTTCACCGAAAGTCGGCAAACATTTAACTTATGTTCAAATTTATGTTGATGATATTATTTTTGCCTCGACAGACCCAATGGAATGTGATCGTTTTCAAATGAAATGAGTTCAAAGTTTCAAATGTCAATGATGGGACAAATGTCATTTTTCTTGGGATTACAAATTTCTCAAAGTCCCGGAGGCATTTTCATAAATCAATCTAAATATGCAAATGAGATTTTAAAGAAATTTGGATTTGATTCAAGTGACCTTGTTGACACCCCCATGATTGATCGAACCAAACTAGATGAGGACCACTCGGGGATCATGATTGACCAAACGAAATATCGTAGTATGATTGGATCCCGATGTACCTCGCTAGTAGACCGGACATCTTGTTCGCGTTTGCATGTGTGCTAGATACCAAGCTAAGACTACTAAAAAGCACCTTGAAGCGGTTAAACGGGTCTTCGGTATCTCCAAGGAACCATCAATATGGGACTTTGGTACCCGAAGGACACCGGTATGTCACTAACGGCCTATGCAGATGCTGATCATGCAGGTTGTCAAGATACTCGTCGAAGTACGTCTGGAGGTGCTCAGGTTTTGGGTGATAAGCTTGTGAGTTGGTCTTCAAAGAAGCAAATGAGTACTTCTATTTCCTCTACAGAAGCTGAATACATAGCCATGTCATCTTGTTGTGCTCAAATCTTATGGATGAGATCTCAATTATCGACTATGGCTTTATTCAACAAAATCCCTCTGCTCTTGTGATAATAAAAGTGATATTGCTCTCTCATGCAACAACGTTCAACACTCAAGAGCAAAGCATATCGACATTCGACATCATTTCATCAGGGAACAAGTGGAAAAGGTGTGGTGGAACTCTATTTTGTGAGGTCTGAATATCAGTTAGCTGATATCTTCACCAAAGCTCTTCCAAGAGAACATTTTGAGTTTATTCTTCCACGACTTGGCTTGAAAAGCCTTCAACCGGAAACACTCAAACGTCTTCAGGAGGAAGACGAGGAGTAAAGGTCTATCTTCATCTATCTCTTGTAAATATTTATTCAAAAAAAAAAATTGAAAATTTAGAAAAATCTTCAAAAAAAAATATTGTCTTTTTGTCATGTTTCTCTCGATTCGATAATATCTACGGTCTTGTTGTTGTCATTCAAAGAATGACACGGGACTTTAGATGTTGTTCGAATTAAAAAAAAAAATCAAAAAATTAAAAAATTTTTTGAGAGAAAGAAAACAATGGTTTATTGTCATTTCAGTGCAAGATAACCGCTTTTCAAAGAAAGAACAGAGCCATACTTTATCATGTTTTCAAAATTCCATGCTCGGATTCTATAAACATTTATCTATTGAAAACTAACCTGCTTTGAAAAATAACTCAGTCTCTATTTTTGATAATCATCAGGACTTATTTGTCAAAATATCAATCTCTCAATCAACAACCTATGTCATTGATTGAGGGGGAGAATGATTTCAATTAAATTAAAAGTTATTTGGCATTCAATTGTTTTCAAAAGATATTCATGCATGTTTT
>OU343222.1:162629512-162771296 GCA_910596185.1 Chrysanthemum makinoi | reverse complement strand
AGCCGTTTAACCGCTTCAAGGTGCTTTTTGGTAGGCTTATCCTGATATCTAGCACACATGCAAACAGCGAACAGAATGTCTAGTCTACTGGCTGTGAGGTACATCAGGGATCCGATCATACTACGATATTTTGTTTGGTCTACCATGATCCCTGAGTGGTCCTCATCCAGTTTAGTACGCTCTATCATGGGAGTGTCAACAGGGTCACTAGAATCAAATCCAAATTTCTTTAAAATCTCATTTGCATATTTAGATTGATTTATAAAAATGCCTCTGGGACTTTGTGAAATTTGTAATCCCAGGAAAAATGACATTTGTCCCATCATTAACATTTGAAATTTGGAACCCATTTCATTTGAAAACCGATCACATTCATTGGGGTCGGTCGAGGAAAAATAATATCATCAACATATATTTGAACGTGAATTAAATGTTTGCCTGACTTTCTGGTGAACAATGTAGGATCAACTGCTCATTTGCTGAATCCAGTAGATAGAAGAAACTTTGATAGCGTATCATACCAAGCGCTTGGAGCTTGCTTCAAACCGTAAAGAGCCTTCTTCAAACGATAGACGTGCGTAGGATGCTCTGGATTCACAAACCCTTCAGGTTGGCTGACGTATACGACTTCTTTAAGATCTCCGTTAAGAAAGGTCGTCTTTACATCCATCTGATAAACTACCATGTTCTTACTTGCAGCATTAGCCAAGAAGATTCTGATTGCCTCGAAACGAGCAACAGGAGCAAATGATTCTTCAAAGTCAATACCATCCTCTTGACGGTATCCTTTTGCAACCAATCGAGCCTTGTTCTTTAAAAGATCACCATGCTCATCAAGTTTCACTTTGAAGATCCACTTTAGAGCAATGATCATAGCACAATCTGGAGCAGGTACTAATTCCCATACATCTAGTCGATCAAACTCATGAATTTCTTCTTGCATGGCATTGAACCAGCTGTTTTCATTCATGGCAGTTTTAACATCTTTTGGTTCGACCTTAGAGAGTATGGAGTTGAAGAAGCACCATAAGGCATCGGTTGCAAGTTGTTTCCGTGTGGATACTGGCCGAGAAGGGTTTCCAATGATGTTGTCCAATGGATGATCATGTGTCCACTTTCTAAGGTGTTCATGTGGTTGTATTTGAGGAACTGACGTAGCAGAGTCGATATCTCCTGATGAAGATGGTTCTGATGATGATTCAGGAGCAAATATGTTTTCAAACGGAGCATCTTCGGGAGTAGCAAAGGGATTAACTTCATCATGGGTGCCAGAAACAATTCCATGATGTACATTCGATGATTGATGATTTGTTTATGAGACAGAGTGATCAGCAGCAGGCGCTTCTTGACTTAATGATATTGAAACTGAAGGGTTGACTTCATTGACAGGGATAGGAGCAGCCTCTGTTGATGGAATTGACATTTCATTAGCATTTGGATCATAGTGTTCATCAAACATTGGATCAAACAATTTCTTTAAATAATCTTCTGATGGAGGTACATAAGGAGTTGCTGGAGAGGGATTAGAGACAAGAGTAGAGCTGATAGGACTACTTAATGAAGGTTGAGATGCGGGTCCAGAACTAGATTATCCTAGAGCCAATTTCCCGGACAGCTCATCGAACGTGGCGTGAGTAGTTTCCATGATATCTCGAGTTCTTTTGTTGTAGATTCGGTAACCCTTCTTGTTAGATGCATAACCTACAAAAACTCCAATTTCCGCCTTAGCTCTTAATTTACCTAAATCTTGACCGTCATTCGTTGGGTAGCACAAAGCACCAAACACACGAAGGTAGGAGAGATCAGGTTTTCGTTTATGGACAAGTTCATATGGAGTTTTTCCATGAGAGGTATGTATAAGGGAACGATTTTAGGTGTAGCAAGCAGTGGCAATGGCTTCAGCCCATAGAAACATTGGAACCTTTGCATAAATTAGCATTGTTCTTGCGGCTTCCACAAGAGTTCGATTTCGTCTTTCAACTACAACGTTCTGTTGAGGAGTTCGTGGAACACTTCTTTGATGACTGATCCCAACACTTTCATAAAATTGAATTAAGTCTTTGTTAACAAACTCTGTGCCATTGTCAGTTCGAACAATTCTAACGGTATTGTTGAGTTGAACCTGAAGCTGTTTGATAAGTTTGATGATGACATCTGGAGTTTCATCCTTTGTCCTTAAAAACTGTACCCAAGTAAATCGAGAGTAGTCATCAACAATGAATAGAATGTATTTCTTCCCATTTATCGTTCGCACTCTCATTGGTCCGCACAGATCCATATGAAGGGTATGAAGAACTTCCATTACGGAGTTTGTGGGTTTTGGTTTATGGGCATATTTCGTGCTTTTTCCCAATTGGCACGCTGAACAAAGATGATCTTTTTCATACTTTAATCTGGGTAATCCTCTTACTAAGTCCTTTCTGGAAAGATTGTTTATGGTACCAAAGTTCAAGTGATTGAGACGACGGTGCCATAGCCATGAATTAGTTTTGGAAGCCTTTGACAGCAAGCAGAGGGGTGAAGATTTCATCATATCTTTGATAGAGATGGTGTATAGGTTTGAACCACGAGTTCCTCTGAGAAGTTCCACACCATCAAGTTCTCTAACAAAGCAAGTATGTTTTCTGAAGGCCACTTCTAAATCTGAGTCACAAAATTGTCCGACAGAAAATAGATTATGTCCAAGACCTTCAACATAATATACCCAGGAAATCACACTATTTCCAACCACGTAATCTCCATAACCCATAATAGCACCAAAATGATCGTTTCCGAATCTCACAGTTCCGATGAATTTACTCACGAAGTTCATGAGCCGCGACCGGTCTCCAGTCATATGCTTGGAACAGCCTGAGTCCAAGTACCACAGAACGATTTGAACGATCTGCAGTTGAACACAGACAAGAATGGATAACTGGATAATTGGGATCCCCATGTAAGAATGGGTTCCATTTGGTTAGTAACAGTGATTGGAACACCCACATCAGAGGTAGAAACAATGGACTCATTAGAAATAGATGCAGTGCTAGTGTCTGTATTTGACCTATTCAAAGTATGTTCGCTTCTTAAGGGAATAGTTCTACCAGTAGGCATCCATTTTCTAGTGGGCATTGACTTAGCAAATTTAGGGCAAAACTCATTAACCTTACGCCCAGTAGGTATCCATTGATAACCTATATTACTAAATTTCCCTCCTGTGGGTTTCCACTATTTTCTAACTTTATTTCGCCTTTGCCTTTTAGCCTTCTTAGCTTGATTTTTTGCATTAACAGTTTTAACAGGGCATTTGACAGCATTAGACAAAACATTCACACCACATTCATGATTAGTAACAGAAATCAAGCAGTCATCATTACATGGTTTGCGAATAGTAGCAGAATTCGAATTAATTATAGTACGCTTATAGCTAATACTAGAATCAACACGATTCGTTTTATTCAACTCAAACTTAATATTCCTAGGGTGATCTTCTACTCTCTTACAATGCACATTCTTAGCTTGCGAGGTCCTATCTTGCTTGGTATTGCCTGGAGGCTTTGACCCGCTTGCTTTTATGTCACTGATTACTCCTGTAGAGGGAATTATGGGAACATTAGTTGGTTGATCTACTTTTTGCATTCCTGAACTAGACGTGCAGGGATCTGAACTACTTGAAGGCACATTAGTGTTCACTTTCTTAAAACTGGGCATAGAATGGTTTGTATGCTTGGCACTAGTCATAGAACAAGGCGTCACAGCTTTACCTTTCGCACCTGAGGATTTAGGACATGTTGCTATTAAACATTCTAGCAACTCTTGAGATCATTTGGCCTGAATACAAGCAAACCTAATTTCTCTATCAAGAGGCTTATTTATGAAATCCTCTTCCACAATCTCACGGAGACATTCTAGACTATCCTTAAGGTGAGCACAATAGTTATGAAACACAAGTTCATTATTCCTAAGATGAGGAGGAATGTATTTAACAGTCACAGTATATTTGCAGTCTGAGGATGACTTTGATGCAACATTCTCATTAAAGACAAGTGGCAGTTTCCCTTTTTCCTGACTCCTCAGATTCTCATTTTCTTTTTGTAAAGACGTTATTTTTTCGTTGTTTTTATCACGAGTGACTTTCATTGAATCATATAACTCTTTAAAGTGTCGTTTAACTTTTTCATTTTCTTCTAGAAAACTCTCGTTTTCTTTTTGTAAAGCATTAACCAAGTTTTGAAGATGAAAAGTTTGAGAATACTGAGAATCTAAAGGAGGAGGCATTTGGGAGACAGTCACATTGTTCTTTTCACCCTTTAATTGAGAAATTTGGGCTTTCAACTTTCTGATCGCGTTACAATGAGCTTGAATCTGTTCGTCACGTTTGTTTATCTGAAAAACTGCATCAAACTCTGGAACATCTGAGGATGTCTTGATATTTGAGGTTTTGAAATTTTCTTTAAGATGTTGATATTTTAGTCGTAAATCAAAATGTTCAACTTCTAGTTTAGAAAGATGTTTTACCAAATTATCGTGATCATCCTGATCAATTTTCTCATTTAGTTCTGAGTTTTTGTTTTCAAGCTCAATGACACGATCATGGGAAACTTTTAATGCAATAGATAATTCATGAAATCGAGAAGCAGTAATAGAGTGCTTAGCAACAGTATAAAACACATCTTGAGCAACACAACTCGAAATCAAATTCTCATTTAATATGTGCAAGTTCTTTCTTTCAACTTCATTATATTTGAGTTCCTGTTCATAATCATTGACCTCAATTATCACTGCATCAAATTCATTTTCCATTTCTTTAATATCTGAATTTATCCCCTTTTGAAGACTCTCAAATTGACCTTCTAATTGTTTAAAGAAAGGCATGACCTCAGTTAAATAGCATTCTTTAGTTTGCTCAAAACCCCTTTCCCCCTCAG
Organism: Chrysanthemum makinoi; assembly: GCA_910596185.1. Taxonomy (NCBI): domain Eukaryota; kingdom Viridiplantae; phylum Streptophyta; class Magnoliopsida; order Asterales; family Asteraceae; genus Chrysanthemum; species Chrysanthemum makinoi. Next base: position 162,766,389 of record OU343222.1, on the reverse strand, counting down.
TTATCCCAGTAGGTGTGATTCTCTTCTTACACATTTTCTCAAAATCAACAAACAGCTGATAAACAACATACAGGCTGATTAAGGTCTTGCTATTAGTGGCAATAGATCTAGGAACTAAATGCATTGGTGTATTAGGAGGATACACAGTTGCTTTAGGGAATTTCCTACAAGGGGGATTCTTTTCAACAAGATTTTCAGCTTTTTGCATATCCATATCCTTTTTCCAGAACACTTGTTCAGGGGTCAATAGAGTCTGAGGCTTAAACTTGTTTAAGGATATCCAATTTTCCTTAGTGTAATCATGGGGTTTGATTGTTATATTATTCATTTTACACTCAGGATCTTCTAGCTTCTTATTCAATTTTTCCCTAGTGACTTCATCTGATTTCTTATCTTCCTCAGTGCACTCAGCGCAACTAGGTTTCTGTCTAGGCTTAAGGATTTCATTACCATCATAAAGTATCTTATGAGCAGCTCTAGCCTTTTTAATGACCTCTGGATTTGGTTCCTCAACAAGGGGAATGCTATGCTTATCGCTTAAGACTCTATGCTTAGTGATCAAGTGAGCAGTCTGAATGGTATTCCCTTGTACGTACAGCTTATTTTCAAGCTTGTTTTTCAAAGTTTTTAGATTAGAAAAATCATTCAAAAGTTTTGATTCCTTAGCATTGAATTCTTGCTTAAGCATTTTAACATTTTCTTGAAGTTCTTGTTTTTGCTTAGCTGTTTTAGAAAGTTTTTCTTGTAAGGAGTTTAACTCTTGTTTTAATACTTCTTCTCTAAAATTACTTTTTCTAATAATTGTACGCATTTGGTCATCCATTTCCTGCTCACGGGTGGTTAACTCAAACTTAGCACGTTGTTCATAAATAGCAATTTGTTCTTTATAGGCATTCAGTTCAGAGGTTACAGAATCATCAGGGGCACATGCAGTATATTCATCAAAGACATAATCATCATTGACTGCAAAAGATGCATTACTTGGTACAATCTCACTTTCACTTTGCTTCACATATTGATCATATGGGACAATATTACTATTACCCTCATCATCAATATCTGATTCATAAGTTTCAAGAGACTGTACTTTATTATGCATCTTTTGCTCATCAACATCATCATATAGTTTTAATACCTCTGAAATGATTGAATCTTTGAATGGGCCAGCCTGTTGTGGTGGAGAGACCTTTGGAGAGACCATAGGTGAGATGCTAGCTATGAAGATTGTTTGGGCAGTAGGTTCATCATCGACGTCAGAGTCAAATGCATCACAGTCAGCTACTTGAAAGGCATTTTGATGATTATGACCTATCTCCTGAATTGGCTGTTCATCAACATCAGCATCATAGGTTCGGGCATTTCCCTCAGCAAGAAACAACAACTCCTATTCATCCAAAGCGGCTCCATTATCCTGAGCTTGCACAAGCAACATCTTGTCTCTGAAGTATTCTGCATTCTGTGGACGTTTTGGAGATGTGCAGTTCCTAGCAATATGTCCCTCACCACCACAGTTGTAGCATTTGATCGGCTTTGCTTGTCCTTGGTTCCCATTCCTTCCCCTATTCTGATTTGCCACATATCCTCTATCAACTCCAGCATTCCATAACCTGCTCCAACCATCCCTTGTTCGTATCGTCTTCCTTGAAGTGGTTGCCCCATAACCTTTCCATCTCTGACAACAGCATGATTGTGTAGATTGGATGCAGTTCTGATCTCATTGTTAGTGTGAAGACTGTTGGTATGTGGACTAAGGGTCAAGTTTTGTTTAACCATAAGAGCCAGTTGATTAATGAAGTGTCCCATAACTGCATCAGCATCCGCTTGCTTGAACCTCGGATCAGGAATGAGTTTGTGATTACCATTACCTGTGGGTATGACTTGAGAGGCTTTGGTAGTAATACCAACATTGGTGTAGAAGGCAGTTGAGTCATTTGACGAACTGGTTTCTCCCTGCTTAGATTTGAATTGATCAAGAATCCTTTTTTCAAACATAGCATGTCTCTCATTTTGAAGAAGAAAGGCATACAGTTGCTCATAGTTTGTATTCTTCAATCCTTTGGTTAGCTTCACAACGGTGACAAATTTGTGCCATTCGGGATTCATGTTATTCACAAACTTTGAGTTCAGCTGAATGTTTGGCATGGTCATTTTGATGTTCCTCATGTCATTCACAAGCTTATGGAATCTCACGTAGTACTCATAGATACTCTCTTCTAGTTTCATCTTGAAGTGTTCAAATTCATCATACAGCTGTGATTCTCTGTCTTCCTTAGTTAATTCAGATCCTGAGAGAAGCATTTTGACATTATCCCAAACAGCCTTCGCTTCAGTGTTGTGATTGATAAGCTTGTAGATGTCTTTTGGAAGACCCTGAAGTATAATGTTTGAAGCCCTGATATCAGCATCGAATCTCTTTTTCTCCTTATCACTGAGCTCATCATACGTCTTTGGTCTATCCAATCCAAAGATCATGGTTCCATCTGCAGCAGTATCAATTATGTCTCTTGTAGTCTCAATCTGATACGGTCCTTCATCAATAGATTTGAGAATGTTGACCCCATTTTCCTTTTCAAGACAGTACAATCTGATTCGTTGAGCCCAAGAGTCGTAGTCAGTTCTGTCAAGCATGGGTGGACGAGTATCTGAACCAGCTGCTTGAACATCCTCAGCAACAGTGGAGATGATTGTAGGTACGTTGGTAGACATGTTAACAGATTACACGGGATTTTATAACTCTATGATTAAACCGGGAAATAGATTCTTTCACGGGATTTTACTAAATCAAGAGAAAACCGTATTACAAACAGAAATCAACCAAGTCGCTAAGAGTTCTTGAACCAAGTCGCTAAGCCCAAGTCGTTGGACACAAGTCGCTACACAGTCAAGTCGCTAAATAGCAACTCGCTAAGATCCAAGTCGCTAAGAATTATGACAACAAATCGCTAAGCACCAAGTCGCTAGACACAGTTAAGTTGCTAAAGAACAACTCGCTAAGATCCAAGTCGCTAGTATCAAGTCGCTAGCAATTTACACTACAACTCGCTAACAATTTCTGAAGCAAGTCGCTAACCTCACCAAGTCGCTAGCCGTAGTGGAGAATCCACTAACTTGTACTATTTGTCGGCTTGTCTCAATAGACAAGTCGCTAGGCTCAAGTCGCTAACAACTAACACTGTAACTCGCTAACTTTTACTGAAGCAAGTCGCTACGATGAAAAACACAACGAGAACCAAGTCGCTAGCAAGAAAAACTTCAAAAACACACTTTTCAATCCAAAACAAGCTCAACCACAGTGATTCAAGCTTACCAAATCAAAACCCAAGCACTTACAATGATTCTAAACACAAAAGTACACCCAAAATTCAAACTTTAACACTAGAAATGATCCAAATGATGCAAAAACCACTAAACTTTTTCAAACTCAAAAACCATCTAAAACCACTAGAAATCCAAGGATATGTAAGAGAGATGATCAAACCATGGCTCTTGATACCAATTGTTGCATATTGGATTTCACAAACACATCATATCATAAACACAAGTAGGCGTACAAGATGAGGTTTTAGAGAGAGAAAGAGTTAGAGGTTTGGGAACTTAGTGAGAGAAAATGAAAGTATTATTATGAGCTCCAACTCTCTACCTTGGGAGGTAGAGAGTATTTATAGTCTTACACAAATCGCCACCTACGGGCTGTGGATCAGGCATACAGTGGGTAAAGACCCGTCCGTCCTCCACGGTGTTACTTAACTAAATACTACTTAACATTAAATAATCTATGACTACGAGCTTTCTAACGATTACATATACTTGAGGTGACCGACTCTTTAATGACTGGATTTACTAAATCCTAACACTTCCATTTTCTTAATCACAGTTCATATTTGTTAGTGTGGGTAGGCATTTTTGGATGGTCTTATAATTTGAAACGAGTAAATAGGTGCACGTCGCGTTGTAGCGGGACTTATTTGTTCTCAACGTGTGCCTTTTTTTAAGCAAAATTTTTTTCTTTTGTATTCTCAGTTAGGATATTCGTTTTTTGTAGTGAATGTAATTTGCCTCTTTTTCATTGTGCATTTTTGTACTACTAATTTTTTTGGATTTTCGCTTTTGGTTTTGCATTGTATGTTACGTGTTTTTTTTCTTCTTTAAACTGGTTACATTTTTGTTATATAATTTTTTTAGTTATATGTTTTTGTAATATATTTAGAGTGAGTCATAAAATGTTGCACTAATTTTTTGGATTTTAAAATAGAAGGCCGTTGTTTTGTTATGGACTTTGGGCTTGTGCACTTATAAGACTAGCTTAACATAACTAATCACCTATTAGCTTATACAAGTCCTTAAACCCATTACTTAAGCTAAATAATCTATTACATTTTCTATGACAAGATACAAGGTTCCTATAAGTAGAATGACCATCACTTTTATAATCCTAACAAATAACTATGCAGGCTATAAAAAATCGCAACAAGCTAAGTTTCAAATGTTAGTGTCAGGTATTGATACTTAATTAGTTTCAAGATAATTTCTTGAATCGTATGTTAGGGTAGCACAAAGCTCGTATTTGGATAAGACAAGAAAACACTCTTATTCTGGCACAAGAAATACAACAAAACACACATATCTTGTTAGTTTTCGTATGTTCAAATGAAACAAAAATTCTGTTATTTATGAGATTGACAATTATGGTGGTTCGTGGTAATTGGCGGGGAACAAACAGTCATGTCTTTTGGCAAACAGATATATCGTTTGGATTTTGGCGGGAAAATCTGGTGACTTGTTTGGTGTACAAATAACATTTGGGTATTTTATTAGCAAAGTGACATTTAATACAATATGTCGAACCTATTTGGATGTGACAGTTACATGAAATTCGTATTGGGAAAAGACTAGAAAACACTCTTATTGTGGCGCAATAAAAGAGCAAAACACAAAGATTTTGTTAGTTTACGTATGCCAACACGTAAAGTTATTTTCCTCAAATTTATCAAGTTTGTTAGTGTCGGCTATTAATAAATCAATGGGTGCGGGTTCTTGTAATCATGAAAGACCAATCGAAGGACACCTGCAGCCTTACCTTTAGAAAGTAATTTTCACAGACCGGTCTAATGGCTAATATAGGCTAATATAAGAGAGGTAAATTGTGTAACACCATGATTAAAATTAAGGAGACAAGGACATGCTTTGATCATGGTTGATAATTGGGAGTTTGTGACTTCTTTCGGTCAATATGACTGATATTTCACTATTTGATTCATAGCCAAACATCTTTACTATATGTGAAGTATATGTCGCTAATCTTTTAATAAAACGGTAGAGATCACTTGTGAATTATTAGACCTTTGCTTCATCTCATAAACGACACAAACGCCCAAAATTTACATATAAATTGTATACTACATTCACAGAAATCAGTCCATCACTATAACACTTATATAGATACATGTTTATAATCATATACATATGTCTATCTACTATCTAGGTCCTGAAAGTCTCATATCAGATAAATAAGCATCGCTATTGCCATCTGAAGGCCCTGATGAAGTGCCATATTCGCTGAACGATCTATACAAGCTTGAATAGAACCCGGTTTGACCACCCACGGGTGCTGGAGGAACCGTGCACAACCCTTCAAGCATTTGCACCACTTTAGTCATTGAAGGCCTTAAACTCATATCATCTTGTATGCACCACAGCGCCACACGAGTTGCCACCTTGACACGTTCATCATTCTCGTCTACTTTCATTTTCTTGTCCAAATGTATTTCAACTTTACCTTCTTCCATCATCTTAAAAGCGTAGTTTTTTTTGCCACTAATGATTTCAAGTAACACCATCCCGTAGCTATAGACGTCACTCTTTTCTGAGATTGCGTAGTTTGTAATCCATTCAGGAGCAAGGTACCCTCGAGTGCCTCTTAACGTGGTGAACACATGACTTTGTTCTCGTGTCATAAGCTTGGCCAACCCGAAATCAGATACTTTTGCTAAAAAGTTGTCATCTAATAACACATTTTCAGGCTTTATATCACAATGAACAATCTTCACATCACAATCTTCGTGAAGGTAGGCGAGTCCTTTAGCTGTACCAATCGCTATATTGTATCTTGTATCCCAATCCAGTAAAAACTCACCAAAAATCCATCTATCTAAGGATCCATTTGCCATGTATTCGTAAACAAGGAGACGATGTTTTCCTTCTGCACAAAAACCTTTGAGTTTCACCAAATGGTGGTGATGGATGCTACCAATCATGCTTACTTCTGCTCGAAACTCTTTCTTCCCTTGACCAATTCCTTCTAGCCGTTTGACGGCTACTTGAGCTCCATCTTTTAGGACCCCTTGGTAGACTGAACCGAACCCACCTTGGCCTAGCTTGGTGGTGAAGCCATTAGTTGCTTCTTGAAGATTTTTGTAGGTGAATCGTACAGGCATCCCGGATATGTTTTCCAAGAACATATCCTCTTCAGATATTTCATCAAGAGCTTCACTCGATTCGTACTTCTTCTTATTCTTGTGATAGCGAAGTCCCATTATTACTAGTCCAAGAATCACAAACACTGCCACTAAGACTATAACAACCACTATAATCACCACTTTTTTCGATTGTTTCTTGTTTTTTTGGTCCTGAGAAGCGCCAGATTGTATCACAGAAACCTTGATGTATGATTCAATACTCACACCATTTTTAGCATTTTCGAAACTCCCAATCTGATCAAACATATAACAGCTTCCAGACTTGTTATCAAAAAACATAGCCAAACAAGTGCAGTTGTTCAAACACGACGATTTGCAACCATGTAAGTCTGTATTAGAATCAGGCGAAACAAACCCAAGTGCAAAATAGCTAAGATTGTCTCCTGCACTAACAAGACTTGATAACTCTTTCGACTTGTTACATAAAGATTCGTTTTTTGGTTTGCAGTTAACTTGAGCTAACCCCGAAGGACACTGACAAGTATTCCCATTTTGACAAACAAAATACGACGAACAAGCTTGTGGTCTGCTGCAAGAATCCTCAGGTATTTGAATCTTACCAGCGCTTTCAGCTTCAAGATTATAAAACTTAACAAAACCATCGTCTTCTAAAACCGCAACCCATGTATCATTAGCATCAGATTCATCTGCAAACACAAATTGCCATAAAAAGACTTTGCTTTCATCATAAAACCGCCACGAGTTACCTTCAATGGTGGCAGAATCAGTATCTCCACCACCTTTGTTAATGATTCTCCTCTTGTCTCTCCCCATAGACCAATACGGCTGTGGGTTCTTGTAATCAACATACAATATCGAATCCCCCTTCTTTATATCTAACGAAAAAGTTAAATTATTTTTAACATTGCTAACAAGCTTCATCCCTTTTATAAAATCTTGATTAGGCATAAGTGTATTTGTAGGATGACTAAAGCTTTGCCAAACAATACTACCGTCACTTTTAACCAAAACCAAGTTCCCCGAATCATGCAACTCCATAGCAGAAACATCACTTTTCGCAGTATTCGTAGACCAAACAGCTGTCCCATTTCTTTGTAACTTAGCATTCCCATCATCACCAAACGTAAATCTATCAGAATTCCCTATTGGAAAATCGCGATTTGCAGACCAAATGATCCTTGAAGTACTTATATGAATAACAACCAAACTAAATGAAATTACATCACTATTGGTATCAAAACCAAACCCAAAACCCGAAGTATTCGACACAAGAAAAATCCCATTATTATCAACAAACTCCATTGGTGAGCCTTGGAATCCAAGGTTCACTTTAGCTACTCTTCTTACACTTGATATGCATGGTTGAGGTAACAACAAAAAGAACCATGAAAACACCATCAATATGTAAAATTCTTTAAAACCCATGTTTATTTTCACATAAAGATGTAAACTTAGTTGCTTTTTTAGAAAAAGTAGAATATTATTTTTTTCTTGTTTCGTGATGAAGGTAATATATGAATTATGAAGGTGTGATGGAAGCAGAGTATACAGTGTGAGATATGAAAAATGAATAAAGGGTTTTTATTTTTTGAATTGAATTAAGGAGGCCCAGTTGAACTCAAGTCAATATATTAATGGTAGTATTTGAAGTTGGTTGTAAAAAAAAAGGGCAAAAATTGTGTACTGAAACCTATGAAACACGCATATAAGAAGCAGGTTGCCAGCTTTAAGGAAAGACAAAAGAGAGAAGATGATAAAGATGTTTTTTATTTTTTTATTATTTTTATTTTGAGAAAGAGTCAATTCGGAGGTGTTTGCTGAATTTAGCGGGGTTTGGACTTTCAACCCATTCACAACTGACAAATGACAAAACATGGCTAATCATTAATCTTAAACTACGATTAAAAGTCGGGGTAAGATACACCGGCACCCCATAAAATAAAATACAAGGCAGGCACCCCATACGCCATGGGCTCCCATCCGTACGCTGCATGTACCTCCTTTTTTTTTTTTTTTAATTAATTATGTAGTATTTATTTTGTGTGGTATATTTAATTTGTGTAGTATTTTTATATGTATAGTGTATTTATTTGTGTGGTATATTTAATTTGTGTAGTGTCTTTATATGTATAGTGTATTTATTTGTGTAATGTTTTTATATGTAGAGTATTTATTTGTGTATTGTTTTCATTTAATTAAACAATAACAATAAAACATTAGACATTAAAACATTAAACAAGTACAACAACAAATGTTTTCAATATTACAACGAAATCTACTCCACATGAAAATTATTAATGTCATCTATAAGCTCATAGAGTATTCCACTCGACTGACATGCGTGATCAACTAGATTTCTTGACAATTCCAGTGATGCCTCCAACGTCTTTATTCTTGCCTTCAACAAATTGTTTTGAGCCAATAGCATGTTGATCTTTTATCTTTAGTTTCGCAGTTTGAGCACTGCATTGAAGAAGAGGCTTGACCAAAGTACTTTTGTTGAAATATTTTCTTCCACGTGAAGTATCGACACCCATAGTCTTCAGTCCCTGGCTGTTACATGATGAAACAATTATAAGAAATGTATTCTAAACAAACAAGTTATTGATATATTTACGTAAATAAGCAAACGTTTAATTATTTACCTTTGATAAAGGACATGCATAATACTTCTGACCACAAGTTTTGGGCTTGTGAGATGTTCTTTCAATTATAAAACCGCGTCGACAACGACACAAGAAAGGATTTTCTTGTTGCATCTGGCCAAAAGAATTTGTATAATTATTCACAACATAAATCAGTAATATCATGGTTCACAAAATTAGAAGCTTCGAATACATAAATAACCAATCTTGTTATAGATTAATAGTTGATACATGGTTCACAAAATCACAATATAACTAGAAACTAAGATCAATCACGCCCGAGGCGTAGTCGCTCCAATGATGCTTCCATCTGTCTCACACGAAACTCTAACTCTGAAATGCGTCTCCTCAATCCGGCAATCTCTCGCTCGTACTCGTCAACGCGAGACGGCTGTAACAAAAGATGAGGAAGAACCAGAGGACGGTGTATAAAATTGTCCTCATCTGCAGCTGGAGATATAGCTGGAGAGGGAGGCACATAAGATGGAAAAGAAGACACATAATCTGGACTCTCAACACGAGCGGGTGTGTTGTTGACACAATGAATGTCCCTCCACTGAATGTCATCCGATTCCTGTAACAAAAGATGAGGAAGAACCGGAGCAGGAGCAGAAATCTGTAACAAAAGATGACGAGTCGTTTACTATAAATCAGTAATCGTCTATACATGTTTTGTCATTTACAATATAAATCAGTAATCGTCTATACATGTTTTGTCATTTACAATATAAATCAGTAATCGTCTATACATGTTTTGTCATTTACAATATAAATCAATAATCGTTTTCTACGTCTGTCTAAACATGCTCTGTCGTTGAGTAAACATATGTGCCCATCTCGCGGTCACGTCATTTCTGAACCATATCAATTGTGGGTGATTATACGGGAGTGGTGAGTTTTCATCAAGAACCATACCTCTTGTGTGTCAAATGGTGACCCAGACATGGTTGTTTGTTGGTGTTGTTGTTGCTTTTTGTTGTTGCTTTCTGCTTGTTTGGTGCTGTTGATGTTGTTGTGTTGTAGCTTTCTGTTGGTGTTGATGGTGTTGTGGTGTTATTGCTTTCTGCTAGCTTATGAGACTTTGTGTAGTTTGTGTTGTAGCTTTCTTTGTTGGTGTTGTGGTGATGTTGCTTTCATGTGGCATTATAAGCCTGTGCCTGCTATACTGGTACCCCTTTGAGAATCTTTGTTACTATCTTGTGAATGCCTGCTATGCTGCTTGCAGGTTGAGAATCTTTGTTACTTTGATGTTGAAAACGTGTAACTTGTGAATATTGTTGAACTTGTGAGGCTTGTGTCCTTGTGCAGTTTGAGACTTGTGAGACTTTGTGCAGTTGTGAGACTTGTGCAGTTGTGAGACTTGTGCAGTTTTGGACTTGTGAGACTTGTGCAGTTCCTGTGAACTAGTGACATTGTGCAGTTCCTATGAAATTGTGACTTTGTGCAGTTGTGACTTAAAATTTTCCGAGGCGATGATGATAAAAACCTTCGGGTTTGAGCCTAACAATTTTCCGAGGCGATGATGAAAACCGAATGGACGGCAAAGTGAGATAAAATCACACTTTTGCAACGTTCGAACTAAGCCTCAAAAATTTTCCGACTACGTTTTTTTTTTTTAAGTTTTAAAACTGATTCAAAAAAAATAAAAAAATAAAAAATAAAAAAATAAAAAATAAAAAACTTGTAAAAAACTTTATCATTCTAAAAACTTGTAAAGAAGTTATAAAGAGAGAAAGAAATCAGTCTTTACTTGTAAAAAAGAAAAACAAAGTGTAAAAGTAAAAAAACTTGTAAAAAAGTTACAAAAAAAAAACTTGTAAAAGTAAAAAGAAAAACAAAGTGACAAAACCACAACATAAAACACCCCAAGCAGATGTGGGGGGATTATTTTACAAAGTGGCACGGAAACCAATGCACCTAATCATTGGGTGAGAGAGATAAACAGCAAACACCCCCTATTATATTTCTAGGGGTGCCTGCGTAACATGACCCTTAAAAGTCATGTGTTTTAATGGTACTCTTGTTATTTGAGAAAATTTTCAATTAATGATTGTGAGTTTAAATCTATATTATCATGTACTAGCAGGGTACCCGCGCGTTGTAGCGGCGGGTACCCTGAAATAAAAATTTTCGGTGAATCATGTATTTTAGTTTATTATGCTCATAAATTTACAGATATCAATAATTTCATGTAACATATTTTTAATCCTGAACTAAGAAATTTATTTTGTCTTTTTGAGTTTTTTAAAGCGATTCGTATAACATGAGCCCGTTTGGCCCATGCCCGTTCGGGCTCGAGCCCATTTGGCCCATTTGTATAATGTGCTTTATTATTTGTATTAGTGACATGTAATGCAGGAATTGTGTTTAAGTTGGTTGTACAATATGTTTGATAATTTGTATTTCTTATGTAAGGGGTGTTTTAATAACTGCATTAATTGTATTTATTGACCACATTAATAGCATTAAAGAGGTGTTTTGTCTTTTTAATATGTTGTATACTATGCTTATTTGGTTGTAAGTCTGAAAATGATGTGCTTTCAAGTGTTGTACATCATGCTCAATTTGTTGCAAGTCTGAAAGTCTGAATTTTTTTAGGAGAGAGATGCATCCGTGTATTATAAGTAGTAGAGATAGAGTTGAGATCAATATAGATCTCATATTTACCATAGATCCAATAAATCAATCTTACCCATCTATTTTTAATCAAAGTTAATAAAAAACCATTTTCCACATTTTTTTAAAAATAACATATCTTGCAAACGGTAAATCTTCAAAGTATAAAAAATACATCATCGCGACGAGAATTAAATTATCTTTCTATTAATGTGCACTTTTCTATATTTTCGACATTTTTTTTTTTAAATTCCGCCCAGAAAAATCATATATGATTCGTAAAATTATATATGATTTTCAAAAATCATATAGAATTTTTAAAAATCGAATCATATAAGATTTTAACAAATCATATATGATTTTTACAAATCATATATTATTTTCAAAAATCATATATGATTTGTAAAAATTCGAATCATATATGATTTTCACAAATCATATATGATTTTTCTGGGCCGAAATTTTGAAAAAAAAATCGTAAAAAATATATAGTAGTGCATATCTATAGAAAGATAATTTAATTCTCGTCGCGATTGTATGATTTTTATCGCGTAACAATTAACGGTTTGCGAGATATTTAATTTTAAAAAAAATGTGAAAGTTTATTTATTTTTTAAAAATGAATGGCTATTATTGGTTCATTTGATCTATGGTAAATTTGAGATATATATTGAACTTTTGCCATTATATATATTGTAAGATGGTCCGTTGGCGTTTTTATATAAAAAATAACCGAAAAGAGTATTCATTTCATTCCGAAGAAGTGAGCATCTATTTATACAATTAAACCTATGTTTATTTATACAAAAAGATTGTAAATTATGGGTTCTTTTATGAAGGTGTGATGGAAACAAAGTATATAGTGTGAGATATGAAAAATGAATGAAGGGTTTTCATTTTTGCATTGAATTAAGGAGGCCCGGTTGAAGTCAAGTCTAAGATATTAATGGTGGTATACTGCTATTGAATTTGGTAAAAAAAAAACTGTGTGCTGAAACCTATGAAAATCTCTATATAAAGAGCATTGATTGTCATGCCTAATTCATGTGCTTAATTATATGCTTAATTTTATGTGGCATTATTTTATTGGTGACAGTAGATGGACCCGCTTCATCACAAACCAATAAAACACTTTCACATCCTTTTAGGCCTAAAATTAGGCACACATTTAGTCCTCCAAATCATTTTCCATAAGATTATAAGGAAGACAGAGAGAAGATGATAAAGATTTTTTTTTTTTTGGAGAAAGAGTGAATTTGGAGGTGTTTGCTAAACTAGTCAAACAAAGAGGAACATGGGCTTGGACTTTCAACACATTCAAAGGACAAATGACAAAACATGGCTGTCATTAACCTTAAAGGCTTAAACTACAAAAACAGTACTTCTTTCACTCAGGAGGGTGTGGCCGACGCTCCACGTCATCATCCGACTTCAATTCTCTTTTATACTACTTTTACGACGCCTCTTCTTCTTTCCTCTATTTTTTTTTAGTTTCATATATATATCCGATTTAATAATGACATATAGGATAAAGATAAAATAAAAATATAAATATCCGTAAAAAGATAAATAGATTTTTTTTTCAAAAAAGTTTTTCGAAAAATTCTCAAAAATTCCACAAGATCGGGTATGATGATGCATGAAAAAGTTGTGAAAAACTTTTTTCTAAAAGTGAATATTTTTTCCGAAAAAAAATTATAAAAAAACACGTTTGCGCATTAAATTATTATTTTTTGCATCAAAAATTGGTTTTTGCACCGAACTTTTTTTGACTTTTTTCATCAAAATAACATTGCGCATCTAACTAAAACAAGTTGAAAACTTTGTGCATCAAAATTTTTTTACGCATCAAAATTCGTTTTTTGTACATTAAAAAAAACGTATCAAAACTCAAAATTATAAAAAATATTTTCGCAAAAGTTTTATGTACCAACATACCCGATCTTGTGGAATTTTTTTGGAATGGAGAATTTAAAAAAATATATATTTTTATTATTTTTACGGATATTTGTCTTTTTATTTTAACTTTACCCGTGACATATATATCCAATTCAAACATCACATTTGCCATATTGAATGGAGATCTATTGGAAAGTTTGATAAAATTAAAAAGTGTAGAAAGTCATTCATATTGTGACATGTCCCCAACTCTAATTTATACATAAAATTCGGGTAAATTGGTCTTTTGACTCGTTTGTTCTTTTTCCACCTCAAATTTCAAACGCACGTATCTCTTAAACGATAAATTTTTAGAAAAAACCGATTTCACCATAATTTATAAAATTTAATACTCTTTAATCTGGTATAAATTTTGTTAAAAATTTCGATTTTTTTTATGAGTGTTAATTTTCTTTATTTTTTGAGCATTTGCATCCCTATTTTTTACCCTCATAAATGTCGATTCGTGAAAAACTTAAAACATAAAAGTTATAGATTTTCGTTCACTCTTTACACAGATTTTTGAATCACTCGAATCCCATGTCATATGAGTAAGATATCACCCGTTAAAGATGACTTTTTACTCATATTTGTTGCACACAAGGTGTTTGATGAAATGTCTAACTTAGATTTTTAGTGTTAAAATTGCGTCAAATGCTCTAATTTTTTTACCACAACGCATTATTAATCATTTTATTAACGTAAGATTCAAAAAGTGGGGTTTTTAAACCGTTACTTTCTTAAAGAAATGTATGTTTTGTTCATCAGTTAATCTTTGTTCACCAGTTAGTCTTTGTTCATCAGTTAATCTTGTTCATTAGTTAGTATTGTTCATCAATTAGTCTTTGTTCATTAATAATCTTGTTCAAGACTGATGAGGTGATAGATAATATTAACTGATGAACAAGACATACTTCTGTTCATCAAAACGAGATTTTATTCATCACATGTCTTCCCATTTTACTTGTGTTCATCAATATAACCAGTTAGTTTTTATTCATTAGTTAACATTTTTCATCAGTTAGTATTAACTGATGAACAAGACATACTTCTGATGAACAAAAACTGATGAACAATATTTAATGATAAAAACATGATGAATAATAACTGACACTAACTGATGAACAAAAAAGAAATAACTGATGAACAAAAACATGATGAAAAACAATCGACACTAACTGATAAACGAAAACAAGTTGAAAAACAACCGACACTAACTGATGAACAAAATAACCTAATAATGAATTTTTATTATTTAGTCTTTTTCATCAGTATTTTTTAACAAACTAAATAAAATAGTAATATTCATTAGTTCATCAGTTATTTTTGATATTGTTCATCAGTTATTTTTGATAACGTTCATCAGTTATTTTTAATAATGTTCAGCAGTTATTTTTGATAGTATTCATCAGTTGTCTAAAAAAAATCGCAATGTCCATATGTTAGTTGTTCATCAGTTCATCGATTAGTCTTTTTCATCTGTTAGTATTGTTCATCAATAAAAAAAGTTATTCATCAGTTCTCTTAAATTTTGTTCCTCAATTTATCGGTATTCAAAAAAAATCATAATGTTCATCAGTTGTCGAAAAAAATCATAATGTTCATCAGTTATGGTCACACTGTTCATCAGTTTATCATTTGGTTGTTCATCAGTTCAAAATGAACAAAAAATTACAAAAATAACAAAAGATGTATTTTTGTATTCCAATTAGTGCATCTGAATGTACTTTTATAAGAAAAATATCTTTTAGGCATTTTATCAAACACTTTGTATGCACTAAATATGACTAAGACGTCAACATTAACGTGCAATATCTCACTCATATCATATCGGATTTGAGTGATTCTAATTTCTGGGTAAAGAATGGTCAAAAGCCTACAATTTTCATGTTTTACGTTTTGTAAAATTCGGTTTTTAAACTAGCCAAAATTATTGCCGAAAATGCCAAAAATTTCAAGAAAATCAACACCAACTAAAAAAGTTAGAAAAAAGGTTGAGATTTATATATCATAATGCATACCAAATTAAAAAGAGTTAAATTTTAAATTTTTTGGTGAAGTCGGTTTTTCATAAAGTTTTTCGTTTAAAACTTATTTACGTTTGAAGTTTTAGGGTGGAATAAAAAAATGAGTTAAAAGGACCAAAATGCCTCCTAACCGAATTTAGTAAGAAAAAAGGGAAGGATTGGGTGGGGGACACATGTCATTCAATGATAGGCTTTATAAACTTTTTAATTTTTTTCACTTTGCAAAGGATCTCAACTCTTGTCATATTTGCCCAATTTTATTATTAACTCAATTAATTGTAAACTTATACGCTTAATAATATAAAATCCATTCTCATCTTTACACACTCATTTCCTTTGTTAAATCAGATATTGCTTAATCCTATTAAAAAAAAAAACAAACTTTACGAATACACGAAAACATCAAAACACACTACGGGCCCAAGAAACATGAATAAACCTTAAAATGATACCCTATTAATTCAACTGACATCTTCACCTGTTTAATACCAATCAAACAAATGAAACCTACGTAAACTCGTCAAAACACAAAATTAAACAACATTATGCTACAAACAAAATACATAAATAACAACACATGAAACATGATCACCATAGATACACATAAACATCAAAATAACATATTATACATGTTCATCCAGGACATGATATATATTTGTTTTATAGATATTCAGATTGAATGTATAAGCAAATGAAATAGGCTGAATGATTATTCGAAATTACTAAGGGCATAATAGGCATTCAAGGATGTAAATTTACAATTAATTGAGTTTAAAATGAAATTGGGCAAATATGACAAATGTGATGTTTGAATTGGATATATATGTCATTATAACATTTAGGTGGGTAAATATGATATTAAAAGGTTTTAATTGAGTATATATGGAATTAACTTTTTTTTTTATCATTTAAAAATATATTGAGATTCTCTAAAATTAGTATGAACATTATCGGACATGTTTCCTCACAAAGAAAATTGTGCTGTCTACTGCGTGACCCGAACCTTCTTTTGTTTATGAAAAAACATGATCAGTTATGTTCCTACTAACTTGAGAGATTCATTATCCTTTAAAAATACCTTTAAAACACATATATCAACACATAATACACACAAAAGAAATGAAATCGTATTTTTCTTTCTTGGTTTATGTGTATTTTTATTACGGGCGTGGAGTGCCGCTCAAAAGAAACGCCGCAAGGAAGGAAATGGGGTTCTCGCAAGGGAAAGGCTTCCTCGTGAGTTTTCTGAAAGTGCACAATTCACCCTAAAGAAGTAAGCATGTTATTGTTTTAATTTTTCTCAAAATAAATAAAAATGATACGAGCACTTGTATGATGAACAATATTCTCTTTTGATAAGATAAATGTGGACTCAAAACCATTACAATCTTTTAATTTGATGACTCATTAAATCAATACTCTCTTTTATATATAACCACTTAATTTAATAAATATCCCCTAAACCTTGTTGCTAAATATGTTTACATTATTAATCTCTGAGATATTTTTTTTACATCGTTAGTCCCTGTTTTGTTTGCAATGTTAGTCTTTGAGTTATTTTTCTTACACTTTTTATCTTTAAAATATCAAATATAATTAATTAAGATAATTTTTATTAGTGATATAATATTTTCTGAAGGATTATTTTTAAATATTTCAAAGATGTAGTATTTCTCAAGACATGTAACATATTGGTTTTCACAAACACACAATCATACAATAATATGGGTCGAATAGAATGAGTTTTAGAGAGAGAAAGTGGAAGAGAGTTGAGAACTTTAGTGAGACAAAGAAAAATGTATTATGAAAGCTCCAACCCTTTGCCTTGCTAGGCAAAGGGTATTTATAGGTTCTTACAAGACACGCCTCCTACGGGCTGTGGATCAGGCATATAGTGGGTAAAGACTCGTCCGTCCTCCACGGTGTTACTTAACAAACTACTTACTAACACTAAATAACTACGACTACGAGTTTTCTAATGAATACATATACTTGAGGTGACCGACTCTTTAACTATAGGATTTTCTAAATCCTAACAATCTCCCCCTAAGGGAGGTCACCTCAATTACATCAATTACAAACATATATTACATTTTTGTGTTCTTGGATTCTTGATTAAGTTCTTTGCTTCGTAGCCAGTAGTCTTTGATTCTTCAAGTTCCGCATGTTTGGTTCTTTCAAGTGGAGGTCTTTAACTGATCCACGTGATGATGAGTTTTGAGCCAGCATTGAGATCATCAACCACCATAAATCTCTGACTCATCCTTTGACGTGTTGCCATCATGTGAAGTTGTGACTTTTTGACCGACATGCTCACATTCTGGATCATGATATCTTCTCATCAGAGTTGCAGAAGCTTTTGTTAATTCATGATATTTGCAGCAGCGTAGCAGAAGCATGGAGTGAAAATATCAGAGTCACTTGATGAATATATGCACTTATCATGATTTCTTTGAGATGAACGTGATGTGTGAGCATGCGGCTATGGATTGACGCCCCAATTCTGATCAGCTGCAACCATCGGGTATTCCTGTAAACAACAGTTAGCAATAAAGAGCATGAAAGTGTCTTTGATCACTTTCGTTGAATAGGTTGCAAGAACCACGGTTCCCCGTTGATCAGTACAAGTACTGCCTGTGATCATGTATAATTCCGAAGAATCTCCTTGACAGGGTTTCGCAGCTGCTCTAGCCGTTCTCAAACCGGAACGTCTCAAAGAAGACAACACGGAGTGAGTAAACCAGCAAATGGAGATTTACTGATTGATTAAAAATGATTTGAAAAACAATCGCGTATTGCTTGAAGAAAGAATTTTGCAATACGAAGAAGGTTTTATATGAGAAATCAAATTTCAATCATTAATACCCTTTTGATTTTGAAAACATAATACACGATCGATGTGCTAGAGAAAGGAATTTTGAGCCTAACGACCGGTTTTTCAAAGGTATCCGTCAATCCGTTTCCTGAACCAGGATTGATTCAAGTGTGAATCGCCCCATCGTTTCTGTCCAGTTGTCACATGGTTGATCTATTGAATAGATCTCACATGCCACCCACCAAGAGCTTGTTTGATGTTGGCTCTAGAAGGCTTTCCATCTTCATTGTGAATATGTTAACATATCACTCAGATGTTCTGGCAATACCACAAGGATAATGCGTAGGACTCTTAAAATATATTCTCACTTTCCACATTGTGTGAAATAGTGAGTCTTCATTGATTGTGTCCTAATGAGATTTATTGATGATCTCTTGGCTCTAGACTCAATAGTGCACTTTGGTTTCCTATGCCGGAGACTAGGGAGAGGGTCTCCTTCTTCAATATCAACAATCTCTAAGAGAAAGTCGATAGATCATGTAGGTTCTCCGTGAGAATGAAACAAGTCCTTTTAAGAGGTACTTGAGTAGCTTGGGAAGTTTAGTGCAGTGCGTCACTGGGTCCATGACATCTTGTCTTCAATACCAGTGTTACCTTAGTAACCACCAGTAGCATATGAATTGAACCCGGTTTCTGCCCTAAGGTTGAATTATTAGAGGGTTATTTCTTTTCACCCTCTTCTCATTCATTTCTTTTTCATTCTTCAACCCCTTCAGTGCTTACCGAGACTTCATTACTAGAACCTTGTTGGGTTTATTCCAGTTCTAGCTCTATCTCAGTCCGCACTATTCCCATTTCTCACTTTTCTCCTTTTTCATCACACCTAAGGACTTTTACACTATCTGTTAGGAATTGGAAATTCTATTGTGAAGCATCGGTCACCCCATGTATAATCTAGCTTAAGTTAGCTCGTAGACATATAATTTATTATGTTAGTTGTTAGTCAGTTATTAGCTTAGTTTAGTCTAGTGCAACACCGTGGAGGAAGGACGGGTCTTTACCCATTGTATGCCTGATCCACAGCCCGTAGGAGGGCGTTTTAGTTTGTATAAATAGCCCTCTCCCCACAAGGGAGAGGGTTGAATGTTCATTTGGAATCTAACCTTCCATGTGTTTTTCTCTCACTAGAACATCTCCCTTTCTCTCTCTAAAACTTATATACGCCTCACTTGTTTGTGCTTTGATGTGATTATGAAATCCTATATCTTACAATTGGTATCAAGAGCCATGGTTTGATCACTCATCTTTCATGCTCTTTGTTTTGGTGGATTTCATAAGGTTTTTGGGGTTTTAAGTGTTTAGGAGAGTTTGAATCATTTGGACAATTTCTAGTGTTAAAGTTTGAATTTTGATTGTACTTTTGTGTTTAGGATCATCATATGTGTTTAGGTTTTGAATTGGAAAGCTTAAATCATTGTGGTTTGGTCGCTTTTGATTGATAAAGTGGGTATTTGTGAAATGTGTACAAAGCGTGTTGAGACTCGTAGTTGAGTTTCTTGGATGCGAGTTGCTTCTTCATTAGAAGTGAGTTGGTATAAGCGACTTGGCTACTTAGCGAGTTGACTATTTATGCGACTTGGATTCTAAGCGAGTTATTTCTTTAAGCGACTTGAGTTCTAAAGTGACTTGGCTATTAAGCGAGTTATCTTAAGCGACTTGGTGGTTAAGCGAGCTGTCTCTGTATGCGACTTGGTTATTAAGCGAGTTGTCTCTTTAAGCGACTTGACTTTTTAAGCGACTTGTTTCTTTAAGCGAGTTGATTGTGTAGCGAGTTGATACTAAAGCGAGTTGGCTATTTAGCGACTTGTCTATTGAGACTTTTTACTTCTTTTTGCTACGCTTTACGGTTGTTCTTTTGATTTTGTAAAATCCCGTGAAAGAATCTATTTCCCGGTTTAATCAAAGAATTATAAAATCCCGTAAAGTCCGACATTCATGGCTTACTCTACTGATCCAGTAATCTCTAATGTGCTCAAACTATATGACTCAGTGGACTGCAGACAAAGTATGTACTACTCAAAATGCTTGACCTTAACAGATTCAACCAATGATGATCTAAACCCTTCACACTTTGAGTCCAACCCAAATGAACCTCAGCAGCAATTACATATTGAATGCAGTATTGAACCTTATTTACTGCTTCATTCTCATATCTCACAAGTTTTATCCACATCCATGAATCGAACATGCAGTGCCCTTTTACGTCAGGACTTACCTTCACTAAAGAAAACATTGTTACTATACCTTGAACAATTGAAGAACCAACTCATCAATGGGAAAATAATAAAAAATGATTCCATGGCTGTACTTCAGATGATTCACAACCAATTCCAACCATTTATCAACGAGGAATATTCCACAGATTTTGATCAACACTTGACGGGTATTTCCTTCAAAAAGCATATTGGAATGGAAATTCAGGAATTCATCAATACATTTATCCAACTCATGGATAATGTGGAGAAGTACATTGAGGAAGTTACACTGAATGATGATAAAGTAGATGAGTGTCAGGAGAAATTGAGAGATAGTTGTGATGAGTCGGGTATTGTATCAGTTGAAAAGTCGGGTGTTGCTGAATACAGAATATCAGAGACAACAACGAATGATGTAACCAGCTGCTCAGTAACTACGGTCACACAAGAAGTGGATGTTGTGATCAAAAAGTTGAACGAGTGTAGAGCACCATCAGTTGATTACTGCGATGAAATTGGAATGGCATCGAATGCTGTATCTGCTGACAATGAATGCAAAGAATCTGAAACTGAGGAGCCGGAAACTGTCAGAAATTCATTGACGCTTGATATGTGTCTAAATACACATATATTTTATATTATTTAAACCCACAAAAACGACCAAAAACACACAAATGACCATATAAATGTTACAAATATCATTGAAATGTGTTTTTATGTGATTCAGGTACAAAAAGATTGAAAATAAGTGAAAAGCATGCAAAGTTCACAAAACTGTCATTTTCAGTCCCTGGAGTATCACAAATTAACAAAACTAGTCCCTGAAAGTTTAAAATGTATGAAAAGTCAACTTTAGTCCTTGGATAATCAAACATGTTCACAAATAATCCCTGGATGAAAGTTTTCACAAATTGGCAACTTTTACCCCTCAAGTTTCAAAAATGGCAAAATTAGTCCCTGGGTATTTAAAAATGTAAACTTAACAAATAATACCCTTGTACTATTCATAATTTATAATTTGGAACCTTTTGATAACTTTTGGGAAATTTACAATTTCACCCTCTCAAAATCCAAAATTGACACAAATGGTCCTTAAAGTTTTAAAATGTTAAAAAATACAACTTTGGTCCTTGTGTTATTGTATATTTGGCAGGTTTGGTCCCTTGAAGATACTTTGGAAACTTTTTAAATCAGGCCCCTCAACTTTCAGAATATTACAAATACGGTCCTTGTGATAATCCAAAACCAAACGGACCCTTTTGTGTATTATTAACCCCAGCCAAACCCAAAAGACCCCTGTCAATATCCTGTGAACCCCCCATTTTGAACCCCCAGTCAAACCCAAGTAAACCCGCCTACACTGTTCATCTCCCTCACCCTCACCTGCAATCCCAAAACAAGTGGTATTCACCACCTTTCCACCTCACCCCCAGCTGTCTAACAACTCTCACCACCACCTCCTTCCACCTATACACATGCCTACAATGCATTTAATGCATTCCCACACCATCGACTTCACCTCACCTCACAATCCCCTATTTTTGTTACCCACTCTTCAACTTGACCTCTAAACCTATCCAACCATGTCCTTTCCACCTCCACAAGCAACCAAGAAGCATTAATTGCTCTAAAACTGCCCCAAGCAGCCTATAACACTTTTGGCGCCAAAAGTAGTTTAAACGGCTAAGATGAATTCAGAGCAATCAAAGGTCAAGATTGCAAGTGGGATTTAACTGGAATGCTAGTGGGAACTCAGAATGTTATAAAATAGAAGAGAAGGAAGAGAGAAGACTAACCTTGGGCTAGCCATTGTTCACGTAGTGTAATTTTAAAATGCTTTCTTTAAATTAAATGTCTTTTAATGTTTTAATGTTGTAATTCTCCTTAAATTAGTGTAATGAAACTTTATTTTCAGTTTAATTTCAAGTAATCTTTCAGTTTCAAGTTTTTCCTTAAATTACCTTTAAATTTCATGTTCTTTAAATTCATGTTGATTATGGTTGTTTATTGGACTCCATTAGCTCATGTAGGCTCTTGACAAAGCTCACTAAGGTTTTAGATACATAAAAAACAAGTTTAGTCTTCATAAATTCAGAAAACACTAAAAATCAAGAAAAAACAATGAAAATCCAAAAATAATGAAGTAATCTTGGTGAAACTGCATGGAGCAAGGTTAATTGTGGATTGCCTTTGGTTTAGAAGCTTTGTGGAAAGCCTTAGGATGTGTTCTGTTCCCAAGCCTTGGTTCTCAGTTTCAAGCAGGATTTCATTTGTAAGCCCTTTTTACTATTTTTTGCATTTTATTGTTCTAGTCTTTTATCTGCTTTAATTCTCATGTTTTCATGTTTATTTGATGTTGTTTAGTGTTATTTAAGTTCAATGTTAGTGGTTTGTTCATTAGATTCACTTGTGCTAAAAATTGGAAAATCACTCAGTTGAATTGCAAATTTGACACCTTTGTGTTTTCTGCTTGTGTGCTCGAAGTTTTATGCTCAATTGATCTTATTATGTGATAATATTATGTTTGGAATCAGGTTTATATTCAGATTCATTGAATACTTTGAAATTCATGTGACAAGTGAAAATCAAAGGGCTGTTTGGATTTGGTATGATTTAGGACCCCTGAGGTGGTTGATGTTGTTTATTTCTGTTCATCCATGACCCATTAGGCCATTTGAGGAAGTGACACTCCTTTAAGCTCAGTGGTAATGTGTAAATGGTCAAATTCATCTTCAATCCATCTCAGTGTCCACTGTGATAACTTTAGGTATCATAAATTAGATCTGCTGTCTAATCTGTGTTTAGGGTTGTGTGTATCATTGTTCCTGTTTGATGTATGATGCATAATGGTCATATAACTCAGTTCAACATCCAAATCCAGTCTTTATTTAGTTTATAGTCAAAATTGTTTTTAATCTTTCATAGATAGCTCACTGTTAGGATTTGAAATGCAAATTTCATCACAGTGATGCATAAATAGGTTATCTAGCTCTATTTCATGTTATTGTTGCTTAATATAACATATTAAGTCAGTAGATTAAGATCTAAATTCAGTTTAGTCAAACTTTAGTGTTCTTGTAAAAAGTCAAATTTTCACTTTTGTCATTTTTGAATAAACTTAATAATTTCATTGTGCCTTTGCTATTTAGTTTCTGTCTAAATGCTTTTAGGATGTTTTAGTTTTGTTGCTAATATTGCTTATTCTATTTTTGTTAATTTTTATATGTCAACCATTCACAAGTGGTTGACTTGTGTAATAAAAGATAGACCGTTTGGAGCAATCAAATTTTGGCGCCGCTGCCGGGGAGGTGTGCTGCGTATAACGTACTTGTGTTTTGTTGAAATATCTATCCCTGATATATATTATATATAATATCATATTTCAATTCCTAAAACAATATAAAACACAAAAATATTTTTCTTTTCTTTCTATATATATAAAAGATAAAAATACAAAAACATTTTCACTTTTCTGTTTATATTATAAAATCAAAAACCAAAAATATTCTCCTTACCTTACTATTCATAATTCTGTGAGTGGTGACCCCACTCCAATTTCTCATCCAGTCATTTCCCCATGAACCATTTAATTCGAGGTCGAGTCAAGCTAGCGACTCGGTTATCAAAAACTGTAGCTTCCTCATGAACCATTTAATTCGAGGTCGAGTCAAGCTAGCAACTCGGTAATCAAAAACAGTAGCATTTACTAAGGAGGGTAAGAAGATAGAAATACGGATGAACACCCATGTGGAATTCTTACCCCCTTCTACCACCTTAGTGTGGGGTAGATGCCCCACATGTTGTATATAGATCTAAAAAATGAATGAAAATTGTAAATAGTAAAAAAGAGAATAATTGTTGTGTTTTCTAAGCTTAGCTAGTAATGTTATCTTTTTACATTCAAGGATTCGGCATAATAGCCGGGACTTTGAATATTGAGGACAATATTCATTTCTAAGTGTGGATTGGAAATTCTGGCGAATTTGATCATAAATGTACCCTTTTAGTCCCTTTTTCCCCCAAAATGGCCAAATTAATTTTTTTTTAGTGGAAGTACTATGTACTAAACACAACAAATGGTAATCAGTCCACCATGTCTAACCCACATAAGGATTGGCTAATCCAGGAGCAACCGACTCTTGGTAAAGATATCTCAAATCCGTTTATGGCTGACAATTTGCCCAAAATTGTATGGTATTCGACTCACCATACCTTTAATTAGTGAAGAGTTGGCTAGCCCGCAAGTTTATGGCTTGTGGTAAAGGCAGTTGGAAAACCATAATTGGTAATCGACTCACCAAAGATAATATTGATAATTTATCTAAGAGTTGGCTAGTCCAGAAGCAAACGACTTCTGGTAAAGACAAATCAAAACCGTTGAAAGCTGGTGATTTGCTCAAAATCATTTGGTTATCATTGTACCAAGGTTCTTACTTGAACTGAAACAATTGGCTACTCCAGAAGTAATGGCTTTTGGTAAAGAGATTCAAATCCATTAAGTTTTCTCAAAAGATTGCTAGGGACTAGCAATAGTTTAGTGTGGGGGATTTGATATGTGTCTAAATACACATATATTTTATATTATTTAAACCCACAAAAACGACCAAAAACACACAAATGACCATATAAATGTTACAAATATCATTGAAATGTGTTTTTATGTGATTCAGGTACAAAAAGATTGAAAATAAGTGAAAAGCATGCAAAGTTCACAAAACTGTCATTTTCAGTCCCTGAAGTTTCACAAATTAACAAAACTAGTCCCTGAAAGTTTAAAATGTATGAAAAGTCAACTTTAGTCCTTGGATAATCAAACATGTTCACAAATAATCCCTGGATGAAAGTTTTCACAAATTGGCAACTTTTACCCCTCAAGTTTCAAAAATGGCAAAATTAGTCCCTGGGTATTTAAAAATGTAAACTTAACAAATAATACCCTTGTACTATTCATAATTTATAATTTGGAACCTTTTGATAACTTTTGGGAAATTTACAATTTCACCCCCTCAAAATCCAAAATTGACACAAATGGTCCTTAAAGTTTTAAAATGTTAAAAAATACAACTTTGGTCCTTGTGTTATTGTATATTTGGCAGGTTTGGTCCCTTGAAGATACTTTGGAAACTTGTTAAATCAGGCCCCTCAACTTTCAGAATATTACATAATTGGTCCTTGTGATAATCCAAAACCAAACGAACCCTTTTGTGTATTATTAACCCCAGCCAAACCCAAAAGACCCCTGTCAATATCCTGTGAACCCCCCATTTTGAACCCCCAGTCAAACCCAAGTAAACCCGCCTACACTCCCTCACCCTCACCTGCAATCCCAAAACCAAAGTGGTATTCACCACCTTCCACCTCACCCCAAGCTGTCTAACAACTCTCATCACCACCTCCTTCCACCTATACACCTGCCTACAATGCATTTAATGCATTCCCACACCATCGACTTCACCTCACCTCACAATCCCTTGTTTTTGTTACCCACTCTTCAACTTGACCTCTAAACCTATCCAACCATGTCCCTTCCACCTCCACAAGCAACCAAGAAGCATTAATTGCTCTAAAACTGCCCCAAGCAGCCTATAACACTTTTGGCGCCAAAAGTAGTTTAAACGGCTAAGATGAATTCAGAGCAATCAAAGGTCAAGATTGCAAGTGGGATTTAACTGGAATGCTAGTGGGAACTCAGAATGTTATAAAAGAGAAGAGAAGGAA
The DNA here is from genome assembly GCA_910596185.1 of Chrysanthemum makinoi. Lineage (NCBI taxonomy): Eukaryota > Viridiplantae > Streptophyta > Magnoliopsida > Asterales > Asteraceae > Chrysanthemum > Chrysanthemum makinoi. Next base: position 162,739,938 of record OU343222.1, on the reverse strand, counting down.
GAGAGAAGACTAACCTTGGGCTAGCCATTGTTCACGTAGTGTAATTTTAAAATGCTTTCTTTAAATTAAATGTCTTTTAATGTTTTAATGTTGTAATTCTCCTTAAATTAGTGTAATGAAACTTTATTTTCAGTTTAATTTCAAGTAATCTTTCAGTTTCAAGTTTTTCCTTAAATTACCTTTAAATTTCATGTTCTTTAAATTCATGTTGATTATGGTTGTTTATTGGACTCCATTAGCTCATGTAGGCTCTTGACAAAGCTCACTAAGGTTTTAGATACATAAAAAACAAGTTTAGTCTTCATAAATTCAGAAAACACTAAAAATCAAGAAAAAACAATGAAAATCCAAAAATAATGAAGTAATCTTGGTGAAACTGCATGGAGCAAGGTTAATTGTGGATTTCCTTTGGTTTAGAAGCTTTGTGGAAAGCCTTATGATGTGTTCTGTGGCCTTGGTTCTCAGTTTCAAGCAGGATTTCATTTGTAAGCCCTTTTTACCATTTTTTGCATTTTATTGTTCTAGTCTTTTATCTGCTTTAATTCTCATGTTTTCATGTTTATTTGATGTTGTTTAGTGTTATTTAAGTTCAATGTTAGTGGTTTGTTCATTAGATTCACTTGTGCTAAAAATTGGAAAATCACTCAATTGAATTGCAAATTTGACACCTTTGTGTTTTCTGCTTGTGTGCTTGAAGTTTTATGCTCAATTGATCTTCTTATGTGATAATATTATGTTTGGAATCAGGTTTATATTCAGATTCATTGAATACTTTGAAATTCATGTGACAAGTGAAAATCAAAGGGCTTTTTGGATTTGGTATGATTTAGGACCCCTGAGGTGGTTGATGTTGTTTATTTCTGTTCATCCATGACCCATTAGGCCATTTGAGGAAGTGACACTCCTTTAAGCTCAGTGGTAATGTGTAAATGGTCAAATTCATCTTCAATCCATCTCAGTGTCCACTGTGGTAACTTTAGGTTTCATAAATTAGATCTGCTGTCTAATCTGTGTTTAGGGTTGTGTGTATCATTGTTCCTGTTTGATGTATGATGCATAATGGTCATATAACTCAGTTCAACATCCAAATCCAGTCTTTATTTAGTTTATAGTCAAAATTGTTTTTAATCTTTCATAGATAGCTCACTGTTAGGATTTGAAATGCAAATTTCATCACAGTGATGCATAAATAGGTTATCTAGCTCTATTTCATGTTATTGTTGCTTAATATAACATATTAAGTCAGTAGATTAAGATCTAAATTCAGTTTAGTCAAACTTTAGTGTTCTTGTAAAAAGTCAAATTTTCACTTTTGTCATTTTTGAATAAACTTAATAATTTCATTGTGCCTTTGCTATTTAGTTTCTGTCTAAATGCTTTTAGGATGTTTTAGTTTTGTTGCTAATATTGCTTATTCTATTTTTGTTAATTTTTATATGTCATGTTTAATAGCTTATTTTATAGCTTATTTTAGCCTGTTTTTGCCCTGTGCACAAGTTTAGCTGTCAAGTTCATAAGCTTGCAGAAGCTTTATGACTTAGCCCTAGCTTGTGCACTCTGGCTTCTAATAGGTCTTATGGCCTTTTTATTATGTGTATGCTTGTTTTTCAGTTTGTAGCTTATTAGATAGCTTAATCACTTTTACCTTTTTTGTCCCATCTTACTCACTACACAGAAGCAAACTATGTAGTGGAGTTGTAGTTCTAAGCTCATGAAAAGTTCCTCATTGACCTTGAGCTTGTGATCTTTGGCTTCATGTGAGGCTAACCAATCATTCTCAGTGTTTCAGTGCTTGTTGAGCTCTCATGAGCTCATTTGATAAGTTAATAAGAGCTTATTGTTTGCCCCATTTCCTGAGCATACTGAGAAATCAGTCTACTCAAGCTTAGTTCATAAGCTCCTAAAAAGCTCATTTGTGGTCATTAGCTTGTGTGGTTTAGTTTTATGTGAAGCTCATCCACCCAACTCAAGGACCCAGTGCTTAAATCCCATGTTGCAGCTCAATAAGTAGGGCTGCAACCAGCTTTTTGTTTGTCCCATTTTCTGAGTGCACTGGTTCACAACATACTCAGACATGGGAAGTTTTTCATAAGCTCCTCTAAAGCTCATCTATGGAATCCACAGCATAAGCTTGGGCTTTTTGGAAAGCCAACCAACCTGGCTTGCTACTCCCATACTTATTTGGTATTTTTGAGCTTATTCTCATAGCTTAATATGCCTCTTAAAGTAGCAGCAATCTGATGCACTAGCAGTACCTTGGGACTGGAAGTGCTTATTAGCTTATACCTAGCTTATGAGTGATTGTCAGTATACCAACTTGTGCAAACTTGTCCATATAACTTGTATACATATTATTTTTCCTTTACTTTCCAGTGTGGAGCTTATCCCAAGCTTTTGCAAGCTTCCATTCCATCCAAGTTAAGCTCAAAAAGCTTAACTGACTAAACCTTAAGCTCACACTACCAGTCCATTTTCTTATTTATATTTATCCATTGGACTTGTATATATCTTATTTTACCTTTTGTTTCATATTTATAGCTTATTTCAAGCTTATTCTAAGCTTAAGTCTCAACAGTCAAGCTTATGCTTGACTGTCTTGAGTCATAAGCTCATTAAGTGCTTATTTCTAGGTTTGTATAGTTTTGTTTTCATTAAACATGTATAATATCAGTATTTAGTTAGTCCAGAAAAAGAAAAACCAGAAAAATTCACTTTAAAAATAGTGATAGCGTTTATTTAATATAATTTAGCTTTTTAATTTTCTTTTTAGCTTATTATTAAGCACTTATCAGTTTTTATATTTTTCCTAGCTTCTTTTATTTATTTAATAATTATGTAAAAAGTTTCAGAGTTTTCTTTATTCATTTATTATTTTTAATAAATCAATAATAGTTTTTAGTAATTAATAATAGTAAATAATTAATAATAAATAGAATGATTGTGTAAAAAATACATTTTCAGTTTCAAAAATTATTTTATAATATTTTAGATTTTTCATATTCTTTATTTCATTTATTTAAGTTAATTTTAGATGTTCTTATTATTTAATTCATTTTTAAATACATTTAATTCATTTTTAATTTATATTAATTAAGTACATAGTGTGAAAATTTATTTTAATTTTATAATAATTTCCTTATCTTTTTAGGATTCCAAAAATATGATTTTCACATTTGTGGGAGTTGTATTGGACCAAATTAACTTTTATTTTTGTTATGTTTACATAATTGTTATGTACACATACGCGTTTTAGTTTTTTTTAGGTTTTCTTAACTTTTACATAAATTTGTAAATTATAGATAAATATTTTAATTCTCCTTAATTTGCATTTAAGCCCCTAAGGCATACAAATCCCTACTATAGTTATAATCGTTTTGTTTTTATGCGTTTACGTTTAATTTAAATTAAACGTACGTTTGTATATCTTTTACGTTTTTAGGTTTCTGATTGCACGTTTTTAATGACATAGCTGTGACAGAGCTATCACTACTCACATTCCTAATGTTAGTCAATCAGATTCCTGGTTTTGTATATTCAATATCATTTTCAGATCACAGATTCGTTGTATTACAGTTTACACACCTCGTTGGGACATAATGACCCAGGGAAACACTAAACTCCTCTGGACTTAATTGCTTTGGTTTTAGACTGTTTGACTTTTATTACGATTGACCATTCACAAGTGGTTGACTTGTGTAATAAAAGATAGACCGTTTGGAGCAATCAACGCTTAGTACAAGTGATGAGGATGCAAGTGTTAGACCGATGGATGATCTGGTGTCATCTGATGAGCTACTCTTGAATGATCAACACAATGCATCTGGTAACATATCCAAACCATTTGAATTTATGGATAAACATGATTCTGATAAAATCGATATGGTTGAGACTGAATCTGTATGTTTTAAAACTAATGATATGGTTTCAAAAAGGGCATTTGATGAACTTTCTTGCAAATATTCAATTCTTGAAAAACACTGCATTTCCTTGGAAATTGCATTACAGCAAAAGGAAGAAAATTCTCCCGTTTCAAATGCATGCACAAATCCAGAATTCCCAGAATTCCGTGAATTTTTTGAAATTAATCAATTAAAAACACAGATTCTAGAAAAAGACTCAACCATTTGTAATCTGAAAAAACAAATATCAGACATTCAAATGAACATGAATACGGGTATAAACGTTATAAACTGTGAAGCTTGTGATGCAATTAAGTCTAGGAATGAGGAACTAGCCCTATGTGTTGCTAATTTGCTAAGAGAAAATGAATCCTTGAAGAAGAACTCATTGGAGTGTAGGACCAAACAGATAGATAAAATCAACTCCATGACAGCTAACATAGATACCCTCAAAACCCAAATTCAGGATAAGAGTTTCACTATCGTTGCTTTAAAAAATGAGCATAGGAAAAATACGGGAAATAGAGTGAATACTAAGTTCGCAAAACCATCAACATTGGAGAAATCAACTGCTCATAATGCCACTAAGCGCCCTGTAACTAGGCAGCCCAATGCATTTAAGACAGAAAGATTTAAATTATCAAAATCTAAGCTTGCCTCCCAAGTTGATAATAATATAGTTTTGTCGAAACCAGTCACTTCGCTAATTCATGCCAACTTGAGGAATGACAATTCCCAGCTGAAGGCTCAGAAATCTAAGATCAGGAATTTAAAGAGTCAAATGACTGACCAATCCCCTAAGAAGCAAATTAAATGCAAAAGGACCAATGCTCAGAACAGGAATCTAGCCTCATCTAACTTTGTTAGCAGTTGTTTTAAGTAGATTCCTACTGGTAGACTCTTTAAGTTCACGGGTACCAAACGGACTTACTCACCTAGAAGTTGTCTTAAGTGGATCCCCACAGGAAAAATCTTCAAAAATGTTGAACTTAACCGGATGTCCATTAATGATACTCCTAGACCAGACTGTAATGCATTAAAAATTGAGGATATACTTGTCACTAACCCACCCATTTGCAATACTACATGTGCTATTAGTGCAAAGTGTCCTCAATCTTTTTCAGGTACAATGCTCAATTAATTCATGAACATCATGACCTGGTTTCCATCAGAACTGAAGAATGCTCACTCTGGAATTGTAGCTTGTCAGAATTGATGTACCTCGTACTCTGACTCCTGATCCCCTCTTTTCAGGACTCGTACTTATTAAGTCTTGTAAAAAAAATTACACAATCTTTTATATATATATTAATTTTATATTTTTATTACACTAGTTTTTTTTCCCAAGTTTCTGTCATCGATAACATCTACGGTCCTAGAAATGTCATTCAACAATGACACGGGACTTTAGATGAAGTTCGAACAATGCCATTATAACCTTTAATATTCTTCATTTTTACAATCTCATAATTAAGCTGTCCTAATCTCACTGTCATGATACTAAGTCAATCAATGATTACTCACTATCTCGTATCATTGATTGAGGGGGAGAATTGTGCACCTACATTTGATTTAGTACTTTGCTTGATTAATCATCTGCATTCTTATTTGTGTGATTTAGTACTTTGCTTGATTAATCATCTGCATTCTTATTTCTGTGATTTGGCTGTTGCATGCTATGTGGTGTTAATTTATGATTCTTGGTATGATAAAAGGTGGTTTTCTATGTGAATATATTTTTGTCATGTCTTTATATTATGCGAGTTGCTCTTTCATCTGTATGCGAGTTGCTATGCTTTGTACCTGGTATGCGAGTTGCTATATTTTTATCTGTATGCGAGTTGCTACGCTTTGTATAGGGACTAAAAGTGTCAACCCACTATAACTATGAACCTGGTATGCGAGTTGCTATGCTAAGTAAAGGGACTAAAAGTGTCAACTCGCTATAATTGTTTACCTAAGTATGCGGGTTGGGTGTCTTGGTCAAATCATAATCTTTCTTGGTCAAATCTCCATCTCGCTAAAACTACTCTCTCTCAACTCTCTTCTAAGCGAGTTATCAATAGGTGATTGTGTGGTAGGTCATTCTTGCTATCTGATTGTGTTTATCTTACCGTATTCATGATTTTTACTTGAACCATCTTTTATCTTAAACCCCCTGCAGATCGTGTCTCCTCGTTCTCATCTCGATCAAAAATTTGGACTCTAGGTTTGTATGTTTCTGATAAAATGATGTTGAAAGTAGTCTTAGGTTTGTTCGTTTAAGTTATGTTATGTGTTGTAAATGACTGGTCGATCGATTGGTTTATTTTGGATATGCGTGTTGTGGGTGACTAAAGGTTATGATAAAATTGCTATTGGATTTGATTGGGTTGTTGGTATTGTCCATTATATGTAGATTCTTGTTTGTGATCCTTTCTGAGTATGTATAATCATGTGTTTGAGTGTTTAATTGGGTTGATTCATGGAACGTTCTTAATAGCGAGTTGCCTAGAGTTTCTTGTATGCGTGTTGCCCCGATATTTCCTTGAATGTGTGCTTTATTGCGAGTTGATACTGATTATTATTGAAAGCGAGTTGCTATATGCAAGTTGCATTTTTATTGTATGCGTGTTGCCTGTCGCCTATGTGATATGTCCAGATTGAATGCATAATATGCGAGTTGCATATGCGAGTTACTTATGCGTGTTATCTATCATCATATGCGAGTTGCCATATGCGACTTGCTTCATGTCTATAATGTATGCGAGTTAGCATATATATGTTGACCAACCATTGTTTGACTAAAGTGTGCTGATGCATGCGAGTTGCCATATGCGACTTGCCTCATACATTGTAATGTATGCGAATTATCACTCACTTTATCCTATGCGAGTTACTCTATAACCAAAGCGAGTTGTTGGATGCGAGTTGCCATATGCGACTTACCTCATATGTCTTGTAATATGCGTGCTGATTACCAACTGTTACCTATGCGTGTTGTGTTATGCGAGTTGCTCAAATAGTTGTTCCTAAGCAAGTTGCAGTGTGCGATTTAACATATATCTTTGTCAATATTGCTTGTGGTATTATCTATTTTGATGTCCTCTCCCAAATATTATCCTACACCCATAAGTTTCTACATACTGATTACATTTTTCTGAGTGTTGCATCCTATGTCTCCATATATGTCATATCCTTCTTTCTGTAGCTCTAAATGTTGGGTTATAAATTGGTCATAATGTGTATCAGTGTCTTAACCTAACAAATTTCCTGGATATGGTTTGTGTTGTATGTGTAACTATCAGATCTCAATGGCTGACATCACATCCTCTGATGTTCTGTCACTCTGACTGATGAAGAATTACTTCCTCGTGCTGAATGGGTGTCAATTGCTAAGAGCAACTGCTACTTAGATGTGGATAGAGGGCAACATAATCCAACTTACCGTCAGGCTGTCGACATCTTGAAGGATACCAACTTCTTTAATGCCCTAACCAAGCGCTGCACTATCCCATCCATCTATCTTCAGCAATTCTGGAAAACAGTTACTTGGGATAAGATAACTGCGTCCATACTGTAAGCTCGAAGACAAATGGTATGACATCTCGGTTGACACACTCGGGATACTCTTCTCGATCACACCAAGAAACCCTTACAACAAATTCATCACTCCACCTTCCATTCATGAAATCTTAGACTTTGTCGTCGAATTGGGATACCCGGAAAGAATAACCAATATTTCATCTCTCATCAATGCGGAAATATATCAACCATGGAGATCAATCGTCACAATCCTCAATCTATGCCTAACTGGTAAAACATCAGGGACAGACAGAGTACGAGCTCCCATAATGCAAATATTGTGGGGAATAGTCAAAGGGAAAAATATTGACTTTGCTGAACTTATCTGGGAAGAATTCATCTTGTCATTAGACACATTTATCTCCGATAGAATTAACTCTGAGAATAAAGTCAAAGGAAGAAAAAGTCTTGGAAAAAGAGTGATACCCAGCATCAGATTCTCAAAACTCATTATCCATCATCTGCTACAAACTCACCGGATTAACTCACGTAGCGAGTCTGCCCTGCATGAAGCCAGTGATGAATTCGTTCTTGGCAACATTAAATATATTGCCAGAGGACATGACAAGGAGATCTTTTGAATGCCAGTTCCTGAAGCTTTGCTTAATGATAGAATCAAGAATGCTGATTACTTCAAGAGTTATGTAAAGAAAGCCTCCGCCACAAACCGCCGACACCTCGAAGTCCACTTCCACACAATCAAAATCTAAACCATCAAGAACCACATACTCAAGTCTTCCCAAGAAATACAAGAGACCGATAGCTCAGTATCTAATGTCTCTCCTTCACAAAAGCAAAAGAGGAGAAAAGAGACGACTGGTAAGGGTAATGATGAGGGAACTAAGGTTCCAGGAAGTGAGACAGAGTTGATTGATGAAGAGGAAGCTGCATTCCAACAAGGAATTCAGCAAAGCCTTGACAGTCTGAACGAGTCTCAAAGACCACCAGTGGGAGGGGTCATGATAAGAGAGCCGGATTCAGCACCTCGACAAATCAATCTTGCCACACAAGACAAAGGTAAAGGAATTGTTGGAAGAGAAGCAGAACAAGTTGCTCACATGCTACTGAATATCTCTTCACCACCTCCCAAAACAACTACCCAGTTTATCCTCAAGAAAAGAGATGTTGTATCATCCTCTACACAAGAGCAATCTGGGATGGACATTGATGTGATGGATAGATCGGTTGATTCTCCTGTGTCCAGTGATGCACAGGAAGAAAATCTGGAGAACCCTTTTTCTGCAGAGATCCCAGTGCTTGAAACAGTAAGTGATAAAAATGAGCTGTTAAAAGACCCACAAGAGAACCTTGAGCCAGGATCTGAAGTTCACAAGCGTCTTGAAGAAACAAACATGTCTACAGGATCTCTTTCGTCACTTAAGAATCTTGATGCCGACTTCTCGACGGTGACCAATTTTAAAAGACGGTCCCTCGCACATCGAACCGCACAAGCAAACGAATGAAAAGGAAGAAGTTCAGTCCATGTTCTCGGTCACTATTTAACAAGACTTCTACGCCTCCCGATGTCGGCTCCAAAGGTCTTCATCACACACATTCCATCAATCACACCGACACTCGAACCTGCTATGACTCATGTACTTCCACCACCAATCCCGCTAATGATCCACTACAAGTTGTCACTATCGTGATCCCCGGCCACTCCACCCGCCACCACCTGCGGCTCACCTCCTCCCCGTTAAAACTACTGAGGAATTGCTTGAAGAGGCCATGTTACGCATTGCAACTATTGAGAAACATTTTCCTATAGCTGCCAACAATCTTGATAGTGGTCAAAAAACTAGAGAATCTTAATCTCGATGAAGTCATAACAAAGGCAATAGAAGCAGATATTAAAGACGCGGTTGAATGGGCAATGACGGCTCCATTACTTCAGCGATTCAAAGACTTGCCGATCTCTCGACATGAGATCAGCTTCTCAAAAGAATGTATGAGGCAGGAGAGCACTTGCACAATACACATAAGAAGTTATACGAGGCACTCGATGAATCTATGAGGCATGATGATCATGAGCAGTTTGTAGTCGATGTTCGTGAAAGGGAAGCTAAGAAGAAAAGAAGGTCAGTTCCGATGGATTCAAAAGATATGTCCGAGGTCCCAAGTCACCACCACCACCTCCTACCGTGGTGTGCATCCGATTTGGAGGATCGTCTGGTACAACCACTCCTCACAAGGCAAGCCCGCCTTCACCACCACCAACAACTCAGAAACAAACCGATACTTCAAGTGGTCAAAGATCTCAAAAGATGTCTACCGTGATGGACCACCGTCGACTCCTGGTTTACACCAACCATCCCCACTATTCCAGAAGAGCAAATAATCAATGAAGAGTCTTTCGTTGCTCAAGAGTCTGAATCAGAAGATGATGACGCTTCTACCAAGCACATCCCCAATGTTACAGAAGAAGAAGATTGGTTGGATGCTTATATTGAGGGAAAATGCATCAAAACATCTAGAGCTACACCTTCAAAGGATGTTACTCAAATTTGGCTTATCCAAGATAAACCTCATACTCCAGAACCTTCGTGGCCCATCCCAGATACTGACACGATGATCCTTGACAACAACTGGGCCTCAAAAATTTCTACTAACTATGAAACCCCTGTGATGAAGACTCTCTCCTTCATGTCACCGAGATATGGGCGCTTCATTAAGTGGTTTTGTGAACAGAAGGAATCTCGCCCATCACTCCAAAGGATCTTGAAGGACAAGCTTTTGAAATTGTCAAGGTTTTTCACTCGATGCCAATCACCCATATCGATGGAAGAATGCCACAAGAAGCTAAGTGATCAAGTCAATGAGCATATTAGTCGTTTCAATGTGAACAAGCCTCTTCATCTCAGTGTGAACCCGACAAATGATCATTCACCGTTCTTCTTCAACCGTGACTGGACTATCTATGTGCTCGCTTCTTCAAAGAAGACCAATTTTTATCGATTTCAAGATGAAAGCCGCTACGTATTAATCCATCGTGGTCTTGAACAGATGGTTCCCGATCAATTCGGTCGACAAAGAACAAAAGTATGACATTCCCGCTTCATATGGTATTTCTCATTGGTGGTACAAAAAGAAGAAATTCTACATCGAGAGACATGGAGCTGATAAAAGACGCAAAGTCGTTAGATCCAAGCTTTCGCATTCTAAGTGTCAATGCGATAGAGATCTTCAATCTATGCTATGATTACTTGAAGAAGATTGTTCTTGAAGAGCAGACTGAAAGAGCATGTTATTGAAGAGAACGACTTCAAACACTTGATGCCAAATGACTTTGAAGATCACTACCTTCTAAACCTACAAGGACACCTTAACCATCTTCCCGTTCGTGGAGAAGAAGGCTCTCTCACGCAATCAACCTTGCATCGGGGCTTAGTTATTCGTAAGGGTTGAGGATTTTCAGCTAGGAATGGAAAGCTATCGACTAGGTCAACCCGGCCGCAATGGGATGCCTCAGACATGAATTTCGTCACTAATATAGAGTTCTCGACACCCCTAGAGCCTTCCTCTTCACCGACAAATACGGACACGATGCTAATGAGACCGTGCGAGCTCTACAAATTCAGTGATGGCACTCTCAAGATGGTCGAAGAAGAATTGAACTCCAGAGTGAATGAAATCAAAGTTGATTCAAGCCCGGAACAAAACAAAATTCGTCCGATGAGGATTTGAAGAGGTGTGAAGATTTCATTTGCAAGGACGCTAAGACTTAAGACTCAAATGATCTTCCACAGCCTTGAAAGTTTTGTTGTGGCGACTTCGGAAGGTCATTACAAACCGCCTTCAAAGAACTGAATGAAGACATCTTCCCTAAGTAGTTTTTGTTGTGTATTTTTTTTAAAATTGTGGTGTATGAATTATGAACAACTATAATGTATGTAATAGTGTTAGGTTATGTATGAGGCTTCCTTTGTGTCTATAAAGGGAACTTCGTTGTCCACTTCGCATCATAAAACCGCATAATATTTTCTCCAACAAAATGTTTTGTTTCATACATATTTAAACACTGAGATCCAAAATCTTCAAGGATTTGAAATTTTTGATCGGGGGAGAAAATGTGATATAAATATGAAAGATGATAAAAGATGACCATTTTGTCTCAAAGTGAATACCGCTTCTAATATGTGCTAAACAATTTTCAATCTCAAGCATATTAAGGGGGAGCATTTCAAAACAAATTCAAATCTTCAAGGTACAATTATATCCATGTTTTGACATAAGGTACCTTGATTGTGTGTTTAATGGTTTCTAAATATTTGGTAATCGTGGTTGTTTTTCAAAAAATGTCTTTCCTCTATGAGTGAAAATAATTTCAAATATCCTATGCACATATTGAGGGGGAGAATTTACTAAAGAAAATCAAATGGCTTTTTCTATGAAAATTGTGATCAAAGAAAATATTTCAAAGTCCTCTTGCCTCCATGTGCTAAAAAATTTCTAAATCATATGCACATGTTGAGGGGGAGGTTTTCTAAATGATCAAAACTATAAAGGTACAAAATGCTTTGATCTCGTATCTAAAGTACATTGATTGTTTTTCCAAATGATTTTTCTATTGGTTTCAAGAAAGAATGAACTATACCAAGAGACCGACCATTTTACTTTTTGCATGGAGTTATAAGGATGGTTAGGTTAGGTATTCGTTCCCACGATCCCGCTAGAGCCGGAGGGATCTACCCAGGGACAATCCACTAGATAGTGTAGAGTCCTTAGGTATGATGAAAAAGGAGAAAAGTGAGATATGGGAAGAGGCCGACCGAGATAGAGCTAGTAATCGAATAAACCCAACAAGGTTCTAGTTATGAAGTCTCGTAAGCAATCAAGGGGTTGAAGAATTAAAAAGAATTAAATGTGAAAAGGGTGAAAAGAAATAGCCCTCCAATAATTCAACCTTAGGGCGAATCCGTTCAATACATATGCATGGTTGTTAACAAGGTAACACCGGTATTGAAGACAAGACGCCATGGACCCAGTGACGTACTGCACTACAACTTCCCAAGCTACTCAAGTTCCTCTTAAAAGGACTTGTTTCATTCTCACGGGAACCTACATAATCTATCGACTTTCTCTTAGAGATTGTTGATATTGAAGAAGGAGACTCTCCCTAGTCTCCGGCATAGGAACCAAATGCACAATTGAGTCTAGAGCCACGAGATCATCAAATAAATCTCCTTAGGACATCACAATGAAGACTCTCTGTTTTACACAATGTGGAAAGAGAGATTATATATTATGAGTCCTACGCATTATCCTTGTGGTATTGCCAACATCCTGAGTGATATGCACATATTCACAATGAAGATGGAAAGCCTTATCGAGCCAACATCAAACAAGCTCCTGGTGGGTGGCATGTGAGATCTATCCAATAGATCAACCATGTGACAACCGAACAGAAACAATGGGGCTTATCTAATCTATTGAATCAATCCCGTTCAAGGTTATGGATTGACGGATACCTTTGAAAACCCGGTCGTTGTGCTTAAAAACTCTTTTTCTTTAGCACATCAACTGTGTACTAATATTTCAAAATAAAAAGGTGTTTATGATTGATAATTGATTTTCATTAAAACCTTCGTTGTATTGCAAAAACAATTTCTATTGAGAAATACACGATTGTTTTTCAAATCTCTTTTCATCAATCAGTGAATCTCTATTTCGCTGGTTCACTCACTCCGTGTTGTCTTCTTTGAGACGTTCCGGTTTGAGAATAGCTAGAGCAACGCTAAACCTCGCCAAGGAGATTCTTCGAATTATACCTCGATCACAGTGCAGATTTGTACCGATAAACGGGAACCGTGGGCCGGTACCTAAATTCAACGAAAGTGATCAAAGACACTTTCGTGACGCTTTATTGCTAACCGCTTTATGTGTACACCCCGATGTTTGCAAATGATCGTAATGAAGCGGTCAATCCATAGCCGCATGCTCACACTACACATTCATCTCAAAATAAATCATGATAAGTGCTTCAACGACTCTGATACTTTCACTCCATGCTTCTCATGCATAGCTGCGTAAATATCATATCCAAGTAAAGCTTCCGCCACTGCTAAGAAGAAATCATTATCCAAAATGTGAGCATGTCGGTCAAAATGTCACAACATCATATGCTGGAAACACAACAATGGGTAATGCTGAGATTAACCGTGGCTGATGATCTCTCTTAAAGCTCAAAGGTCATCAATTTGGATCAGCTCTATAACCTCCACAAAATATACATTATAGTTGGACAATGATGAAATCACCACGGCTAACAAAAGTTTGATTATTTTGATTAGTTGATGTCTACGAGCTCAAGATTAAAGATTAAATATAATGCTAGGATTCACAATGTAATTCATGGGGTGACCTCCCTTAGGGGGATATTGTTAGGAATTGGAAATTTATTGGAAGCATCGCCACCCCATGTATAATCTAGCTTAAGTTAGCTCGTAGACATATAGTTTATTATGTTAGTTGTTAGTCAGTTATTAGCATAGTTTAGTCTAGTACAACACCGGGAGGAAGGACTGTCTTTACCCATTGATGCCTGATCCACGTACGTAGGGAGGGCTTTTAGTTTTATAAATAGCCCTCTCCCCACAAGTGGAGAGTTGAATGTTCATTTGGAATCTAACCTTCCATGTGTTTTTCTCTCACTAGAACATCTCCATTTCTCTCTCTAAAACTTATATACGCCTCACTTGTTTGTGCTTTGATGTGATTATGAAATCCTATATCTTACACTATCTAGTGGATTGTCCCTTGGTAGATCCCTCCGGCTCTGGCGGGATTGTGTGAATGAATACCTAACCTAACAATCCTTATATCTTCGTGCATAAAACAAATTGGTCAGTCTTTTGGTATTGTTCATTCCGTCTCGAAACCAATTGAAAACCATTTGAAAATCAATCAAGGTACTTGTGATATAAAATCAAACCATTTTGTACCTTAATTGTTTTTTATCTTTTTAGAAAAGCTCCCCCTCAACATGTGCTTCAAGTATTTGAAATCATTTTAGCACATGGAGGCAAGAGGACTTTTGAAATCTTAGATTAAGAATGAAAGATCCAATCTTTGATCAACATTTTCTAAATAATCATCACTTCCGATCAAATTTAGTATTTTAAGTACTTTGATAAAATATTTTAGGATGAGGTTTCATTAGATTTTCTCCCCTCAATATGTGCATCGAGATTCGAACGAGTTTTGCACATATTAGAGGAACTCAAGACTTGAGACAAGTCAATCACGTTTTAATTATTTTTGGTTTAACATAGATGCTCCCCCTTAACATGTGCATAGAAAATTTGAAATCGTTTGGCACATGTAGGGAGGAGTGCCTATTATTATATATCTTAAAACCACTTATTGAATTATCAATTTATGTCCAATTTAAATCACAAATTCTCCCCCGATCACAATTTTCAAACCCTTTGAGATTTGTGATCTCAATTGATTTAAATTATTTTTGAAAGCTTTTTGAGGAGAAGTGTGACCTGCTTTTGAAAACATTTAACTGATAAGGATCAGATTTGGAGACTTTAAACTCCAATGATCAAACATGCTTAGATATCTTATGAAACCACAACATTAGCCTTGGTTTGGATCCAGTTGTACAAAAATATTCCTTTTGATTATCCAAATGTAGACCTTGCTCGTTTACGTGCCAATTGTTTGAAAAATAACATTTTTGATTTGATTGAAATCATTCTCCCCCTCAATCAATGACCGTAGTTGTTGATTGAGTGTTAGAGATTTTGACAAATGATAAGTCCAGATGATTTTCAAAATTAAGTCCGAGTTATTTTCAAAGCAATTTAGTTTTCATTAGATGACAAATATTTTTCAGAAGAATACTTAGAAGGAAAAATATTTGTGAGGAAGCATTTGTCTTTTTGGCGACAAATTTTCCTTATGAACTTTTGTTTTTAAAATCAGAGCATGAGGTTTCAAAAACAAGATTAAACCACTGTTTCTTTCTTTTTAAAACGGGTTACGCCTCAAACCATACAATAAACCTACATTTTTCTCCATCTCAATTTTTTTTTAAATAATTAAATAAAAAAAACTTTATTACTACATTTCGAACTTCATCTAAAGACCCGTGTCATTTTTGAATAACAATTCAATGTTCGTAGATGTTATCGAAATGGGAAAACATGACAAAGGAAATAATATTTTTGGAATTTTTCAAGATTTTCTAATTTTTATAGGTTTTGGAAGTTTTATAATTTTCTGTTTTCTTTTTGTTGGTTTTATAATTTTGTATTTTGCTTTTTGATAAAATATATACAAAAAAATAATAATTTAGTTTAAGAGGATGATGAAATGAGTACCGAGATAAGGATATCGTTCAACACGTTGTAGAAGAAAGAAATCAACATCTCTAAAACTTTCACTACCAAAACATTCGAGGCTTCAAATAAAATCGTCTGAACATGAGCCTTCTAAATGTGAATCTTTGGTAGCTTCCCCCCCAAATCGACAAACTTCGTGAAGACTATTTCTCGAAGAAGTGAGTCAATAGTCTCATTGTATGAAGCTCAAGAGCCCGAAGAGCGAAAACAGAGTAACAAGTTAAAACATTGATCATCTCTGCGATTATCAAACCCAGAATAATTGATTAAGCCCGATCACATGAAATTGTTGTGCGTCCCTGGTATGTGCTAAAACACATACTATTTCTTTACCAAAATAGACTCAAAATAACCAGAAAAGAGCTGTTTATGCCTAATATTTGTTGGTTTCTTAAGTTTATGCATGTGCAGGTACGGATATGATAAAATGGACAAAGAAAGAAAAGCAGAAGAAAACAGAACGGGAATGAGAAGAGTGCAAAAGCCGATGCCGGGATGCTATTTTATGGGATTTGGATGCTCAAAAAGTCAAATTACGAAGCTTTGGATCATTTTTGGAGTGTTTTCACAATATCACTTTCATATTTTCAAAATTGCACAAAAT
Source organism: Chrysanthemum makinoi (assembly GCA_910596185.1). NCBI lineage: Eukaryota > Viridiplantae > Streptophyta > Magnoliopsida > Asterales > Asteraceae > Chrysanthemum > Chrysanthemum makinoi. Next base: position 162,723,520 of record OU343222.1, on the reverse strand, counting down.
ACCCTTCACTTTCTCAAAATTTACCATTTCACCCTTCCATTTACCCAAATTTACCATTTCACTCCTCATAAATCCCATTTAACCAAATTCTCAAAATCACCGTTTCCCTTTCATTATTTACATATTTGGTCCTTATGATTTCCAAAGCTTACACAAATGATCTTTATGTTAGTAACTTGGATACACGTTTTATTAAATACAAAAGTCCAAATCCAATATATAAGCTACCCATTTCACCTAAGCCCAATCCACTAACTATGATACCCGAATACCCAATTTTCTCACCCGGTCAAACCCCCAACACATCCCACTTAAACCAGTCAACACATCCCAAGTCAAATTAAAATAAAAAAAAATTCCCAAAGAAGTAAAACGCGCCCAAAACCCCTTCTCAGTTACTGTTTACCTTCCTCACCTCATTTACCCAACACCTCCCAAACTTACCTCACTTAAGTACGCTTCTAGAACCCTCTGACAACGTGTCAGAGGGTATGACACACCAGGATTGCCAGAGTGGCAGAAAGAAGTGTCCTCATTGGTGGAAACACCTCATCAAACTTGTCACACCCCAATTACTGCGGTGAATGGAATAGGGGATGACTGTCATAGCATCAAAGTTACAGTTATATCGAATCGACCTAAAGTGTCGCGTTTTAAAATATCGTTTGATCAAGTAAAATAATCAGAGTTTACAAAACATAGGTCCCAAAAGATTTCCAATGTGCCAAAATGAGTTTGTTACAATCAAGCGATAGTTAAGTGCATAAAATATATGTGAGACGCGTCGACACCGCGCCTCTATGATAAGTCCACATGAATGCCATGAAGTGAATGCCTTAGATACCTGAGATAAAACATGCTAAAAAGTGTCAACACAATGGTTGAGTGAGTTCATAGAGTTTGTCTAACATGTAAAGCTTTTAAAGAGCATGCAACAACAAAGGCATTTTTGGTCATTTAGAATAGTCCACAAAGCAAAGGCATTGAAAATCCACTCGGTTCAAGTTCCGCCCACAAAACTTGCAACTTTGTGTGTTCACAACCACTCAAAAAGTAGTATGTCTAGTAGCCAAGTATACGTTGTCATAATAGATCATAATATAGCACCACGTATATAATAATGTATACCAGGCAAAGCCCCTAGAATAAATAATATGCGTCACGTAACATAGTGAACGAGAGGTTGGCTGACCTCTAATAGCACTATCCATATTACCTACTAATAGGAGACTAACAATGCGAATGTACGAATAGTACATCATACAACTATTATATATAAATAAGAACACTCCGAACATGGGAGAATTTGCACGCTCCACCAATAAGGCGAGACTTGGTATTGCTCCGCTCACATGTTTTCACACTCCACCAATAAGGCGAGAATTAGTATTGCTCCGTTCACATAGGGAGACTTTTAGGTCAAAGCACATACGGTTCAATAAGTTCAAACAAGTCATAAGTTCGTAATTAAGTTCAAGTGTTCCATTCAAAAGTTCAAAATTAAGTTCAAGAGTTTAAGTCGAGTTCAAAACTTCAAAACAGTCAAAGAGCTCAAAGCATATCAAAAGGTTCAAAATAGTCAAAGGGTTCAATATTATGTCAAACAAGTTCAAAATAGTCAAAGGGTTCAATATAAAGTCAAACAAGTTCAAAATAGTCAAAAGGTTCAATATTAAGTTAAAAGAGAATAATTACATGTCAAAATATTTTAAATCAAGTTAAAAGAGATTAATTATATGTCAAAATGTTTTAAATCCAGTTAAAAGAGATTTATTATATGTCAAAATGTTTTAAATCAAGTTAAAAGAGATTAATTATATGTCAAAATGTTTTAAATCCAGTTAAAAGAGATTAATTATATATCAAAATGTTTTAAATCAAGTTAAAGTGTTCAAATCTATGCCAAAAGGTTCCTATCAAGTTAAAAGAGTTCAAATATATATGTCGAAGGGCTTAAAATCAAGGAAAGTGGTTCAAATAATAGTGTTCATAACATAGTATCAATTTAGTTCGGGCATAATCTACTTACTAGCATAAGTAGTGAAACAACAGTTATTTAAGTTCATATAAGTGTAAAGTAAAAGCAAGTAGTTGAGCATGTATCTCCCCCAAAGAGTTTTTAAAACAATTAAACGAGTAAAAGTGGGGCTACGAACTCACCTGATGCAATGATTATGATGACAAGGTACACTTGAAATGAGGTGCAATCTCTATCTGCAACCTAATATGAATGATATGTTCTAATGTAAGTCATGAAACAATGTCGTGCATGCAAACTCATATGATATCCATACCACTTGTACATTTTGAAAATGAAGTTTATCGTCGAAATACCGCGTTTATGACATCTCGTCATGTTATAAAATACTTTACAAGTACCTACGTTGAAACGACATCCTACAATAGTTGCTTAGTGATTTATCAAGAAATTATAGTTTATGAGTAGTTTTAGGAAAAGTTCGAGAGATATTATTACTGTTTAAACGGTTTGACGAACGGTCGAACATTTTGGAAAATAGGCCATGTGAACTCACTTTTACTTAAAGATATTATTTTCTCAAAAGTACTCTATCGATAAGAAAAATGGCTCCAAACATGGTCACTTGCGATAACCATTTTGGTCTAGTAGAAAATATATAAGTGTTAATACTTGTGTAAAATAGTCACAATAGTCATATTAAAATGCGTATAACTTAGTCGTTATAAGTCCGTTTTCTACGTTTTATATATTCTTAGTTTCGTGTTAAGGTATACTAATATATTTTTGATAAATCGACTCATTTAGATAATGCTTAAAACTCATTTTTGCCCCTTAAAAATCGCTTGACAGCTTGCATAATTTCAGAAAATTAGTTTTCGTCGTTAAACTTGAAAATAGCGTAAATTCTTCGTTATAAATCCGTTTTGACCCGTTCAAGCTACCAAGGTTTCGTTTTAAAGTCTATTTTCAGAATATCTAGCCCAAAATAATCCATGACCTGTCGAAATTTCCAGATTTCATAAAAACGAACAGCCCTTAATTATAAGTTGTCGAAAATGATTTTTCTAGTGTAATACTTGTTCCAACCATTTCAAATCAACACCAAATCTAATCTAAACCTACCATACACGTTATTAGGGTGTCATGGGTTCCTAAACTTCATCAACAATGGTATGTTTCAAGGGATTAATTATAGGATGATTAAAACTCATAATAAGTACTAAAAACAAATAAAAGTGGTATAAATACATATGATACTTGCATATTTTTGTACTAACATAATAAAAACAGATCAAATATGATTATGAAAGAGTAGGAAAAATCATTAGAAGCTTACTTGTGATGAATATGAGGATTGATGATAGAAAACTTAGTTAAACTTCAATATTATAACTCTAAACCTTTAATGGATCACTAATAACCATATGTGACTCTTGATCTTGAAAAAAAATGGATTCTTCTTTGGTTTTCTTGCTTGGCCGGTTTTCAATCAAAGAAAAGGAAGGATTTTGATTGTTTTTCGCCTTTTGTATGTGTAAGTGTATTTGTTTTAGGATAATATCTAGAATATTATGTAAATATCTAACTAGAAATGTGTAGGTGTACATTAGTAAAGTCAAGATATTTTTACAAAGTGATGACAAAGGGGGGGGTCGGTCAAGACATAATGGGAAAGGGTTTAGATGTATTTTGTAGTTAAATGTATTTTAAGTTAAAGTATAATGTGTATTAAGTAAATATAATTAGGTATTTAGTGTAGCGTTAGCTAAAAATCGATTTTAATGGAACAAAATAAAATATATCGAAGTCATAAAAATTATAAAAATACATTTCTCTCAAGAATTGAGTGAATAAATAATTATCGAGTTGAATTTACGAAAATAAATATATATACATAACAATTTATATACAAAATAAATTCAAAACATTGGGTAAACTAATAATATAATTTTTATAGTCTTAAAATGAGTATAAAAATATATTAGGATAATTTTTTTTTGGAAGTGTCGTATCAATTGTTCAAAATAAATGATCGTACGATACCATTTATTTAATAGAAAAATATACGTTAATAAAATATGCAAACCCATGCATGAACTAATATGAAAATGACGTTACTGATGATATGTAGAGTAACTAGTATATGAAATGTTCTTATTTGCTTCATTAATACGAGCTAAACCCTACGGTTACGCAAATTTGATACTCGTAAACCTAGTTTACGAAAAATGATGAATAAAAATCATGAATATAAATTTTCTCCGGGAATGAATAGTGTTTCGTGAATAGTAAAATTTTGAAATAACCTTTCAAAATATCAAGTCGACTTCAAAAACGATGAATAGTAAAATGATGAATAGTAACCAATGAATAGTAAATTTAGAGATGAATAGTAAATTTGAGAAATGAGGAAATGAGAATTGTGACATTCTTTCCCTGTTAGAGGAATCACGTCCTCGTGATTCAATTATTGATAACTATAGTCCGAACCGCGACAAGGGTTCTAAAAGTTCATGCTCGTGTGTATGGTCTAAATGATTATGTCAATGCTCATGTATATGAGTTCCTCGTCCAACTAGGTACGTTCTTGTGCTATCGTGACCATTTCCCATTCTAAAGACATGCTCTCTTATGGTTTAGGTTTGATGAGGCAAGCTTTCCCATTCTTGAGCAAAACCCTCAAAAGACTTTTAGGTAACCGATTTTTACTTAATCCCACAACTCATCAAACAAGAACTGTCATGCGATTAGGCTAAATCGGTTTAAGTAACAACTTGATTCTAGCTTGATCTTTGCAACTCATCAAACAAGAACTGTCATTCGGATCAAACTGGAAACAAGTGGTTTTGAAGAAAGTCTTTTACAAAATTTGGCTCAATAATGGTATTGCTTACACATATAAGACTGATACTCCTTTTATTGCATGATTCTTCCTAAATTTGACATAGGTGATCAGGCTATGTATAATTTAGGAGTAACTATGCAATGCTTGGACTAATCGACTCATATGATGTTTGGTGTTGGGTCAACTGATGTAAAAATTGTGATAGGGGATGTCAAGGCATTCTCCACATTGGGGTATTAAGAAAGGATAATGGAATGGGTATCTAAGGACATCTATGTGACAATCGATGTGAAATAAAAACAAATAATCCACATAATGTGCGTATAAAACCGCATGTATAATGAGTATGCACTTATAATGATATGATGAGATGCTATGATGATGTAGTTATAGTCTAGGGTCAATGATGCAACCTAGTTCTCTATAACCGATGCTCTTATCTGTCACACCCCAAATTACCTTTTTGCAGCGGAATGGAATACCTCGGGGATGACTGTCATAGAATCAAAGTTACAGTTATATCGAACGACCTAAAGTGTCGTTTTGAAAATATCGTTTGATTAAGTAAAATAATCGAGTTTACAAAAGGGTCCCAAAATATTTCCAATGTGCCAAAATGAGTTTGTTACAATCAAACGATAGTTAAGTGCATACAATATATATGAGACAGCGTCGACCGCGACTCATGATAAAGTACATGCATGCCATGAAGTGAATGCCTTAGATACATGAGATAAAACATGCTAAAAAGTGTCAACACAATGGTTGAGTGAGTTCATAGAGTTTGTCTAACATGTAAAGCTTTTAAAGAACGCTCATGCAACAAAGGCAAAGTTTTTGGTCATTTAGAATAGTCCACAAAGCAAAGGCATTGTAAATACACTCATTCCAAGTTCCATACAAAACTTGCACTGTGTGTTCACAACCACTGCAAAAGTAGTATGTCTAGAAGTTAAGTATACGTTGTCATAATAGATCATAATATAGCACCATTATAATAATGTATGCGCAAAGCCCCTAGAATAAATAATCGTCCGTAAAGGTTGGCCGGCCTCTAATAGCGTATCCATATTACCTACTAATAGAGACTAACAATGCTGAATGTACGAACAAAGCATCATACAACTAATATATACAAATAAGAACACTCCAAACATGGGAGAATTTGCACGCTCCACCAATAAGGCAAGACTTGGTATTGCTCCGTTCACATTGTGAGACTTTGCACACTACACCAATAAGGCGAGAATTGGTATTGCTCCGTTCACATAGGGAGACTTTTAGGTCATAGCACATACGGTTCAATAAGTTCAAACAAGTCATAAGTTCGTAATTAAGTTCAAGTGTTCCATTCAAAAGTTCAAAATTAAGTTCAAGAGTTTAATTCGAGTTCAAAAGTTCAAAATAGTCAAAGATCTCAAAGCATATCAGAAGGTTCAAAATAGTCAAAAGGTTCAATATTATGTCAAACAAGTTCAAAATAGTCAAAGGGTTCAATATAAAGTCAAACAAGTTCAAAATAGTCAAAAGGTTCAATATTAAGTTAAAAGAGATTAATTATATGTCAAAATGTTTTAAATCAAGTTAAAATAGATTAATTATATGTCAAAATATTTTAAATCCAGTTAAAAGAGATTTATTATATGTCAAAATGTTTTAAATCAAGTTAAAAGAGATTAATTATATGTCAAAATGTTTTAAATCCAGATAAAAAAGATTAATTATATATCAAAATCTTTTAAATCAAGTTAAAGTGTTCAAATCTATGCCAAAAGGTTCCTATCAAGTTAAAAGAGTTCAAATATATATGTCGAAGGGCTCAAAATAAAGGAAAGTGGTTCAAATAATAGTGTTCATAACATAGTATCAATTTAGTTCGGGCATAATCTACTTACTAGCATAAGTAGTGAAACAACATTTATTTAAGTTCATATAAGTGTAAATAAAGCAACTAGTTGAGCATGTATCTCCCCAAAGAGTTTATAAAAAATTAAACGAGTAAAAGTGGGGCTACTGAACACGATGCAATGATTATGATGACAAAAGTGGATACACTGAAATGAGGTGCAATCTATATCTGCAACCTAATATGAATGATATGTTCTAATGTAAGTCATGAAACAATGTCGTGTATGCAAACTCATATGATATCCATACCACTTGTACATTTTTGAAAATGAAGTTTATCGTCGAAATACACGTTTATGTCATCTCGTCATGTTATAAAATACTTTACAAGTAGTTACGTTGAAACGATATCCTACAATAGTTGCTTAGTGATTTATCAAGAAATTATAGTTTATGAGTATTTTTGAAAAAGTTCGAGATTATATTACTCGTTACAACTGTTTGATTGACAGTGATTTTGGAAAAGGCGGTGAACTCACTTTTACTTAAAGATATTATAACATTTTGGAAAATAGGCCAGGTGAACTCACTTTTACTTAAAGATAACTGAAAAAGAAGATAAGGTGAGGTTTGGTTGAGTGTGCAGGGGAGTTACAGGCTAGTGGGGAGGGTGAAGTTTTTGGTAGGGTGTTAGTCAACACTTGTTTGACTGTTATTAAAACAAGGGGTCCAATACAATTTTGAGGGTCCAAAACAGTGGGTCCAAAATTAGGTTTAAGGTTTTAAATTTCAAGGACTTAATGTGTAAATCCTGAAACTTGAGGGGCCCAAGCTGCCAATTTTCAAAGTTGAAGGACTAAACTTGTAATTTTCTCAAACTTTTGACATTTTCACGGACTAAATTTGACAAGTTATGATTTTAAAAGGACCTTTGGTGACTTTTCTTTTGAAAATTATGTGCTCAGGGGTTGTTTTTGACAACTTTTGAAACTGGGGACTAAAACGCAATTTTAAATTTGATATGTTTTTTCATCTGATTTTGATATTTTCATCATTTTGATGCATTTTTGAGTGTTTTCAGATGTTTTTGCAGTTTATATTGTACAAAAATGATGAGTATTTAGACACTCATCAATATTATTTTCTCAAAAGTATTCTATCGATAAGAAAAATGGCTCCAAACATGGTCACTTGCGATAACAATTTTGGTCTAGTAGAAAATATATAAGTGTTAATACTTGTGTAAAATAGTCACAATAGTCATATTAAATCGATATAACTTAGTGGATTTATAAGTCAGTTTTTCTCGTTTATATATCCTTAGTTTAGGTGTTAAGGTATACTAATATATTTTTTTGGTAGTAGGCTCATTTAAATAATGCTTAAAACTCATTTTTTTCCCTTTAAAATCCTGACAGCTTGCATAATTTAAGAAAATTAGTTTTAGTCGTTAAACTTGAAAATAAGCGTAACTTCTTAGATTTATAAATCCGTTTTGACCATTACAAAGCGACCACGGTTTAGTTTAAAGTCTATTTTCTGAAAATCTAGCCCAAAATAATCCATGACCTGTAAAAATTTCCAGATTTCACAAAGCGAACAATCTTAATTATAAGTTGTCGAAAATGATTTTTCTGGTGTAATACTTGTTCCAACCATTTCAAACCAACACCAAATCTAATCGAAACCTACCATACACCTTCTTAGGGTGTCATGGGTTCCTAAACTTCATCAACAATGGTATGTTTCAAAGGATTAATTATAGGATGATTAAAACTCATAATAAGTAATAAAAACAAATAAAAGTGGTATAAATACATATGATACTTGCATATTTTTGTACTAGCATAATAAAAATAGATCAAATATGATTATGAAAGAGTAGGAAAAATCATTAGAAGCTTACTTGTGATGAATATGAGAATTGATGATAGAAAACTTAGTTAAACTTCAATATTATAACTCTAAACCTTTAATGGATCAATAATAACCATATGTAACTCTTGATCTTGAAAAAAATGGATTCTTCTTTGGTTTTCTTGCTTGGCCGGTTTTCAATCAAAGAAAAGGAAGGATTTTGATTGTTTTTCACCTTTTGTATGTGTAAGTGTATGTGTTTTAGGATAATATCTAGAATATTATGTAAAATATCAACTAGAATGTGTAGGTGTACATTAGGTCAAGATATTTTTACAAAGTGATGACAAAGGGGGGAGGTCGGTCAAGACATAATGGGAAAGGGTTTAGATGTATTTTGTAGTTAAATGTATTTTAAGTTAAAGTATAATGTGTATTAAGTAAATATAATTAGGTATTTAGTGTAGCGTTAGCTAAAATCGATTTAATGGAACAAAATAAAATATATAAAGTCATAAAATTATAAAAATACATTTCTCTCAAAATTGAGTGAATAAATAATTATCGAGTTGAATTTCTGAAAAATTAAATAAATATATATACATAAAAATTTATATACAAAATAAATTCAAAACATCGGGTAAACTAATAATATAATTTTTATAGTCTTAAAATGAGTATAAAAATATATTAGAATAATTTTTGGAAATTAATAGGATCAATTGTTCAAAATAAATGATGGAAATGCGATAGCGTTTATTTAATATAAAAATATCGTTAATAAAATATATGCAAACCCATGCATGAACTAATATAATGGCACGTTCTTTGATATATGTAGACAACCTAGTCATATGAAATGTTCTTAATGATGCTTCATGAATAAGCGGCTAAACCCTTACGATTACGAAATTTGATACTCGTAAACCTAGTTTACAAAAAATGATGAATAAAAATCATGAATATAAATTTTTCTCCGGGAATGAATAGTGTTTCATGAATAGTAAAATTTTGAAATAACCTTTCAAAATATCAAATCGACTTCAAAAATGATGAATAGTAACCAATGAATAGTAAATTCTCGAGATGAATAGTAAATTTGAGAAATGACCGGAAATTGAGAATTGTGACAAAACTGATCCCAAGGGCTGTGAGGCAGCAAGATGATGAAAGATGGAATTGAAGGGTCAAGATTAGAGCTTCTGGATCATTCAGAAACGCTAGAGGATCACCCTGAGCTCAGCTATATAAACCTTCTTCTATACAAGAACAATTCGTCCATTTTTCATGTATTTAGAAGAATGTTGCCATTTATTTTTCTGTCAATTTCAATGTTTTAAAAAAGTTAAAATGTTTTTAATCTCAGTTTTAATTTGTAATTTAAACTTAATGCAAGGTTCTTTCAAATTTCAATTCCTTGTCTCAATTCCATGTCAAACTTCCATTCTTTGTTAATTACTGTTTCGTTAGCTTCTATTCCAGTTCATTAAGCTCACATAAGCTTATTACAGCTTATGTGAGCTGATTGTTGTTTAATTCTTGTTCAATTTCAAATTTAGTCAATAAAAGTCAACTTTCGTCAAAATTCAAAAGTCAAAAATGGTTTTTGTTTAAGTCCTGGTTCTAATGGTTAAAAAGTTGAGTTTGAGGTTAGTTAGTCCATTCCAAATCAGGTCTTAGTCAGGGTTAATCGGTTTCAAGGAAAATATGCAAGTTTAGTTGTTAAAAGGAGTGTTTGGCATTGGTTAGTTTTTAGAGTTGTTTTTTTCATGATTCAATTTCTTAAAGTTGAATCTCAGTCTTTATAGAATTTTACAAGTAACTAAAAGCTTTTTCATAGAGTTTCAAAAGTTTTTATATAAATTGTGATGATCAACTATTTTTACAAAATTAATTACGAAATGAGTTTTGAATTGTTTTCACGAATTCAAAGCATTGTTTCATTTAGTATTCAAAGTCAGTTGGGTCACTTTAGTTTACATTTGCATTTTAAAGTTGTTTGCCAAGTCTGACTTAATTCTCATTGCTGTCTACATTGCTCTGTTTATCAGTATTTCTTGAAGGTCCAATTCAGGTTCGAATTCAACTAAAATTGCTTTTTATGGTTCTCAATAGGTCATAGATTAATTTTATTTGAAGTTATTTGGTAGTTAGAAGCCTTTAGTTAGCCTATATTTCTAGTTCATAGTGCCTATTCTGCTCTTTTGTTCTGTTTTGTTGTCACACCATTTCTGGCCCAAGTTACTAGGTTCTAAGCTTATTATCTGCTAATTGTGATGATGTTAATGTTTGACTTTTGTTCCTTTAAGTGGTCCTTACTATAGACTTTAGTTATTTACCCTTGGTTAGCTGTATAGTGCTTAATTTAGCTTCTATTCCAGTTCATTAAGCTCACATAAGCTTATTACAGCTTATGTGAGCTGATTGTTGTTTAATTCTGCTTCAATTTCAAATTTAGTCAATAAAAGTCAACTTTCGTCAAAATTCAAAAGTCAAAAATGGTTTTTGTTTAAGTCCTGGTTCTAATGGTTAAAAAGTTGAGTTTGAGGTTAGTTAGTCCATTCCAAATCAGTCTTAGTCAGGTTAATCAGTTTTCAAGGAAAATATGCAAGTTTAGTTGTTAAAAGGAGTGTTTGGCATTGGTTAGTTTTTAGAGTTTTTTTTTCATGATTCAATTTCTTAAAGTTGAATCTCAGTCTTTATAGAATTTTACAAGTAACTAAAAGCTTTTTCATAGAGTTTCAAAGTTTTTTTTTATATAAACTGTGATGATCAACTGTTTTTACAAATTGGTACGAAAAGGAGTTTTTGAATTGTTTTTCCTGAATTCAAAGCATTGTTTCATTTAGTATTCAAAGTCAGTTGGCTCACTTTAGTTTACATTTGCATTTTAAAGTTGTTTGCCAAGTCTGACTTAATTCTCATTGCTGTCTACATTGCTTACGTTTATCAGTATTTCTTGAAGGTCCAATTCAGGTTCGAATTCAGCTAAAATTGCTTTTTATGGTTCTCAATAGGTCATAGATTAATTTTCTTTGAAGTTATTTGGTAGTTAGAAGCCTTTAGTTAGCCTATATTTCTAGTTCATAGTGCCTATTCTGCCCTTTTGTTCTGTTTTGCTGTCACACCATTTCTGGCCCAAGTCACTAGGTTTTAAGCTTATTATCTGCTAATTGTGATGATGTTAATGTTTGACTTTTGTTCCTTTAAGTAGCCCTTGTTATAGACTTTAGTTGTTTACCCTTGGTTAGTTGTATAGTGCTTATTTTAGCTTAGTAAATTTGCCTGCAAGTTACCCATATGTCCCTTTGTTTCTGTCAGTATATGTTGATCTGCTCAGATCAGCAGCCTGCTTAGCTGATCTGATGCTTTTATTGTTTTAGTTTTACTTCTTTAGGTAGCCAATAGTTTAGAATTCATCTTATTTGGCTTGTTGAGGCTCTTAAGTGCTTATAGGTAGATTAAAATTCAGCTGCAAAAGCCCCATTTGTCCACTCATTTGCCCTGCTCAATTGCAATGTTACCTAAGTAGCTTAAGTTTTTGGTTTATAATTTGTTGAATATTGGTCCTAATGATCTGAGTTTTGGCATGTTTAATCTTTGTCTGCTTGTCTAGTTAAATCACATTTTTCTACATTTTTTCATTAGCTTCTTAATAGATTTTCAGTAGCTTGAATAGACCTCCTTTTCTTATTTTAACCATAAGTCTGTTATAATTTTAGATTTTCACAAGAACTTTTCAGCTTATTCTTTGAGCTTATTTGTTGGAATTCAGTTGTAACAAGTTAAATTAAGTGTGTTTAAGCTTGTATTTTCTTCTGGTAGCTGTTGGTAGCTTATTGTGCATTTTGCTTATTTTTTAAAAAGCTTTTCAATTCAGTAGTTCATTAAATAGCTTAAACTGTTCTCTCCATGTATTTTTTTATAATTTTAATAAGTTCTCAGCTGCATTTAGGAATTTTCTACAAATTTTCATTATTTTCCATAGGTATTTACTATTTTTCTAGAGTTTAAATCAGTTTTTAGTACTTTTTAATAATTTTTAATTCAAATAAATCAGAAAAGGTTCACAAAAATACAAAATTAATTCTCTTAGGTTTAGAAAAATCAAAAAGTTAGAAAAAGTATTTTTCTAGATTTTTCATTGTTAAAATAGTATTTTCTAGACATTTAATTAGTTTTAATTGGTTTAAAATTCATAATAAATACAGAAAAAAGTCAGAAAAAAATAATTTCAGTTTTGAAAATTATTTTTAGTTAAAATAGATTTTTGAAAATATTTCTGTAATTTTCTTGTAAGTTTTCATAGGAGTGAGCACAAAAACCGAAAAACCGAATCGAAACCGAAAAAACCGAAAAAGCCGAACCAAAAAAACCACCCCATTTGACAAACCAGTGGTGGTGATTTTGAATTTTATAAAAACCAAATGTTTGGGGCGGTTTTTGGTTTCATAAGAAAAACCGAACCGAGAAAACCGCCCCGCCCCACCTTTGTATATGTTTTTATATAATTTTATCTATATAAAAGATTTGCTATTTAATTTTAAAGATTTAAGTATAAAACTTTATCTATTAAAAAAAATTGTGTTGTTTATTATTTATACATTAAAATTCGTTTTATTTATAGATATTATATCTCTGTTTTCGAACAATAGTGTTCTTTGAAAATTTTCCCTACAATTCTCGTAAGCGAACGAAAAGTGCAAAGCCGCAAAGACGTGCATTTTATATTTTAGATTGATGTTTGGTTGTTTTGTATATTTTTTCGAAGCTTTGGATTGCTAGATAATATGCTATTATCGATATTTGTTTAAATATTTTTGCTTGAAAACTTGGAATTGTAAACTTCATATAAGATTAAAACTTGCTTGTTTTCAAGTAAGTAAAAACCGAAACCGAACTGATTCAATGTGAAAAACCGAAAAACCAAAATCGAAAAAACCGAAACCAAACGGTTTGTAGTTTCCAAAAACCGAAATAAACGGTTCGGTTTTTGGTTTTACCATAAAACCGCCCCACCCCGCCCCATGCTCACCCCTAAGTTTTCATAATTTTTAGTATTTTAAATCTATTTTAAAAGTCCAAAATTAGTTTTTAATTCAAATAAAATCAAGAAAAACCAAAAAAAGTTAGTTTTAAGTTCTAGATAATTTTTAAATCACATTCTTAGCGGTAGAAAAATATTAGTTCACTTTTAGGAGTTAAAATGGTTTAGATTGCATTTTAATATACGTTTTATAGTTATCGTAATTTGCGTTTTATTTTTAATTGCACCCTTAGTTGTAATTCCTTATTTTCACCATAGATTTAGTAGTTTTAATTGCTTCTCATTACTTTTCCTTGCCCCGTAGTTTAGAAATCATCAAAAATCTTTTTTTAACCATTCAAAACCCGAATAACGTGACGTGAGTTGTTAACTCCATTCATCCTTCGCTGGGAAAACGATCCGGGGATTTAAATCTAATACATTTGAGTTACCCAATACTACAAATACTATAATTGGTTTCTTTCCTAAGAATCAATTTTTGGCGCCGCTGCCGGGGAGGGCATGTAGTGAGTTTTCGATTCCGTCTCGATTAGCGTGTTTTTGAAGATCCTTTCCCGTGAAGTTATTGTTTTTGTAAATATTTCTTTTTCAAAAACCCAAAAACAACTTAAAAAAAACCAAAACATTCTTCCTAGAGTGTTTACAAAACCATAAAAATTAAAAAACCAACAAAAGAAACCGAACGTCAATTGTTACGTCGGCTCACCTTGAAAGTACAACCTACACACGGGGTTCTAGGAGGTCTTGACATTAAATTGCAGACCAAGGAAAGATCCACTCTTCTTTCCCGCCACGCTGCGCGTACTTTTGAGAGCTACCGAGCACCGGTTGACGGGACGGTTACAAAAAAGATTGTTTTTCAAAAAATTTCTTAAATATAAAATCAAAAAGATTTTCCTTTTCAAAATTTGTTTTCCTTTTATGTTTGATTTTATCAAAAACCCAAAAATACTCTTCGTTATCCTCTTGAATGTTTAATTCTCATCTCTTTACCCTCTAAATTGTTTAATTCTTCACAATGCTCGATTTTTCACCGTTCGATCCCCATGATCCTCGGACCATTGAGGATTTCTATCGTCCATCGCTTATCGGACGAGGAGGACCGATCGTTCCGATATCCGTTTCGGGAACTAGTTTTAGATTGAAAAATCATATGGTTCGTCTTCTTCGACAACATTGTCAATTTCATGGATTTAACGACGAAAATGCAAACGAGCACTTGAACAAGTTTTTATCTATCGCTCAATCCATGAAGCAACGTGCCATTTCTCAAGAAGATATCCGATTGAATCTCTTTCCATTCTCTTTAACCCACAAAGCCGAATCTTGGTTTTATACCCTTGAAAAACATTCAATACATACTAGGGAAGAGATGTTTCGCAAGTTTCTTTCAAAATACTTTCCATATTCGAAAACGATGCAGCTGAGGAAAGAAATTCTTAATTTCCAGCAATTACCCAAGGAATCCGTATTGAAGCTTGGGAAAGATTCAAAATGTTATTGCTGAAATGTCTCGATCATCGAATTTTGCTTCTTGATCAAATCCTAACCTTTTATCATGGTATCACTACGATTGATCGAGACAAAATCATGTTGGCAGCAGATGGGAATATCATGCGGAAGACTCCTCAAGAAGCTTATGATTTGATCGAGAATTTGACACAACATCATTTTCAGTGGGATCTGGCGTTTCCTTACGATTCTACCACTATGTTGAGTGATCATTATTCCGAGAAAATTTTCGTTATGAGTGCACAAATTGACGTCTTCGGCAAACAAGAAAGTTATACCAGTCACCATTATCAACAAAGACCAAGTCATCCACCCGCCTTTTACTATTCCGACTCTGACGATAGTGATGATGATGATGAACCGTTTGAAGAAGAGAACTTAAAGATCAATGATGATTCTTCGAGTGGCAATCCCACTCCCATTTCCAATCCTATCATTTTTGACTCTTCCCTTTCACTCACGCCGGTTGAGAGAAGTGACGTCGTTTTGGAAGAAGTCGATGATCCAATTTCGCCGGAAATTGTTGAAACCAATTGCGATCCACTCATTAACGAATCTTCGGATACCTTGTCAATGGGGGACAAGGAAGTCGAATGCACTCCTCTTGAGAATATTAATGACCTTGTTCCAATCCCAAGGGTATCTGGGACACTTTTCGATTCAATCTCAGAAACTTTCAAAATGACCTTCACAAATCCTTTGTTTGAATTTGATTCTGAATGTACTCTCAATTTTGACAATAAAATCTTTGATGAGGAAAGTGATGAGTCCGACACGGAGACCACAATGGAAAAGGTGCAAGTTCTTAGCTCACAAAGTACCGCACAAATCCCACCTCCGTTTATCTCGATTGAAGAAATTAAAGAAGTAGAGCCATCACCAAATCCTCGAGCAGAGCTCAAGGATTCGTCTCTTGATTTACTTCTCGAGGAGTTGCCGATGAACTTCGCTCGCGTCGATCCTATTCCATCGGAAGTGAGGACGATGACTTTGATTTTGAAGACGATTTAAGAGAGATTGAAAGTTTGTTGAATGAAGATCCGTTAAATGAGCCGCCACAAAAGATTAATGATAATTATCTCGAGGAGTTCTCCGGTGAACTCTCTCATATCATATCTCCTCCGGAGTATGATCGTTTCAATTTTGATCTTGAAAAAGATTTTAGTTTGGGGGAAGAGCAGCTCTCTCAAAATAGTTTCGTTATTGATGACATTACCCCGCCTCTTCCTCCCGATATTTTTGTTGAAAATCACCCTATGAGCTTAAATGATCAAATTCAAATTAAAGATTATATAAAATTTGCTTTTGAAGATGAAGAATGGATCCTTATTGTTATAAAAATCTTTATTTCATTTCTTCCATATAATGTGATTTCTCCTCTTCTTCACTCTTGCGGGAGTGAGGATACCATCTTTGACCCTGGCATCGCCGCTTTTCCTTTTTAAGAACCGTGGGTATTTCATCGAAGTGGAACTTTCTTATGTTTCAATGTTTATCCAAACATCTTGAACGAAAGTCCGATGGAGATTATCTTTTCCACTTGCTCCCCCATGGACAAATGAATTGAGGCGGGGTCAAGCTAGCTGAAAATATAACAAAACAGCGTTTCATCTTCTTTCTATTTTCTTTCTACCATCACGATGTGAAGGGGTTAGCCTCTTCAATTTCTTGTGTTTGGTTGTTTGTGATGTTTTTGTCTAGGATTTCATCGATATGAAGACTCTCGTTAAAAAGTTTGTCTTTTCTCCACTCGAGACAATTTCATGTTCGTTAAGCGTTGATTTAAGGTGGGTAATCTTTAAGCGATATCCAGAAATCTTATCGACTAACGTTTATCTTTAAGCATACTTAATAAACGGATTTTAGATTTTCGTTGATACCCTTGCCTTTAAACATTGAGGACAATTTTTCATTTTAGTCTGGGGTGGGTAATCTTCGATTTGATTTGACCGCGCTTGCATTCTTTTAGCGTGTACTCTGCAACCCCGTTTTCCTTAGAAAATGAAAAAATTGTGCAAAAATGTGAAAATTTTAAAATTTTTGTAAGCTTTTGCTAGTTTTATGATTGAAAAGTCTTTCTGAGTCTCTTAGAAGTTACTTTAAATATGCGTTTTCTTGAAAAGTCTTTGCTAATTGCTTAGACAAGAGGCTATAAAATGCGATTCTAGCTCACAAGGCCAAGAATTTGCAAGCTTCCTTAAGTGATTTTAAATATGCGAAGCTTTGAAAGATTTTCTAGTTTCTAATAAGTGATTTTAAAAATGCGAGACTTGAGATTATTTGTGGCATTAGCTAAGTTAATATATGTTTTGACACCTTGTTGACTTTCCACTGGTGAGAGTAGGAATAGAATTCTAACTTGACGGTAAATTATTGAGCCCTAGCTTGTTCCCTTAACCAAAGATAATTTAATTATCGGCTAAGCATCCGCGGATCTCATTAATTGATATTTTAAATTTGCGAAGATTGAGGAATGATAGAGTTACTTATGAGTTTAGATGCTAAGCGTGGAGTAGATGGTTCTCTTTAGAGCCCATCGAAGGTACTTGTGGCTTTTTGCTCCCACAAAATTGTCTCACCCCATATCTATCTTAAAATAATTAAAGATGTTAGGTTTTATTGATAGTTAGTTCTTTACTTCTTTAGAGAATCCTTGCTTATGAGCGTTGGGTACACATCAAGGTACTATCAGTGTTGCGGTGTAATAGACAACAAATTCTTGATTGTTTGTTGCTATTGTTTCTATTGTTATAAAAGCTGTGGGATTCGGAGTTTGGCAAAAATTAACATGAAATAAAGCCCAAATGTATTAAAGTGAAAATCCAAAGCCATAAAAGTTTTCTATGTCTGACGGTACCCCCATTGTCATGGACTTCAAAAAGGTGGAGGAAAATCCAAAGTCATAATAAGACTTCTGATAAAAGGGTAATCCCGTTGAATTAGTGGTTGAAAAGACCGAGGGCTCAAATTGAAAAAATGCAAATATCTTTGAAATAGTGTTAAGCCAAACTTTGACTCCAGGAGATATCTAAATAAAAGCTTCTGTCTCTTGACTCGTAGATGAGTTGTTTCGGACGTAATAAAAAGGATATCTCCCTAAATCGTGTTAAATTAGGACCTTGATGTGGACCTCATTCTTGTATGCAACGGTTTTCGAGGGAAGATGGAAAACTACTTAGCGTTCTGAACTTCATATCTTTATCAGATTAAAAATTATCGAAACGAGAAATATGAAGAAATTCATTTCTCACCAAAAATAAAAAAAATAGAGGAAAAATAGGAAAATGGGAGCAAAAGATAATTATACAAGTAACTTCCATGGGTAGTGTTAGCATCTAAAATCATATTTAACAATGATTTCGATTTTATGCTTAGTTTGGGGACTTGCGAAAAATCAGGGACCATGTATTCTATCCTTATGGTCACTCATCGCTGAGTTGTGTTTCCTACTCTATGATCCTAAAAATGTCTTTTGAAAAAAATGTTTGAGTTATCAATCGACATGAAAGTTCAACAAACCATCACTCATAATTGGAATGTGCTTAAACGTAATATCTATATGAGAAATAAAAGGTAAGCGGGGCGTTTTTAGAATTCAAGGTTTCTTAATCTCTTTTGAGGAATCTTTGCTACTTTTCATGGGTTTAGTAGAAAGAGGTTGAAATCCTTGGTTTTAGAAGCGTGAGTTGATTACATTGTGTGAGGACACGACAATCTTCTAGTCTGGGGTATTTTGGTATGTGCTAAAACACATACCATTTCTTTACCAAAATAGACCCAAATAAACCAGAAAAGAGCCGTTTATGCCTAATATTTGTTGGTTTCTTGAGTTTATGCATATGCAGGTATGGATATGATAAAATAGACAAAAGAAAGCTGAAACCGAAGAAAACCGAGAACGAGAATGAGAAGAGTGCAAAAGCCGATGCCGGGATGCTATTTTATGGAATTTGGATGCTCAAAAAGTCAAATTACGAAGCTTTGGATCATTTTTGGAGAGTTTTCACAATTTCACCTTCATCTTATCAAAATTGCACAAAATACCCTTCACTTTCTCAAAATTTACCATTTCACCCCTTCATTTACCCAAATTTACCATTTCACTCCTCATAAATCCCGTTTAACCAAATTCCCAAAATCATCCTTTCCCTTTCATTATTTACATATTTGGTCCTTATGATTTCCAAAAGGGTTTTGGCCGTACAATAGCAGCGTACTTTTTCAAATATACCTAACTAGTACGCGTACTATTTTTTGTCCCACTTAATGTAACGTACTTTCATTTTTTGTTCCATTCTACCCCATCAAACTTGTTTAACCGGCACCAAAAAAAATTTGCCCATTTTTGCACTTTTTTGTCCGTTTTGCATGTTTTTGTCCGTTTTTACACATTTTCGTCCGTTTTTAAATGTCTTTGCACGTTTTCGCACATTATATGCCTTTCATCGTTTTTTGCATGTTTTGCGTTTTGATTCGTTTTAAGCGTTTTATGCGTATTCGCGTTTCTTGCATGTTTCATCCGTTTTTGCCCGTTTTCATCCGTTTTTGCACATTTTCACCGCGCGTTTTGCATGATTTCATAGTTCTTACGCTTTTTTGTTAGTTTTATGCATTTTCATTTGTTTTACATGTTTTCACTTGTTTTTGAACATTTTTCCCGTTTTTACGTTTTTAGATGCGTTTTACACAATTTTGACTTTTGTTTGCATGTTTTTTACACATTTTAGCCCGTCTTTTACGTTTTAAGCTACACATATTTTTCGTGGTTTTAGTCTATTTTGTATGTTTTTCATACGTTTTAGATATTCATACGTTTTAAAAGCGTTTTTACGCGTTTTCATCCATTTTACCCGTTTTTGTCCGTTTTTTCAAGTTTTGTTTGTTTTGCATGTTTTTGCGTTTTCATTGGTTTTTGCACATTTTCATGCGTTTTTGCACAAGCGGACAAACATCAAAAGCAGTGCTATGTTAAACTTTAACAGCAAATAAAATAACACGAACAGCGTGTAACGACTAAAAGCAGGCAAAAGCGGACAGCGTGCAAAAATAGACGGCATCGAACGTTCGCGTCGCAGCAGATGAAAATGTCTTAACACAAAAATAAACAACGTGCAAAAATCGCTGAAAAGCGTGCAAAGCAATGCAAAAAGCGGATGAAAACATGCAAAATGGCTTATGCGAAAAGCAAGGGGCCAAAACATGTAAAGCGGTGAAATGTGTAAAACGAACAAAAGCGGATGAAAACATGCAAAAGCGTGTGAAAATGTGAAAGCGGACAGCGATGTGAAAATGAAATAAGTTATATTAAGTGGGACAAAAAATAGTTGCGGCGTACTTAGTCGGTACATTTAAAAATGCGTTGTATTATCACCAAAACCTTAATAAAATAATGTCAGGGTATGATGCATAGTGGGTTTCCAAACTTTTCGTGGCCGGTCATCTTATGGGTATAACAAAAGTTGAAAGTTCGTTACATTAAGTGGAACAAAAAATAGTACGCGTACTAGATCGGTATATTTGAAAAAGTACGTTGCTATTGTACGGCAAAAACCCTTTCCAAAACTTACACAAATGATCTTTATGTTAGTAACTTGGATACACGTTTTATCAAATACAAAAGTCCAAATCCAATATATAAGCTACCCATTTCACCTAAGCCCAATCCACTAACTATGATACCCGAATACCCAATTTTCCCGCCCGGTCAAACCCCCAACACATCCCACTTAAACCAGTCAACACATCCCAAGTCAAATTAAAATAAAAAAAATTCCCAAAGAAGCAAAACGTGCCCAAAACCCCTTCTCAGTTACTGTTTACCTTCCTCACCTCATTTACCATGCACCTCCCAAACTTACCTCACTTAAGTACGCTTCTAGAACCCTCTGACAATGTGTCAGAGTGGCAGAAAGAAGTGTCCTCATTGGTGGAAACACCTCATCAAACTGATCCAAGGGCTGTGAGGCAGCAAGATGATGAAAGATGGAATTGAAGGGTCAAGATTAGAGCTTCTGGATCCTTGGTTTAAAAATGCGCGCATTATTGCGCAAATTGCACGCATCATTGCATTGCATTTGAAATTTCGCATCATGATACCTAATGCAAGGCCATCCCAGATTGCGCTCGCAATTGATGCGCAATTTATCGCCTTTGTGCAATGCTAGCAATAGTCGCAATTAACGCAATTTGAAATTTGAGCTTATTTGTAAAAATAAAACCATTTATATGAAGCCTAACTATTTTAATGAGGATCTTAGTAAATGACATCTATTAAAACACACATTGATGGTCATAGTCCTGTTGCATGATTCAAGTAGTATACTCATATGTTCTTCTTTGATTATAATATCACATATGTTATATCATTAGGTATAAAGTGAGTTAATTTCTTTGATTCAACGCTAAAACTTATATCTTGTTCAACTTTGACTAAACTGTATAATAGTGACTTTTGTTATTGATTTAATTATGAGTAAAATATGATTCTTTGTAAATTAGTAATTTTTTTATAAGTTTATTGCATTTACTTGGTACTTGGTAAAATTATACTGTGTATAAATATTGTGGAAAACTAGAAGGGGGGGGGGGTTGAATAGTTTTGCCGATTTTAAGTTAGTTTCAAAAAACTTTAGATTCGATAATATGTGAGATCGTATGGATGTAGAGAAAGTATAGATCTAATGATAAAGCAAGTAAATAAAGTAAAGTAAGGGATAGAAATGACACAACCGATGGATTATAGTGATTCGAACGCAAGGACACCTTCATACTTGCCCTACTCCACTCCGAGTCACCTACTCTTCGAGTTCAAGCACTATGTCAACAAACTCCTTCAACTTGGCCAGGAGCCTTCTAGCGTTGCTTACACCTTTTTTCCTTTACAAAGCTAAATACCGAGTCCGTAACACGGTGGACCAAACCAACACGACCAAATCAACGGCTCATTAAGCATGGTGCGACTCATTTCTTGTAGGGTTCTATTCTTTCTTTCAACTACCCCATTCGATTGTGGAGTGCGCGGAGCCGAGAAGTTGTGAGTAATACCATTAGCGTCACAAAAGGCTCCAAATTGCACTTCACTATCGAATTCTCTACCATGATCCGTTCTAATAGACACTATAGGACTTCCTAGTTGTCTTTGGATTTTCTTGCTTAATATTTCAAAATAATTAAACTTTTCCATTTTGTTCTTTAAGAATTTTGTCCATGTGTACCTAGAGTAATCATCCACTATGACCAAAGTGTAGTAGTTGCCTCATAACTTTGGATAGCGGATGGACCAAATAAATCCATGTGTAGTAATTCTAGACACTTAGTTGTAGACACCATGTTTTTAGCTTTGTGACTAGAATGAACTTGTTTTCTTTACATACAAGCATGCAGTGATATTTTTAACTTAGGTAGATCTCTTTTACTAGATCTTTTGGATGATAGCGATTGAAGAAATTAAGCATATTGGCATGACCAATCTTCGATGCCATAAGGTCGAAGTATCATCCATAGAGGTAAGACAAAGTTTGTCTTTAGGTTTATTTCCGATTTTAATGACATAGACTCCATGTTTCCTAATTCCTCTTCCTATGGTTATGCCATTTTAATATCTTACTCTGGTTTTAGGTAAAAAGTACATTACACTTTTATCACATATTTGTCTATACTAAAGAGGTTAAAGTTTAGGTTTTCTCACATTGACACACATGTTATGGTTAGAATTTGTTAGTCGTGCCTTTACCGATGATTTTACTGCTATTTCAAACACCACATTTCCTCATTGAAATTCATATGTGGAGACAGATGTCTTTATTCTTAGATCATGTGCCTGCGTGCACCGCTATCCTTGACCCATTCATCGGATCTAGGTTGACCTTTAAGCACACCTAAGAAAACAATTATAAAAAGTTTGATTTGTTCGGATGGTGTTGGCATTTATTCATGTTAGACATGTATGGATAAGGTGAATATGCATTCCATGGTGCAAAAGTTTTGAAAAGGAAAACCATTTTGCATATTTGGGTTCCATCCCATTTGATGGTTACTCCTCGGGTAAACATTATTAGGTCTCTAGATGGATTAGGTTTGAAAAACATGGGCTTTGTTTCTTGCAAAACTAGGATTATATTTTGGAGGTGGTTGTCTAGTGGTAAAATGAGTTGGTTTCTTCTTATTAGCGATAAAAAATCAGTTAGAGATGAAAAGCTATGTTATTACCTTGTTTGCTTCAAAACAGACTTATGAATCACTGGCATACACTAAGCCCGGTTCCTTTTTGTGGGTCCGGTGGGATACAACAGATGGCTTGTTTTCTAGTGCCTTAACAAATTGCGTTTCTTTGCTTTCACTAGTTGATGCATTAAGTTGTTGAATACCTAAACCTTTTTGGTTGTTTCCGGTTTTAACACTATCTAATATCATATCTAAAGTATTAGTACTCATTCTAGCAATTTTAGAATCTAGTTGATCAACTAGTGTTTGAAGTTGAACACAAAGTTCACATTCACCACTTACTATTTTACCATTTTCTAGACGTTTCAATTTTGCTTTTAATTCTATGACTTCCTTATCTAAGCGTTGATTTTGACTTTTTAAAAGCTTGTTTTGTTAATTAGTTTTAAGCTAATATTGCAAAGTTTGTCATATTCATTATGCAATGAGTCATCATCTAGTGATGAGCTACTATAGTATTCGTGACATACCTCGTCATTTGCCATGAGACAAATTTCTTCGTCTCCTAAATTAGCGCCTCATTCCCCATGTGCGGCTCACGAATGCCTTTTGATCATAACGTTTGGGACACTTACTAATAAAGTGGTTTGGGTCCCCACATTTAAAGCAACCACGATCATCCCTTGGCTTCCGTCCTCTTTGATTTTAAGAAAATCCTTTCTTGTCGTCATACGGTTGTTTGGCGTATCTTCCTTCCTTAAAAGAACTTTTAAAGTCCACTTACACGCCATAGCATACTCCTCGTCGTCACTATCCGAAGAAGAGTTCTCTTCATCGCTTCGAGGCTTTTGGCTTTAAGGGCAAGAGATTTGTGTTTCTCTTTCACCTTTGAGGCTTTGGAATCTTTAGCAAGGACAAGCTCGTGAACTTTAAGTTGCCTATGAGTTCATCAAGGGTGAGGATTGTCAAATATTTTGACTCTTCGATTGCCATCACCTTGGATCTCCACTTGGATGGAAGTTCCCTTAGATATCTCCTAACATGGTTCTGCTAGAAAAGATTCATCAAGTGCTTGTAAAGATGTAATAATAGTATTAAAATTTGCAAATAAATGATCTATAGTTTCCTCATCCGATATTGAAAATTGTTCATATTGTTGAACAAATAAATCAATTTTATTATTTTTAACTTGTTGATTACCTTGATGAGTTACAACTAAAGAATTCCAAATTTCTTTAGAGGTTTTAAGCATAGAAGTTCTTTCGAATTCCTTTTTGGGTAAAGCATTATATAAAACCATTTTAGCTTCACTATTTTTAGAAAGCTTTTTCATCATTTCATCGTTTAGTTTATCATGAGGTATGTTAACTAAATTTCCTTTATCATCTTTTGAGGTAGCCTCAAAATCACTATCAACAATAATGTACCAAAGATCAATATCTTTAGATTTCACATACGTTTCGAATCTATTTTTCCAATATATAAAACCATTAGTACTACTTATGTATTCTCCTCAAGAGTCATTGTTGCTTGGGGTGTATGATGTTGGCTTTGAGATTGCATTTTAACATATGTTGTTAAAATGTTGATTTGAGGTTTAACGAAATTTATGCAGAAGTTTAACGACAAAGTATTACTAATACTTTGATAATTTGTGAAGGTAGTACTACTTATACCTAGTGGAAATTGACAACAATTACCAAGAGCACCATGCTTATTTGATAGTTGAGGTTCTAGCCGTAATGAATTATCTAAGTCCTTATATGTGGGAAAGGATGGTTGAGTTTGTTCAAACGTGCATTTGATTCAGTACAAGTGTTGGATACAAGGGCTTTTTGAGCTATACACTCAACGAATTCAAATGATGGTAAGGATGGTGGATTGGTTGATCTAGGTGGTAGGTCTTCTAGTGTGTCTAAATAAGGATGTGGTGATGTAGGGGTTTGTTGTGCTATGGGAGTACTTAGGTTGATTATTTGTCCATAGATGTTGAACACAAAAAAGTACGGATATTAATTCTTATGGTTCATTGGTTGCTAAAACTAGTGGGTGAAGTGCTTGAAGTTTTGGTCATGTCTATGAAGCTTAGGGGTTGAGGTATAGGTTCATCTTGAAAGGGCACGTTTGGTTTAAAGGATGCTCTTAGAAGTTCATGAGCAACATGCTTAATGGTGCTAAAAGATGGAAGAGGGATAGTAGGTGTCAAAGAGGGATAAGTGGCACAGTGGGTTGTTTGTTTTGGATAAGTGTTTGATTCATTTTAGGATTAGTGTTTTAACATGTGTTGTTAAAATACTTGGGTGTTTTTAGGATATGACTTTTAATGACTACAATCGTGAAGTTAGCATATACTTGAATATTTACGATGAAATACTTAAGTTGTCAATCCTACCTTGTTGAGACTATGGAGCTTAGATTGCACTTGAGGATAGCAAGACTCTTTAACATACATGTGAGTTATGACTTGATGTAAATGCTTATCGTCTTGGAGGATGACACATTACTTTCATGTTAACCAAGTGAGGCAATACATGTAGATACAAAATAATATCTAAAGTCATATGTTAGACTTGTGTATGATATCTTTGCAAATAATGAGTCGGATTAGTCTAGGTGGCAAGTCATCTAAGTTATCCACAAATAGATGAGAAGATGTTGGTGGTGTTACACAAAGTTCGATAGGTACAAGTTTTGGAAACTTTGGTAGTGAAGGTGTTTTTGGATGGTTGTGAGGAAGTCATAATGGTGGGTGATTTTGGTGCTGGAGTTGGAGTACTTAAGTTTAGAAAGTTCTTATCTCGAGTGGGTGATGAGATGTTGAGAGGTGTGACGATGCGAGGATGAAGAGTTCAAGTTGACGAAGCAACAAGATCGAACGCTAATCCTAGTGGTTTTCTTAAGTATCTTGTTTGAAGGTGATGAGGCTAAGGATTTAGTCATTTTGACTGCTTAAAAGAAATGCTAAGCTTAAGGAGAATTAATAGTTGGAAGGTGAAAATGACCATCCTAAATGTGTCGATTTATGGAACTAAGGATTCACGGAGATGTGTTTTATTTGATGTTAATTCATACAAAGATGATAGTTTCTAATGAGATGGAAGTGTATAAGATCATGTCAAACATCCTAAGTTAATCCATTGAGGATGTGTTGAGTGAGATATGAAAGATATGCATTAACAACTATCCTAGAAAGGAAATTTGGTAAATTAGATTGAATTTAGTAAAATTCAACAACTTACCACATAGGATCCACGACACCATTTCTTTACAGGCGGAACCCTTAAATTGGTCTTGCTTTGGTTACGCTATCTGTGTAATATGGCGGTACCAAATGCATATGACGGTACCAACATTTTGGTGACGTCGATCCCGTCGACACCGACACAGAAAAGTTCCTGAGACCCATTTTTTAGGTGTCAGGGAGTTTTCAAACACAATTTTGCTTAAAACATGTGACATTAATTACTTCTAGTTAGGAAAAGTCTATAACACATATACAAACATAGTGGAGCATAGACTTTGACCAAATAACGATTTTCATAAAAGTGAAAATGGGTAAAATTGATAACACACTTGTATTATCCACTGCATAAACCGGTTAGCATACAACATTGTTTTAAGTCATATTATCATCCTACAAAGTAAAACAAATAAATACATCATACAACATTGTTTTTGTCCTTGTACCAAACACTCTCTTAAAACCTCCATTTTTTAAAATACTTGACTAATTTACTTAGTACTCATTGCTAAGCGAGTCATGATATTTCATAAGTTATGCGAGATGTTAGTATAACCTATGCAAAGGAAGTGATCTAAGTCTATATGTGATGGTAAAACAATTTTCCAACTAAGTGCACAAAATCTAGCAAATGTCCTATTGTGCATAAACAAGAAATCGTCAAGCAAGCGAATAAATAACATGGCAAGATTGACACTTATATTATGCAAAGAAACAAGTGTAAACAACAATTTGAAAATAAGCAAGCAACATATATGCAAACAACATAAACAAGTGGTCATTTAGCATAGCATAACAAGAAAAACACTTTTACTAGTCATTTATCGTTTAAATGTGATGATGTTACCAAGCTTAATTAGTTTTCTTTAAACACATTACATAATTATTTAGTTTCTAAATAAATTATATCAATGTTCTAAGAATACCATCTTAAATTGCTTGACTCAAATATTTGAGTTTTAATGTTAAAGCGAAACTTAATATCTTGGACGTACTCATAGTATTTGGTTTATTTCACTTATTTAAAATTAGACTCAGGTCATGAGAGTAGTTTTTAAATTAAAGTGAGACTCAATTCCTTTAAAATGATAGGTGGCTCGACTCCTAGGACTTCACGAATAATAAGTTATGAATTTTTAAGTTTGGCCAAATAATTTGCGTCTTTGTCTTGAGACCAAGAACCAAAATTTAACAAGGAAGGAACCCTTTATTTGGTTCGCCGGTCCAAAATGACTTGTGAGAATGTTGAAAAATATACTTACTCATAGCGAAAAAGTGTAGGACTTACTAGATTTGATAGAAAAATATAACTGCAACATATTTTGTTTATTATTTTTTCTAATATGACTTATTTAAACATTTAACAACGAAATTTATAAGTATAATTAGCAAAACCATTTTCATATTATATTTAAACTTCAATGGTAATTTGATACATGGATCGTGCTTCATTTTTAAAAACCATTTGTTTTGAAAATAATAAGAGCAACAGAGACTCGATACCAATTGTGAAAACGTAGAGGGGGGGTGAATACGTTACTGTTTAAAAACGTTAGATCTTTTGTATCAAATCGTTTATGAAACTTGTTATAATATGAAAGTACCAATTATTGTTTGTGACTAATATAAAGCATAGTAAACCAAGTTGTCACACAAGCATAAACATCAAACCACATCACAAGCAATTATAAAAGTAAAGAGATAAAGAAAGAAAAGTGCAAACCGAACACGAGGATTTATAGTGGTTCGGTCAGGATCTCCTCTCCCCTACTCCACTCCCAGAGTACCCAACTCGAGAGTTACTTCACTAAATCAACAAGCTCCCTTCTCGGCGGAGAAAACCTTACAATCGTCGCACACTTTTTCGGTACAAAGCTAAATATCGGGTTCTAGTTCGAGGTAGAACCAACCTAACGTCGCCTATACAATATTTCCGACACTAAGCTAGATGTCGAGTTCTTTCCAAGGGTACAACCACTCCCACTATGTTTTATGGCCCAACATAACAAACCTTGTGTTTTATGGTACAAACACATAAACCATCTAATCTAGTTTGGTGAAAGTGTTGTGATGATGCAATAATGTTTACAATGATGATCCATGACATAAATGTCTAATGGATATGAATGACTAATCTAAATGATCTTCTTAAATAAGAAGTCTTCAATCAATGAGAATATCAAGAGATCTTGAATCTTCATATGTTGATATGCTTTGGTGAATGAGGATGGCTAGATCTCCAAGCTTTCCTTGGTTGATCAAAATGTAAAGTATGCTTACAACAAAGATGAATGTTAGAAGCATTATGATCATGTGATGATGAGGGTGATTAATGTATGTTACTACATGGTTATCTATAGATCTAAAAGATGAAAGAAAGATAGAAAGAATGTGTGTTGGAAGGGATGATTGAAATGAGAAGACAATGGGCTCTATTTATAGCCAAAAATGTAATCTAAAAATAATACTTTATTAGATTTGATATCTTAGAATATCTTTCAAGATCTTGCAAATCTAACCAAATATTGACCAAATCTTCTAAAGATATGATGATGCATGAAGTGATGTAAAATTGTATTTTCATTTAGATTAAAATGTTCATGAAAATAAACTTGTAAAATGTATTATGTAACTAGTTTATAAAAAGTCTAATTGCCTTTTATAAAATAAAATATCTAGTTAGGTGCTTGTCAAAATAATATATATTTTGTCAAGTGTAAGTAAACTTTAGTACTTGTATGAATATTATAGTTAGTTTACTTGTACAAATAAAAGTATATATTTGTTAGACATTTTACAAAAGATGTATTTGTATAAAATACTTGTGAATGCAAAATGTAAAATGAGGTTCGAAATAGAATGGTTAACCTATTAAAATACTTAGTGACTCTAAACGTATTTTAAACATTCTAAATGATTTGTTAATGGGTTTGATCATAATGCCACATAACAAACATGTACGAACCTGTGTTGTAACATACGAGGACTTGAGACATCGAGAGGTGTTGAATGTATGTTGAGACAAATGTAATTACAAGTAACTTGTACATTTTCGTTATGTATTACAAGTTACATGTTTGTCATCAATCAAAACAAACGAGACGGTATAGATTAAATATCGTAATATTTGCACTAACAATCTCCCCCTTTTTTATGATGACAAAGATATGTAAACGTAATAGAAAGTAAAATGTAAAAGGTTACTTGTATCCTTACTACCTTTACATTACCTTCTCCGTTTACACTTTTCTCCCCCTTTTGTCAAAACAAAAGGGGTGTCCTTGAGTTTAACTTAATTTCTCCCCAAAAGGCGAGCTTGCATCATCCCTAGTGAAGTTAAATCGTCTACTTCAATCCGTCCCTTGTTTGGTAGCGGATCCATGGATCAAATAAAGAGGCTTAACCTACATCAAGGTTAGTTTTATGCAACAAAATTTATGAGAAATATATGAAAAAGAAAAAGGCATAGCAATGTTAGCCTATTTTCTCCACTTTTTATCGAAGCAAAATGCTTGTTGAAAAGTGAGAATGATGCTAAATCGTGCATGCTCCCCACTGGCGGTTGCTCCCCTTGTTTGAGGCGTCGGTATGATTAAAACCTAAAAACAAATATTAGTGCAAAACTATATTAGTCATTGGACGAGTAAGTGTTATACAACAAAGTGTGTATAAGATGCATTGATAAATTCTTGATGGAAGCTCCCCTTGCTCTAGGTCATCAAGATGAACCTTCAAAATAAATATTAGTATAATAGAAGCTTTGTCTTTAGACAAATATGTCATATACAACCAAGTGTATAGGCGATGCAATATGAGTGCTTAAAGGATATTCCTCCTTGTTCGAGGGTGTCAAGAAGCACCTAAAATAAGAAAAATAATTGATGCAAACTTCATCCTTAGATGAGTAAGTTATATACAATCAAGTGTATATGATGATGAACCTACAATGAAAAACATTAGTGCAATATATTTCATCTTTTCACAAAGAAAAATAAGATGTATATATGTGATAAATGATATAATCAAAGATCTCATGAAGTGTAGTCTCCTAATTACAATCATAAGAAAAGTGAGAATATAATATGATAAAGTCCTACAAAATAGTTCCTAGAAAGAAGATATGGTCTCCCACGGGTGTGCCACTAGTAGGGCTAGTGTTGGTGTCGGTTTACTAGTAGGATTCATGTGGTGATGGTAGATGACTCGAGATTTACAAAAGTAAGTTTTCGCTAATCCATGGTGGTGATGATTAGTGAAAGTGGTGATGGAAGGTGGTGGTGATTAGGTAGGAAGCTATTAAGGAGTTAGAAACTCCTTTTGTATGCATATATAAGTAATATGGATTCATGCAATCCTTTCGTCATGTCAAGTGACCAAAGCTAAGAGAAAAAAATATGAATGGACATTGCATTTCAATGATGCATAAGGGTTATGATTTGAATGATTTATTGATGCTAACAACCTATTGTTTTGAGCAAGTTCTCATATGCTTCAACCCGAGTAATCAATATGCGTTCTATCTAAGAATATTATAATGAAGATACCAAAAACTATAAAAGTGATAACATGAAGATAAATTCGTTCATTGATTGACACAAATTATAAAGATGACCTATTCTAGGTGACAATGGGAAAGGTAGTATTAGCATGGTTTTGACCGTCATGGATGATTATCACATTGAAAAGAAGTGAAGACAATATGAAAAATACTAATAATAATGAATGATACCTATATGAGGATGAAATCATTTGAGAGTTGGATAGACCAACGTGTTGAAAAGGTGTTGGGAATGGCGGTTTTGATTAATATATCGTTTGCACTTACAATGACATGCATGATATGCGGGAAAAGGATAAGATCCTATGATGGTGTTCTAGATAGTGAAGTTGTAAGGTGCTAGTTTAAGGAAAATCCTATATGTGGAGATGAAGACGTTTTGTAAAACACATGATGCGTTTTTCACTTGATGAGGTATTGGTGCAAACTTGTGATAAAAAGTTAAAAGGGTTGAACTAGTTGTGGTTTCAGTGAAGGTTTTAGCTAAGTGGTGTTTACCTATGTGTTGGTATTGTAGAGTCTAAGAGACATAAATTTTGACAAAAGACAATTATGTGAATGGATTTCTCTCCCCTTTAATTGGTGGACATCCAACATAATGTGTAATGTATCAAATAAGGAATGACAACAAAGTGTTTAGGAGGTTATTAGGGTTAACGAAAGAGGTGAGCTTAGTGATGTTTTTATGGATGATGGTTAGCATACAATGAACTTCATCCTTAAAGTCAGTACCTCTTCTCGATTAATACGAGATGATCGTATGATGAGGCATGTGGTTTCCTAATAGGAAGTGAAGAGGATTAGAGTATTGTTATAACTAAATAATGATGGAGATGATTTTTGGAAAGCGGAAGCAAAATGAGATTTGGAAAGAGGTCGGTTGAAAGACAAAAATGCAAAGCCAACCCTCTAGAACTTAATTCTATATGCTTTTAAACTATATGCAAGTGTAGGGGTCCATAAAGCATAGTACTAATCTACATAGCAATAAAGGGGATTATGCAAAATGAGCATATAAAAGTTAGAACCAAGTGAGATAACAAATAATTTGTTATCAACCTACAAAACAAATTTGTTAGTGACAAAAGATGTTAACATGATAGAAATCAAATGATAACATATTATATAAGCAAAAAACATATTGCACTTACTAGACAAGAAATCACCACACAAGATAGCATCAAAACAATCATATTATGCAAGAATACGACTTTATTCAAGACATTTCATTATGAGATTGTTTTGTCGTTAGACTTAGACACTTAAGCATACTTGGATATACAATAATCTATGTGATTAATTTGTAAGATAAAAAGGCTTCTAAAAGTTAGTCATACCAAAAGCACTTTGACAGATTATATGTGCACAACAAATAGTGTGACAAGAAGCAAAAGAAACAAGATGAAAGATTCATGCAAGCCATGTTTAAGACATAACAATTTGGAGCATGTATCATTTGGATCATACTACACATAGATGTAATGAATGCCAACTAATAGCTTTCAAACACAAATATATCATATCAAAATTATCACGTATCAAAATGGCATATTATGAGTTCATAAGTAACATGTTAATCATGCTAAAATTAATTCAAAAGTAAGTATCATGCAAATAAAGTTTAGGTTTAAGCGTTTAGTAGCATGAAACAAGAATACAAGCATTATAAAGATAAAACGTACTAAGGTTTACACATTTGACTTGTTATCAAACACTAAGATAATGTCAAATCAACTTATTAAACAAGAACATGTAATCAACACATGTAAGTACAATGCAAGTGGTTTTACTAAGGTTTACACATTTGACTAGTTATCAAACACTAAGATAATGTCAAATCAACTTATCGTATCAAACAAGAACATGTAATCAACACATGTAAGTGCAATGCAAGTGGTTTTAAAAGAAAAGTCATATATACTACTTGTTTGATTAGTATTCCTAAAGCGAGGCAAACTATCAATGTTTTAACACTTACTTTAGGCAAGTATAGGAAAACAATTTTTTCAAGTTGGAGAATGAATATGAGACTATTACTAGCGGTGCTCAATTAAGGCTAAACACGACCATTTTAACGGGTGATTCCACATACCCAACTTCTCTCCAGGAAGCAATTCAACCGTTAGGTCAAATTGAGTTTCTAGTGCAATAGGTTCTCCAGTAGTCATTCTCATGTTAGAAAGATGGGAATTCCTACTTTTGCCTATTAAAGTGCATAAAAGATGATAGTTTACCAATACTTGGCTTAATGTGACACAACTAATATGCAGTATAACTAAGGTGATGAAGATGTCATGTTATACACATGAATTTTAACAATGGTGTGTTGATAAACAATATGTTTTAATCTTGTGTTTAGAATCTAAGGTTGTTCAAATTACATAGCTAATTGTATGATCTAATGGATGACATCTTTTGTGTTGAGTTGAAATGTATACTTTAAATGTGATTTGATTATCTAAGACTAGGGAATGGAATATGTTAAATTAAGAACGTTCTCAAGAAAGCTCATTTTTATTTAACAAGAATCTAAATAAGGTTACCAACTTCAATAGATCATGTGTATGTTCTAAAGTTGTGTAGTTTTAACCTTGGATGTGCACAAGGTTTGAGCAAGGTTAGGTTATGATGTACGCTTGAAAGGAAATGGATACACATAGTATCTTTCAGCAACGCATAGGATAAAGTTATCATGCTTATGAAAATAAGTATGACAAGATGAATTGGATATGCTAGTTCATAGAACTTGTGGATGTTTGTTTCAAGATCATTTAGCCAATGAGGTGTAATGAAATCTCTTGTAACATAACCATTTATGTCGCAAGGAGAGAATGATGCATAGGATATACAATATCCTTTTAACAAGATGAATACTTAGCATGTTTCTTAGGCATAATTTTTTTCAAAACATCATGTTTTCCTAAATGAAGATATGAAGCCAAAGTGTTTGAATCGGATAGTCCCGTCTAAATAAACTTGGTCTCAAGATTATATTCACTAGATGATGACAAGAGGAATTCACTCGAGTTTCTTATGTATACTCCTCAAGAGTCATTGTTGCTTGGGGTGTATGATGTTGGCTTTGAGATTGCATTTAACATATGTTGTTAAAATGTTGATTTGAGGTTTAATGAAATTTATGCAGAAGTTTAACGACAAAGTATTACTAATACTTTGATAATTTGTGAAGGTAGTACTACTTATACCTAGTGGAAATTGACAACAATTACCAAGAGCACCATGCTTATTTGATAGTTGAGGTTCTAGCCATAATGAATTATCTAAGTCCTTATATGTGGGAAAGGATGGTTGAGTTTGTTCAAGCGTGCATTTGATTCAGTACAAGTGTTGGACACAAGGGCTTTTTGAGCAATACACTCAACAAATTCAAATGATGGTAAGGATGGTGGATTGGTTGATCTAGGTGGTAGGTCTTCTAGTGTGTCTAAATAAGGATGTGGTGATGTAGGGGTTTGTTGTGCTATGGGAGTACTTAGGTTGATTATTTGTCCATAGATGTTGAACACAAAAAGTACGGATACTAATTCTTATGGTTCATTGGTTGCTACAACTAGTGGGTGAAGTGCTTGAAGTTTTGGTCATGTTTATGAAGCTTAGGGGTTGAGGTATAGGTTCACCTTGAAAGGGCACGTTTGATTTAAAGGATGCTCTTGGAAGTTCATGAGCAATACGCTTAATGGTGCCAAAAGATGGAAGAGGGATAGTAGGTGTCAAAGAGGATAAGTGGCACGATGGGTTGTTTGTTTTGGATAAGTGTTTGATTCATTTTAGGATTAGTGTTTTAACATGTGTTGTTAAAATACTTGGGTGTTGATTTTTTGGATATGACTTTTAATGACTACAATCGTAAGTTAGCATATACTTGAATATTTCGGATGAAATACTTAAGTTGTCAATCCTAAGTTGTTGAGATTATAAAGCTTAGATTGAACTCAAGGATAACAAGACTCTTTAACATACATGTGAGTTATGACTCGATGTAAATACTTATCGTCTTGAAGGATGACACATTATTTTCATGTTAACCAAGTGAGGCAATACATGTAGATACAAAATAATATCTATAGTCATATGTTAGACTTGTGTATGATATCTTTGCAAATAATGAGTCAGGATTAGTTAGGTGGCAAGTCATCTAAGTCATCCGCAAATAGATGAGGAGATGTTGGTGGTGTTGCACAAAGTTCGATAGGTACAAGTTTTGGAGACTTTGGTAGTGAAGGTGTTTTGGATGGTTGTGAGGTAGTCATAATGGTGGGTGATTTTGGTGGTGGAGTTGGAGTACTTAAGTTTAGAAAGTTCTTATCCTGAATGGGTGATGAGATGTTGAGAGGTAATGAGTCCGAGGATGAAGAGTTCAAGTTAATGAAGCAACAAGATCGAATGCTAATCCTAGTGGTTTTCTTAAGTGTCTTGTTTGAGGTTGAGGCTAAGGATTTAGTCATTTTGACTTTGCTTAAATAAATGCTAAGCTTAAGGAGAATTAATGTTGAAGGTGAAAATGACCATCCTAAATGTGTCGATTTATGGAACTAAGGATTCATGGAGATGTGTTTTATTTGATGTTAATTCATACAAAGATGATAGTTTCTAATGAGATGGAAGTGTCTAAGATCATGTCAAACATCCTAAGTTAATCCATTGAGGATGTGTTGAGTGAGATATGAAAGATATGCATTAACAACTATCCTAGAAACGAAATTTGGTAAATTAGATTGCGAGATTTAGTAAAATTCAACAACTTACACAGTAGGATCCACGGCACCATTTCTTTACGGTAGGAACCCTTAAATTGGTGCCGCTTTGGTCGCTATGCAGTATGGCGATTGTACCAAAATGCATAACGAGCGGTACCAACATTTTGGTGTCGTCGATCCGTGGACACCGAAAAAGTTCTGATTCCCATTTTTTAGGTGTCGGGGAGTTTTCGAAACACGAAATTTTGCTTAAAATATGTGACATTAATTACTTCTAGTTAGGAAAAGTCGATAACACATATACAAACATAGTGGAGCATAGACTTTGACCAAGGGCTACCGATTTTCACATAAAAGTGAAAATGGGTAAAATTCAAAGCGACTTGGTAAATGTATTATTCCAAAAAGCATTTAGCATACATATGGGTGAAGTCCATATCTGACCCATTACATTAAATGTCCTGCATACATAACAAATTTTCACAACTAAAACTCTCTTAAAATAACAAAAAAGTGAGTATGACAAGCCATAAGAACTTAACCGAAACAAAGCAACCTAGCTAACCCAGTATAACCTACAGTGAGTGAACTTTCACATGGTGGTTAAACAATTTTCTATTACATGTGCACATGTTCTTCATCTTAAATCTTGCGTAAACAAGGCGTCATCACGAATTAGATGTAGTAATATTACCATATTTGAGGTAGAAGCGGTAAACTTCAACATAAGCGGCGGTGTATGGTGCATTACCCATAGTGTTGTCATTTAGTAGGTTAACAAGGTGCACCTTACATATCGACATTTAAGTAGCGAGATGGACCAACAAAGCGATTATTTCCTTTAACTTGGCTTTACCAAATTGATCTCTTTCATCACCTTTAGCAAAGAATCCATCATTGTTCGAACTCTGATGGGAGTTACAACATGTGAATTGGATAAAGCGGGAGAACTTCATACCTTTTTGGACATTGATCATGAAATGACCAAATATTTTGCATATACCACATACGGGTGGCTCAGCGTTCATATTGACGGATAGTCTCTTTAGTAAAACCTCCGCGGTGAAGGAAAACCCAATAGTAACGGCCTCCGGTCGGCATCGAATTGACCTCAACAAGACATCTTGCAAAACTCTTTCTACCCACAATTACTTACACATAGAGGTGGTGTGCGAATCAAGCATAACGGGTTTACCAATAAGTAGCAATCAAACTAATACCATCCTCTTCAAAACTTGAAGAGGAACATATCTGATTAACTTAAAGAGAGAACATAAAATTGAAAATGGGTAAATTTGATAACACACACTTGTCTTTATCCACTGCATAAACCGGTTAGCATACAACATTGTTTTAAAGTCATATTATCATCCTACAAAGTAAAACAAATAAATACATCATACAACATTTTTTTTGTCCTTGTACCAAACACTCTCTTAAAACCTCCATTTTTCAAAATACTTGACTAATTTACTTAGTACTCATTGCTAGCAGTCATGACATTTCATAAGTTATGCGAGATATTAGTATAACCTATGCAAAGGAAGTGATCTAAGTCTATAAGTGATGGTAAAACAATTTTCCAACTAAGTGCACAAAATCTAGCAAATGTCTTGTTGTGCATAAACAAAGAAATCGTCAAGCGGCGAATAAATAACATGGCAAGATTGACACTTATATTATGCAAAGAAACAAGTGTAAACAACAATTTGAAAATAACTGAGCAACATATATGCAAACAACATAAACAAGTGGTTAGTTTAGCATAGCATAACAAGAAAAACACTTTTAGGTCATTTATCGTTTAAATGTGATGATGTTACCAAGCTTGATTAGTTTTCTTTAAACACATTACATAATTATTTAGTTTCAAAATAAATTATATCAATGTTCTAAGAATACCATCTTAAATTGCTTGACTCGAATATTTGAGTTTTTATGTTAAAGCGAAACTTAATATCTTGGACATACTCATTAATTTGGTCTATTTCACTTATTTAAAAATTAGACTTCGG
The DNA here is from genome assembly GCA_910596185.1 of Chrysanthemum makinoi. NCBI lineage: Eukaryota > Viridiplantae > Streptophyta > Magnoliopsida > Asterales > Asteraceae > Chrysanthemum > Chrysanthemum makinoi. The sequence continues at coordinate 162,685,735 of OU343222.1, read as the reverse complement.
TCATGAGATTAGTTTTTAAATTAAGTGAACTCAATTCCTTTAAAATGATAGGTGGCTCGACTCCTAGAACTTCTGGTTAATAAAAGGTATGAATTTTTAAGTTGGCCAAAGCTGCGTCTTGTCTTGGACAAGGAACCAAATTTAACAAGGAAGGAGCCCTTTATTTGGTTCGCCCGGGTAAAGGCCTTCACGGAGAATGTTGAAAATATGCTTTTCATGGCAAAAATAAGGACTTACTAGATTTGATAGAAAAATATAACATACATATTTTGTTTATTATTTTTCTAATGACTTATTAAACATTTCTCACGAAATTTATAAGTATAATAGCAAAACCATTTTTCATATTATATTTTGCTTCATAGTAATTTGATACATGGATGGGTGCTTCATTTAAAACCATTTTGTTTGAAAATAAAACAACGAGGCTTTGATACAATGTGAAAGCGTAGAGGGGGGTGAATCGTTCTGCGTTTAAACGTTAGATCTTTTTGTATCAAATGTTTATGAAACTTTTATAATATGAAAGTTATAATTATTGTTTGTGACTAATATAAAGCATAGTAAACCAAGTTGTCACACAAGCATAAACATCAAACCACATCACAAGCAATTATAAAAGTAAAGAGATAAAAGAAAAGAAAGTCTGAAACCGAACACGGTTTATAGTGGTTGGATTAGCGGATCTCAGGCCTACTCACTCCCGGTACTTAACTGCGAGTTACTTCACTAAATCAACAAGCTCCCTTCCGTGAGGAGAAAACCTTACAATCATTAAACACACTTTTTTAGGTACAAAGCTAAATATAGGGATCTATTAGGGTAGAACCAACCTAACGTCGCTATACAATATTTCGACACTAAGCTAGATGTCGAGTTCTTTTCAAGGGTACAACCACTCTCACTATGTTTTATGGCCCAACATAACAAACCTTGTGTTTTATGGTACAAACACATAAACCATGTAATCTAGTTTGGTGAAAGTGTTGTGATGATGCAATAATGTTTACAATGATGATCCATGACATAAATGTCTAATGGATATGAATGACTAATCTAAATGATCTTCTTAAATAAGAAGTCTTCAATGAATAAGGATATCAAGAGATCTTGAATCTTCATATGTTGATATGCTTTGGTGAATGAGGATGGCTAGATCTCCAAGCTTTCCTTGGTTGATCAAAATGTAAAAGTATGCTTACAACAACGATGAATGTTAGAAGCATTATGATCATGTGATGATGAGGGTGATTAATGTATATTACTACATGGTTATCTATAGATCTAAAAGTTGAAAGAAAGATAGAAAGAATGTGTGTTGGAAGGGATGATTGAAATGAGAAGACAATTGGCTCTATTTATAGCCAAAAATGTAATCTAAAAAATAATTCTTTATTAGATTTAATATCTTAGAATATCTTTCAAGATCTTGCAAATCTAACCAAATATTGACCAAATCTTCTAAATATATGATGATGCATGAAGTGATGTAAAATTGTATTTTCATTTAGATTAAAATGTCCATGAAAATAAACTTGTAAAATGTATTATGTAACTAGTTTATAAAAAGTCTAATTGCCTTTTATAAAATAAAATATCTAGTTAGGTGCTTGTCAAAATAATATATATTTTGTCAAGTGTAAGTAAACTTTAGTACTTGTATGAATATTATAGTTAGTTTACTTGTACAAATAAAAGTATATATTTGTTAGACATTTTACAAAAGATGTATTTGTATAAAATACTTGTGAATGCAAAATGTAAAATGAGGTTAGAAATAGAATGGTTAACCTATTAAAATACTTAGTGACTCTAAGCGTATTTTAAACATTCTAAATGATTTGTTAATGGGTTTGATCATAATGCCACATAACAAACATGACGACACTTTGTTGTAACATACGAGAACTTGAGACATCGAGAGGTGTTGAATGTATGTTGAGACAAATGTAATTACAAGTAACTTGTACATTTTACGTTATGTATTACAAGTTACATGTTTGTCATCAATCAAAACAAACGAGACTGTATAGATTAAATATCGTAATATTTGCACTAACAAAGCTAAATACCGAGTCCGTAACACGGTGGACCAAACCAACATGACTATTACACAACAAATATGTGAAATATCAAATACAAGATCTTTGCTACAGAAATCTTGTGGAGGAACAAATCAATCAAGGACCCTTGCTTGGATGACTTGTAGAATATGGATCTAAGCCTTAGAGAAGGACCTATATGAGAATCACTAAAAGAAAGAAAGAAAGAACTCTCTAGATCAATTGATCTTTTGTTAGAAGAGAATGAGAGTATATGAGAGAATTAGTAAGAAGAAGGGTGAGTTAGAATGAAGAAATGACTCTCTTATAGGCAAAACTTGCCCTTGTTCCCCAGGATCCCACGGATCCCTCCCACAAGGATCGTCTGTGTAAAATCTTAGGGATCCGTGGGGCGCTCCTCTTTACCCATGGGTATTTTTGGTTATGGGTCATGGGTCATGGGTTATGGGTTGGTCCATGGGTATTTCTTTAGATACAATGTATCTAATGAGTACAATGTATCTAGTCAAGTGGGTATGGGTCAATACCATGGGTTATGGATATGATCCATGGGTTGTGATTTTTACCCATCCTAATAAACTATTACAACAAATGATTTATTACAACAATTTATATTAAATGGCTATATGTAAATGCTTTACAAAAATAACATGTATCATTATAATTGTACTTAAGATAACATTATATTTGGTATCAACAAAACACAAAGAGATCGTAAAATATTAATAAACATTTTTACGGTTTATTTGTATTAACAAATATATATATATATATATATATATATATATATATATATATATATATATATATATATATATATATATATATATATATATTATATATATATATATATATATATATATATATATATTTTACTACTAAGCGCATGGCGTCTAATTGCGCTCTTATTAAGCATCACGCATCACACATGACCTCACAGGACCTTGGCATTGGATGCTTAAAAAGCAAATTTTAAACCAAGTCTGGATCATTCAGAAATGCTAGAGGATCACCCTGAGCTCAGCTATATAAACCTTCTTCTACACAAGAACAATTTGTCCATTTTTCATGTATTTAGAAGAATGTTTCCATTTATTTTTCTGTCAATTTCAATGTTTTAAAATAGTTAAATAGTTTTTAATCTCAGTTTTAATTTGTAATTTCAGCTTTATTAATGCAAGTTTCATTTCAAATTTCAATTCCTTGTCTCAATTCCATGTCAAACTTCCATTACTGTTAATTACTGTTTCGTTAGCTTCTATTCCAGTTCATTAAGCTCACATAAGCTTATTACAGCTTATGTGAGCTGATTGTTGTTTAATTCTGCTTCAATTTCAAATTTAGTCAATAAAAGTCAACTTTCATCAAAATTCAAAAGTCAAAAATGGTTTTTGTTTAAGTCCTGATTCTAATGGTTAAAAAGTTGAGTTTGAGGTTAGGTAGTCCATTCCAAATCAGTCTTAGTCAGGTTAATCAGTTTTCAAGGAAAATATGCAAGTTTAGTTGTTAAAAGGAGTGTTTGGCATTGGTTAGTTTTTAGAGTTTTTTTTTCATGATTCAATTTCTTAAAGTTGAATCTCAGTCTTTATAGAATTTTACAAGTAACTAAAAGCTTTTTCATAGAGTTTCAAAGTTTTTTTTATATAGATTGTGGTGATCAACTGTTTTTACAAATTGGTACGAAAAGGAGTTTTTGAATTGTTTTTCCTGAATTCAAAGCATTGTTTCATTTAGTATTCAAAGTCAGTTGGCTCACTTTAGTTTACATTTGCATTTTAAAGTTGTTTGCCAAGTCTGACTTAATTCTCATTCTTTGTCTACATTGCTCTGTTTATCAGTATTTCTTGAAGGTCCAATTCAGGTTCGAATTCAGCTAAAATTGCTTTTTATGGTTCTCAATAGGTCATAGATTAATTTTCTTTGAAGTTATTTAGTAGTTAGAAGCCTTTAGTTAGCCTATATTTCTAGTTCATAGTGCCTATTCTGCTCTTTTGTTCTGTTTTGTTGTCACACCATTTCTGGCCCAAGTCACTAGGTTCTAAGCTTATTATCTGCTAATTGTGATGATGTTAATGTTTGACTTTTGTTCCTTTAAGTGGCCCTTACTATAGACTTTAGTTATTTACCCTTGGTTAGCTGTATAGTGCTTAATTTAGCTTAGTAATTTGGCACATAAGTCTCATCGTCCCTTTGTTTACGTCACTATATCTTTGATGCTTTCGGATCGGCAGCCTTCTTAAATTTGGTACACCGGTGATCACGATGCTTTGTTTTAGTTTTACTTCTTTAGGTGGCCAATAGTTTAGAATTCATCTTATTTGGCTTGTTGAGGCTCTTAAGTGCTTATAGGTAGATTAAAATTCAGCTGCAAAAGCCCCATTTGTCCACTCATTTGCCTTGCTCAATTGCTGATATTTTAAGTAGCTTAAGTTTTGGTTTTAATTTGTTGAATATTGGTCCTAATGATCTGAGTTTCGGCATGTTTAATCTTTGTCTGCTTGTCTAGTTAAATCACAATTTTCTACATTTTTTCATTAGCTTCTTAATAGATTTTCAGTAGCTTGAATAGAGCTCCTTTTCTTATTTTAACCATAAGATGCATTTATAGTTTTAGATTTTCATAAAAACTTTTCAGCTTATTCTTTGTGCTTATCTGTTGGAATTCAGTTGTAACAAGTTAAATTAAGTGTGTTTAAGCTTGTGTTTGCTTCTGGTAGCTGTTGGTAGCTTATTGTGCATTTTGCTTATTTTCAAAAAAGTTTTTCAAATCAGTAGTTCATCAAATAGCTTAATCTGTTCTCTCCATGTATTTTTTGATAATTTTCATTAGTTCTTAGTTGCATTTAGGAATTTTCTGCAAATTTTCATAATTTTCCATTGCTATTTACTATTTTTCTAGAGTTTAAATCAGTTTTTAATACTTTTTAATAATTTTTAATTCAAATAAATAAGAAACGGTTCACAAAAATAGGAAATTAATTTTATTAGGTTTAGAAAAATCAAAAAGTTAGAAAAAGTATTTTTTCGGAATTTTCATAGTTAAAATAGTATTTTCTAAACATTTAATTAGTTTTAATTAGTTTAAAACCCATAATAAATAGAGAAAAAGTCAGAAAAAAATAATTTCAGTTTTGAAAATTATTTTTAGTTAAATTAGATTTTTTTAAAATAGTTTTGTAATTTTCTTGTAAGTTTTCATAATTTTTAGCTTTTTAAATCTATTTTAAAAGTCCAAAAATAGTTTTTGATTCAAATAAAATCAAGAAAAACCAAAAAAAAGTTAGTTTTAAATTCTAGATAATTTTTAAATCACATTCTTAGCTGTAGAAAAATATTAGTTCACTTTTAGGAGTTAAAATGGTTTAGATTGCATTTTAATATACGTTTTATAATTATCCTAATTTGCGTTTTATTTTTAATTGCACCCTTAGTTGTAATTCCTTATCTGCACCATAGATTTAGTAGTTTTAATTGATTCCCATTACTTTTCCTTACTCCGTAGTTTAGAAATCATCAAAAATCGTTTTTTAACTATTCAAAACCCGAATAACGCGACGTGAGTTGTTAACTCCATTCATCCTTCGCTGGAAGAACGATCCGGGGATTCAAATCTAATACATTTGAGTTACCCAATACTAAAAATACTATAATTGGTAAGAATCAGTCCCCGATGTACACATTACTCTTCGAGTTTGAGCAGTTGTCTATTTAGGGGAACAATATATCAACATCTTCATTTCACCAAATGCATTCCAGTTATCTTACATATAACCAATCAGCCCATAATGTACACATGTATCCAACAAGATTAGAGACGATGACATCCATGTAACATGTTGAGTCACTAATCATCTCTGCGGATGTCAACTCGGAATAGCGGATTAGCTCGATCAAGTGAACATGTTGTGCATCCACGTATGCACATATCTCTCCACGATGGTTCGATCTCATTGGAATCATCATTCCATTGTGTACATGAAGCAATAACCGGAAGCAACCATGAATCATATAGAAGATGTCGATAAGCACTATCATCTCGCTCAAATATTCTTCTCATATTTCTTCCTACTGATAGTTGAGCTAACACATACCAAAAGTATCCAGTTGACCACTTCCCCCCAAATGATTGGAATAATACATCCTTCCTCCCAAGTAGTTGGAATAATATATCCTTCCCCCAAATGGTTGGAATAATACACCCTTCCCCTAAATAGTTGAAATAACACACCAAAGGCTACGAGTTAAACACTGAGTTTCTCTGCGGTTATGACATTTGTCTTTCTCGGGATTACTTCAATAGAGAAGAATTATTAAGTTCATCACATGTACTCGTTGTGTGTTTAGATGTATGTCTCCTTCCCCCTTGCTGGTTTTGATACCTCAGAATCAGCAACACATTATACATACCAAATATTTTTGAAATAGAGAAAAACAAAAATTAGCTCAAATGAATCTTGTGAGAATCAACTGCAACAGAAACTCTCTCCGACTATCTTAACCAACCCATATGTAGACAATTTGAAGTAACCACTGATGAAGATAACCCAATATACCAAACTTGAAACAGAAGTAGAATTCCCCGAATTTGTATCTTAAGCTTGCATTGATGTTGGAAGAACGGTGTCGAGAATTTTGCTTCAATAAAATCTCAAAGTACTCAATACTCAACCAAAGTATGAGACATTGACACCTCTTGCGATTATCCACAACGACATTTGCATGTGTCACTGAGTAAAACAACGTAACTCCTTACAATGATAGTTAACCAGGTCTTCAACCATCCATACCGACTGCTGGTAACTAGATAAACCAAGTCTTCAACATAAATTTTAAGCACGAGCAAGTTATCATTGAGAGTCATGCATCCAACCAACCCCGACTTCAAGATAAAATAAGAATACGCCTTTGTGAAAGACAACTTCAATTTCAAATAAGTGATAAATGATTTACTCAGAAGTAATCACTTTGTGTCAAATGCCCACCACGTGAATAAACATACAATCAGATGTACATCGATCCATTGAATGAACCGGAGCAAATGATTCCTCAACATCAATTCCTTCTTCCTTTATATGGAAGATTCACAAATAATGTCTTCAATCAGATGAGGTAGTCATTTTCTTTTATGTTCATTTGGTTGATTTACATAGCACACTTAGCGAAGAACAATAATCCGTGAAGATTTGGTCTCCAAAAGGAATATCAAAGAGCGGATCATTATTCATGAGTGCAACTACAATGATAGTCATTATCAACGCCTTGAGGAATAAATGGAGATTAGACTTCTTAGTTGATCAATGGGTAGTCTGAGTTGTACTTCTTAGTTTGTACATCTTGATCAATGAAGATTGAAGAAGGTGAACTAGTTGATTCAGCAGGCACCGGAGCAGGAGCTTCAGAAACTGGATGATCAACATTCGTTAGTAAGTGAAACATTAGTAAGTACTTATCAAACATATATTTAAACAATGTAAAGCCCAGTTATCATTAGTAAGTGAAACATTAGGCGTTGGAGAGTCGTATGACCATAATTTAAGCATCCATCAACATGTAGTATATTCGCTCTTCTCCCCCTCAAAAACTGCATCTGAAGTTGCCATTTTTGATTTAAACAAGTGAATAAGAATACGATCAACGGTAAGTTGATCCCTTGATTACTGACATTTAGTTTCTTCACTCTTTTCCCCCTCAAAAATTGCAAATGAAGTTTGCCATTTTTGATTAAGCAAGTGAATAAGAATATTCACTGATGAACGTAGATCCACTTGAGGATTGAATGAGCATGGGAAAAACATGAAGCTTGTTGATGAAGAATGTCGATGAGAATGGTCATAACATGAAGATTTCTCTTCTTTTGAAGATAAAGCGCATTGAAGCATACACCTTTCTTTTCTTTGAGGAAGGGGCCTGAACAGACGTCATTGTCATTTCCACTCATCTGTTTAGAGCAGCCTTAATCCAAGTACCAACGGATGATTTGTACAACCTGCATTGGAACACAGACAAAGGTGGAAATTTGAAAACATTGGATCCCCATGTGAAAATAGGTTCCTTTTGGTTAGCGCAAACAATCTTTGAATCAGTAGAAACCCTGGTTGCTATGGCATTATCACTAGGAGCTAAACTAGTAGAATCATCAGACTTAGTTAAAGGGCATTGTGTGCCTAATGGGATTATTCTACGGTTGGCTTCAAACCTTAAGGAGGCACTACTCTAGGCATAGTGGATCTAGTTAAGGATCAAGGTTTTCCATGCGTGAATATTGATATGTGGGCTTTACTCTTGAAATCCTATATTGGTAAAATCCACAATGTGAGGTTTCGAGGATTTCTTAATCTGTTTAAACTTTCCAAACTTTTGTTACGAGGGTTTTGATTCTTAGACCTCAGAAATAACACACCACATTTATCAAGATTACCAGAAAATAGACATTCTTTACATGTTTTGCAGACAACATAAGACTTGAATTAATTTGGTAAGCTTAGAGCTAATCCTAGAACCAACACGATTCTTTTTGTTCAAGTCAAACTTATTGTCCCTATGGTGTTCTTTCACTTCCTTTTCATGATCACTTTTAGTTTGCGTAATCCTATCCTTCTTTGCATTGCTTCTAGGTTTTGACCCGCTAACTTTAGTGTCAATTTTAACATCTGTAGAAGTGATGATGGGAGCCTTAGTTTGTTTCTTGCCATTTGATTTTCTGGTCTAGAAGTGATGGGTTCTGAGGCTTTCAGAGGCACATCAAAGGTCACATGCTTGGCTTTAGGCATAGAACAAGGTATAACTTCTCTATATTTCCTAGTACCAGATTTAGAACATGTTGCAATCACACATTCTAAGAGTTCCTGAGATCATTTGGCATATAAGCATGCATGCCCAACAGCATTATCAAGTGGTTTCTCTATCTTATCATCTTCAACAATCTCACGGAGACACTCTAGACTATCCTTGAGGTACAAAAGATATGTTTGATATGCAAATTCATTGTTTCGAAGATGAGGGGGAATATATTTCCACGATTCTGGCATATTTAGAACAAGCAGACACCTTTGGTGCAACATTTTCACCACTAGTGATTGGCATTTTCCCTTTTACCACACGCTTCAGATTCTCAATTTCGTTAAGCAAAGAAGATACCTTTTCAATGTGTTTATCATGATTAACTTTGAATGGTTACGATTTTTTCTTCTTTGTTACTGAAACTACCTCATCTTCATTACACTTTTGTTCACCTACCTTTTCCTCCCTAATAGCCTTGTCCACTGAGTTCAAATTCACTTCGGTTACCTCTCTAGGAGTGAATCCTGGTGGATACTTCAAGATACCATCAGAATGTTCAGCTCCATTAGAATTAACATGTTTCTTCTCTAGCAAATCATAAATCTGGAAAGGGTCTTCAGAATGTAAATCTTTCCCATAATCATTCTGAGTATCTTTTTTCTTGAAATCCACATGGTCCTAATCAAATATAGCTTCTGGAATCCCTTCAATGTCTCTATTTCCCTCTAATGGCATATTTTTTTGTAAGTCCCCATTTGACTCCTCATCCATTTTATCGTCATGAGATTCATTTTCCTCTTCATTCTTCGCCATAAAATCAGGAACCCAACCAGGAACTTCTTTTGCACGAACCCAATAGACTTTACCATGAACAATAATTTTAAATGACTTGAAGATATTCTCTACCATTGTCGTTTTAATGCATACTCTTTTGTTGTTATAACAAAGTTCCTCTTTATCCTCATCATACAAAAACTCCCCCCATTTAGAAGATATTTTGCAAACGTGTTTTTGGTCCAAACCTTTAAAAGGACACCCTCGATATCAACCCAAGTAACCCGACCATCAATAGTAAACGATTCTGAAGCTTGCTCCAAGGTAGCGAACCAAGACCCTACAACACCATGAGATTTGAACTTCTCCAATACAGAATTAGACTGAAACTCAATCAACACCCAAAAACCTCCCATATATTTAAAAGAACTGTTATCAAAACCCTCCTTAGCCAGTAGCAACTTCAAATTTGATGACAAACCCAAATCTTTCAGTTTCCCCATCAAAACTAATGAAAAATCTCGTTGAAGCATACATAAGTCATCAAGCACCAATGAAGGTTTGTTTTCATCCTCCAATCCATGGTGTTTCTAACCTTGTTTGACAGCATAAGCATAAGAATTACCATAGCTATTGCTCCCAAAAGCTCTTCGAGTGTCCTCTGAATAAACCTTCTTATCTACACTTTTACGATACTCGTTTCCAACATGATTCAAAGGCTTTCTATGAAATCCAACGACATTCGCATTCAATCTCATACGACCCACCCAAATCGTGCACAAATTCCTAACCAAACGATCCACGTCTACAATCTTAATAAAACGAACAAAACCGAATCTATTACCTATTTTGGAGCATCTATTCAGGATGTATGCATCAATTACTTTCCCATATTCTTGACACACCCTCCACAGATCATGAGCAGAGAATTGTTCTGGAAAATTCGTGACAAAAATTAAAGTGGAGATTTGATGTACCTGGTCCTCCTTTGATCTACGATCTCCCATTTGACAAGAATACTAATGAATGAATCCACCAGTAACCCTGTTCTTGATCACAAATCTTTAATTGTTGACCAAATTGAAATTTTGAAATGAAATAAGTAAATAAAATAAAGTGAAGTTAGTAATTAAATGGGTTAGTTAGATTTTTTAAAATGCAATTTTGGAGTGGGGAAAATTAGGGGAAATTTTTTGGAGTTCGTCATATGTCGTGACTTAGTGACTTATTTGTTTTACAAATAAATTATTTGCCTATTTTTGTATCTTAGTAACTTATTTGTAAATTAATTATATTTACTTGGTACTTTATTTAATATATTGTTTATAAATAATTTTTAATATTTTTTAATACAAAACACATCGCGTCCAAAATGCGTTCGTATTTGTAACACACATCAAGCATGGTCTTTAGGACCTTTAACGAATTGGACTGCAAAACGCAAAAGCAACCACTAACATACGCTCTTATGATTAATAAATAAGTATTAATTTCTGTAATATATATTATTTCATTAATAAATATTAATTTATGGTAGTAGTTTATTTCTTGTGCTACTAAACAAAAGATTGTGTGCAAGACTTTGTATAGAAGTTGGTTAAAATGGGAATATAGTATTACCTTTGTCTAAAATTATTAGTTATTGAATTTAGAAATGACATCCAAAGCTAAAGATTCGGTTCTAGTTTCCACTTCTCGATACATTTGCTCACCTTTACATACATACACACATGCAATTATACAGACGTCCGTATAGATGCCTTTACATACACACATGCAATTATACAGACGTACGTTTAGATAGATTCTGCTATATTTGGCGTAAACTGAGGCTTATATTATAAGCCGAAAGCTGAAGCTTATATTTTTATAATATTGTTTGGCGAATTAATTATAACTTGGCTTATTAATATAAAATCGTATAAAAAATACATCAAATTAAATTCATATATATTTCCAGCTTTTGCAGGATAATTTAATTTTTTAAAGATATTTAGGTTATTTAACTAGCTATAAGTTCCCATATGCCCCTTTGAGTGGGCTAGGGCTTATGGAGGCTTATGGCTTATATAAGCATGCATAAGCCCGTATGACAAACAAGACTTATTTTATAAGACAACTTATTTTAAAAACTCAAGCCCCCATAAGCCCCATAAAAGCACAAGGTGCAATAACTCAAGTTATGAGTTAACGTCGCACTACGTCAGCTTTAACATTTCAACCTTAACACAAAAAAAATACCATTTATCATAACACCATATTTTGAGCCCCACTTTTATTTTAAAACTTATAAATTACAATTTAAACCCTTTAACTAATTTTTCATTCATAACATCACCTCATAAATAATAATTCATTCACTAAAGTCTATTACAAATAAAAACATACAAAAACAAAAACATACGAAAATAAAAACATACGAAAATTTAAAAACAAACAAAAATTTAAAAACATACAGAAATATAAAAACATACGAATTACAAATACTTATTCATCTTGTTCTTGTTCTAGTTCTCATGGTCGTTGAAGATGTTTTTTCCAAATATGCTCCATAATGTTTTGTTGGAGTATGCGTTTTTCTGTCACGTATTTCTTTTGCCTTTCGACGGTGGACATTACATCAGTCGACCCACCTTTCTTGCCTAATATGTGGTATCGAATTTACCCACATTTCGCTAAACTCACTTAGTGTAAACTTTTGATCTTTTAAAATCATGTTATGCAAAATAATGCACGAATACATGATTCTACTTATCCTGGTAACTTCCATTTGACGTGCCGGTTATTGTAGTATATCCCAACGTCTTTAGAGCACACCATAAGCACGTTCGATATCCTTTCGTGCACTTTCTTGTTTCCTTTTAAAATGACCATTTTTATCCTCAGTTGTGACCGTGAATGATTTGACGAAAGTTACCCACTGTGGGTAAATTTCATCAGCTAAGTAATATCCCTTTTCATACATGGTTCCATTTACCACATATGAAACTACAAGGGCGACGCCATCAAGAATGTCGTCGAATAACGGAGAGTTATCTAAAACATTAATATCGTTATTTGCCCTCCGCCACCCTAAAAAATGCATGCCAGATTATAAATCTTGTGAAGCAAAAGCTTCATGCATTATTGTTGGGTATTTTTTGTCACCCCTACCGTGCAGTCAATGCTACCAAACATTTTCGGAAAACCATGATAACGCTCATGTCTTTCATATATACTTTAAATGTAGTCATAGGTTGGTTTTCTTAAATACTCTTGCATAAATAATTCAATAACGCACTTGTTAAAATTATCAAGACAATCACGTGAAGTATGCTCACCCATTTGCAAATATTCATCAAACGCATCGGGTGTGGTACCGTATGTTAATTGGCGTATGACGGCTGTACATTTCATAATAACACTTGTGGAAGTATGAAAAAAAGTTGTGTGTTAATTGAGTATTTATAGTGGTGAGAAAAAAGTTTTGAATTTTTTTAAACAAATCTGCCCGTTTATAAACGTTAGAAGGGCAAACTGTATTTTTTTTCAAATTCAAACGTTATGCTAGCCGCCGGAGGGGCCAAAGTGCTTTTTTTTAATGCAAGCTGCTTAACGCAACATTACTATGGTAACGCCACCTCCAATGCCCCGCATTAACGTCATCACACGGTGTGATAACGCTGCATAACGCAACTTCACACAAGCTTAACACCACTTCCACCGTTACCTTACCTTTTGCTCTAAGTGGTCTAATAAAATGAAATATTTGAACAAAAGTCGAGGAGATGCGGATGCGTCGTCCTCTTGGTCTACTAATTTGTTTTTTTTTTGGAACGAAGTCTACTAATTTGTTACACTTCCTATTTTCTCATCTTTCCAAAATTCTAATAAAAGCATAATAATTAATCTTCTTTACACTACAATGAGTTTCTAGACAAACAACGAGATATGTTGCCAATGATTATTTTATATTAAAAGGATTTTTAGTTAAAATGATGTAAAGTTGACGATTTGGTGATGCCGAAACGGTGACGGTGGTGACGGCTTGAAATATAAATGTTGAGAAAAAAAATCATCATTAAATAATGAGTATCATACAGTAGTATAAGGAGAAAAAAATATTAAAAAACTAAAAAATTCCTTTTAAGAAACCAAAGAAATTCTGGATAGTATAATAAGGTTTTTGGTACGGTTGTATTTGAGTGACACATCAACTTAGAGATTGTGGATTCAAGCTTTATCGAAAACATTGTGAGATAAGTGCGATACGAGTATAAAAATTGTCGTTTTAAGAAAGAAAAATAAAAAATAAAAATTGACGCATTGACGTGTATGCCTGACCATATATAATAATTTGCGTGTTTTTTTAGTAAGAATATTTACAAATTGTAGTGCTCCTTGTGTTTTCTATTTCGGGGTTTTTTTTTCTTTTCCTTAAAATTTTAAGTTTGCTAAATTTAAAGTGGATGCGAGAGATTGTATTATTTCGTTATCACTGTCATCATTATTATCATTACTACTAGTATCGTTATTATTAATTTGTAAATGATTCTTACTAAAAAAAAAACATTACGAGTAATATTTATGATGGTGAAGTGAACTTACGTCCGTTGACAATTAGCTTATGTTCCATTGACAATTTCTTTTCACTTTTGGTTTGGTTTAACACATTCACCCTTTTGTGTGACTATAAATCTTTAGGCCGTCTACTTTTTCTATCGATCGATATTTATGGCACACCTTAGTAAAGCTATGATTAAATGAGAAAAAAAAAATTAAAAATTATGAAAAAAAAAAAATAATAATAATAATCACAACTACACATTTCAAATTAATCTACAAAATTAATGCATTTCCACCTAAATTTCACTCTCTTATTTAAAATGTGAAGCTCGAAATCATTCTCACTTTTCGCATTTTTTTCTTTTTTGTTAGATCTCTTCTCTACCTTAAGGTTAATAGTTAATAAGAATGGACCACAACAAAAGTTATTAAGGTCAAACAACGATAGTCAAATACCTTTTCCTTAAGAGAGAAGAGTTCACAATACAAAATACAAATATGTGATCAAATGTAGCATATATGATAAGTTTAGTGGAAGATGAATGAGATGAAGGTTGATGGAAAGGTAAAGACTAAACGTTTGCTTAATGGAACTATTCTAAAGGTATTATAAAATAATCCAACTTTTATGAAATATTGGATTATGAAGTGTATTAGGTAACATCTTAGTGCATTTTTTCAAAAAAGAACTTTCAACTAGGTTTATGCATGCATTTTTTCCATTGACTTTACATCTTCTTTTCCTTTGTTAACATATTCTATAATTGGGTGCGTGAATTGTTAAATGGACATACATTTAAATACATAATTAGACCTTAAAACATATATGATTTGTAAAAATCGAATCATAAATCTTTCTATAGATATGCTACATTTAACATATTATTTGCAAAAATCATATATCATTTGTAAAAATCGAATCACGTATGATTTTCACAAATCATATATGATTTTTTTGGGTCGAAAATTTGAAAAAAAAAATCGATAAAAATATATAGAAGTGCATAGAAAGATAATTTAATTCTCATCACGAAGGTATGATTTTTTTCGCGTAACGATTAACGGTTTGTGAGACAATTAATTTTTAAAAAAATGGTGAAAATTTATTTTATTTTTTTTATTAGAAAAATGAATGACTATAATTGTTTCAGTGGATCTATCGTAAATTTGATATCTATATTGAACTTTTGCCAAAAGATATATAGGGCCATTAGATTTTTGGCATCTTTGTCGTTGCTCTTCCATTAATATCTCTATATACAAAAAAGATAAGTCCAAATCTAAAGTTTTAGTTTGAGAGTTGGTGACTTTTTTCTCACCAAAAAGTAAAGTGACAAGAAAGAGGAATATGACCTCAAGCTTTGTGTTTGTTTTTTAGTAGAGGGACCATTTAAAAGTTAAAGAATTAAAGTACTACAATTAGAGGTGCAACATTAAACCGGTTTTCAAAAAAACCAACCCACAAAACCGGAATCGGTTTTTTAAAAAACCGGTTTTTACTAAACCGAAACCGGCTTAAACCAACCGGTTGTACCGATTTTCGTTTTATAGCCGATTGTTTTTATCAAACCGATTAAACCGTTTTTGAAAACCTAAAAACCGATTTTTGGTTGAAACCGCTAAAACGGTTTAAACCGGTTTTAAAACCGTCCGAAAGTCAAAATAGCCGTTGATTTGAATATCTGTGAAAACCTTTGGAAAACCGGTCAAAATCGACCGTTGAATTCAAAACCGTTTTGACCGTCACCGTTAAAACCGATTTTCTTGAAAACGGGTACTGAGCACGCGAGACGTTGGGACATGTTTTACCGTTTTTCTTGTTTTTTTTGATTTTTGAGTTTTTGAAGCTAGAACTTGTAGTATAAATATGTGGGTTTAAAACACATCAAATCTCTCTTTAATCTCTCTAAATCTCTAACTTCTTTATAATGGAAAACACACAATCACAACAAGCTTCCACTAATCCTCCCTCCGTTAGGTCTTCCCGGTCACGAAAACATTACACACAAGATGATGTTGCTCATGTTAAACCAACTTCACGAAATCCCAGGTTTTAATCATATGGATTTGTGTGTTATGAAGGATGGGACGGAAAAAGGCGTTGCAAAAATGTTTGAGCTTTTATGCTTCCTGGGCTAACACTACACTAAAGGGTCATATAGCCAAATGTTCCGCGGTACCTCAAAATGCCGACGGTACTATTGGTGAGGATGGTCAAATTTGTGTATATGATAATGATGCGCTTCAAAGAGATTTTGCGGGTGGGTCATTCAACATACTTATCCATTCAACCTCTTCGACAACGCCAAGCTTACGGCCATCATCAAAAAGAGGCTACACTCGCGGTATAAACAAGTAAGTCGTATTAAACTTAGAAGTGATGCTTTTAAATTATGGGAAACGGCTAAAAATGATATTATTAATGGTTTTCGTGATTATAAATATGGTGTTTCTATAACTACGTATGTTTGGACCGCACCACATGGTTCGGCAAATTCTTATCTCGCCGTTACGGCTCATTGGTTTAATCCCGAATCTTGGTTATTAATGAAACGGACAATTGCTTTTAAACTATTTGGTTATCCACATACGGGATCTAATTTAAGAAAATTTTTACATGACACTTTAATTGAATATAATTTAGATGATAAAGTTTTTACGATTTCACTAGATAATGCATCTAATAATACTAGAGCTATGGAATTGTTAAAATTACGTATAAAACCCATTTTAGATGGTGCTTTTTTCATTCCCGTTGTGTTGCTCATGTTATAAATTTATCCGTTCAAGCGGCATTAAAAATATGTGAGATTACGTTTGACATTTAGGGGTATGTTAACAAATATATATCGCTCGAGTAATGAAAGACAAATTAACTATAAACGTTTTCGTAAACAATGTGGTGAACCATGGCTAGGACCGAAATTTGATACACCTACTAGGTGGAATTCTACTTGCATTATGTTTGAAAATATATTACGACAACGTACTACTTTAGATGCTTTTAATGAATTACTTGTTGAAAAAAACCGTTCTACTTCGATAGATGACCAAGATTGGCAACGACTACATGCTTTAACTATTTTTTACAAGTTTTTAAAGAGGCAACAACTATAGTATCGGGTGTTTATTACCCAACTAGCCCATTAGTTTTAAATCAAGTTTATGCTATGACGGAAAAATTTACGAATTAAAAGACTCACCTACTCAAATGTTTAGAAAAATAGTTAAAGTTATAAAAAAGAGATTTATAAAATATTTTGCTAGTTTACCTTTGGTTTATACTTGTTCCGCCGCACTTAATCCATGTTTAAATGTTTGAGGCGTAGAACTTTTAATAAGAAGAATAATGGAAAATTTAGAATTATCTTTTGGGTTGGACGGTAAAGATCCCAACTATATAGAATCTCAAGTTTTTAAATTTAATGATTATTTTAAAAAATTGTTTGAAATTTATGCAACAAAATATGGTCAACAACCAAACCCAATTGTCGACCCAATGCGGGCCGGTTCGTCTCGAATGACAAGGGACATTAACATAAACCTTTATAATACTTTACGTGAAGACGCTACAAAGCGTCAACGATCATCGGCCCCGCCAGCGAGTTGGGACAATATATGGCTACAAACGTTTTAACAACTTTAAGTCCCGATGAGTTTGCAAACTTTGACATTTTGGCTTGGTGGAAAGAAAGGGAAATCCAATTTCCAATTTTAGCCGCTATGGCTCGGGACTTATTAGCGGTCCAAGCTTCGACGGTAGCTTCCGAATCGGCCTTTTCTCATAGTGGTCGAATTATATCGGATAAAAGGACAAAACTTAGCCCTGAATCCGTGGAAGTATGTGTATGTTTGAAAGATTATATGGACGGAGTAGATAGGGTACAACATCAAACATCGTTGGAAGGTTCGATTGAAGAAGTTGAAGAAACTATAGCACAAGAAGAAGATGACATGGGGATATCACCTCCGGCTTCCGAATTAGATGAAGGTGAATTTGAACCATTTGATGTTGAAGAGTTAGATGTAGAAGAATTTTTGATGATTTAATTTCTTAAGTATACGGGTGATGGCAATGCGAGCTCGATATACTTGAGTATACTAATATGTGTTTGGGTGATGGCCATGCCGAAGCTCGAAATGTATTAGTATTTATTTATTTTTAGTTCTATAATTGTATTGTTTAAATAAAAGTTATGATTGTATTCGAAATGTATTAGTATTTTATAGTTTTAGTTGTATGATTGTATTGTTTAAATAAAAGTTATGATTGTATTCGAAATGTATTAAATGTTTTAAATTCCGAAAAAAAACCGAACCGGTAAAATACCGATAAAAAACGGATCCGAACATTTAAAACCGAACCGGTAAAAAACCGATTCCGAACATTTGAAACCGAAAAAAACCGATTCCGAACATTTAAAACCGAAAAAAACCGATTCCGGAAAAACCGAAAAAACCGAAACTGATTTTTGGCAAAACCGGTTTTTTAAAAACCGGTTTTCCAAAAACCGAAAACCGGTAAAAACCGTTTTTGTGCACCTCTGACTACAATGTCTTTGTAGACCGTATGGCCTGAAATGTACCTAAATAATAACTTCGGGATGGACTTAAGCCTGGTATGGATTTTAAGCGTGGGATGGACTTAAACCGGGGATAGACTTAACCTCATGGTGGACTTAAGCCGGGATGGACTTAAACTCATACCGAACTTATGTCCATCCCGAGGTTATTATTTAGGTCCATTCCGAGTCATACGTCTACGGTCTTCAAACATAATGGATCAACCATGTTTATTGTTCTCGTGTTTGTTTCTCTTAATGTATCTATCTTTTGTGTAAAAATATCCATTATGATTCCTTGATCTTGTTGAGCTCAATGAAAACAAAAAAGTAAAATAAAATGATGGCGCTTAAATTAAGTTAATTGCTTTCAACATTACATGGGTTATGCATTCCGAGAAAGTCAAAATTGAATACATACATATACCATATGATATCTAACACATGTTTGTCTTGAGACTTTAATTTACATCTTCTTTGTTTGATGAGTCTTATAACTCTAACTCATGATAATTGAATTTTACCAAAAAGGTAACTCATTTGAATCACTTGTATTGATACAACGGCAAAGAGGATGTTTGAGTGAGCTTTTGAAAATCACTTATGGCTTTACCAAAATGACACTTTTAATAAGAGGATTTAGCACAAGTTTTTTATGTGTTTAAGCTTGTCAACCAGAAGATGAAAAATGGACGAATGGGCCTTTAGATTGGATAGATTGTTGGTTTATGCCCGAAGAAAAGCCCAATCTACATTAATTGTTTAACATACGTTAATTGTGGATACACAAAATAAGTTAAAAGATTGGTCCATGAGGTTATGCTAAATTATCTACATCTATACTATTGGGACTTTATTACAAACGAAGTCTTAAAAGTTTAAGAATTAAAACCAAAAACATTATTCTAAAAGATTGGTCCATGAGGTTATGCTAAATTATCTATATCTATACTATTATTTGGGACTTATTATAAAACGAAGTCTTAAAAATTTAATACCAAAAACATTATTATGAAAGAAAAATTTAAAAATTAATATAAAATTTAAAAATTTAAGTCTTATTTTATTTATTATTATTATTTTTTTTGAACGAAAGCATGCATTAAAAAAACTTAACATCCATACAAATCACTCCTCGAAAGCGAGGTAAGTTCTTCAGGAAAAGAGACATCCCAACTAAACCCTAGAGTGGAAGAAAGCGCATGACGAGCAACCCAATAAGCTACTTGATTGCTTTCTCGGTTAACCCAAGAAAACGTTATTTGCATATTCTTTGCCCATAAGAGAATGTCATCCACAATAGCAGCTAAACTCCATGGTGGGGGTACGTCTGAAGATGATAAGGAGATAGCTATTTGGGAGTCGGATTCCACCATTGCATTAAACCACCCATGATTAAATGCTAGCGAGCAAGCAGAGTGTACCGCAATGATCTCGGCATGGGAAGGAGATATGGCGTGGCAACGATTACCGAGAACATAACGGAGATAACCTGTAGAATCGCGAACAACAATACCAAAAGCAGCACCAGAATTCTTGAAAGCAGCATCACAATTTAACTTCACCGAAGAGCCGTGGGGGGTATCCACTGTGGAGAAGTGTGTGAGGTGGAATCAATGTTGGTGACTGCTGAGGCAAGGCAAGAATTCGATTGATGGGAAACAAGCTGCTGATAGTCATTAAGCTGAGCACAAATAGATGCCAAGGTATTATGCGGACATGTTGTCATATTGTCAAAAACAAAGCTGTTATGAGATCGCCATATAAACCAACAAGTTGTTGCAACAACTGACAAAACACGAGAGACATCTCGGACAGAATAAGTTTTGTCAATAAAGCTTTGTATACGAGCATAAATATTAATACCTGATTGAGGAGACCGGAAGCATAAGGGAGAGTCAAACCAAACCGGACGTGTCCAGGCGCATTCAAAAAGTAGATGCTCGATTGATTCTGCACTAACATTACATATCGGACATGCTGGAGAGGAATTTAAGTCTTATTTAAATCATATAATAACTTCCTCCAATAATGATATATTTTAATAAAATTGTTTATAAGAAATCATATAATAACTTCCTCCAATAATGATATATTTTAATAAAATTGTTTATAAGAAATACTTACTAAACTTATAACCACCAATTTAAGTTTAAAATTTGAAAAATAAAAGTGTTAACTATTTTACATTATTAATTTAGACGTTCTACTTTCGAAAAACATATATCTACTACGTTATAAAGTATTTGGGACATGCTAAATAAGAAAGATTTTAAATAAAAAACATTTGATCACCGCAAAATTTGTCACCAGGTACCTACCACCGCATTGCGCGGGTACGCTTCTAGTATTATAATATACTTATAAGTAAGGGTGTTAATCGGTTCGGTTAGTTTGTTAAATTTCTTTTCTGGGTAAAACCGAATCGAATAACCCGAATTAATTAATTTTAATTAATTATTTATTTAATGATACATATTTTTAGCCTCAATTATTTTTCAAGCTTAAAAAATGTTATATTTATATTCTATACTATGAAATGGTTTTAATGTTTTTGTATATAAATATATGAAATATATATAAATTTATCTCAATTCGGTTTTCGGTTTGGTTTTGACAAATTCGGTTCGGTTACAAATTTGTTTTGATTTTTTTGGTTTAATTCGGTTTCGATTTTTTTTTGATGAAACCCGAATTCCGCACGCCCTTACATATTGTAACACCCCCAAAAATTGGTATAGCGGAAGACTTAATCAAGCTTTCAGGGCGCTACTGGATTGGTACACAACACAAGTATAGGAAAACAAGATAATCATAAATCATTCACAACCAATCCCATAGTTAATTATCAGGTTACATTTATTCCAAAATATTCGAAAGTAAGGCCCAAAAGAAATCATAAAATAGGTCCACAATTATTATCAGAGTCTAAAGTGATCCTCCAACCATGCCTCTTCTGCCAAGCCTCCAAGAAACAAGCATTCCAAGCATTATCTTAATTACCTGAGAAAACATGCTAAAAATGTCAGCTAACGCTAGTGAGTTCATAAGTTTAATTATAAATTCAGTAGTGGACCTGATAAAGTTTATTTGCTATGCGAGACTAAGACAGATAGACAATAAACATTCCAATCACATTCCATCAACAATCAAGATCTCAGCAAGGCTCCAAGCGACTCTAGCCAGGTACCATGATTGTAATAAAGTTTGACATCAATGCTACCCTGGACTAGGTCGGAGTAGACATCTATTCTTAGCTAGGCCACATGGTTATAGCAAGGGATTGCTATCCTAGACTAAGTCAATATCTACCACATATCTATCATTTACTAGTCAACACATAAGAAAATCAAAAAGAGTAAAAGCAAGTCCAAGAAAAGAGTAGCATGCTTTCTCACCCCAATTTAGTTAAAACATAGTTAAAAATGGGGCTATGAAACTTACCTCGATCAAGAAAAGTACAAATAATCAATAACAAAGTAGATAAGCAGCTAACACGGCTCGACAACTACTGACTTGGCACAACCTATTAATATAGATCCATTCTCAATACATTTTCAAATTCCAATATTTTCTATCCCGAATATATTCCAATTCTTATTTCCAAAAACATCTCGTTTCTCAATTTAGTTACAAGTGTTTGGTATCATCGTGTGAGGTATCGAATCGACAAGATTCCTTGAATGCACTATATTTCTAACAATGTGACTCACGACAACACAATGCAACTTCTAAGCGAAAAGCTTTACATTTTAATAAGTTTCAAAATAAATCGTTATATCTTATCGAATTCGTCAACTCGATAAACTCAACTATTTATTTATTTCACTTATTATTCCAAAAACTAGTTACAAGCTAACGAGTTATAAGGATAATTTGTTCATTAATATATTTATCCTGCGCACATAATGGGCTCTTATTGGATTCATCAACTCAATAAGTCCGCTGTCTACGTGGGTTCAACCTATTAGTGGCAAGTCATCCGCAACCCATGTACATCGCACAATGATTATTAAACACTCATAAATGACACATTTTTGGTAAACGTGCCCTCGAAACGTTTAATAACTCGTTATTATAAAACCTTTCCGTTTTTAGTCATTAATTACCCTTTAAATATCGAATAACAAGGTGTGTCTTGTTACTAAATATTTAATATAAGAACTTACTATTTTCTATTTTTCTAGCCTAT
The DNA here is from genome assembly GCA_910596185.1 of Chrysanthemum makinoi. NCBI lineage: Eukaryota > Viridiplantae > Streptophyta > Magnoliopsida > Asterales > Asteraceae > Chrysanthemum > Chrysanthemum makinoi. The sequence continues at coordinate 162,662,819 of OU343222.1, read as the reverse complement.
TTACATGTTTTTATATATTACGTCAAGTTTTCAATATACATTTCGAGTTATTATCATTCTCGAGTTCACAAGTCCGAGTCATGACTCTCGGCTTTTTATATGTCATATGTCCAATAAATAATATAAGTCCATGTTACGGCGTTGTCGGGGTCAACCGACACTAGAAAGTCACGGTAACACCGACGTTGCGCAAAGCTCAAATATAATAATTTCAAGTCCGAATAAACATTTCCACTCGTTACCGGCCCTAAACCTACAGCTCGGAAACGTATCAAATAATCTCCATTTCAACTCAACATCATTCCCGACATCAAATCAAACATCAACCCGCACCCGAAACCAATGCCGAGACCCTAATGGCCTCGGCTTGGCCACGGTAAGACCACGCAAACCAAACGAACCCTCTTGGTTATTTGGCTCCCTCGTGTCTCATCCAAATACCACACGACCGGACCATCTTGGTCCCGGTCACTCCAATATAAACAACAACCTCCAAAAATAATATCACGACAACCAAACCCGGACCATAGGGTCCTTTGGGTTCTCGGCTACACTTAACGCGACACCAAACTGGACCATTTGGTCCTTGTGGCTCGCGGTGTCTCCCCAACGCAACCTAAACCGGACCTTCGTGGTCCCGGTTAACTTCCAACACCATCAAACCTCAAATTTCAACAACAAACCCACAATCAAAACATCAAAACAACAAAATAAAAATGCATACGCGAGACCCGACACAACACACTCGATACCAGGTCTTATCATGTTTTTATCATTTTTAAAACTATTTTATATGTTTTTGTCCATCTAAACCCAACCAATCGGATGAACGAGACAAGAAAAGTCTTGAACGAGTGGTACAAGTCGTTCCCTTTACCTTTCTTCTTCCCGATCTATACTTGGAACACGAGAACACGAAAAAAAGTGGCGATTAGGGCACGTTAGGGTGGCGGGATGGTGGAGATGTGGCGAGTAATGTATACCAAAAGAAATAGGATGATGAGAGGAACGTTTTGGTTGTGGTGATGTGACTCCACGCGCGGCGTGGTGGTTTTGGGATGACCGGAAAAGTGGCGGCAGCTAGAGGGTGGTAGAGAGAGAAAGTGCAACTAGGGTTTGAGAGGAGGGAGAAGATGTGTGTGTGTGTGTGTGTGTGTGTGTGTGTGTGTGTGTTGGTTTATATATTTTTGGAGTGAGGATTAAATTATAATTATTTTGGGGATGGGGGCGATGACCATATGCACAAACACCGGGGACGCAAGCCGTAATTTTTGTAAACTTTCCCGAACTACTCCGTTAATACAAATAAGCCATAAAAACGTTTATTTATATTTTACGATCTTCTAATATTTTGTCGATAACAAACGTAAAATCATTTTAACGATACAAATAAAATACGTAAAAGGTTTGAGCCAATAGTTTACTAACACACTTATACTAAAGATATTAAAACCATATCAAAACATGTTTAGTAAATAAGTTATATAAAATCAAAGACATTTTCATATAAATACTAAACAAGTAATATTGTTTACATCTTATAGAAATGCATATGTATAACAACTAGTGTTTACATAATATGGAAATGTACATATATACTTTGTATATATATTGTAATAGGTAATATAATAGTTAAAAACCAAAGTCCATGATCCATGACCCATAACCCATGAACCATTGACTAGGTACAATGAATGTTGTTGGGTAAAAACCAAAGTCCATAACCCATACCCATCGAGCATGATCCATAAACCATGACCCATTGCATGACATCATGCATGAAGTCATATTGGGTATTATCCATGATCCATAACCCAAAGTCCATGACCCATGACCCAAGATCCATAACCCAATGTCTAGGTACATTGCATCTTGTTGGGTATCCATAATCCATTACCCATAACCCATGGTTCGTAACCCATAACCGATAACCCGGTTTGCAACCCGAAATCCGGACTTAAGCTGACCCAGTAGCCGGATCCCAAGGACTGCACTAGCCGTATTTCTCTGGGAAGGGATCCGTGGGAACCGTGGGACAATAGACAATTTTGTCTATAAATAATAATCCTGATGCGCGTACGGAGCGCGTTCGGGATCAAAGGAAACTTCCTTTTCGTTGAGCAAGTTTTTCAACCTCCTAGCAGTGAATCTAATCGTTGTAGTGTAGTATTGGGTAAGCCTCGGGGATTGATATCGTTCTCTAGGGGAATAGGAATGCTAGTAAGAAATGTATGACGAGAAGGTGGGGGTTGAGGATGATTCTTTTTTTTATCTTTTTTATGTTTTTTAGAAAGCTAAGGTAAATATCTTGGGGCAATTGGTTGGGGGTGGTACTTCTACCGATTACTTTACTTGTCTAATTATCTAATTTATCTAATTATCTAGTTACTACGGGGTAGCTATGTCTATCTGATGTGTGCTCGTATGATGATTAAAAATGTGTTTACCTAGATACTATTACTCCCTAGTTATCTTTTATTGGTCGGTTGAATTGTCACACCTTATCTTAATGCATTGTATTCCTAAGTTCGTAGGGTATGTGTACCCCCTAGTTCTTTGAGGTTATCTCTCGTTTATGACATACGAAGTCGGCAAGCCTTAGCTATTTCATTCATAAGCCACACATTCATAAAGCATACTCATGAATTAAATACAACGAATGATGCCTAGTTACACTCCTAAGCCAATTTACAATTAAGATAAGAAACAACCTAACAATAATCAATAACTAGGTTTCATAGATCTAAGCAAACACACAAGAAATTTAGCTAGACATGGTGAACAAGCAAGCATAGACACAATCAATCGAATTCGGGATAGACATAATGTTACTTTGGATAAAAAGACTTATCTCGATGTGTAAAATAGGGTATGGGACCCTAAAATACTGTCAAATTCAGACTACAAACGATTTAGGGTTTTTTCTCCAAAAGTCTACCTCCTTAATTGCAGAAAAATTGAATTCTATATATAGATTTACAAATGCGACGGCGTCACCTTTTGCATGGGATGCCGTTAGCTCGCCGTCATTAGGGTTTTTTCCGGGCCAAGTCATCGATGGGACGACGTCACCTTAGAGTTGTGACGCCGTCGGTCTTCAGTTGGGACGTCGTCTTGATTCTAGATCTGGGCCGTCTGAGATGAAAACTGTAAGTGACGCCCTTCTTCTTTAAGGCGTGACGCCGTCAGGTTATAAGTCCAGAATTTCCACTGAGCCATCGCGTGGATGTTTTAATCATGTCATCATAGAGGGACGGCGTCGCCCTTTGGATGGGACGCTGTCAGGTACTGTTGGCCAGCTTTTAGTGACTTCGATCTTGACTTTGCCATTTTGTTCATGTATTTGCTCCTTTTCGTCCAAATATGCTTCATTCCGGCATTTTGCTTCCAAGAGACCTAAAAAGTGAAAAGGAACGAAATTAAGCAGCGTACGTTTTAAATCCTTATCAAATATCCCTACACTTGGTATTTGCTTGTCCTCAAGCAAATTTGCTTTTTGCCAATCAATTTATAAGTAGGGGGCATGAAGCATTGGTTTAAAATAATTCATAACAAGTAAAAGCACCGCAATAGTCATAACAAGCACGGAAATTATACACTAGCACCTCACAAGGGGTGTTTGTATTCTCTCATCTCTCAGGTTTATATGAAATATAATAAGAAATGGAAGATAAACACTCATTACCTGGCATAGTACATAGATTACCATAAGCTTGAGACTAGATCAAACCTCCACCGCTTTGGCGTAAGCACCTAGGAACAACTATCTAAGAGGTATTTACAAGGGTTGTAACGTTAGGCTTACGGTAGGAAAACAAAGGGTTTTTTTGGATAGGGATATTTAGTGGTGGCAAGTCAAAAATCTTATGTTACAAGCATGAAAAGCTTGGCGTTGCTAAGCCAAGACTCAACTCACTAACTCTAGATAATTTAAAACAAAACAAACAAAAATTTAAAAACATAAACATAAAGATAGATGTAGGATGATAGCCCATATGTTTTTTTTTTTTCATTTTTTTATACACTCTTTTTCGATTTTTTCGATTTTTTTTTTTTTTTTTTTTTTTGCATACATTTTTACTCTACCATCTTCTACGATAACATCAAAATATAAGGGATTTATAGGAGCATCCCTACACTTGAGTTTTTATTTCTCTAACACTAATTGACCCGATTTGAAAAGATCAAAACACTTGGAGTATTTAAATACGTAGACAAATGGAATTTGAATTTATCGTTCTTTCCCGTTACTCCATAAATTATTACTTTTACCCCTGAGTCCCAATCGTCCCAAAACTGTGTACAAAAGATATGACTCGACTTAGCAACCATGCAAGTAACTAGATATTTGAACTAAGGGTTTAGTAATGATAACAATAATACACTAAAGATGAGTGCATACAAGCTAGGCTAAGGTGATTTGGGTGTACATTTGGGGGTGGATTGTAAACAATGCTCTTCATTGATATTCCGAAAAACCAAAACATCACGAGAACCGCGAAAAGTATAGGCTCTGGGGGTTAACTAGGGGTATCGTGTACTAAAGATGAGTACATCGCAAGGGTGTGGGGTAGTTACTCAACCGATGTGGAAGAAGTAATTATAATACAGGTTTCAAACAAAGGTTATCCTAATGCCTCTTTTCATTTAGTTATTCCTAACTACACAAGTGTAGTCTCACTAGCGATCTCGAAATGCATCACAAAACAAGTTCTAGAATCTATTATACTACCGGTACACTCTCTAAGAATTAAAGGTGAATGCTTTTATTCCTAAAGATCTATGGGCGAACCTCACATTTTTGGGGTGGAATTTAAGGGGTAAATGAGACGCTTTTTTTTTTTTTTTTGCTAGTCATATAATTCCTATCCATGAGACGCTTTATTAAAACAAAAGTTTAGCCCGTACATGTCATAAAAAAAATTTAATTTGGTGCTAAAATTGCCCTAACAAATATTTCTCATAGTTTATTACATAAATTGCCAAAGACAAGACAAATAATCAAGTGAGTGAATAGTTTCTATGTTCCCGTTTTATTCTCCCTCCCTACACTTAAACTGAACATTGTCCCAATTGTTCTCCGAAAGTATCAAAGTTATGATAAAGAAAGGTAAGTAAGGAAAAGAAACTAATACTCCCCTGATTAGCTGGGTAGGATCCGAGTGAAGTTGCTGATAAATTATTTTTCAAGAAGAATGCATAAGTAATAAGCTTCATCCAATTGCCAAATATAACCTGCACACTTTAGAAAACAAACGAAACCTTCGCATAAAATCGGCGGTAAAACTATATATGACACAACTACAATAGAAAGCAAGTAAGATATAATTCTTGTGGAATGGATGTTTGCAGTTTTTCTGGAAAATTAAGACCTGGGAATTTCCAAAAATTTATAAGTAGCACAGAAAATGAAAAAAATGATAAACTGTTTCTGCTTAACCTGACGTTGTCAGGCTTTAATCCTGACGCCGTCAGGTTGTCCTGATAGAAACTGGTCTGCTGCGTTTTTTTGGAAAAATTCTGGAAAAATTACATCTTTAAAATCTGGAAATATTCCTGCAAAACATCCATTATGACTCGATACAAGCATTTGACTCTAACAAGCACACATATATATCAATTTCACTAATTGTAATTCTCATGTTCATGTTCTTTAAAAACATATGTGATCTTCCCTACACTTATCTTTTTGTAAAATACCTTTATATGTAATTAAGACGAGGTTAAAGACAAAATAAAGCATTTTCACAAAGTCTAACATGAGAATAGACAACAATGAAAAAGATATACAACACAAAACAAGCAAACAATTAAGCATGGGTTGCCTCCCACGAAGCGCTTTTCTTTATTTATGAGTCTTGTAGCTAGACTCGAAGTTGTGCTCCTATTTTCCTATGTAAGTAAGTTTATCCTCAAGAATGTCATAGGGATCAAACTTATCTTTTAACTTCCTATTGGCACGCTTAGTCCGGTATACCTTTTCAAACTTTTCTCCATCGGGATCATAGATTGTCATCATAATGTGCCATTATCCATTTCCATCACTAGGTGGTCTATCCCAACTCTAATTATGCTTAGGCTTCTCACTCTCAACTTTCCACTTATTCATGTTAAGATTAATGGGCAAGGTTCCTAGGAACTCGGTCATCTTCCTAAATACTAAGGTATCCTCGAACAGGTTCACTTCAATGTCCCTAGCCAATTGTTGTTCATGGATGGTTGAGTTACTTACGAAGGTCTCTTCTAGATAGAACGGTCATTGAGGACCTACAAAATCTCCATTAATCCAAGGTCCATATCTAGATGATTTTCTATCCAACATGATCTCATAGGGTATTTGTTCATCCTCTTTGTAGTAGATATGCTTCTTGACATCGTAAATTGACCTAGGAATCCCTTCACCTACCACTATCTTAGACATCTTCCAATCAATTATGGCACTAGCACTAGCTAAGAATCCTCTTCCTACTAACAATGGGCATGTCGGGTCTTTATTCATGTCTAGCACATGGAAATCCGCCAAAAGAGTTAATCGACCTACGTGCACTACCATGTCCTTAATTATCCCTACCGGATATGCAATACTACCATCCGCTAGACCTAAGATGGTTTCTGTTGGTTCTATCTTACCTAGGTTAAGGCTTCTATGGAGGGACAACGGAAGAAGATTGATGCTTGATCCTAAGTCGGCTAATGTGTCGAAAGATTTGGAATTTCCAATTCTACATGGAAGAATGAATAGCCCGGGATCATCTAACTTCTTAGGTAACTTATTTTGCACAAATGCGGACCCACGTTCTCCTAATTTTATTTCTTGCTCATATTTTTCTTTTAAAGCATTATAATAAGGAGCACGAGTCAAGACTTCAAGAACCGGTTTTTCTTGGTGGAGCTCCTTATACTCTTCTTCTAGAGTAGGTTTGGATTCTTGGTTGATGGGTTTCTCAAGAGTTGGATGGACTGTTGGTTCGGGTCCTTGGTATCTCATGAGGGATCGCTTGCGTGTTGATGGCGTTAACCGAGTGGACTTTTGGGTGTGAAGGGCATGGATTTGCACTCTCCCATGGTGAGCAAGAACATGAAGTCGATGAAATCGAATTCACTTTTTGGTTCTTTATAGTGTCACTTGGGAGTGCTCCAATCTCCCGGTCATTGAAGGCTTTTAAGAGGGCGTCGAGCTTGGTTGTCATCTCGCTTTGTCGTTGCTTGAAATCGGCTCCAAGCTTAGTCAATCGAGCTTCTTGAGATGACATGAATTTGGACACCATTGCCTCGAGATTAGGAATTCCTGGTGTTTGGAGGGTTGTTGTAGGAGGTGTGGTTCGGTTGGGACCTATTGGGTGGACTAGATGAGTTGTTTTGGGACGGGTTCGAGTTTTGGCTTCACCTAAGGTTAGGGTGATTTCTCCATGAGGGGTTGTAGGAATTTCCTAAGTTTTTTTGCTTGGCTTGAAAGTGTACCACTTCTCTCCCGCTCCGTCGGTATGCGTGGAGGCGTAGTCCGCAAAAGCTTGTTCGGGGAGTCTTGTGCAATCACGAGTGTCGTGGGGACCACTACATAATTCACAAGGTAGAGTGATTTTGTTTACTTGGCTTGAAGACTTAGGATTCTCGTAGGAGCTCATTAGGAATTTGACTTGATCTTCAAGTTCAAGCATCCTATGATTGGAAGCTCTGTTGTAAATATCGGTCCAGGCAGCCGATTAATCCCCGCATAATCGTTGATCGCTCACTAAGCGCCTTGATTTATCATAATCGGCATATTTAATCGGTTTAGTCAAAGATCGCTTAAAAATCGGTCGACAAACCGATTAATCGAACAAAATTGAACAAAATCGGTCTAATCAGATTCATCGAACAAAATCGCTTATAAATCAGTCAACAAAATCCTTAAAAATTGGACAAAATCGCTTAAAAATCAGTAAACAAACCGATTAATCGGTCAAAGATCGCTTAAAATTGGTCAACAAACCGACTAATATCTATGTTTAACTTTGACTTTGAAGAACTATGTATTATGTTTATATTTGAACACATGAAATATTTGAACTTTGATGCACGATACTTATCTCATACATATAATATAGTATAATATCTAAAATTACAATTTTGTGCATAAAAATTCCAATCCGATTAATCCCCATTTAACCGATTAATCGCTAGACCCTACTCGACCGCCTCACTAGCGCCTACAGATTTTTACAACCTTGATTGGAAGGTTGTGAGTCAATGGGAGGCAAGGAGATTGCCTTGACGGTTTTGGGCAACTCACGGGGGTCATTCCAACATTCGTTGTCATAGAGGGAAAGGTCCTCTATTGTACCCCATGATTCTTCTAGGGTGAGTTCACTAAGTTTGCCACCGGCCGCTTGGTCGATGGTTTGCCTAGTTGGGAAATTGACATGATCGTAAAAGATTTGGACTTGAAGCCAAAGATCGATGTCGTGATGAGGGACTTTATGGAGCAAGTCCTTGAATCGAGACCACACCTCGTAGAGAGTTTCGCCTTGACGTTGTTGGAACATCAATATGTCATTCCTAAGTTTGGTAGTTCTCCCCGGTGGCAAAAATTGGGTGAGGAAACGAGTGGTGAGATCATCACAACTTGAAATGGATCCGGCGGGAAGTCGCTCAAGCCAATTACTAGCTTTGTCCCGTAGAGAGAATTGGAAGAGACGCTAGCGCGTGGTCTCCTGTGTGGTAGCATCAAGGTCGATAGAGTCAACGATTTTAAAGAAGTCCTTGAGATGCTGATTAGGATCTTCGGAACGAAGTCCATGGAATGAACATCCGTTTTGCAGCAACCGGATGGTGTCGGATCGTAGGGCCGTAGTTTGAGCTTGATCGGGGAGCTCAATGGTGTTCCTATAGCCTTGATGGCTTGGTCTAGAGTATTCACCAAGAGTATGGCCTCTTGGTGGGTCAATTGGTGGTGGGACGGTGGGAAGTGGTTGATTTGGTGGTGGGTTATCACCTTCCATGATGAAAAGTGATGGGGTTACGAACAAAGTAACGAAGAAGGGGGGATAGACTACAAGGAAGCTAATGAAAATGAGAAAAAATCTTACTTGATAGGAATCAAGCAAGGGAAACTAAACGAGATAAAGATCTCAATAGCTATTCTATTCCCCGGCAGCGGAGCCAAAAACTTGATGTGCGTACGGAGCGCTTTCGGGGTCAAAGGAAACTTCCTTTTCGTCGAGTAAGTTTTTCAACCTCCTAGGCAGTGAACCTAATCGTTGTAGTGTACTATTGGGTAAGCCTCGGGGATTTATATCGTTCGCTAGGGGAATAGGAATGCTAGTAAGAAATGTATGACGAGAAGGTGGGGGTTGAGGATGATTCTTTTTTATCTTTTTTATGTTTTTTAGAAAGCTAAGGTAAATATCTCGGGGCAATTGGTTGGGGGTGGTACTTCTACCGATTACTCTACTTGTCTAATTATCTAATTTATCTAATTATCTAGTTACTATGGGTAGCTATGTCTATTTGATGTGTTCTTGTATGATGATTAAAAATGTGTTTTCCTATATACTATTACTCCCTAGTTATCTTTTATTGGTCGGTTGAATTGTCACACCTTATCTTAACGCGTTTTATTCCTAAGGTCGTAGGGTATGCGTGTTCCCTAGTTCTTTGAGGTTATCTCTCGTTTATGACATACGACGTCGGCAAGCCTTAGCTATTTCATTCATAAGCCACACATTCATAAAGCATACTCAAGAATTAAATACAACGAATGATGCCTAGTTGCACTCCTAATCCAATTTACAATTAAGATAAGAAACAACCTAACAATAATCAATAACTAGGTTTCATAGATCTAAGCAAACACACAAGAAATTTAGCTAGACATGCTAAACAAGCAAGCATACACACAATTAATCGAATTCGGGATAGACATAATGTTACTTTGGATAAAAAGACTTATCTCGATGTGTAAAATAGGGTATGGGACCTTAAGATACTATCCAATTCAGACTACAAACGATTTAGGGTTTTTTCTCCAAAAGTCTACCTCCTTAAATGCAGAAAAATTGAATTCTATATATAGATTTACAAATGCGACGGCGTCACCTTTTGCATGGGACGCCATCATCTCGCCGTCATTAGGGTTTTGTCTGGGCCAAGTCATCGATGGGACGACATCACCTTAGAGTTGAGACGCCGTCGGTCTTCTGTTAGGACGTCGTCTTGATTCTAGATCTGGGATCGTCTGAGATGAAAACTGTAAGTGACGCCCTTCTTCTTTAAGGCGTGACGTCGTCGAGTTATAAGTCCAGAATTTCCACTGAGCCGTCGCGTGCATGTTTTGATCAAGTCATCATAGAGGGACGGCGTCGGCCTTTGGATGGGACGCCGTCAGGTACTGTTGATCAGCTTTGAGTGGCTTCGATCTTGACTTTTCCATTTTCTTCATGTATTTGCTCCTTTTCGTCCAAATATGCTTCATTCCAGAATTTTGCTTCCAAGAGACCTAAAAAGTGAGAAGGAACGAAATTAAGCAGTAACGGATATAAAAGTGGTCGATTTAGGGCTTAAATGATCCCCTAAAAGTCTACGTTTTTGTTGGAATCACTCCTAAACCATAATCAAGTGTTAGTAATTTATATGTAATAGTTAGCTTAATTATGGCCTTTATGTTTTTTATTAGCCTTAAGCTTATGTAGAAGGCCCATGAGCTTAGGCCCATGTCCAATAAGGAAAGGATGGGAACTAGGAGTGTTGCTCTAGCTTCCCTCCTATAAATACTCTTGTATAACCCTCACTTGAGGGTTGGTTGTTCAATATATTCTCTTTCACACATATCTACGCATAACCGGTTACATTCTTAACATGTGTGTGTATTTGGATAATTGTTCAATAGCCTTATCTCTTTCTATTAAGCTTGTGTTGTAAATCTAGTGACCTAACAGTGGTATCAATCGCCAACTAGTTGGGTGAATCGTTATTGCTTTTGAAGAAAGTTTTTGATCATTCGCGTAAAGGTAACGAGTTCTTTGGTTCGCTTAAAAACACGTTTTTTACACTTTTTAATCCAAGATTCTTGTACTTTCAATGTTATAAGGTGTTAAACTTACTATTTTTGGCAAAAAGTTTTGAACTTTATGCGTGGATCATTGTTTTTCAACTAGTTTTTGAACGAGGGTGTAAACCTACGCGTAACCGTTTTGAGAGCTTTGGATCATCAAGTTTCACACTTTTGTGTCATTTTGGTGTTATTGAAGCTATTTCATCATACAAAAACTGGTTTAGAAACATCTTTGGGCAAAATCATTTTTACGAGTAAGATTAAGCGTATCAAAACCCTAATCTTACGCGTAACTTTATCCGTGGTTTGATCTTCAGTTTCGTGGTTTACTCCGTGTTTTCTTGCTTGGATAAGCCTGAAAATACGTCGACTTTGGATATCTTTTGCACTGTGATAAAAGATCATTTGGGCAAAACCCTAAACTTACGCATAAGCATAAAGCTTACGCGTAGAAATCCTACGCATAAGATTCATCTTACGCCTAAGCCTAGTATTACGCATAAGGTATTCCTACGCCTAACTTTTTACGCCTAACTTTGTGTCTACGCATAACTTTAGTGCCTTTACCCTACTTACGCGTAAGCTAAATCTACGCGTAACTAGTGATTGTTACGCGTAACTTTGGTGTTTTTACGCATAAGTTCTACTTGGTTTCTTGTGATTTCTACGCCTAAGGACACTTCATCAACAAAGGTTCATTCGACTACAAAGATCCATTTTTACCAACACAAGTTTTCAACATGTCACAACCACCATACTCCAACTATTTCCCTTACACTTATTCTCAACGTCAACAACAACTAACTCCACAACATCAACAATGGAATCAACAACAAGCAATTTATCAACAACAATTTAATCAACAACATACTCCACAACTTGGTGCAATTCCACCACCTCAAATGGTTCAACCACCACCAAGTCTTCAAGTTCAACCCTACACAAATGAATTCAATCAACATCCATCAAGGAACACTATGAAGGAACCCACTTGGTTTGCAAAGATGTGTGAAGCTTTAAGCAGCCAACAATCAATTCATGAGGCTGGATCACTTGATAGACCTCCAATGCTCACTCCAGGAAACTACGATCAATGGGTGATAAGGTTCTTTAGGTTTTGTGATCTGAAGAAGCCACATGGAAAGTTCTTAAAGAAGGTTATCTTGGAAGGTCCATTTCAGATGCCTACTGTCATTGTACCCGGCGATCCAAATGCCAATCCACCAAGAGATGAACAAACGAACATTGCTACTGTTGCAGATTTAAATCCAGCAGAACTTCTACACTATGAAGCTGATGAGCTTGCAATGCAATATATCCTTTTAGGATTACCTAACCCAATTCTTCGAAGTGTTGATGCTCAAAAGACTGCAAAGGCAATGTGGGAACATATTCATCTTCTTATGGAAGGATCTGCACTCAATCAAGAGGATATGGAATCCAAAATTTACTTGGCTTATGAACACTTCATGATTGAACCTGGAGAGACACTAAGTCTTATCATCATCGATTCTCAGACATCATCAATGATTTGGATAAACACAATATCATCATGCCAAGAATTGCAGTTAACACTAAGTTCCTGAGTAGTCTTGGTCCTAAATGGGAGAAGTATGTCATTTTTCTCCGTCAAGCGAAGAACATGCATCATTCTACATACGGATTGTTGTATGATTACTTGATGCCTCATGAAAAGGAAGTTGATAGGGAACGGATTCTCCGTGCTCAAATTGCTTTAACGTCAAATCCGGAAAATCAACAACTTGCCTTGTATGCTCAAAACAATTATCCTCCTCAACCAGCAACTCAACCAACTGCTACAATCACACCATATGATCCTTCACAGCAACAATCTCAACAAACTCAATTGGTTCCATACAACAACAACACTGCTCAAGCACTTGTCAGTGAAGCTAATGAGGAATCTGATCCGTTCGAAGCATTGCAACAAGGATTTGTTATGATTGCTAATGCTTTTAGCCGTTATACCAACAAATCCAACAATCGTATTCGTTCCTCATCTAACACACGGAATCAAGCTGTTGTGAACAATGGACGAGTTGAAGTTCAGAATCGTGGTTATGGTCGTCAGATGGGCGGTGGTCAAGGGTTTAATGCTGTGGGTAGGAATAACAATAGAGCTCCTTCGATGCTACAACTGCAATGAGAAGGGACACCTGGCTAATGCATGCCCAAAGCCGAGGACAAGGGGCAGTGCTTATCACAAAGAGGCTCTTCTCTTGGCTCTTAAGGATGAAGCTGGTGGAACTCTCACAGACAAAGAACAGAGCTTTATAGCAAATGCAGACTCAGATGATGATATGGAGGATTTGCAGGCCAATGCAGCTGTTATGTTGATGGCTAATATGCATGAGTTACACATGAGTGACACAGGCCCAGTGTATGACACTGATGGCTTGTCTCAGGTACCCGAACAAACCATATTCATCTCTGATCTAATATCTCCGCCAACATCTGAATCCGGCAAGGCTCAGAATGTTCAAAATGAGTCGTCCACATCTCATTCCGACGATTTTCAACTAGACCCCGTAGTTATATTTGACGATCAAGATGACCAAATGGTTTCCCTTGATAATCAAATTGACTCCGTGGTTATACTTGAGGATCTCAGTAATGATCATGTTGTGACTCACGTTGAACACGCCGAACTTTTGCCTCATCCAGATTTTGCTCGTTTAATACAAGACCAACAAACCATAGTGGAAGAATGTCGTGCAATTAATCAGGACTTGAAAAGTAAAAATGCACTTTTAACCAAGGATTTTGAATGTTTACAAAAGCAACTCAACTTTTTCAAAACTCAAGAAAAACGTGAAAAAGGTTTTGAAGCAGCCTTTGCAAAATCTCATCAAAATGAACAATATTTAGAGAGACAGATGCGTGATCTAGCCGCTTCGAAGAATGCTTTGTTGTCTGAAATAGAACAACTGAAACATGAACATAAAAAGCAAATTAACGCTCTCACCTTGGAAAATCAAAAAGCTAAGGCTGAGTTGTTAACTTGTCAAAAACAGTTCTCTGCATACAAAAAGCATTCAACGAAACGAATAGATGATCATCTTGAAGAAATCATCGGCTTGCAAAACAAACTTAAAGAGTTTAAAACTATTGTTTACAAACATGGTGAGTCGGTCACAGCTATTGAAAAGTTTACTTTAAAACCAAATCCAAATGGATATGGACCAAATCTTGCTGATTACAAACCTAAGCTTTCAACCAAAGCATTCAAACCAAATCCTGAAGTTTCCAGCGCAGAATATAAAATTGATAATTCTATTATGAGTGTTGTTGAATATCATCGTCAAGAGGAATTAGATGCAGAAGACGAGAGTCGATCAAAATTAGAAAATGTTGTTTACAACAAACCTTTTAACTATTCAAAAGCGGTCACTTTCGTCACACCAACGAATTCTTCTAACACACCAAGGATTATCATAAATACGTTTGAGTCTTCTAATGACAATCCCAAACCAGATTATGTACAAACTTATGGTCCTTTACCTTCCATCGGTGAAGTAAACTCAAAACCTGAAAATCGCAAAATTCTTAGATATTTTGACCTTTTCATGGCTGACCTCAAAACTTTACAACATGAGATAGAATATCATTCTGAAATCAAAGTTCAACATTTTCAATCGCTCTGCACGAGAACAAAGAGAATTTTTTCAGAAAAATCTTTTACCAAATGTTAAAAATTTGAAAAGTTGTGCATTGTCTTGGGAAAGGGACTTTCATAAGGAACTTGGATTGATGAAGGTCGTTTTCGAGAAAACAGAAACATCTATTTCTAATACTAAACGTAAAAAGAAAATGTTGAGAAAAGATGTTGATCGACTCTTGGAAGATGTCATCTGTGCTGATGTCCATAATGTTGTGCTATTGAATTCTTTGTCATATGCATTTGATTATATCTCTGCTGATACTGTTGATTCTGTGGTAAATGTTGAGAACACTGATAATGTGCTTCAGATCGAGTCCTTAAAAGTTGAAAATAAACGATTGTCAAACGAACTTTCAAATGCAATACGTCGTCTTAATTGGTGTCAAAAAGATATTCACGATCAACAACTTGCTTTTCAACACAAAATCGCCCAGTTGCGTGACAAAACTTCTGATCCAAAAATTGAGCAACTGGATGATCAAAACGTGTCTTTTAAGTGTCAAATCTCAAAATATGAACAAGAACTTGTAAAAGTTAAAAAGGAATATGGTGTCATATTTGATTTACTCAAAAAGACTCGTGATGAAGCATCAAATGAACTTGATCATTATCTTGCACACACTAAAGAAGTTATGCATTTTGCTGGAAATATTCGGTCTGAAAATCAAGATCTGATTCACACTATCTTTAAGTTAAGAGAAATGTTAGGAAAATATGAAAAACTTCCGCCTACCGTGATTAAGAGAATAGCCCCAGTAACACGTAGTAATCGTGAACCTAGAATCACTACTGCCAAATCACAAGTTGCTAACGTGCTTCCTTCTACTGAAACAGGAATAGTTGCGTCTTTCCAAACGTCCGCACTTCACAGCCTAGGAGCACTACATCGAAGAATAGGAAGTTGCGACCTAAGAAAAGATCAATAAGGAATGCTAAAGTAGAAGAACACCCTAGGACTATGAATAAGACTCACGTTGCTTCCACTATA
Source organism: Chrysanthemum makinoi (assembly GCA_910596185.1). Taxonomy (NCBI): domain Eukaryota; kingdom Viridiplantae; phylum Streptophyta; class Magnoliopsida; order Asterales; family Asteraceae; genus Chrysanthemum; species Chrysanthemum makinoi. The sequence goes on along the minus strand of OU343222.1, from coordinate 162,647,117 downwards.
GATATTGCGTCTGGCAAATGTAATAGAAATAGTGATGTAACGAATTCTGATGCACCTTGTGTTATTTGTCGTAAAAGTATGAATTCTGATTGTCATGATAAATGTGTTGCTAAAGCTATCATCTCTCGTTTAAGGAATCCTAAGAACCGGAATACCTCTAGGCCCACTAATCTTTCTAAGTCTGTGCTTGGTAGACCGCCCTCTTTAGATTCTAAGAAACGCATTGCTGTCCCTGTAGCTCCAGTTACACCTCCTAGGAATGTAGTACCACCTAGTGCATTCACTAAGACTAAAGCAAATACTAGTTGGAGATGGCAGAAATGGATATATAACACACTAGGATTTAAATGGATACCTAAAGCTATTGATGTGTGTATGTCTACTATAACTGCTCCGGAACCCTCTAACATTTCGGGTTCCACATCTACTTCTATTCCATCTGTGTCGTCTGTGTGTAATGCAGGTGATACATATCATTCTCTGGATTGTTGATAGCGGATGTTCCCGACACATGACAGGCAACCTTAAACTATTATCAAACTTTATTGCAAAGTTCATTGGCACTGTCAGATTCGGGAATGATCACTTCGCAGCTATCATGGGCTACGGAGACTATATCAATAGGAACATCGAAATTAGCAGAGTTTATTATTTGGAAGGCCTCGGTCACAATCTGTTTTCAGTAGGTCAGTTCTGTGATGGAGATTTGGAGGTTGCTTTCAGGGAGAAATCTTGTTTCATTCGTGATCTACAAGGAAATGACCTTATGTATGGCTCGCGTAATTCCAGTCTTTATACTATCTCTATGCAAGACATGGTTGCTTCATCTCCCATTTGCTTACTTTCAAAGGCAACATCAACAAAATCATGGCTATGGCACCGTCGTCTCTCACATCTAAACTTTCAAACCATCACCAACCTTGCTCGACACAAACTAGTTGAAGGACTCCCACGATTTAGGTATTCTAAAGATCACCTTTGCTCAGCTTGTGAACAAGGGAAAAGCACTCGTGCTCATTTTCCTTCAAAGTTGGAACACAGCTCTCAGCATGTGCTTCATCTTCTTCACATGGATTTGTGTGGCCCGATGCGCGTGCAAACGATCAATGGCAAACGCTACATCTTAGTAATTGTTGATGACTATTCACGCTGGACTTGGGTCTACTTTCTTCGAAGCAAAGACCAAGCTTCACAGATGATCATCACCTTTCTCACGAAAATACAAGTTCAGCTACGAAACACCGTCCGACAAATCAGAACAGACAGAGGCACTGAATTTGTTAACCAAAATCTTCGTGAATTTATGAGAAAGTGGGAATTCAACATCAGACATCTATTGCACGCACACCATAACAAAACGGAGTTGTTGAAAGACGAAACCGAACGTTAGTGGAAGCTGCAAGAACAATGTTAATCAATGCTAAACTCCAAGATTACTTGTGGGCAGAAGCTGTATCTACTGCATGCTATACTCAAAACCGATCTATGATTACAAAATGCCACAACAAAACACCTTTCGAGCTTGTCCACAACAGAAAACCGAATCTCAAACACTTTCATGTATTTGGATCTCTTTGCTATCCGAATAATGATCGTGATGACTTTGGAAAGCTCAAAGCCAAAGCTAACATTGGAGTCTTTATTGGATATTGTGATAATTCTAAAGGTTTCCGAATTTGGAATCGTCGAACAAAGGAGGTTATGAAAACGATTCATGCTCATTTTGATGAACTTACGGAAATGGCTTCTAAGTATAACAGCTTGGAACCCGGTCACAACCGTTTAAACTTCCCCCAAACCCCATCATCAGCTGCAACAAGCCCTCAGCTAACTCGTCAACAAATGGAAAGGCTATTTGCTCCGCTGTTCAGTGACGATATTGATGAACGTGCTCCAGGTGTATCCGCTGTTTCCGCTGCTCAACCTGATAATACTATTATACCTGATACACCTGCTACACCTGCTACAACAACTACTGTTGAAGAAGCACCACCAGTTGACTCTACGACAACAGTTGAACAAACCGCTTCCAACAATGATGAACCGGCTGATGATGTTCTTGAATGACTTACCCCCACCAGCAGATTTTGATCCAAATGCGTTCTTTAACCCGTTTGCTAATGAGACTGCTGCACCTGATGTCGCGAAATCATCAACAAGCCATTTGAATCCTCAAAATCTGCACAATGTATACCAACATCAACCCTCCACACAGATGGACAAAAGACCATCCTCTGGAAATATTATTGGCAACCCGAATCAACCAGTCGTTACGAGACAACGTCTTCACACAGATGGTGAACATTGCATTTATGCACTCACTGTCTGCGAATCTGAACCTAAAAACATCAAAGACGCAATGACAAAAGACAACTGGATTGAATCCATGCAAGAAGAACTCACCAATTCAAACGTCTTGAAGTATGGGAAACTGTTGAAAGACCAACATGGTCTTACGTCATTGGTCTCAAATGGATTGGGAAAAACAAATTGGATGCTGAAGGAACGTAATCAAAAAAAGTCACGTCTGGTGGCTAAGGGTTATCGTCAGGAAGAGGGTATTGACTTTGAAGAATCTGTTGCTCCGGTTGCTCGTCTTGAGGTGTTCGGTATTTCTCGGTTCGGCTCATATGAATATGACGGTCTATCAGATGGATGTCAAAACGGCGTTTCTCAATGGACAACTGAAAGAAACGGTTTATGTCAGCCAACCAGAAGGATTCGTTGATCCCGCGTTCCCGAACCATGTCTACAAACTGAACAAAGATCTGTATGGTCTCAAACAAGCTCCTCGGGCATGGTATGATAAGCTATCATCTTTCCTAATTACCAATAATTTCACCAAAGGTTCGGTTGACCCTACTCTTTTCATACAATATCACGGGGCACATATCTTAATTGTTCAAATTTTCGTGGATGACATCATTTTTGGGTCAACACATAAAAAGTACTCAATCGCTTTTGCAAAACTAATGAAGAAAATTTTGAAATGTCCATGATGGGTGAACTTACATTCTTTCTAGGATACAAGTCATCAATCACCCCGTGGTATTTTCTTGAGTCAGTCCAAATATGCTCTTGAATTGTTAAACAAATTTGGAATGAATACCTGTGACACCTATGCCACACCAATGGCACATACCAAGAAGCTAGACGCTGATTTACATGGGAAATTGGTTGACCCTACCAAATACCGTAGTATTATTGGGTCTCTCATGTATCTAACAGCTAGCAGACCTAATATTGTCTTTGCTGTATATCTTTGCTCCCGTTATCAGTTACGACCATTAAGGGAACCATTAATTTGGGGATCTGGTATCCGAAGGATTCTGGTTTTGAACTAATCGCTTTTTCAGACGCTGACCACGCAGGATGCTTAGATTCACGGAAAAGTACTTCAGGAGCTTTACAATTTCTTGGTGATAAACAGGTGTCATGGCAATCGAAGAAGCAGGACTGTACGTCGTTGTCCTCAACTGAAGCAGAATATGTAGCCATGTCGGCGTGTTGTGCTCAAGTCATTTGGATGAGAACACAAATCAAAGACTATGGTTACGTATTTGACAGAATCCCGATGTACTGCAACAATCGGAGTGCTATTGCGATCTCGTGCAACTCAGTTCAACACTCGAAATCAAAGCACATCGATCTTCGATATCATTTCATCAAGGACCACGTGGAACAGGGTACAGTTGAATTATACTTCATGGGTACAGAATACCAATTGTCAGATCTTCTCACCAAAGCCTTGCCTCCCGCTAGGTTTAATGAGTTGGTCCACCGGATTGGTATGAGGTGTTTGACTCAAGAGGAATTGGATGACCTCCTAAAACAGTTTTAAAAACCTGTCAAACACCAAAATCTCTTTTGTAAATATTTTTTCAAAAACAAAATACAAAAATATAAAACCTGATAAAACAACAAAAATATTCTTCTATCTATTTTTTTCTTTCAAACATGGCAAGTACATTTCTTCCGTCAACACTCAAATCTCTCAAAATTCAATATTTTTCCGATCAAGTTTTGAGGGGAGAAAATATCTACTTAACTGTTTCATAACATCCGTGTACTTGCATGTTACCTTATTCTGGTTGTTTCTTTTATCAATGGTGGTAAAGTTTCTGGCTTAACTTACACTCCTCAGACTAAAATTCACATTTATTACTAACACCTAAAAACATCTTACGCCTAAGAATCGTTCATCAAATCTGTGTTGGTCATCATTTTGTAAGTTGTTTCATAATCTTAACGTGTTTTTAAACATTGGTTTTAATTTTTACATGAATCCAACGGTCAAAACGTTGAATAATGTTTTTTGTGTTCTACGCGTATGTGTATGAACACGTGGTTTCAAGATTGTGGTGTATGGTTAAAAGGACCGTGTCAAAACGTTTCTAATACATCAATGATACCGTTTAATAATCAAAAACTCACCCGGAATCACGAATTGAATGATTTGTGAAATTAGGGTTTATGCGTGGTTTTGGGTATTTTCAAATGTGAACGTTTTGTGGTCAAAAGATTGTGTGTAATGATGCTCTTATGAGAATTGATCATATCTATGCTTTAAAACAACCGAAAACACTAATTGATGATAAATTAGTAACTAGGGTTTAATGTTCTTGAGTTTTGAGTATTATTGATTCTCTGCGAATTAAATGTTAAAACTTGGTTAACACTTTCACATAACATCTAAGAACTACCAGAAAACGTTTGGTGCAATTTCCATGGCTAGAATTGTTAAGCGTAATTCTTGAATTTAGGGTTTAAGTTTTACGCGTAAGCCTTTCTACGCGTAAAAATTTTGAGAGTATTTTATGCCATGATCTGTTATATAATGAATGATAATGGTGAAATTGATGCTATGATGATGTTATTTCAGGTTTGCTACTCATAACATTCAGAATCAAGGTTTGTTAGTACTCTACGCATAAGGCTCACCTTACGCGTAGAAAGTTATGCGTAAGAGAAATCTTACGCGTAACTGTTATGCGTAAGGTTCTACAAAGGGACTACGCGTATCCTATGAAGGATATGCGTAAACAGTGATCTCTACGCATAAGGTCTACTCTTACGAGTAAGCCTTACGCGTAAGGTATATACATACGCCTACGCGTAAGTTTTACGCATAAGGTCCTCCTGTTCCTACGCGTAATATTTCTTACGCGTAAGTCAGGATCCTATGCATAAGATACGTCTACGCGTATACTTATCTTGTTTACGCATAAGCTGCCATTCCTACGCATAAGCCTTGATCAAACCTTCGTTATGAATTGTTACGCGTGCAAACTTGTAAATAAATAAATCATAACATCACGAAACCAATAATGTCACTAATAAGCTTAAATGTATAATTGTTGTGTGAAATATGTGATAACATAAACTTTAAAACTTAAAGTTAACTAACTCACGAAACGTTTCACGACGTCATTGAAATATTAGACATACAAGTGACTTAGGACTCGTAACAATCAATAACACAGTACATTCAATAATTAGTCAATAAAAACCTTCTGTTGACTACCATTATGTCTTTCGATATGTTGGTTCTTTTGGCTAATGTTATTTCAGATCACGACATGGCTACTCAAATGAATGTGGATGCACCTGAGGTTCTCACAATTGCCGATATCTTCCCTAATGGCTATCCAAGAAAGATTGTAAAGAACAATCTCAGAGTTAACTTTGAAACCCTCACATGCTCAGAATCTTCTTGCTTGATTGCTGTGGATATTCTAAAGAATCATCCCTACCAGAACATGCTCTCACACTCTGCTACAGTACCAGAGATCTACATACAACAATTCTGGAATTCAATGCAAAGGATCAAAGGTCAAAGTGCGGTGACAGTGACGTTAAATCACAAACAAATCACCATCACACATGCAGATTTACGGGCCGTTCTTCTTATTCCTGATATCGAACCAACCGACTTCTATGCCACACCTACTGAAGAGACAGTTCTGCAATTCCTGATGGATATAGGATATGATGAAGCTTCAGGAATTATCACTAAGCATTCTCATGTGGAGCTTAAGAACATTCCTCAACCGTGGAGAACCCTCTACATCATCATCACCAAGTCAGTCTCTGGTCGTGACAGTGGCTATGAGCATCCCAAGCTCATGGAGCTGCAAATATTTTGGTCATTAATCAACAAGAAGGACATCGAAATTGAAGCTCTGATATGGGATGACATGATGTCATTTCTCAAAAAGCTTGGCTCAAAGATTCCCTATGTCAGATACATAAAGCTGTTGATCCAGAGAGCACTTGGACTTCATCCTGATATTCCCAAGAGGCTCAATGACCCTGACAATCATGACATGTTGACTGAACCCATCCTATCAGTCAGAATCAAGGAATCGTCAACAAAGAAACAGGGTGCTGTGTTACCTAATCACCTTCTGACTACTGAAATCAAAAAGCTCGAGACATACAAAAGGTATCGGGTAGCGTAAGAGAAGGCCAAGTTGGTCATCTCGATGAGAAGTCTTTGGAACACCTATACGGAGAAACCAGAAGAGGGCAGTGCAAAGTGCTGCAAGTACTGAAAGTCAGAGGATAATCCCCAAGAGGAATCCTCCACGAAAAGGACTGTTGGCTAAGGAAGCTACTCCATTCCATTCCCGAGTCTTCGCAAAGATGGACGAAAGCTCGTACACATCAGAGAAGAGATCTTCCTATCTGCCCGAAGCTCTCACAGCTAAACCTACAAGTCCTCAGTGACGGAGAAGACCAACTACAAACTCAACCACACCAACCTTCCATCTAAAAACCTCCCCCCCAACAAAAAAGGGAAGACTCTGTACTTGTTGCCAGAAGAAAGCTTCAGATGAAGAAGAAGAGCAACTGGATACTTCATACAGGAAGAAGTTCAAATTCCTAGACTCCAACACGTGCAAAATAATTGAAAAAGATCAAATGGGTGGCCTCGGAAGGGTCAAGTGGTGCAGCTCAACCTTCACCCAGATCCTGATGCGGTTAATTGACCGATAATGGATCTGGTGCCACCACTTTGGAGCAATAACACAAAGCCCTGGAAAGAGAAACTATTGAGAATGACTTGAGGAAACTGATAAAGATAAGTCCGAGAAAGATGAGGGTGACAAAGAAAAGACTGAGACAAAAAATACTGAAGAGAAAGAAAAGTCTGGAGATGATACTGATTATGATAAGTTTCTGCTAGACAGTCCTGCTCGCTCAGGAGGAGAAACCTTGCACCTCCAAGGATCCAGAGTCTTCTTATGTCTCTTCATCATCAGATTCGTCTTCTCATTCTTCACCACCACCATCAAAAAGATCAACCAAATCAACATCCAAATCAGTAAAGAAGCCACCTCGATCTTGGTTCTCACTCATAAAAAATTGTGAATGCGGTCAAACAGGTTAGAAAGAAAGACATGCTTTACAAAAGCTAAATTTTATTGCTGCAGTTAACGTACCTTCATGAGAGAATGACAGATGCAAGTTGAAAAGAAGTATGTACAGAAGCTTATGAAGGATGATCTTCAAGGGAGCATGGACGAGATGATAAAGGATACACTCACAAATTCTTAATGGAGGTCGTTCGAGAGACTGACAAAGGAGATGTATACCAGACAACTTTATCCGAATCTCTTACATTAGCCAAGCAAGCCATGAAATCAACTCCGATGAATTTGAGCATCAATCCAGTTGAACTACAATCTTCTCAGATGATGAATTGGTGAACCGGCTAGTAGCCCAAATGTCAAAACGCTCTGCAACGTTTGCCTCCCATGAAGCTAAGTTGTTTGAAGCATTGCTGGAATACCAACTCAAGTCATCATTCAGAGAAGAAGCTGTAAGGCCTAAACGTTCAAGAGATGACGAAGACAAAGATCAAGATAAGGATAAGGATCCTAAACGTACAAAGAAGTCTGGTGAATCATCTTCCATTCAGTACTCAATGCAGCCTCCACCACAAAGGACTCCTGCTCAACAAAGATCCCCTCCTCCCTCTTCTGCAGATAAACCTCAGGATTTCTGAGACACCACCCCAGGAATCAGAAAACGGTGACCACTTTGAGTATACGGGTGGTGACGATGAAGAATACCATGAGCCCAAACAACAACCCGCCTCCCCGACAAAAGTAAAAAAACCAGAACCCTCATCTAGGCCTAAGCAAAAGAAGAAGAAGGCGCCCAAGGCTGACGTCCTATCCTGGCTAGATGAAGATAACACAGAGGAATTTTAATGGTTTTCTACACTTGTTAATTCCACTCCCTACCCTGCTGAAGGTCAAGAGGTTACAGAATGTAGTACATTGGAGCATGCGAAATTCTACAAGAAAAATCCGTGTGAAGAAGATGACGAAATCCGAGTGAAGCGAATCAAGAAGAAGCATTTCAACTTTAAAAGGACAGCTCAGAAAGTGCCATCGAGGTCGAATATCACCTTGATAATATTGCACGAGCCATGTCTAACAACATGGATTGGCTCAACCAGAAGAAAAACATCGACTTAACTCAACGGGACAATCCTCCATATTACACAGACTGGTCTAAACCTCTCCCTACAATTGGCCAACCTGATCAGCCTAGGATTCCATTCGAATTTTTTTCAACAAAGACTTGGAATTTCTTCTACACGGTGGCGATGGTTCAAGGAAATATGCTACATAGCTGACACTTCCATTCCCGGCAGCCGAATACTCAAACTGCATAGCCATCGAGGAACGAGCTAACCACATGTTTCCAACAAGTGCGTGGTATGACGTGATGCAATGTATGGGATTCACCATTGCCCGGAACGCCGACGAATCTACTACAGAAGCTGCCAGGTCAAGAGTTTCAACAGCAGTGTTCAGTACTAAAAGTATTGTTGCTATCAAACACGTGATCTTTCGTCAAATGGGACTACACTTTTATCAAGAAGATTGTGGTCAAAAGGCAAGACGAAAGGGATTATGCATTCTCTGAAGCTGACTTTGAGAATTTGTCTATCAACGACATCGAAGACATGTACCTTGCCAAAGTACAGGGTCGTATGAGACAATTCCAACTGAAGTACAACGCGAATTCATCAAGTCACTGCTCATCTTCATCAGACGCATAGTCATCAAAGAACGTGTAGAAGATCTCCAGCTTGCAGTTGAATCTTATCAGACCCGTGTCAACCTCACTCTACCGCAGCTTAATCTTCCCGACATCAACCAGCTCTCACAATGTACACTCATCAGCAAACCCTTCGGCGTCGTTTACCGCAGTGAACTTCAGAAATGCTTAATGGCGTGTAGAGATCTTCACAAGTTTGGGGATCACACTTTGAAGATGGTTAGGGGCGGATTGGCTTATCGGTTGAAGGATATACATCAGAAGATTGGGTCTCCTAAGCGATGGAATTCTCAGGATCGAAGGGATGTGAAGAGGATCATCACGATGATTGATGAACGGTTGTATAGAAGGGATCAGTTCAGAAGATTGGAAAGCTATGTTGGTGGTCGCCCCAGGATTAACATCACCGGCTTTCAACGCCCGGTTCACACTCTGGCAACATCTCGGACTACCTGTACCCTTGAACTGCTTCTTTAATTATAAACTTTGGATGTTTGATTTATTATGTCAATGGCTTGTGCACACATTACAGGGTACAACCCGTACTTGTAAATAAAGGACCCTGTGGTACGCTTCAGTGCCACAATCCTTATAAAAGGAGCGAAAGCTTCTTACTTTTGCGTAAAACCTATCAAACCTTTCACCTTTCAAGGTTTTGCTCAAAAGAACAAGTACTTTCCCTTATGATTTTCAAAACCTCAACCTTTTATATCACTCGTTGAGTGGGAGTACTTGACTTAAAACTTTGTTCACAAATTGTTCACAGTGGTCATTCTTCCCGCAACACTCGAAATGGTCATATTTATTCTCAACTTTTCAAAAACAACATTTTATATGCCATTTTTGAGGGGGAGAAAATACGTGATAAGAAATATGTTGTGTTTGCCTATATGAACTCTCGTGTAAAAAGACTTTAACCCATGAATTGACGAGATCTTAACTGTTTAGAAACTCGAAAAGACTTGTCGGGACGGGTAATAATTTCAAGCTAGTTCGTTAGTGTGTAAACGGTCTCGCAAGGACTTGTCCGAGTAGAATGTACCAGTCGAGAAACTCTTGGTAGACATGAACCTTAACGGGTTTGACAACCTTTTGGGGTTGTCCACACCTTCAAGATAGTTATTAGAGCTAGTTTCACCAAAAGCTAACAATGCAACTCTTTAACTATGCACGTAACCGTGCTCGCGGGGGAATGACATCTTGAGTCGTCAATTCAAAAGTGCGCACTCTTCCTCACTGTGAGAGTTCCGTAAAAACTCTTAAGCAATGTGGAGGGGGAGTATTTCTGCTAAAAGATAAACTCTCACATGTCCAAACATGTTTTTCATTTAGAAACCTTTGAGAGATTTTTCTTGAAAATGGTTTTAGGCAATGAAGTTATAGGTGATTAAGGTAGGAATAACCGCCCTCCTATGAGCAGCCAGAGACGGAGGATCTACCCAAGGACATTACCAATAGTTAGAATTTAGAGTCCAGGTATGATATAAAAAAGAGGAAATGAGAATCGGAGAAAGAAGGAGTTGAAGAATTAAAAAAGAATGCAAAGAAAAGGGTGAAAAGAAATAGCCCTCCAGATTATTCAACTTAGGGCAGACACCGGTTCAATTCATATGCTACTGGTTGTCACTAGATGACACCGGTATTGAAGATATAAAAGTCGTCATGGTCCTAGTGACGCATGCACTAAACCTTCTTAGCCACTCAAGTTTCTCTCAACAGAAGCTTGTTTTATTCTCACAGGGAACCCTACGTAATCTATCAGCTTTCTTGTTGGAATCACTCCTAAACAGTATTTCAAGTATTTATATTTCATATGTAATAGGTAGCTTTATTATGGCCTTTATGTTTGTTAAAGGTCAAGCTTATGTAGAAGGCCCATAAGCTTAGGCCCAAGCCCAATAAGGAATAGGGAAGGAGAGGAGGTAGTGTGCCCTAGCTCCTTGTCTATATAAACCATGTAATAACCTTCATTTGAAGGTTGGTTGTTCAAGTTTTCTTTCAACATATTCTACGCTAACTGCTACTCTTATCGTGTAGTGTGTGATTTACTTGTTCATCGCCTTCATCTCCTTTCTCTATAACTTGTGTTGTAAAACTAGTGACCTAACAGTGGTATCAATCGCCAATAGTTGGGTGTACTCGTTTGTTTTTTTTGAAGTTTTGATTTTGTGTCTTACGCGTAAAGATAAAGCAATTTTTGTTATCTTAAAAACTGTTGTTTTACACTTTTTAATACAAGATTCTTGTACTTTCAACGTTTTAAGGTGTTAAAATAACTGTTTTTGGCAAAAAGTTTCAAACTTTACGCGTGGATTACGTTTTAAGCTTGTTTTTGTTCATGGGTGTCGTTCTGCGTATCCCGTTAGCAGTTTTGGTACATCAAAATTCACACTTTTGTGTTCATTTGGTACTATTGAAGCTATTCCATAACAAAAATCTGGTTTAGAAACACATTTGGGCAAAATCAAAGTTACGAGTAATCCTACGCGTATCAAAACCCTAAAATTACGCGTAAGATTATCCTTGGTTTGATCTTCATTTTCCTGGTTTATTCCGTGTTTTTCTTACTTGGATAAGTCTGAAAATACGTCGACTTTGGATATCTTTTGCACTGTGAAGTGTAAAAGATCATTTGGGCAAAAACCCTAAAATTACGCATAAGCATAAGCTTACGCGTAGAAATTCTACGCATAAGATTCACTTTACGCGTAAACTAAGGTCTACGCATAAGGTAATCCTACGCCTAACTTTCTACGCCTAACTTTTGTTACGCATAACTTTAGTGCTTTTATCCTACTACGCGAAAGCTAAAACCTACGCGTAACTCTCATTGTTACGCGTAACTTTGGTGTTTTACGCATAAGTGCTACTTGGTTCTTGTCTTTTCTACGCCTAAGGACACTTCATCAACAAAGGTTCATTCGACTACAAAGATCCATTTTACCACACAAGTTTTTCAACATGTCACAACCACCATACTCTAACTATTTCCCTTACACTTATCCTCAACGACAACAACAACTAAGTCCACAACATCAGCAATGGAATCAACAACAAGCAATTTATCAACAACAATTTAATCAACAACATACTCCACAACTTGCTGCAAATCCACAACCTCAAATGGTTCAACCACCACCAAGTCTTCAAGTTCAACCGTACACAAATGAATTCAATCAACATCCATCAAGGAACACTATGAAGGAACCCACTTGGTTTGCAAAGATGTGTGAAGCTTTAAGCGGCCAACAATCAATTCATGAGGCTGGATCACTTGATAGACCTCCAATGCTCACTCCGGGAAACTACGATCAATGGGTGATAAGGTTCTTTAGGTTTTGTGATCTGAGAAGCCACATGGAAAATTCTTAAAGAAGGTTATCTTAGAAGGTCCATTTGAGATGCCTACTATCATTGTACCCGGAGATCCAAATGCTATTCCACCAAGAGATGAACAAACAAACATTTCTACTGTTTCAGACTTGAATCCTCAAGAACTTCTACACTATGAAGCTGATGAGCTTGCAATGGAATACATCCTTTTAGGATTACCAAACCCAATTCTTCGTAGTGTTGATGCTCAAAAAATTGCACAGAAAATGTGGGATCATATTCGTCTTCTTATGGAAGGATCTGTACTCAATCAAGAAGATTTGGAATCCAAAATTTACTTGGCTTATGAACACTTCATGATTGAACCTGGAGAGACACTAGAGTCTTATCATCACCGATTTTTAGACATCATCAATGATTTGGATAAACACAACATCATCATGCCAAGAATTGCAGTGAATACTAAGTTCCTAAGTAGTCTTGGTCCTGAATGGGAGAAGTATGTCATTTTTCTCCGTCAAGCGAAGAACATGCATCATTCTACCTATGGATTGTTGTACGATTACTTGAAACCTCATGAAAAGGAAGTTGATTGGGAAAGGATTCTCCGTGCTCAAATTGCTCCCCACACATCCCGAAAATCAACAACTTTCCTTATATGCTCAACAAAATTATTCTCCTCAACCAGCAACTCAACCAACTGCTTCAAACACACCTTCACGATCAATCCATCAACCTCAACAAAATCAATTGGTTCCATACAACAACAATGCTCAAGCACTTAATAAGGAATCCGATCCGTTCGAAGCATTGCAACAAGGATTTGCTATGATTGCTAATGCCTTTAGCCGTCATACCAACAAATCCAACAACCGTATTCGTTCCTCATCTAATACAAGGAATCAAGCTGTTGTGAACAATGGACGAGTTGAAGTTCAGAATCGGGTTATGGTCGCCGATGGGCGGTGGTCAAAGGTTTAATGCTGTGGGTAGGAATAACAACAGAGCTCAAGTGGTGGAACAGGGAAATGCTCAGCATGGGTTGAATGGTCTTCGATGCTACAACTACAATGAGAAGGGACACCTGGCTAATGCATGCCCAAAGCCAAGGACTAAGGGCAGTGCTTATTTCAAAGAGGCTCTTCTTTTGGCTCTTAAGGATGAAGCTGGTGGAACTCTCACAGACAAAGAACAGAGCTTTATGGCAAATGCTGACTCAGATGATGATATGGAGGACTTGCAGGCCAATGCAGTGTTATGTTGATGGCTAATATGCAGGAGTTACACATGAGTGACACAGGGCCAGTGTATGACACGATGGCTTGTCTCAGTACCAGAACAAACCATTTTATCTCGATCTCATATCTCCGCCAACATCGGATCGGCAAGGCTCAGAATGTTCAAAATGAGTCGTCCACATCTCATTCCGACGTTTTCAACTAGACCCAGTATTATATTTGACGATCAAGATGACCAAACAGTTTCCCTTGATAATCAAATTGACTCCGTGGTTATACTTGAGGATCTCAGTAATGATCATGTTGTGACTCACAATGAACATGCCAACTTTTGCCTCATCAATTTTGCTCGTTAATACAAGACCAACAAACCATAGTGGAAGAATGTCGTGCATTAATCAGGACTTGAAAAGCAAAAATGCACTGTTAACCAAAGATTTTGAATGTTTACAAAAGCAACTCAACTTTTTCAAAACTCAAGAAAAACGTGAAAACGGTTTTGAAGCAGCCTTTGCCAAATCTTATCAAAATGAAAAATATTTAGAAAGACAGATGCGTGATCTAGCCTCTTCGAAGAATGCTTTGTTGTCTGAAATAGAACAACTGAAACATGAACATAAAAGCAAATTAACGCTCTCACCTTGGAAAATCAAAAAGCTAAGGCTGAGTTGTTAACTTGTCAAAACAGTTCTCTGCATACAAAAAGCATTCAACGAAACGAATAGATGATCATCTTGAAGAAATCATCGGCTTGCAAAACAAACTTAAAGAGTTTAAAAAGTTGTTTACAAACATTGCGAGTCGGTCACAGCCATTGAAAAGTTTACTTTAAAACCAAATCCAAATGGATATGGACCGAATCTTGCTGATTACAAACCTAAGCTTTCAACCAAACATTCAAACCAAATCCTGAAGTTTCCAGTGCACATATAAAATTGATAATTCTATTATGAATGTTGTTGAATATCATCGTCAAGAGGAATTAGATGCAGAAGACGAGAGTCGATCAAAATTAAAACAGTTGTTTACAACAAACCTTTTAATTATTCAAAACCGGTCACTTTCGTCACACCAACGGATTCTTCTAACACACCAAGGTTTATCATCAAAACACCTGAGTCTTCTATTGTTAATCCCAAAACAGACTTTGCACAAACTTATGGTCCTTTACCTTCCATTAGTGAAGTAAACTCACAACCTGAAAATCGAAAAATTCTTTGATATTTTGACATTTTCATGGCTGACCTCAAAATTTTACAACATGAGATAGAATATCGATCTGAAATCAAAGTTGAACATTTTCAATCGCCTCTGGCGCGAGAACAAAGAGACATTTTTCAGAAAAATCTTTTACCTAATGTTAAAAACTTGAAAAGTTGTGCAATTGCCTGGGAAAAGGATTTTCATAAGGAACTTGGGGTCATGAAAACGTTTTCGAGAAAACAGAAACATCTATTTCTAATACTAAACGTAAAAAGAAAATGTTGGAAAAAAGATGTTGATCGACTCTTGGAAGATGTTATCTGTGCTGATGTTCAAAATGTTGTGTTATTGAATTCTTTGTCATATGCATTTGATAATATCTCTGCTGATACGGTTGATTCTGTGGTAAATGTTGAGAACACTGATAATGTGCTTCAGATCGAGTCCTTAACAGTTGAAAACAAACGATTGTCAAACGAACTTTCAAATGCAATACGTCGTCTTAATTGGTGTCAAAAAGATATTCACGATCAACAACTTGCTTTTCAACACAAAATCAACCAGTTGCGTGCAAAACCTTCTGATTCTAAAATTGAGCAACTGGATGATCAAAACGTGTCTTTAAGTGTCAAATCTCAAAATATGAACAAGAACTTGTAAAAGTTAAAAGGAATATGGTGTCATATTTGATTTACTCAAAAGACTCGTGATGAAGCATCAAATGAACTTGATCATTATCTTGCACACACTAAAGAAGTTATGCATTTTGCTGGAAATGTTCGGTCTGAAAATCAAGATCTGATTCACACTATCATCAAGTTAAGAGGAATGTTAGGAAAGTATGAACAACTTCCGCCAACAGTCATTAAGAGATTAGCCCCCGTAACACTTAGTACTCATGCACCTAGAATCTCTACTGCCAAATCACAAGCAGCTAACATGCTTCCTTCTATTGAAACAGGAATAGTTGAGCCTTTTCCAAACGTCCGCACTTCACAGCCTAAGAGCACTCAATCGAAGAATAGGAAGTTGCGACCTAAGAAAAGATCAATCAAGAATGCTAAAGTAGAAGAACACCCTAGGACTATGAATAAGACTCACGTTGCCTCCACTATAGATATTGCGTCTGGCAAATGTAATAGAAATAGTGATGTAACGAATGCTAAACCGTTAAGTACTTTTGATATTCAGTCTAATGCACCTTGTGATATTTGTCGTAAAAGTATGAATTCTGATTGCCATGATAAATGTGTTGCTAAAGCTATCATCTCTCGTTTAAGGAATCCTAAGAACCGGAATACCTCTAGGCCCACTAATCTTTCTAAGTCTGTGCTTGGTAGACCGCCATCTTTAGATTCTAAGAAACGCATTGCTGTCCCTGTAGCTCCAGTTCCACCTCCTAGGAATGTAGTACCACCTAGTGCATTCACTAAGACTAAAGCAAAGAGTAGTTATAGATGGCAGAAATGGATATATAACACACTAGGATTTAAGTGGATACCTAAAGCTATTGATGTGTGTATATCTACTATAAATGCTATGGAACCCTCTAACATTTCGGGTTCCACATCTACTTCTATTCCATCTGTGTCGTCTGTGTGTAATGCAGGTGATACAGATCATTCTCTGGATTGTTGATAGCGGATGTTCCCGACACATGACAGGCAATCTTAAACTGTTATCAAACTTTATTGCAAAGTTCATTGGCACTGTCAGGTTCGGGAATGATCACTTCGCAGCTATCATGGGCTACGGAGACTATGTCAATGGGAACATCGAAATTAGCAGGGTTTACTATGTGGAAGGCCTCGGTCACAATCTGTTTTCAGTAGGTCAATTTTGTGATGGAGATTTGGAGGTTGCTTTCAGGGAGAAAACTTGTTTCATTCGTGATCTACAAGGAAATGACCTTATGTCGGGCTCGCGTAATTCTAGTCTCTACACTATCTCTATGCAAGACATGGTTGCTTCCTCTCCCATTTGCTTACTTTCTAAGGCAACATCAACAAATTCCTGGCTATGGCACCGTCGTCTCTCACATCTAAACTTTCAAACCATCACCAACCTTGCTCGACACAAACTAGTTGAAGGACTCCACGATTCCGGTATTCAAAAGATCACCTTTGCTCAGCTGTGAACAAGGGAAAAGCACTCGTGCTCATTTTCCTTCAAAGGTGGAACACAGCTCTCGGCATGTGCTTCATCTTCTTCACATGGATTTGTGTGGCCCGATGCGTGTGCAAACGATCAATGGCAAACGCTACATCTTAGTAATTGTTGATGACTACTCACGATGGACTTGGGTCTACTTTCTTCGTAGCAAAGACCAAGCTCCACAAATGATCATCACCTTTCACAAAAAATACAGGTTCACTCCGCAACACCGTCAGAATCATGAAAAGACAAAGGAAACTGAATTTGTTAACCACACCCTTCGTGAATTCTATGAGAAAGTGGGAATTCAGCATCAAACATCTATTGCACGTACACTTGAACAAAACGGAGTTGTTGAAGGACGAAACCGAACGTTAGTGGAAGCTGCAAGAACAATGTTAATCAATGCTAAACTTCAGATTACTTATGGGCAAGCGGTATCTATGCATGCTATACTCAAAACCGTTCTATGATCAAAAGCCCACAACAAACACCTTTAGAGCTTGTCCACAACTATAAAACCGAATCTCAATCACTTTCATGTATTTGGATCTCTTTGCTATCCGAATAATGATCGTGATGATTTGGAAAGCTCAAAG
>OU343222.1:162542486-162629412 GCA_910596185.1 Chrysanthemum makinoi | reverse complement strand
TTTGGGTGGTTGTCCTGGAGCCACATATCCACCACCATTGATCTTGGCCAAACTAACTTGACCTTGCATACCTTCCCTAGCATACTGTTGCCAAACCATTTGTTCTTGAACCAACAACTGCTGCTTCTTTTCTATGTCCGCCATTTGTACATAAGACGGCGGAGGTACACTTAATGACGCTGCAAATGGGTCACCCCCTACAGCTTGAACTGAACCATCGGGAGCCGGGAGTGCCAAAACAGGAGTAGCCGACTTGTTTGGCAATGCCACACTACTAGCACTGCCACCAGTTACCTGAGACGTGCTCACATGTTGCCTCACCATTCCTTGGTCATACATTCCATTAAGAAGCAAAGGGTCAAGACCACCACCCATTGTCGCCTTTTGTTTCTCAAGTTGACTTGTGGTTTCCACCAATGCAAGTTCCCAATCAGCTTTTCCAGCCTCTGCAGCTGGATTCTGCCAGGCAGAAGTTACTTCAGATTCCCCATTGGATCCAAAAGCTTCCCAATTTCCATTACCGTTGTTTGCTGCTGGACCTGCAAATAACGCCAACGCAAATCTATTTCCTTGATCATCACCTGTAAATGCTTCCTCTCGTAGGTCCATTAAATCGCCTTGTGGTTTAGGTGGTGGCGGCGGCTCCTCAACCACAGGAGGTGGAGGAGGAGGAGCCTCTGGTGCTGGCAAAGCCTTTATTTCATTCATATCCGGAACTGGTTCTTCCTCTTTAACCTCTTCCACAACCTCGGGTTTCTTCTCTGGGCTTTTCAAAGCTTTTGCTCTATCTCTCACAAATTCTTCTAGTGTCTCTAGTAGTTTTCCAGTTATCCTCTGAACTTCAGGATAATCAGACGATCTTGCAACGCCCATATCCTTGCACCAATTATAGAAACCTACTAGCTCATCAATCTGTTTTGCAGTACGAGCATAAGCATCAAATGCCTTCACACAATCTTGATGTTCCATATCAAAGAATTTGTCAAGCAAGACAGCTAAAACCTCACATATGTCAGCATAAAGTTTGAAACTTTCTTGCACAACAGGGTATAACGAAACTAACACCAGCCTGCTGTTCCTTGCAAGACCAGTAGGTCGGCATGACAATACTCGATCCAACAGCCTCTGTAAATGCCCCATCTTCCCAAAAATCCTCTCGGGTTGCATGTCCCTCAAAGGAGTAGCATCTTTCTTTTCCTGAGACGACCCACCAGGTCCGCCCCTCACGTCTTCGGAGGATCTTGTCCTCCTCATATCTCCATATCCAGGCTCATCACGTGACTCGTTGTAATCATAACCATATCCACGGTTTTGTGGCGATCTCCACCTATCTTCCCTAGATCTCTCGGAATCTCCACTACTACCACCACTTTGCTTCCGCTCATACGCGATCAAATCCAGCCTCTGGTCCAAGTAAAACCCATAAGTCCTCACAAAAGTGGAATGATCCCATGAATTGGAATGCGCCTCATCACGAAAATCAGCCATGTTAAGCAACCTAGTTCCTTTTCTAGTAGCATACATAACCTCCTGCTGGAAAACCGAGTCACCATCGTTCAACAACCTGTGTACAAGAACCAAACATTTCAAAGCAACAATCCAATCACGTGTCTTGCTCAATCTTTTCGATACGGCATGAACGCAGGCACTCACATAGCCTCGTGAGTATGATGTGAGCTGCAGGATCTCTCTAATGTGCTTCTCAGAGGCAGGATCATCGTCGTGACTGGTGGCTTTGACTATAGCAACTTCTAGCTCGGGCGCCATATTACTAGCCACTTTCGCGATCCCAATGCTCGTTTGATCCTTCACTGCTCCAAGAGTCTTCCTAAAAGGTGCCATCGTTCTCGTTCTTCTTCACACAAACCCTAAAAAACAAATCAGATCAATAAAACCATTAATTACCCCATAAAATTCAGATCACACAAACTATATACAAAATCCAACAGTACTAATAGTTTCCTATATACCTCTAGCTTTTAAAAAAACATAGTTAAAGCTAGTATACATAACAATCACTAATTAGCTTCTAGTAATAACAAAAACTAAACCCAATTCATTAAAATATAACAAAAAAAGTTGCAGTCATTAATTAACATCATAACTCACCTACATAATAATGAAACCGAATCCTAATCATTAATCACAGATGTAGCTCATTAACTAATCTAAACTAAGAGGGTGTTTGGGATGGCTTATCTTTTAGCAGATAGGCAGTTTGAAGTGTTTGGATTACCAAAGTGCTTAAATTGGGGCAAAATGAGCCATTTTCAATAAGCAAGTTGGGACATTGTTATTTCAAAGTGCTTATTTAAAATGAAACTAAAATTACTTTTTCAGCATCATATCTAACCTAAAACCCATTATAAATGGATAAGATTAAAATATTTTATAAAACAATTTTTTTAGTACAACAACAACAATACCCGATTCCGCGAGTGGGGTATAGAGGGTAGGTAAGATGTTGATAGGCATACCCATACCCGAGAGTAGGAAGACTGCTTCGTATGTTTGAGGGTGAGTGTCCGCAAATATGACGTGTATAAATATGTGTCCGCAAATATGTTTGTGGATAACTTTTAATCCGAAACACCCTCTATTCTTATCTCTCTAGCACACATAACATAACTATTAGTGTTGTAAACGAACTGAACGTTAAGTGAACATTTCATGAACCGTTTGGTAAAAAGTTCGTTTATGTTCATTTATTTATTAAATGAACGAAACATGACAGCAATCGTGTCCGTTCATTTATGTTCATGAACGTCCGATTATGCATTCGTTTATGTTCATTTATTTATTTATGTTCGTATATCATATCTAATAATTGTATAACTTTAAAATTGGTTTGTTTAAATAAAACAACACTTATAAAATAATATATTATGCATAATTTAATATAGTTTATGTTTGTTTGTCTATGTTCATTTATGTTTGATCGATTATGTTCGTTTAACGTTCGTTTAGTGTCTTAATGAACGAACATAAACAAACATGAGCAGCTCATTTTCTTAATAAACGAACATGAACAAGAAAATTCGACCATTTAAGTGTCTGTAATAACAATCATTAATTTAATAAAAAAAATTAATCACCGTCATTATAACGAAAACCAAATCCACATAACCAGTCGCAATTACATTACATTAACTAATCTAACCAATCTTAACTACAATTAATTAATTACTCAATAAAAGTCAGTAACTAAATTTACCAATCTAATAAAAATAAAAACTTAATCCCAATGATGAATCAAACAATCAACTAGTTTAAGTAATAACTGATCTAAGGCTTATAAACTCAGATCGAAAACATTAACCACAGATGCAAGTTGAATCTATACCGTTAAACGACGATCTGGAGTAGAAATGAAGTTGACTTTTATTAGATCTGAAGTTGAGCACTACCGGAAACACGTAGTGAATGTGTCGGTGAGTGTGTGTGTGTTTGTGCTGAGCTGGATATTGTAAAGAGAATAGAAGAAGATGTGAGGAGGAGTTGAATTTGGTGATGAGATCTAGAGAGAGAAATTCGGGCGGTGTCCTGTCTCAATTTCAGATGTGTAGAGTTGTAGGTTGGCGATTTATTATCTATGTCAACGAATATATTTTCTCATTTTCAATTACTTATTATTATTTTTTTCAACATTTTGAGTTAGATATGATAGTTTCTAGATATTCTTTCACATCGTTCAAGTATTATGACATTTGAAAAAACTGTCGTTTGTCGTTCTGAGATTAGTGAGCTTGTAATATGGAGTAGAAAATCAAAGTAATCCAAAAAAAATTAAGAGTTAATGTGTGAAAAACACATGTAATAAGTTAAAGGTAGTTTCATGAATTTCAATAATCTTGTACCATCATCATAAATAGGCTTTTAAACGTACACATAAAATACATGTATGATAATGTATGAAATAATTAACTCATGCCTCATATTATGTATAGATATAGAAGTATATGAAATTTTATGACACTCGTCAAGCAGGACTCTGTGCAATAGCACCGTTTGAACTCCTCTAAAAATGGCTCTGACTGATATATACATTATTTTTAAACATGCACATAAGAACGTGCATAAAAGCTAAATTTGTTTTCAAAATTATGGAGCCACTTTTACACACATTTGAGGTTGTGACGCTAATTGGTACTTCAAGTCTGTTCCCACCCTTGAGTTCGTGAATCGTAATCTTTATTATTTTTCCCTAGATAGTTCCTCAATTTCATTCACTGGCTTTGAACCAGGTGTTTCTTATTATCACTAAGCCAAACGCTTTTAGGAAACGACTGAAACAATATTATGTATTAGTTTTTCACTCTGTTGTAAAAATCGGTCAGGCGGCCGATTAATCCCCGCACAATCGCCGATCGCTCACTAAGCGCCTTGATTTATCATAATCGGCCTACTTAATCGGTTTGGTCAAAGATCGCTTAAAAATCGGTCAACAAACCGATTTTTTTTTTTTTTTAACATCAAAATATATTAAAAGAAACCGAAGCCAAAACACTACAAAGCATCACTCGCTATGGGGTAATATCACAAGGAAAGTTATCAACCCAAATGAAATTTACATCAGAATCATAAGCAACTTTTGCAACATGATGAGCCGCAAAGTTACATGCACGAGGAGCCCAAAGACAATGCAAAATCATTTGAGATTTCCAATATTGAATATTCGGAAACCAAAGCCGCTAAAGACGGTGGCACATCTTCGGTAAGGCGAAATTTCCGACCGAGAATCGATTCAATAAAGCTTGATGCCATCCGCTTTGAGCAGAAGGATACAAGCTCATCGAATGGCACTCAACTCAACAGCAAGAACCGATTCACTACGACACTTTTTACCCAAAAATTGAAGCAAAGAGCCATTACAATTACGAGCAACAATCCCAATCGGCAGATGAGCCTTTAAAGAAGCATCGCATTTAAGCTTCACGAGATTATAAGTGGGGATCCACTACGTGAACTTTCATGCGAGACGCCATTGGTACTTTGCATAGAAGTGGTATTAGAAGAAGCAACTGATTGAAAAACATCATCATTAATATGAGCTTCCAAAATGACACTAGGAGGAGAAATATTGACTTGATGAAATATGAAGCGATTTCTCGCTTTCCAAATAGACCATGCAAGTGTGGCAAAAGAAGACAAGAACTTTGTAGAAGCATCTTTGACTGGAAAGGTCGTAACAAAGATATTACACGCAGCGTAAATAGTACCTGATAAACCATTTAAACGAAGGCCCAGCCGAGCCAAACCAAACGCTTTGTCCATTCACATTTGAATAACAAGTGTTCTATAGTATCGTGGGAGGAATGGCAAATGAGGCATGTCGGTGAGGTTGCATTTCAGCCACGAAATAAAGCTTCACGCTGAAAGGGCATTTGAACAGGCCTTCCACCAAAAGATCTTAATTTTTGGAACTGTTTTTAAACGCCAAATTTGTTTTCAAAAATCACTTGTTGGAGTTCCAAATGAAGATGCATAACTTGTTCCTTCTTTCCAAGTAAAGCTTGACGATATCCGGATCTAAGCGTAAATTCCTTTGGAATCATAATGCCAAACCAACTTATCTTGAGCCCCTGTAATAGAAATAGGAATGCGAGAGATAAAATTTGCTTCAACAGGAAATAAATGAGCGTGCAATTTATTTACATCCTATTGTCCATGAGTTATGAAATCAGAAACTTTTAAAGAATTTAAAAACGGACCACGGGGACACGGATAAAAGTCTCTTCTCGTATGGAACCCACTTTTGGGTCCAAAACGAAATATTTTCCCCACTTGCGACCTGCCACCTAACTCCTTGAAGAAGAAGATCACGACCATGAAGAATGCTTTGCCATAACCAAGAGGGGCGAGAACCTTTACGAGCTGTTAGAAAATGACCATTAGGATAATATAAGCCTTTAAGAACACGAGCCCAAAAATGACCATTAGGATAATATAAGGTCAACAAACCGATTAATTGGACAAAATCGGTCAAATCGGATTAATCGAACAAAATAGCTTAAAAATCGATCAACAAAATCGCTTAAAAATCGGACAAAATCACTTAAAAATCAGTAAACAAACTGATTAATTGGTCAAAGATCTCTTAAAAATGGTCAACAAACCGACTAATATCTATTTTTGACTTTGAACTTTGAATAATTATGTATTATGTTTATATTTGAACACATGAAATATTTGAACTTTGATGCACTATGCTTATCTCATACATATAGTATAATATAATATCTAAAAATAACAATTTTGTGCATAAAAATTCCAATCCGATTAATCCCCAACTAATTCCCGCCTAACCGATTAATCGCTAGGCCCTACCCGACCGCCTCACTAGCGCCTAGCGATTTTTACAACCTTGGTTTTTCATTTATCTTGTTTACGGGCGAGCACAAAAACTAAAAAAATCAAAAGGTCGAACCAAAAAAACCAGCGCAATTGATCAACTGATGGTGGTGGTTTTAATTTTTATAAAAACCGAATGTTTTGAGCGGTTTTATGTTTCATAGGGAAGACCGAACCGAGAAAACCGTCCCGCCCCGACTTTATATATGTTTTTATATTATTTTATCTATATAAGAGATTTGATATTTAATTTCAATAATTTGAGTATATAATTTTATCTTAAAAAAAGCAATAGTGTTGTTTAAATGTTTTTGTAGACGGAAAGCGCAAAGATATGCATTTTATATTTTAGATTCTTATTTGGTTGTTTCATACGTATTTTCGTAGCTTTAGATTGTCGGATATTATGCTACTGTTGATATTTGTTTAAAAAATTTTGCTTGAAATTTTAGAATCGTAAACTTTATAAAGATTAAAACTTGTTTGGTGTCAAGTAAGAAAAAACCGAAACCAAACGGTTTGTAGTTGTGACAAATCGTAATTTCATGTCATTTATCAAACTTTGAAAATTTCACTATTCATCTCGGGAAATTACTATTCACCGATTACTATTCATCATTTTTTAAGTCGGTCTGAGACTTTGAGAGGTTATTACAAAATTTTACTATTCACAAAACACTATTCATTCCCGGAGAAAAATTTCTATTCATGACTATTATTCATCATTATTCATAAACTAGGTTTACGAGTATCGAATTTGCGTAACCGTAAGGGTTAAACTTGCGTATTCTTGGAAAATCATCGAGGACATTTCATATAGACTAGAGTTAGTCTAGATATCATCAGTAACATCATTTCCATATTAGTTCATGCATGTTTTTGCATATTTCATTAACGTATATTTATTTATTAAATAAACGCTATCGCACGATCATTTATTTTGAATAATTGATTCGACACTTCCAAAAATTGTCCTAATATATTTTCATACTCATATAACATTATAAATAATAAAATTATTTATTTTGGATAACTTACAGCATTTCTATAAGTTTTGGATTTTTACATTTTACGTTTTATGCGTTTTTAAGACTTCGCATTTTAAGTTCTATCATCTTACAACTAGTTTATAGATAATAATACACTAACTAACTAGATATATTTTTACTAATATATCTAGTCATTTATCTACCTAGTCATAACATTGATAAGATCAAATTTCAAAAAAAAAAAAAAAAAAAAACCTTACTAAGTAAAAGTCATTTTTGCTTTCTCATTCCATTTCATTTACACTTTGCAATTTTTTTCTCTTGTCTTCCTTGGGGGTGTCGACCATTTTCAAAAAGAAGAAAAAGAAGAAAAATCTTTCCAAGATCAAGTGTTACATAGGGTTATTAGTGTTCCATTAAAGGTTTAGACTTATAATCTTGAAGTTTAACTAAGTTTTCTATCATCAATTCTCATAATCATCACAAGTAAGCTACTAACTATTTTCATAAATTTACTTTGCTTATTATTGAGTTATTTCATGTATTATTTTGAGATATGCATGTTGGTGTGTAACTCTCGTGGTAAGATAATCAACTTCAGCAGAAACAAGCAACTATTCAGCAGAAACAAATACCACAAAGTGGTTACCGGATATCACTTGGAATCGTGTGATCACTTTCCAAAGTAAACTATTCGACCCAAATGCCTGGGTTACACGAATATCTACTTGGGATAAGACCAAATGCAGTTATGGAATTAGGCACAATTCAATAACTCTTGCGCTTATAAGTGTTTAGTGTTTTCTATGTATCTCTCATGCATAATCAGATATCCTATTTATAGGATAATACTCTTAGCTAGTCAAATGGAATTATGAGTATTAATCGGCCCATTAATAGCCTCATAATTATTCCCATTATATCCGTTAGTGGTTACATGACCAATTAAACGTGGTCATTAAGCGCTTGAAACCGCCACTTAATAGGTCAGCCGTTACAAGCAGTACTTTCATCAGACTTTCATAGTGCTATCGTGGATACACCGTCATTGAAATCCACAAGCTTCGGAAACACTACTTATCGTGGAAACACCGCTTATCGTAGAAACCACAAGCAGATTTCCACAAACAACAGTACTTTCCACAAGCGCACTTTCTACTAGCACTACCAATACAAACCACTAATAGAGTCGTGGTGTTCATGGACTTATGGGTGTACACTCCGTACTTCCCAACCCAAGGTGTGAACTATTCCCACAAGTGCACTAAATTTTCCAACAATCCTCCCCAAATTTAGTTTACTTCCTTTGCATGAAAACAAACATCAAGCAAAACATGTGCATAAACGAAAATGTCCTGAGGATTGAATTTCCATCTTAGTAAATTACACGTTTCAAATATTCGAGAATCGGGGTGTTCTAAGAATTGAACCCTTCAACCCATTTGAATACCTGAAGATAAAATACACACAAGTTTTCAAACATTTATCGCTCCGACACTATACAAGCCAATTGTCCATATCCAAATTCATAAATGTTGTAAAAGCTAAAAGTCCAAAGCTTCCTCGGCGGCAAAACTTCAACATTTACATAGGTGGTTCCTCTTATTCATGCTCGCCAAGCACTTTTTCAAAGAAAATTAACCATTGAGAAGTAAAGACTTCATCCTCCTTCAGCCAGTTTTGAGCACAACCTTGGGATGTAATATAAAACATGTGCTCCAATCCATGAATGTTCACTTTCCACATTGAACTCAGCTCCCAAGGTTCCTAGGAGGAGTTGGGTGTCCTAGCATTCATGACTAAGTTGGACTTAAACCCATCCCTTTAGACTTTATAACCAAGTCTCTAGCCGCACTCGTCAAGTGATCAGCTAATTTCTGTTGAGATCTCACAAACTCTATAGATACCACCCCATTCATGATAAGCTCACGAATCATGCTATGTCCGACACCTAAGTGTCTAGACTTACCATTGTACATCCGCTATAAGCCTTAGCTAATGTAGCTGCACTATCACACCGGATAGAAATAGGTGCTATAGGTTTAGGCCACAATGGAATCTCAAGAAGCAAGTTTTTCAACCATTCAACTTATTTACCAGCAGCTGCTAAAGCCACAAATTCATATTCCATTGTTGAACTGGTGATACAAGTTTGCTTCTTGGATGCCCAAGAAATTGCACCTCCACCAAGTAGGAATACCCAACCATCCGGTGTAATTTGATTACGATTCGTTACGATCCAACTTGCATCGTGTATCTTTCCAACACTTATGGGTAACCGGATATGAGAGACTATAATCCATAGTTCTCTTCAAATACCAAGCACCTCCCTAACTGCTGCAAAGGATGAGCACTAGGATTACTAGTATACCCGCTCAATTTTCCCGCGCAAAACCAATATCGTCTTGTACAAGTCATGGCATACATCAGTACCAATTACCCTAGAATACTCAAGTTGAGATACAGCCTTGCTATGATTAGGCATCGCCTTCTCACTAGTATCCATAGGTGTACTCACTCGAGTACAATCAAAGTAATTGAATTTCCTCAGCACCTTCTCAATATAATGAGACTAGAGATAGAAATTCTTTTACTTTCATGTTTAATCCTTATACCAAAGATAACATCAGCCTCCCCATGTCCTTCATGGAGAACCTTGATGACAAAAATTCCTTTATCAAGTCAACCTAATTTTGGTCAGTGCCAAAGATCAACATGTCATCAACATATAGACAAATGATGACTCCTTTACCAGATTCATCAAATTTGCTATATACACATTTGTCAGCTTGGTTAAGAACATAACCATTAGACAAAACCACTTCATCAAATTTTTGATGTCATTGCTAGGTGCCCGCTAAGTCCATAAAGAGACTTAATCGTTTTACACCTTGTTTTCATTGGCATGATGAAGCCCTGAGGTTGGTTCATAAAACCTCTCATCCAATTCACCATTCAAGAAAGTCGTCTTCACATCCACCGATGAATAATCGATTGTGAATAGATGTCATAGCAATCGGCAGTCTTATGGTAATGATACGAGCCACAAGGGCATAAGTATCAAAATAGTCTATACCTGACTTTTGTTTAAAGCCCTGAATGACTAGTCTAGCCTTGAACTTTTCAATAGTTCCATCTACCTTCATTTTCTTCTTGAAAATCCATTTGCAACCCAAAGGTTTGCAACCAGGTGGTAGATCAACTAACACCCAAGTGTTGTTCCCCATGATGGAATCCATCTCATCATTGATTGCTTCTTTCCGGAAAGCAATATCCTGGGACTTCATTGCTTCTTCAAATGTCTTGGGATCATCCTCAACAATGAAGCAATAGAGTATTGGTCGAGACCTCATCCCTTTTTCCTTCAACTAAGTATAGTTGAAACTCAGGTCCAAATGACTTTGGAGTCCTCGACTTTTGCTTCCCTGAGCAAGGTTCAGGTTGTTGAACCACAACCTCATCGGGACTACCGATAGTTCATCATCGTGGACCTCTCGATACACCGATGTCATGAGTTTCATTAGAAATCCTCTGACTTGGTCTAGGGACTGATGAGAATCTATTCTCATCAAAGTTTTCATCCCTTGATTCAATTATTGAGTTAACTGAAACATATTCATTAGGTTCAATAACATAAAACCTAAAAGCCTTGGAATGCTCTGCATATCCAACAAAGATGCAATCAATGTCTCTTTCACCCAAAGTTTTCAACTTTGGATCAGGGAGTCTTACAACAGCCCTACAACCCCAAACCTTGAGATAGTTCAGGTTGGGTTTCCTTTTAGTCCAGAGTTCATGAGGGGTAACCTTGTTCCTTTTGTTGGGAACCCTATTTAATAAATAGCAAGTGGTTAACATAGCTTCACCCCAGAACCCTTGACTCAGTCCTGAATAGGACAACATGGAATTAACCATCTCCTTCAGACTCGCTTTTTCCTTTTCGAAATACCATTTTGCTGAGGAGTATAAGGGCATCGTTTCATGATTATACCAACAGACTGAAAATACAGAGTATCCATGTACTCACCTCCCCCTATCAGTCCTTAATCTTTTGATCAAAGACCCAAGTTGTAATTTAACTTCAGTTTTAAACACTTTGAATTTATCTAATGCTTCATCCTTGGTATGTAACAAATAGACATAACAAAATCTAGAAGAATCATCAATAAACGTCACAAAGTACTTCTTATTCCCCAAAGAAGTGCATGCAAATCACAATGTGTCATGTGTATTAAATCCAAGAGCTTAGTCTCACGACTAACACCCCGAAAGGGTTTCTTGGTTATCTTGGTCAACATGCAAGTTTTACACTTTTCGTCCATGTCAAAAGTCGATCAACCCATCCTTAGACATATCTTGCATTCTTTTATAGTATACATGGCCAAGTCTTGCATGCCATGTAGAGTCAGTCGGTCAGTGGTGATCACAAAAGCTGAAATAACACTATCTCAGGACAATATTAAGCTGAACATTTGATTACATAAATAACCAAAACCAATAAAAACACCATGTTTAGAAAGAACAAATTTATCAGATTCAATAACTTGTTTATATCCATGATTATTCAATACAGTACTTGAAACCAAGTTCTTCCTTATATCAGGAACATGAATAACATTAAACAAAGTTACAATCTTTCCAAAACTAAAATTAAGATCTACACAACCACGACCATGCACCAAGGTTGTTGACTCATTTTCCATGTGAAGAATAGAACCATCATTCAGTGACTCATAAGTCTTGAAACAGCTTCTATCTTTACACACATGAACCCTGCACCAGAGTCAACCCACCACAACATCATCATCCTCCCATATAATTAGATTCAGATACATATGTAACATAATAAATCTGAAAAGACTTATTAAACATGTAGAAAACAAAGACCTTGATAGATCTTTAAGCACTCGGAGATCGTTAGTATTGCCTATGTAATCACAAGCAAACTAATAGAAGATCTCTACAACTTGTATTCTTTAGCGGAATGTAAACACAAGTTATAATGACTAAGAACTCTTTGATCCTCTATGGATCTTTTATTATAGAAACTCTATGTTTCGGATAATTTTTAAGATATTGAAGACTTAAGAAAAACTTTTTTATTACAAACTATTTTGGTTCCTTTTATAGGCAAGAAACCCTAATGACTCCCCAGTTTACAATGTACGCTCATAATACAAACATAGACCAAGCATGCATCTAGACAACCATGCAACTAATCATATTGTTTTACTAATGATATTGTTTATTCCGGTAAGCTCTCGTATCATACCGGCGCCAACCTATATTTCATACTCTGGCCACTTTTCCTCTGATACGGCCTACATACGGCGCTTATCTCTCCTACGTGGATTAGCTGCAGCAGAATCACGATCTCTGCATTAACACTTCAGCTGAAGTATAACTTCAACAGAATCCATCCTTCTTCGGCAGAAACTCTTCGGCCGATACTTCCGCCAGATCCAGTAGTAACTTCCAGCATGTTCAATAGCTTACCGTAATTCCCAATAATCTCCCCCTAAACTGGAATTTGACTAGGTTAAGTTCCAGTTTCCTTGATAGATCGTTAAAATTGTTGAGGATTGTCTTCAACATCGACAACAAAGTTTCGTAAGAGGAACATCTCTATGATGACCGAACGGTGATACACCGGATCTTTGCAAAGCAACATATGACATCATGTACATCAAAACATATAAGTTTCATACTATTCTCATCACTTCCAGGTGTGTTAACTCCCGTGAGAGGTGAATCATTGAAAATAATGGGTTTGATGTCTCTTTACCAATAGCCATCACTACTGGAGTAGCCAAATGTTTGAGTTCGAAAACTATGGTACATTGATAACCATCTGATTTATTGGCAAACCAGCAACCATATAAACGATTTGACTTGTCTTTACCGTAGGCCGTTTGCTCGGGACTTGTCAATTCTTAGTGTTGGTGAATTGAGCACCAAATATGGATTCAGTTGCCTTTACCACATGCCATATACATGTGGGCTAGCCAATTCTTGGATTCCAAACAGGAATAGACCATGGTGAATTGATGACCATACAACCCTCAGCAGTTAAGCATGGGTGGTTGCATACCCTATGATTTTGAGCAAACCATTACACTATCAACAGATTGTTGTGTCTTTACCAAAGCTGTACTCTTTGGACTAGTCAACTCTTTGACATACACAATGTACATCAGGTGAGTTAAAAACCATCAAAATTGTACAACAAACAAACCTGCATAAAAGTTAGTTTTATTTTTTATTTGTTTTTTTGTTTTTGTTTTTTAAGTAAGAAAAATTATAGAAACTGAAAGTGCTTAGAATAAGTCAAAAGAAAGCTAAAAGCTAATTTATATTAAATAAACGCTATCACTATTCTTAAAATGATGTTTTTGTGATTTTTCTTTTTATGAAACTATTTTACTTCTTAAAAATAAGATAGAAATTAACATAAATAATGCAGACTAAAAGTAACAAAACAAGGTAGTGCAGAGAGTACCAAGTGCCATGATTAGGATGAGGATTAGGCCTGTTGCTGTTGTAGAAGTTGAGTCTTGATTAAACCCACCATTGGCGAAGGCATTCTTTCAGCCTAACGGATCCGGAGGAATCTCCAATTTTTGACTAAGCATCCGTTCCATAAGTCTTTTGGGCAATGGATACTTTCTTTCAAGCATACGACGGTGATTCCACTCTTAGTCTCAAGCACATGTACACGCAGGGGAGGATAGAATCTCCATGATGCAACCTTCCACCGATGTGAGTTTTCCCAAATGGAATGTGCCTTGCTATTGGGAATATGAGAGTTTAACAGACTTGAAGATCTCCCGGTAAGAACATCCCGTAACCTTGTGGTTCTTTGTTGCGAGAATGGAGGTAACACGAGTGTACGAGAGAAATCAAGTCCGCCCTATCTACCAAGTGTAGAATTTCCTTCAGAAAGGTGAATTCCATTGAAGGGGAGTTCCTTCGATGAATGACATTCATCTCATCATCCTTCAGTTTCCAATCTTCCAACGCGTTTTGATCTTCGCCGTGAAAATCAGCCAGAACCCTCTATTATGAAAGTTGAGTCATCACCAAGATCCAAGTGAGATATTTTGGCCATTCTCTTCTTCCTCCTACCGGGGCTTATAGATTTCCCTAGAGGGAGCAGGTTCATCTTGAACATTTGTGGTAACACTGAAGAGGTAGAGGAGACTTAGATGGAACACAGTGCATTCATCTTGTGGAGCATCTTTATTGCCCTTTTGTTTTATTTCAAATGAGATCGGCTTCCTTAACTTTAGAATCTTCCGCGAGTGACAACGCCAATCGGATGAGGTGGGAGCTGATACATCATGTGCTTCGGAGAATTGGAAGTCGGTTCGATAGATGGACCCTTGACGTTAGAGGAAGCAACTTCAGAGATGCTTCAAGAGAAATGACTGGAGAAGTTGCCTTGGGTGGAGTTTCATCAGACTTGAGTCTTTTGGCTTCTTGAGCAACTTCACTCTCAGCAATCCTTTTCAAGTTGGTAGAATGTGTTGACGATGATGATTTGTCCTCATGATCCGGTTATATTTAGAAACAGGACATGATCAGGGAAAAGCCTTGACTTGTTTCATTGTTAATGGAGTTGTACATCGAGCATTAATTTTTCACCACCATTCTCATTTCAGATTTAGAAGGAGGTTTCTCTTTGTTCTTCTGAGCTTTGATGGCTTTCCTTTGCACAATTGCTTCTTGCTTCCTTTGTCTTCCCTGAGCCATCATTTGCTCCACATAATTGTCAACAGGAAATCTCCACCTTGTATACTTTGAGCAAGAGAAGGTCTTGAAATGACTTGCTGAGTTAGAACATCCTAGTGTTCAGAGGCATCGAACCCGCATTGCATCCAGCTTCTTCTTCTTTTCAGAGTTAAAGATGAAAAGTTCTCTGTTTCAAGTTGTTGAGCCAATAATGCACTTTTCTTTGACTTTTCAAACTCAGCCAATCTACTTGCTTGTCCTAGTCTTTCCTCCTCACTTACCGTGTCGGACCAAGCTCATCTTCGTTATTATATCTTTCCCTTTATCATCGCTTAACACACTCATCTTTAGTTAAATCAACGCAGGGGACCTCAGTAGCAATACCGGTCATCATGATCCAAGAAATATCCTCCATTCGCGACATCGCAGATGTAGTCTTATCGCACTAGGTTCCTTAAGCTTCCGAAGAAACCTTATGTAAATAAGATCTCTTTCTTCTTTGTAGAGAATGTGTTCCTTCTTCTTTGAGGAAGCAAAGCTAATAATGAAGGATCATTGAGAGAAACATCAGCCAACAAATCAAGAGACCCAAATGGAGGTACTTCATGTTCTTCATCAGAAGAAACCACAAGCTTCCTTTTGGACCCCCCTTTGAGTTTGTCTTCTAATTCCTTGACTTGATTCTGCAGTTCTTCAATCTTACTTCCAAGAGAAGACTTGGTTTCTCGCAAGCTCCTTTTCGACTAGTAACCCCAGCAGCATACTCGTTGACAAGAGCATAGACAGATGAGAGTGTAATAGGGTCCTCACCCACCGCCAGATTGCTCGCTGGGTGGGGAGCTTCATTGGACCTTTCAGTAGAAGCATGGTCTTGCTCAAAGTGAGGAAGATCTTCATGGAGAGGATCCTAACAGACTTGGTGTGGGTAGTCTAAATAGATCGGACTCATCATGAGCAACTAGTGGGTGGAGGGACTGGGACATGGTGGTCGGTCTGAGCAACATGAGTTGCTTCAACCGTTGATGAGGGCCCTCATCAATGGTAAATGACGGATTACCATCAGTAGCAATAGGTGAAGAAGGAGGATTATGAGCCACATTCTCCTCATCAGCAGCCTCATTACCTTGGGGTAACATGGCTGCTAGCAAGGGATGATGTTCCCCCTGAAAGTGGGTTCTCATTGAAGTAAAACAGTTTAGCGCTTAAAGTACCTATGGGATAGAAAGATTGGGCTTGGGTAGCGGTGTCTAAAATTATTTGTAGAAACCTTGGGTACATTAAAAAATTTCCCTTTTTCTTTTGAATATTTTCAACCATGTTTTCAAAAATATACTTAGAAAAATTGAAAGTTACCCCTTGGGAAAGACACACAATACCATAGCCTAGTTGGGTAGAGAACTGGTCCCATCCTCCGGTCTTGTTGCTCATGCATGAATTGAAAAGGTGTGAACCAGAACCTCCACTTTGGGCAAAGTTCCTTCTTCACCACATATCGTTCTTGTTCCTTGATAGCCAATTGCTCTCAACCCAGTAAGGACTTCTTCCTGATTAGAGAGATATTCTCCATCAGCATCTTCCAAGTGAAGCTTCCTCCTAATTAGGTCCTCGACACTATGTACTGCTTCATCAATCACGCCCTAATTTCTGTCTCACCTCTTCTCGCCAGATTCCCAAAATTGAGTAACTAGTGATTCATATATCTCATTTAGAGAATGAGTTAGAGCATAACTGATCTTGGACCTTTTCAGGAATTCCACCATTGGTTCATACAATTCATATCCCTTGCCATTTCCCAGAAATGCAACTTTGTTGTGATCATGTTTAAATTCAAGAGCCATGAGGGATATGAGTGTTTAGAGTTATGATTCTCGAAATGGTGAGTGTTTGTGAAATAAGGATGAGAGGGAATTGGTTTGTTCTAAAGAGAGTGATGGTGGATTGATAGTTTTTGCCCAAATTATAGTCAAAGAAAAAATGGACCGTTTGGTTGACCGTCCGACGCTGTGTTGCATCTTTGACCCAACCTAAATTAACACTTCAAACAGAAACACATGGTCAATCTGCTGAAGTTATAGCTTCAGCAGAATGCATCAAAGATAAGAATATCTTCTGTAAGTTTCTAGAATTACTGTGTCAACCACTTGCATTAAACTCATTGAACCTCGAACCCGTCTATAAAATGATCCCAATGTAACTCATCTCTTCATCAAGATCCCCAAATATTTACCACAAACCCTAGATGCAAAGATAAAACCCCATTCAACAAAATTGTACCATGAATACCAAAATTGAGATCATAGATCTCACAACCTCATCTTCATCATCTTCATCATCAATGTGGTGAATCAAACCCATGGTCGCATTACTTTCCTCAACCTTATCCACCCAAATAAATCACCCTTTCTTCCTTCTTCGAAGATGATAGTGTAGTGAACCCAAGTGAATCTGCGATGATTCCGATGACTCCTATAAGGAGGGAACATCATACTCCCAACCTCCAAAGACTCGGCCTCAACAAAGGCCTCGTGCGAGAATCCGCCACTCCCCAAATATAGAGAGGTGGTTCTTGGTCTCACTTCACCATCTTTTGGTGTATCAACACACATCGTATAATAGAAGGGCTTGGAGAGGGTGGATGAAATACATTTTGGTTGAAATGCATAGATGAAGCACACAGAGACGTTATTTTCTCTCGTCATCATGCGTGGTCATCGCATCATCAACGCTGCCATCAATCTATCCTCTCCATTTTGGTCCTTAGCATCTTCGTGCGGCGGGTCATGCATATCCGCCATCAAGGTAGACGTAATGGGTGGTTATGCAAGACCCTAAAAGCAAAGCCAGATCTAATGCATATCCAACGTTCACTTAGATGTTGGAATGGATGATATGCAGTAGGTTAGGTTTAGCTTAAGTGTATAGCTCGTATCTTGAAGATGCATTTGTAGTAGGTTGACTTTATGTAAGTCGTAAGTCGTAAACTGCTTCTTGAATGAATGAATGAGCAATTTGACTTCTATTTCTTTCTTCAAGTAATATAACTTCAATGGAATCAAATTGTTTGCTTCAGTACCATTGATTTCAGAAGAAACAAGCAACACTCTTTTAGCTCTTTTGACCATATACTCATGAACCACACTTGATGAATTTGATCTTGATCAGGATATACAAAGCGCAATCCGGATAATGAACAGACAAAATGCAAGATGCACAACCGCAAAACGGACATAAAACACACACAAACAACACAAAAACAAACAAACTAGAGAATTATTTGAAGTTATTGTTAGTTAAACAAAATATTGTACAAAAATATGCAGAGTTTGCACACAATCTCCCCCTCGAGGCATATGCCCCGAGGCTATGCCTCCCTTAAACGATGCGTTAAGGGTTTAACATTCCAATATTGACCACAAGGTGTTGAAACCTTGGTCCATCAAAAGCTTTTGTTAAAAGTCCGCCACATTGTCATCAGTATAGATTTTAGCCACTTTTATCAAATGTTTTTCATAAGCATCTCTTATAAAGTGGTGCCTGATTTCAATGTGTTTTGTCGACCGCTGAAAGACGGATTTTTACTATGCAGATGGTACTTTGATTATCTATATGAATTATAGTGTTCATGAAGTTGTACCCATAGTCCAAGAATTGGTTTTGAATCCAAAGGACCTCGTCCACGACAATTTGCAAAGCAAGAATATACCGCTTCAGAGTTGAGGCAGCCACGATGGTTTGTTTCTTGCATTGCCAAGAAATCAACCTCTTGCCAAGAAATTGGCAGCCCCTAGTTGTGGATCTTCTATCCGATTTGCACCAAAGATAATCACTATCACTATATGCTTCCAACTTGAAAAGAGATTCTTTTGGGTACCAAAGGCCTAAAAGAGGTTGGCCTTTGAGGTACTTAAAGATCTTCACAAAGATTGAGATGGGAAGTAAGTGGAGTGACTTGATGTCGAGAGCAAACACTCACAGAAAGGTAATATCAGTTGAAGTCATTAGATACATTAATGAACCAATCATGGACCTGTATGCATGAACATTCACAGGAAGATCTAGTTCATTATTTGCTTTAGTCTTTGGAGCTTCATAAGGTGTTGTGGCAGTCCTAACACCTTCCATACCAAACTTCTTCAAAATGTCCTCACATATTTATCTGGCAGGATAAAAATGCCATCTTGTTTCACAACCTCGAGACCCAAAAAGAAACTAAGCTCTCCCATAGCACTCATTTGAAATTCACCTTTCATTAGTTCCTCAAATTCCCGCACCAAGCTTCAGTGTGGAACCAAAAATAATGTCGTCCACATAAACTTGCACAAGAATGATGTCTGAGTAATTCTTCTTTAGGAACAAAGTTTTATCAATAGCACCTCTCCTATAGCCATGCTTCAGCAGGAATGATGAAAGCCTAGCATACCAAGCTCTAGGTGCACGATGTAAGCCATAGAGAGCTTTGACAACCTTGTAAACATGATTTGGGTGATCTGGGTCTTCAAACCCCTTGGGTTGAGTGACATAAACTTCTTCTTCAATCTCTCCATATAGAAAAGCACCTTTAACATCCATCTGGTATACCATGAAACCCATGTAAGAAGCATAAGCCAAGAAAATGCGAATGGCTTCAACTCGCAAGTGTGCAAACACTTCATCATAATCAATCCCTCCTCTGTCTCAATCCTTGAGCCACTAATCTTGCTTTGTTTTTATCACAACACCCCAGCATCTCTTATTCTTCAAAATTCACTTTGTCCCAATGGCATATTTCCCATCAGGAAGTGGAACCAAGATCTAAACCTGCTGATTGTGAAATTGTTGCATCTCTTCTTGCATTGCTTCTAGCCAGCGAATCGTTAAGAGCTAGAGAAACACTTGTTGGTTCCACTTGAGAAAGAAAACAAGCAAACAGACAATGCTTGAAGTCTGTGTGATTGTCTCTTTCCTGGTTGGATACATAAGAGAGAAAAGCAATCTGTCCAAACCGAGGACGGGTGATAGCTCTTCTAGTTCTAACCAGGTGCGAAGATCACCTATAATGTTGGATTGAGGATGAGCAAGATTGATCCTCCGAGTAGCAGGGGGTTGACTTCAATGGATGAATCAAGATTAGTGATGGTTGGTTCAAACTCAGCATCATAAGAGGGTGAGGTGAAGATGCCGCCTTTGGGTTGATGATTTCCAAGATCCGAAGGTTTGGAAAGCGTGTATAGGGTTCACCAAAGTCTAAAGACACTTGAGAAGGAACATGAGAAGAATCAAGATAGCCTTTAGTGGATTTGTGGATGGTAGGTGTGGTAGAATCAACTTCAGCAGAACCATGGTTTCTCTTGACTCCTTCATTAGCAATCTCTCCATTCAGCCGCTTCAAGCTTAGCAGCAAATTCTTGAGTCCGAGCCTAGCAAGGTCTTCAAAGATAATGTGATTCATCTTCATCACTGTGATCGAGAATATCCTTGGAGGTGGTACCGCAATATTGTTGGGGAGAAAGAAGGCACAAGAATAGGTTGCTCATCATCTTCAAACTCATTTTCAGAGTCATCATCTAAGGGACCTGCATTGGTAGTGGAAGACTCTTGAGGACCTGCATTTTGGTTGGCCAAATGTCTGGTGTACCCCAAATAGTCAGTTAAGTAGTCAAGGTCAAAAGACCACGTATGACCCTGTCCTTGAACATTAGGCTTATCCTCCAAAAATCTCAGGTTCAACGTCTCCTCTATCTTCTTGGCTTGCAAATTGTACACCCAGTATGCCTTACTATGAGCTGAATAACCCACAATGTAACCATCATCAGCCTTCTCATCAAACTTTCCCAACGGATCACTGGTGTTCAGAATGGTCACTTGACAACCAAAAGGTTTTAGGTAGTGAATGACAGAACCTTCCCAAAGAGAAGTTCATATGGTGTTTTGAGTTGTGGTCTAGTAATGGAGACCCTGTTTAGCACATAGCACGCCTGGCCAACAAAATTTCCTCCGAACATAGTGGAGTAGCTAGAGTGCAAGCATTGATCTTGCAGCCTCTATTAAGGTCCTATTCTTTCTTTCAGCCACCCCATTTTGTTGAGGGGTTCTTGGATTACTATAGTCCCTTTTGATGCCTTTAGACCCACAGAGTTCTATAAGAATAGCATTTTTGAACTCTGTCCCATTATCACACCGGATTCCCTTAACCTTTTTGTTCAACTGATTTTCAACAAGGGTGATGAATTCAATCAAAGACTTGAGATGTTTCATCTTTGGTTCGAGAAAGAAAACCCAACAAAATCGCTATAGCCATCGATAACCAAAACGAAGTACTTATGATCAATGCTTCTGACTTGAGGCCAAACAGATCCATGTGGAGCAACCGAAGAGGTTCAAATGATGCTCATAGCTTTGATAGCTTTGTAAGAGGCTCTGTGTTGTTTTCCTTTGTTGCATGCAACACAATTATGATCATTGGTGAAAACTTTGGTGGGAAGACCTTCAACAAGACCCATTTTAGAGAGTTTGTTAATGGTCTTGAAATTCACATGACCCATCCTCCTATGCCATTTAGTAGATTCATCAAGGGATGCTTTAGCCACCAAACACGTGAGGTCACCACCGTGTTGAACTTCATTGAGGTTGAATGTGTATAAATTGTGAGTTCGAGGGACTTTCAACAGAATTGAAGTATCTTCTGGGAGTTTGAAGTCTTTAGACAGCACAAGACATTCATTCTCGAGAAGAAAGTACTTTGTTCTTGGTGTCACAGATTTGTGAAACGGAGAATAAGTTGAAATGCTGAAGTTCCTTAACATAGTACACATTTTCAAAATCCGATGATGAGGTGTCTTTATGGTGCCTTTTCCTGTGATACTCCCATCACTTCCCCCAAACGTCACATTGCCTCCTCCTTCTATAGGAACAAAATTGTACATCATATCTCTCTGCCCAGACATGCTTCCGGAAACGCCCACTATCAACAATACCAACATTCTTATGCTTAGGGGATGATCCTACAAACAACCAAAATATACATATCTTGTTAGTATTAAAGGAGGTTCAAGTCATTACCGACTTGAACCCGCCTTGTGGATCACATGTGTGGGACATGAAGATCTAGAGGATCCACCATTGTTCTTGGTCCTCCATTGATGATTGGGTCCCTTGATAGTCCAAGAACAACCTCGCTGAGGGCTTCACGCAGCATTCCATATCCCATCCCAAAGATAGAGTCAACATATGAAGGCCAATAACCATGTTTAAAGTATGGGCTAGTTGGTTGCACATAAGGTCTGGTAACTGAACCTCTCCAATGGGAGTCAGTATTAGCTGCTTGTGGGACATAAGCTGCTTGTGGGACATAAGCTGCTTGTGGGACATAAGGTGGAATATTATCAACATTGGTCCACTTAGATTTATGTTTCTGGTGAGTAGCACATGCACCCAATCTTTGTTCATAAAAATCACAATCCTTAATTAAATGAAATTTACTTCCACATACAAAACACGTTTTCTTCTTAGAAGATTTATTCAAATAGGGAGATGTTTGATTACATATAAGTACTTAAATCGAAACATTCAAGGAATTGTTTTTAATGTGACCGATTATTCAAAGATTTAAAAGACAAGTCTTCTAAGAAACCTGTCTTGGAAGTTGATTCCTCGCCAGCCTTCCTTAGAAGGCTTGTAAGTAGACCGGGATGCGTGCTTGGGTGTAGGCTCAGCTCGGGAAGGTCGACTTCTCATGTGAATCACGGCTTTCATAGGAAGTAGACCCTTGATCCGATGAGTCAATGTCGCACTTTGTCGGACAAGAGACAAAGTCATTAGATGAGGTATCGCGGTCCAGCAAGTCTTTTGACTTTTGCCATATAGATGATGTGATCCATCAAAGTCAACAAGATGATGGATAGGTCTCACATAAATTCACCTCTAATAGGTCCAGTGGGACAAAGATGCATATTACCCTCCTTTACAAAGTTAGCTAACCCCTCGCCGGTGTGGATTTACCATTTACCATCATACCTAGCTTCTACTCCCACATACTTTTGAAAGCCTAATCCTAAGCCAGAGGTTACCATTGATCATGTTATAGATTTCTCTAGCCAGATTATCACCGGAAATTAACCATTGTTTATGCCTAGCTATTTCCTCACCTAATTTTCTTTAAGCTCTAGGTTCTCGACATGCTTCATCCTTTGCTTTCTCGACAGCTTTTAAGTAATTATTTGCAACTTCTAGATCAAACTGTAACACTTTTATCTTTTCTTCATAAGCTATTTGATTCTTTTGAAACCATACTTTTGCCTTTCTACAGCTTTTAATGCGGTTTATGAGCTTCATTTTCAACATAGCATTCATCGAATTTAGGTTTCATAGAATCATATTCTTCTTTAAGTTCGTTGTATCTAAGACTACAACCAAATATACAGTTGTGTACCTGAGATAGTCCCATCAAGGCAAATTGATCATGCCTTTCATCCGAGTACACCTTGCCAGGAATCCAAGCTTATCAGATCATGAGCTTCCTCATTCACAGTGTTCATGTGCGCACCAGTTGACCTGTTCATCCATGGTGAGTAGAGTCTGAAGCTCCAAATTCCTCACACAAGCCTGCTGATAGGAAATGTATTTAGCTCCATCTCCACTCTTCCTGTCTTTGCATTCCCTTGAGAAATGCCCCATCTCGGTGGCAAGTGAAACACTTGACTTTCCTCCCACAAAGCGAGCGGTTCATTTCCCTTGAAAGCAAACTTCCTTCCGGACTTCTTCAAACCTTTTGATGTCCACCGAAAGCAATGCCACCGCATTTTCGGTTCATCTCCTCCATTTCAAGTGGTCCAACTGATCAAAGTCTTCATATGCCGAATCCGCTGAGTATCATAATCAGTAACAAATGAATGAAGAACATCCTCCATCACACTACTAGTCTTAGTTTGAGAACATGGTGGACTAGTATGGCGAAAGTGTTATGTGGTGGATTAGCCTGAGTTAAGATGATGGAAAGTAGTTGGAACTAGGAGATGATGGAAAGTAGTTGGAACTAGGAGCTTGTACCATCATGTTGGAGTGAGATGTCCTAACAAAGGTCGCATGGCCTGAAGAAGATGTACGGTATGGAGTTCGACATCGTTCAAGAGTTCGAAGTCTGTTATACATCATCAAAGGTGAGCATGTCCAATCCACCTTTAGCCTTGAAGGCTATACTTACATGTAACCATGATGGAGGCAAGGATCGAAGGAACTTTGAGTTGCAGATCATCATTATCGGTTTTGCATTCACCGGGTTTAGTGACTCAAAATCCTATGGAACCTGTCGTATCCCTTTTGGATACCTTCTTCTTCGGAGATATTAAAGTCTTGAAATTGTTGCCTTAGCATGGACTTTCTCATTCTTTTCGATTCTTCATTTCCACCGAACCTTGCTTTGAGAGCCATCCATATGTCCTTTGCATCATCCATATGGTGAAAATCACACAGTGATCTTCAATGGCTTGAAGCGAGAATAGTTTTTACTTTGTGCTCTCTCGCATGGCCGCGACTTCTTCAGCCAGTTTGGGAGGAGCCATGATAAACTTCCCATCCCTCTCTGGAATCATTTTCTTTAAACTGTTTCCTTTCTTTACCACCTCCCACAGATTCCAATCAATATTGGAAATCCAGTTTTCCATCTTCATAGTCCAAAGATCATATTCTTCCCTTTTCAAATAAGGAAATTTTCCATTACTGTTTGAAAGACTAAGCTGTTGCATGGAAGTGGTGTTGGTGTTGTTTGTGTTGGTGACTTCATTATCGGCCCATCCATGGGATGGTATGTTTGGTTGTATAAGGGTATGAATGGTTCTCAGTATCGTAGAGACTTTCCCGAGGCTCTGATACCACTTGTAGAAAACAAAGACCTTGATAGATCTTTAAGCACTCGGAGATCGTTAGTATTGCCTATGTAATCACAAGCAAACTAATAGAAGATCTCTACAACTTGTATTCTTTAGCGGAATGTAAACACAAGTTATAATGACTAAGAACTCTTTGATCCTCTATGGATCTTTTATTATAGAAACTCTATGTTTCGGATAATTTTTAAGATATTGAAGACTTAAGAAAAACTTTTTTATTACAAACTATTTTGGTTCCTTTTATAGGCAAGAAACCCTAATGACTCCCCAACGTTTACAATGTACGCTCCTAATACAAACATAGACCAAGCATGCATCTAGACAACCATGCAACTAATCATATTGTTTTACTAATGATATTGTTTATTCGAGTAAGCTCAGTATCATACGGCCCAACCTATAATTCATAATGGCGCGTACTACTTTCCGCATACGGCCTACATACGGCTTATCTCTCCTACGTGGATTAGCATCGCTGCCAGAATCACGATCTCTGCATTAACACTTCAAATGAAGTATAACTTCAACAGAATCCATCCTTCTTCTAAGACTCTTGGCCCGATACTTCGCAGATCCAAAGAGTAACTTCAGATGTTCAATAGCTTACCGTAATTCCCAACAAAACATATTCCGACCTTTCAGTGAGTTGGTTGAACCACCACTCCCTGAACCATTAGTGCCCGATCCATTGGCTTTACCACCAACTTTAACACCCTTGCAGTCCCTTTTTGATGTGACCAGTCTTGCCACATTTCCAACAAGTAGGTGTTGCCTTCTTGTTAGGACCTGCCCTTGTGTTGTTATGATATTTGCGTTTGCCTTTATTGTCATTGTACCTGGTGGAGTTGTTATGCTCCACCATATTGACAACAGATGGTCCAAGAGCATTGCTACTCTTGGCTTGTCATTATCCCGCATCTTGAGAGATTCCTCAATGCGCAGATGACGCCTAACTCAACCGAGTTAATTCCTCCTTCTTATGTTTCAAGGTATGCTTGAAATCTTTCCAAGAAGGAGGAGTTTGTCAATGACACAAGAGACTTTAATGGCCTCATCCATGTTCATATTGTGTTGTGTAAACCTTCCAAGTATTCCAAGAATTTCATTGTATTGTTCCATAACGGTATTGAATCGGTAATTTTGTAATTTGTGAAATTACTAACAAGGAACTTCTTACTTGATGCATCCTCACCCATATATTTGGCATCCAAGGAGTCCCACAGTTCTTTGGAAGATTCAAAGTTCTGATAAATGTCAAATAGAGAATCGGACATACCATTGAGAATTAGACCTCTGCAAATGTAGTCATCATTCTCCCATTTGCTCCTTCTCCGACCGCTTCAACCGTAGCATCATCCCCATCATCGAGAATTGGAGTACGACACATAAACCACACTCATGCTTGACAGAAGAAGTGCATCTTCTTCTGCCACCTCCTAAAGTCCACCCCTTCAAACTTTTCCAGCTTAGAAAAGTTTGAAGCCATGTGTTTCATTGCAGCAGCTGCCATTGATTATCACAAAATAGTTTACTTTGATTGTTGGTGTGTAACTCCCTGCAAGGGTAAGATAATCAACTTCGAGTGAAACAAGCAACTATTCAGCAGAAACAAATACCACAAAGTGGTTACCGGATATCACTTGGAATCGTGTGATCACTTTCCAAAGTAAACTATTCGACCCAAATGCCTGGGTTACACGAATATCTACTTGGGATAAGACCAAATGCAGTTATGGAATTAGGCACAATTCAATAACTCTTGCGCTTATAAGTGTTTAGTGTTTTCTATGTATCTCTCATGCATAATCAGATATCCTATTTATAGGATAATACTCTTAGCTAGTCAAATGGAATTATGAGTATTAATCGGCCCATTAATAGCCTCATAATTATTCCCATTATAGCCGTTAGTGGTTACATGACCAATTAAACGTGGTCATTAAGCAGTTGAAACTGCCACTTGAATAGGTCAAAGCCGTTACAAGAAGTACTTTCATCAGTACTTTCATAGTGCTATCAGTGGATACACTGCTTCAGTGAAATCCACAAGCTTCAGTGGAAACACTACTTATCAGTGGAAACAACCGCTTATCATAGAAACCACAAGCGATTACTTTCCACAAACAAGTACTTTTCCACAAGTTTTTCTACTAGCACTACCAATACAAACCACTAATAGAGTCAGGGTGTTCATGGACCTTATGGGTGTACACTCCGTACCTCCTAACCCATTACAAGGTGTGAACTAATCCCACAAGTGCACTAAATTTTCCAACAATCCTCCCCAAATTTAGTTTACTTCCTTTGCATGAAAAACAAACATCAAGCAAAACATGTGCATAAACGAAAATGTCCTGAGGATTGAATTTCCATCTTAGTAAATTACACGTTTCAAATATTCGAGAATCAGGGTGTACACTCCGTACCTCCTAACCCATTACAAGGTG
This sequence comes from Chrysanthemum makinoi, assembly GCA_910596185.1. NCBI lineage: Eukaryota > Viridiplantae > Streptophyta > Magnoliopsida > Asterales > Asteraceae > Chrysanthemum > Chrysanthemum makinoi. The sequence continues at coordinate 162,602,031 of OU343222.1, read as the reverse complement.
TGAACTAATCCCACAAGTGCACTAAATTTTCCAACAATGCAAGTATACCATGTGTTTATACCACTTTATATATATTTTTCAACATAAAATGGACTTACATGTTATAATTAATATTCCCATGAAACTTATCATTTTTGGTGAAGTTTAGGAACCCATGACACCCTAAGAAGGTGTATGGTAGGTTTAGAATATCTTTGGTGTTGATTGGAATGGTTTAGAACAAGTTTCAAATTAGAAAAATCATTTTCGAAACAATATAATTAAGGGCTGTCCATTTCTGTAATTTCTGGAAGAATCAGCAGGTTGGGGATTATTTTGGTTTATATTTTCAGAAAATAGACTTAAAAACAAAACCGTGGTCGCTTGAATGGATTAAAACGGGTTTATAACGAAAAAGTTATGCTAATTCTAAGTTTAACGACGAAAACTAATTTTCTGAAATAATACTTGCTGTCAAGGGTTTTTCTAAGGACAAAAACCGAGTTTTAAACATAATTTAAATGAGTCGACTTATCAAAAATATATTATTATACATTAACACGAAACCAAGGATATATAGATCGTAGAAAACGGACCTATAAAGACCAAGATACTCACGTTTGAAATACGAAGAGCACAACTATTTTCTTCAACACTAACACTCAATATTCACCATTTTGCGACTAAGCTTTGCGAGGTTACTTAGTCATTTTCATGAGTTGTCCAAGTATATTATTTTACGACGAAAAACTATAAATTCTTGTTCTATTTCTAAACGACTATCGTGGGATGTTGTTTCAACATATATAAGCGTAAAGTATTTTATAACTTGACAATATGACACAAACGTATATTTCGATGATACACTTCATTTTCAAAAATGCACAAGTGGTATAGATTACATCTGAATTTGCATGTACGGCATGTACGGCATTATTTCATGACTTACATTAGAACATATCATTCATATTAGGTTGCAGATAGAGATTGCACCTCATTTCAGTGTATCCACTTTTGTCATCATAATCATTGCATCAGGTGAGTTTTATAGCCCCACTTTCTATTACTTAATTGTTTTATTAAACTCTTTGGGGGAGATACATGCTCAACAACTTTTATGACAATCACAATTATTTGCAAACTATATGTTTATCTGAGCTGAATGTTTTATTGGTACTAAGTAACACTATTAGTATAATATTGATCTAACTGACTTGGATAATATCGAACTAACGGACTTGGTATGATATTGCACTAACGGACTTGGTATAATGTTGAACTAACGGACTTGGTACAATCATGAGCTAACGGACGTGGAACTATTTGAAACTATACTATATTTTGTGCAATGGGTTGTGAACACACAGGTTACAAGTTTTGTATGGGCGAGACTTGCAACTGAGTGGATTTACAATGCCTTTGTGTTGTGAATGTTCTTTAAAGGTTTTTCATGATAACACAAGCTCTATGAACTCACTCAACCTTTGTGTTGACACTTTTAGCATGTTTTATCTCAGGTACATAGCATATCATCATGGCTTGCATGGAGTCATTGAGTTGACGCGTCTCACATGGATTTTATGCACTTAACTATCGTTTGATTGTAACAAACTCATGTTGGTACTTTTGGAAATCTTTTGGGGCCTATATTTTGTAAACTCTGAATGTTTTAATAAATCAAACGATGTATTTTCAAAACGACACTTTAGGTCGTTCAATATAACTGTAACTGTGATGTTATGGCAGTCATCCCCCAGGTATTCCATTCCGCTGCAAAACCTGTATTTTGGGGGTGTGACAGTAGTTTTCAAAAACCGAAATATACGGTTCAGTTTTCGGTTTTACTATAAAACCGCCCAACCCCGCTCAATGCTCACCTCTATTGGTCGTTTTTAATCTCTTAAATTCTATACAATGATAAGTGTCTTAAGACTCGAGAGTGTCACGTTCTAACAATACTTATATTTAAGATTTAAAGATTTTTCTGCAACATATATAGGCATATAGCCGTTGTGTAACAGTTGGAAAAAATTAAAAGTCCGTGGTCACCATTCATTTTCCATTACTACATGTTTAAATTTTGATAATAAAAAAATTACAAAATGACCTTTGTATATTGGTAATAAAACCAAAATTTCTCTATATAATGTTTGACCGTTGTGTAATGGTCATAAAGCTATAATTTCTCTTACTATATAACCTTGTGTAGCGGTCATAAAACCATAATATCTCGATATACTGCTTGACCTATTTTAACGGACATAAAATCAAAATTTCTCTATATAATGTATGACATTTTGTAACGGTCATAAAGCCATATATAATCCATGACCGTTATGTAATGCTCAAAAACCAAAAATATTCATTTATAGTATGTGACCGTTGTGTAACGGTTATAAAACCAAAATTTCTCTATATAAAGTCTTTCTATGACTTATTCTTTCTCGCTCACATTTTTTTTGTCTCACTACACATTATTCCAAGACGCCATTCTACTTTTGTGTTTTACATGGTCTTTCTTTCTATATGTTGATGTTGTAGCTTCATCAGCATACTAGTTGAGATCATTATGTACACAACTTATCTCCAGTTCAAGCTTTACATTTTCATTCCGATGAACATTCAGAAACATAAATCTTTGTTAGGAAAGATTATACATCATCGGCTCAGAAAGTCTCTAAAGAAGTTGGTGAAACATTCATTTTCCAAGTTATTTGGGAAAAAACTGTAATATTTTGACGACCATGTCTTGTTCAAAGGTATTCTTTGGGTAATTTTCCCTAAAGTCAGCATGCTTGTGATTATGAATTGTTCTCATAGTATCATGCTTAACTAAAAAAATGAATTATGAATGCTTAAACGTGTCGTATTAGTAATTTGTGTATGTGTAACATTATTTCTTCATGTACTTATTAGTTGTTTGTTAACTGATTTGGAGCTTAATTAGTATGGAACCTTATTTAACATTTATCTAAATGTTTATGTAACAGGGAAATATAAATCAACTTTGATTTGTCCTGCGCGTGAAAAAATATGTGTACCGGATGTGTTGTGTCTACTTCTTGCACTGCAATTGTACGAAAACAAAGGTCGTATCAGGGACTTGATTCAAGCAGTTACCAGTGCTTGTGCTCTAAAACACAAATGAAAAGGTTTTTGTAGTGATCAGCCGCTGACACTTTGCCACTCAAGCAGTCATACATTAGTTTGGTCCATCGCCATACCTCGGTTCAGCATCATCTGCTTCTTAAGTTGCTTCTCAGCCTTTTTTATCCTCTTCTCGTAAAACTGTTTAGACTTGTATAAGTAACATTCACCCGAATACATTTCGTATACCTTGTGGTGTTGTTCTCGTCTAAGAAAAGAATTCTACCAAGCAAAGTTCCGCTATCGTAAGAATCTATGTTCATTCCATTTATATCATCATTTATTCTTTCAAAATATAAAAATTAAAAAAAATGTGAAACCGGATCAACAACAATGTGATGAACATGCTCCGAAGAATTAAAAAAACGAGCTATTGGATAAAAAATAATTGTGAAACCGGATCAACAACAATGTGATGAACAAGCTCCGGAGAATAAAAAACGTGTTATTGGATTGTTAAGCTAAAGTTTGTATGTAAATTAGCTTTAAATATAGCAATTCATGTTAATACTTTTACTCTCTTTGGTTAGTAATAACATTTTAGTTCAGATTATGTGTTGATTTCTTTAATAAAGTTGGTCTTATTGTGATAAATGTAATTTCCTTCTATGTTCTTTTAGAATGAGAGCAACAATTTATAAAGCATTAGCTACCTTTATACAAATATATTTTTTACTGTTTATGAAAGGTATACATCAAAATGTAAATTGCAATGAACGCAAACAAACAGGTATATTTGGATTTTAACAGAATGTCGTGTATTGATGCAAACAGAAAAGAAACAAGAAGATATACTAACAATCATTTAAATTTATTTCAAAAGATATAGTCCTTACTAGCGACCTATTAAACTCTGCTTTTCTTTGCCAAAAACACTTGTCTAAATTTTAATACCAGTCACCACGACATGTTTTTCTCAAATAAGTTTTCTTTATCAAATTGTTATTTGTGATGATGTCATGCATTGAAAACAAGCTATTAGGAAACATAACAATATTGGTTTCAGATTCATCTTCCCTGCCAACAACATCTGCTTCATGTAAAACGCGCCTTTGAGGTTGTAAAAGTAAAAGTCATTTCCTATATCGGATGGGGTATACTTGAAGAATACGTCCCTTTCTTTTTTTAGATGGCCTAAAACCTTTAAGCATCCATAGGGAAATCATGGTCTTCAAAATTACAGTGTAGCACCCATTCTTTCTTTTGGTTCAATAACCAAAACTCCGTTGTCCTATTACAAAATATCCATTTAGATTAACCAAGTGGCCGCAACCACAACTATGGAATTCCCTTTTGGTAGGATTAATAAGCCCAATTTCCTCTGTCTTTACATCAAACCAGTGTCGTCTCATGGTTTTCGGTGGCCTTTGGCAACTATAACAAAGAGGTCCTATTACACTTGTAAACTAAAGAAAAATTGCATATAAACTTGAATTATATGACTCATATATGTTTTAACTAGCTTATAAGACCCGTGGAATCCACGGGTTTTTAGAAGAGATATTGCAAAAAAATGAAAAGTTAGTGTCTAAACAAAATAAGGAAAAGAACGAAAGTAAACAGGGTGAATCATTTATTCGAAAGTAATATGAAGTAATAAGTCAATTATAGTATAGAGTACAATGCTTTTAAGTAATAATGTAATAAACGCCCATGCACATGAGCTCCAATCTTGACCGCATTTAAAAATCAAGTGTATGTAGTGGGAAGTTGATGAAGTGATAAGCCAATAAACATTTATTGAAACCTAATAAAGTATAAAAATAAAGTGTAAGTAAAACATTTGTGTGACTGATAAAAAATGTAAAAAACAAAGGCATATCACATTATATGAATATTCGTACATACCTCTTGAAACTTGATCAAAGACCGTGAAGAACCTCTTTGTAGACTACATTCGTCGTAGTCTTTGATAAATTACCATCGACATCAGAAACAACAACCTTTAAACCCTTCAAACTTGATCATCAGCTTCATGTATTAGAATATCTTCGGGTATATCTATCAAAACCTCTCCGTCGTGTGGTCCTCCAATCTCTCCATTTCCTACTTTCAATATCCAATCCGCAAATTCCTTTATCTCAGTTACATCTTCAGGGGGTGATCCAACAGTTAGGCGCATGTTGGCGGTTAATTTTAAGACTTTGTAGTGATCCCACAAGTACGATTATTTTAAAGATGCACTTAGTACTTACAATGTCTTGCCGGGAACTTTTTGGAATAACGGGAAGCACCTGGCTAAAATCACCGCAAAATACTACAATCATGTTACCAAATGGCGTATCATAAGTGTCGTACCTGCTCTTACGCAATACATCTCTCAAAGACCTATCTAAAGCCTCAAAGCACAGCTTATTTGTCATGGGAGTCTCATCCCAAATAATAAGCTTGTATTTCTTCAACAACAGGCCCAGGTCACTTTGCGGAGATATTGAGCACGTAGAAGTCTCATCAATATTTATGGGAATCTGGAACCTCGAATGAGTAGTCCGTCCACCTGACATCAATAAAGATGCAATGCCACTTGATGAAACGTTTATGACTATGTCACCATGTCTTCTAATCCTGAAAACAAGCGTTTTCCATAAATATGTCTTGCCAGTTCCTCCTTAGCCGTATACAAAATAAGTGCCCCATCTTCCGTTTTGTAACGGAGGTCATGATGGTGTCATATACATTTCTTTGTTCCATAGTTAACGCGACATATAGAGTTTCGTATTCAGACTGTAACTCTGATGGGTCATAATATCTCTCAGCAAAGATTAGCCGGTTACCAAACTCAGACATGTATGTATCATCTGGATAAAGACCCGTGGAATCACAGAGTTTTAAAAAAATATATGAAAATGAGATAAAAAGAAAACAACGTAAACATGTTCCATTAATATATGAAAGAAACAATGAGATAATACATTAATTATTTGATAATCAATTGATTTTGTAACAACTAAAATAATAAACGTTCATGGGATGCCATTTCCAAATTTGATGGTCTTGAATAGTAAATGACGTCTGTTAGCGCTAATCAATTTAATAGCAAATGTCCATTCCGTGAACATTTAATGGCCATAGGAAATGTAAGTAAAAATAGGTTGTGATTCGTAATATATTATAATTTAAAATATGGTAGTTACGTGTGTGAATAAAGCTACAAACAACAAAGAACGTAAACATGTTTCAATATTTTTGAAGGGAATTGTTCGGTTACCATAATATGAACACAAGTATGTTTAGATGTTGATTAGAACGTGAGAGAGAGAAGAGACGGATGGAACTTTCACACACACACTAATAAGGAACGATTATGCTTAATTATGAAAGAACCAACACTCTCAAATGAGAGTTTACAAGGTATTTATAGGCAAGGGAGCTAGGGCAACAATTCTAGTCCCTTTCTTGTTTGTTTGGGTCTAAGCATAGGCCTATGGGCTTACTACATAAGCCTAGCACTAATTACAAACATATAAGCCTTAAATAGCAACATATTACATATTAATGACCGATACTTAAAATAGTAGTTACAAGTGATCCCAACAATCTCCCCCTAAGTGTTGGTCATAAGGTAAGTGTGGTTGCTTGACATCTTTCTAGGATTTTCTTTCTTGTGAGTAGAAATTTTAGTTGGGATATTTATTTTCCTTATTATCTTTTTATTGGGTTAATCGAGAACAAAATCAAGTAGCTCATTGGGTTGCTCGTCATGCGTTTTCTACCACTTCAAATTTTAGTTGGGATATTTATTTTCCTCAAGAACTAACCTCGCTTGCGAGAAGTGATTTGTATGCATCTTAAGTTATTCTAATGCAAGTTTCTGTTTAAAAAATAAATTAAAAAAAATACAGAAATAAGAAGGAATAATAGGGAGTTACTAATAATGCTAATTTCGTCTAGCGGTATTTAAGTTAATCAAGATTTTTTAGGGGTGTTCTGCTATAAGTAAGTTGCTCTTTAACTAAATTGTTGATAACAAAACATGTAGAGTACACTGGTGTGTAAATTTGCAAGCATTTAAACAAAAACTTACATAAAATAAAAGTGACATTTGACCCAATGAGTATTAGATGATAGATTAGGCTAGTCCTAAGCCTAAAGACGAGCTTGAGCCTAGCCTAACTCTAATAGGCCAGCCTAATCTATCATCCAATAATAAGTAGTACATTTATAAACTTAAACCTAATAGCAAATAAGTATTATAGTAGATGATAAATTAGACATACGGGTTTGGGCCTAGCCTAACTCTAAGCTTACAGACGAGCTTGAGCATAGCCTAATCTATCTATACTACCTTATACGATATAAAAACGAATTGTGTTGGTGACATGAATGATCAATCCAAACTCATACGATATAAAAACGTAAACTTGATATAGAAACTGGTGCACATATACAAAAACAAATAAAAGTGATACAATGTAACCATTCAAAATTTTATCACATGTCTGTTACCTATTATTTACTATAAAGCAAACTGAACAACTTTGACCACACGCCTCTAAAATATTACGATCACTCTCGTACCCTAATATTTTTATATGAAAAAGTTTGTTATTGTTTAAAGTTATTCCAACTTAAAACTATCATCATCTGTAAAGTTATTGTCACGAAATATATATAATCATGAAATATTATACACCAGGAATTTTAGTTTCAGTGTACCCGCCACCGCAACGCCGATACGATACCCTGCTAATCATCCAATAATAAGTAGTAAATTTATAAACTTAAGCATGATAGCAAATATTTGAAATAGATCAATTCATTATTCATCAATTTTGTTTACCGTTTAGACCATCCTCGTAATTTTTTTTTTTTTTTTTTTTTTTTTTTTCATCATATGATTACAAGCAACCAAATATCACCAATTTTGAAATCTATGTTAGGGATAATTATCACAAATTTATATATGGTGGTTGAAATTAATTTTTTCCAATTTCATTTAATGAGTAGTCTTATTTTTCCGGGACATGATATAGAGACCTCCTTATAGTTGTTATAGTACACACACATCAGGAGGTTGTATTGTATGCATCACAATATTATAATGTATACTTTAGGGTTTGTACAATTGATTATAAAGGGTCTCTGTAATATATCTCTTTGGTTATAATTATGGAAAGAAATATTCTCTCTTACTGTACATGAGAGTCAAAGGTCAACATTTGATAATTATATGGAGGAATTCTTGATAATTATATGGAGGAATTCAATGTTCACAAAGTTGCAAGTGAAATCACCAAGAAAGGTATAACCTGTTTGAGTTTTCTATGTTCGTCAAAAATAAAGTAAACGTTTACTCTTGATATTATTTCAAGTTTTCTCCAAAATTAGTCAAACTTGCAACGCTATCGAGCAGAGAATTTCTTGTTCAACAGTCCCTACTGCCAAATGATTTGACAGTCAAATTTGTGATTTTTGTTACGGGATACACTATTCCTACGGGGTCTAACCCGTAGGCCTGCACCTTTTGTCCCCCTTTGTCTCTCGCTTTTTTCAGTACAACACAGTTTTTTGTCAGTTTCTGTTCCGTATTTTTGACAGTTTTAAGCGTTTATTATTAAACTTTATATTTACAGATCCGCATTTTCAGGTTTATAGCTTTTTGATATAAACAAAATTATAAAAATAAAAAAAAAAAAATAAAAAAAAAAATAATAAAAAAATGTAGCCACCGTATGAATAAAAACATAGCCACCGTATCAATAACTCAACCCTTTTGTTACATTCTTTTGACAATTTTTCCCTTTTGTCTTGGGGCGTGTTTGGATCTGCATATTTTAAATTGCTAATCTAATGTGACCGCCAATATTTAAAGTGATTTTTTAAAAGGCTTTTGGGATTGCTTATTAAAAATAGATTATGCATTTTAAAACTTATAATTAGATAATCAGCTATATTAAAATGTGATTTTGAAAAATAATTTGGATTTGATTATGTTGTTAAATATCACAATAATTAGATAATCAGTTTTTTAAGTGTTTGACAAAAACAAATTATTTATAACTTCACATGTGAATTGAACAGAAAAGATATTTTTATTATCTATATTACTTATAATAGATGAATAAATCTCTATCCTTATGATCTTAAAATTAAGACTTACAAAATACAAAGCCTATTGTATAATACGCAATGCACGATTAATAATCTTTCTCATAAATCTTAATTTTAAAACTTACAAGTCTTAAAGCTTAATGTACAAAATTCAAAGCACTATTAATGTGGTCAAGATATTTAATGTAGTCAATTAGTTACCAGGTCAATAAATACAAGACTAAAATACACCGTTGGTCCCTAAACTTGTCTCGGAGGATCGCGATGGGACGAACCTCGCCCTTTTCATCGCCACGGGTCCAAACAGTGGCCATTAAATGCCAGATTCGTCCATTGACCAGAATTGGGACAGTCAAACCGATTTCCTTCGAGGGTATTATAGACCATTCACTTTTTTTACCCAAACTTTCAACCCAGGGACCAATTGTGAGTATGGCTATTAGCCGTTTCTTCCCTGATACGTTGCATTTAATTTCGCGGGAACAAATACACCCACCCAACAAACAACTTTTCCAATCACATAAAACCACATTATCCAGAAACGATAAACTGCAAATCGAAATCAAGAATATAAATCCTCATTTCCAGAACTCAAAAGACCAACCCAACTTCCAACAAAACCATGTCGATCGATCGTTTTACCAACATGCCAGATGAAGTGATCACTAACATTTTGAATCGGTTGCCTTTGTTAGAAGCGGTGAGAACCTCTAGTTTAGCGAGAAACTGGAGGTCTAAGTGGACTTTGCTCACCGATGTCATACTTGATGAGGATTTCTTTTATTATTTAACATACGAGTTTGATGGTAGGCTTGTTACTAGATTCTTAAATCGGCTTATGGGTCCAATAAGAAAGTTTGTCTTTGCTGTAGAGCCAAGATCAATTATTGGAATAGACAACTTTCATTATGAACAGATTCATGAGTGGCTCTTGTTTTTGGCTGACAATGGAGTTGAGGAGCTGATTATTACAAACTGGTATGGTGACCCAGTTACGTTCTCAACCTAACTTTACTCTCGCAGTGAGTTGAAACATCTGGTACTTCATGTTTGTGCTATGGCTACTTTGGAATATTTTCATGGCTATCCAAATCTACTGAGCCTAGAATTGATTCATGTCAATTTTCTAAGCGGTACAGTTTGGGACTTTATTGCTGGTTGTCCCTCACTTGAGTCTCTTAAAATGAATCGTCCTAGTACTAACGAGATGAGACTATGGGATATTGCAAAACTTGGGAATTTGAAGAAGTTACATTTGTCATTAGGTCGTTATAATGTTGTGACCACAATCACAACATCCGATATCTTTCACTTGACAAGACTTCAAAATCTTGAGACCCTTACATTGGATTTTGGTGATTGCACGGTAAGAACAATTTCAGTTTTACAACTTATAATGTTATAGAGATGTGTAACAGTAATGAAATTTAATCTGTAAAACTTCTTGTAGTTGATACATGAAGCTAATCCTAGGATGAAGGTGCCCTTTGTTTCCCTGATTAACCTTAAGCTGTCCGATGTCGATTTTGGGAATAGTGTTATGGTAGCGTTCACCATTGTAATGATTCGGTCATCTCCGAATTTGAAAATGCTGGATACCAGAGTAAGTGTAATGCTGTAATGCATATGTATCAAATAAAACATTCCTAAATTGCCATGTTTGTGTATCTCAACACTATTTGATTTTTCAGGCTGCAAACACGGTTAGTGATCTACCTTTGCAAAATTTTTCCACTGTTGTAGACACAAACACATTCAGCCATGGTCATTACAGACGGTGGTGTTTCAAGCTTTTCCCAGAACAGAGCATGAAATAACTTTAATAAAGTGTATACTTGCGTGTTCTCGGTCGCTAAAGACAATCAATATCAGGAAAAGCGATAGGAGTCACGATGGGAATGAAAATACCAGGAACAACTGGGAGTTGGCTAGGAAGCTGTTGAAACTCCACCGAGCTTCCCCCACAGCCGTGGTAGATTTCTTTGACTGGTTGTAGTTTAAGTTTGGGTTGAATACCCTTGGACAATTAACGTTGCAAAATAGTTTTGGTAATTTTGTACAATAATTGTTTAAATGGTTTGCTTTAAATTAGATTGTTCATATGTTGTTGTTTGTGCGTATTGTAGGTGATCAAAGTTTGACATTCGAAAGTCAAACTTTCATTTAGCATTTTTATTTGATTGTAGCAAGTAAAACTGTATTTCCATTTTACTTTAGTTAGTCAATAGTTGAAAATGGTGAATGGGTTAACTGTGAACGAGAGTCGTAATGTCAGAAGGATTGAAAACCTTTGGAAGATTAAGTGCAAAAGGCATAATGGTATTTGAAGTTAGATGATAAGGATGGCTAGTGGAATGTTCAATAATATATAGAATGGTATTTGACTTTGTAAAGTCAATATTGCAAAACTATTACTAAATATTTGTTTTGGAGTGAATTGATAATTTGATATGTTTTAGAAGTTTGACTTAACAAAGTCAAACTTCTAATGGTTTTACGTAAGTTGGCAACTTTTGGGACCAATTGTGTATTCTAAAGTGAATATTGGGTGGGAGTTTTAAGTATGACAACGGCAACCAAGACAAATTCAGGGACCGAGTGTGAAAATAAAGTAAGTATTAGACCCTTCACCGTCTCTTACCGATAAACTCATCTACCACTTTTTCCACACACACAAAACTTTCCAATGGCAGATTTCCCCATTTTAAACAAACTCATGGAGGTGGCTGATTCGCCAAATCTGAATGATCGTATGGCTATCTGGTTTGAAGAAGAGGCTGCCCAAGAAGGGATTCTAAGGAAGCTAGTTCTTTAGTGCATTCAACATCTGAAGACACGAATCATCAAGCGTAGGGAGCTGATAGAAGAGAATCAAGCTCTGGGACCTCGTGGAATTGCGCTTGACTGTGTGGATGCGCTGAACAAAATCCAGTCGAGGCACACAAACCAACTTGCCCAACTCATACATATTGTTGGTCAAACAGATGAAGGTATTCGGTTCAACCAAGAGTTTGTTAAGAAAATGGCTGAACATAATGCCTGAATTTTTGGTTTTCCATGGGGTAGATAAAGGCGTCTTTTGGGTGATAGTTTTGCTAAAAATGGTATGTAAATTAGATTTGATGTAGTTGGTTATGATGTTTAACAGACTTTATTAATGATAAAATATCATTTGGGTTATGTGTTGTTTAATCTGTTCTTGTATTGTGATATTGGGTGTATTTTAGTGCTTTTAGTATCAACAAAACCAAACATCCCCATATATCAGCAAAACCAAACAGGCCCTTGTATCATCAAAACCAAACAGGACCTTGTATCAGCAAAAGTTTAATCAGTAGAACCAAACACCCCCTTGTATCCGCAAAAGCAAAGGCAATGGTTTAAAAAGATGTGGTGAAAATGCAAATACTTTGGCACTAAATCATAATGTATCAAATAAAACATCTGCTTGTATCAGCTAAACCAAACGCCCCTTTATCAGCAACAATTGTTACAGCAAAACCAAACACCCCCTTTCAGAAAAATTACAGGCAATGGTTTCAAAACACGGGTTCAAAATGCAAACGCTTTAGCATTAAACAACAATGTATTGACAATGGTGTATTGTAACATCTTGAATTTTAACTTACCAAAGTCAAACAAACTTATGAAAACCAACAAATTGTAACTTACTTGGGTAAGTCAAACCTATTAAGAAATGCAAAACGATTTCAAACACAATTACTTAAATAAGATCACAAAACTTTATTCATCGATTACATGTTCTCAAGAACTACAAATGTTTACTATCATCTAAACATACACTTGGCTAGACCCACAACTCTCCCTATCATCGTTTTCCTTATTTTCATTCCTTTCCTTAAGATATTTAAACAAAATTTCCAGTTTTGTAATCCTTTCTCCCAAATCGTTAAACTTTGATAACAAGATGTCATCCTCTTCCTTCTCCTTCTTAACACCCAAACGCTTTTCATTTGCGCGTATCTGCTTTCCTCAACGAACTCAACAAACCTTTCCCCTTATCGTTTTGTGCCATTATTGTTTTTCTTTTTGCTTTGGGAAGAATGTGTGTTGATTGTATTTTAGGGTTCACTCTTGCTCGTTCATACATATATGGTTGAAGGTTGGGTTACATTTTAACTAGGTTGGGTAAAAAAGTGAATGGTCTATAATACCCTCGAAGGAAATCGGTTTGACTGTCCCAATTCTGGTCAAAGGACGAATCTAACATTTAATGGCCACTGTTTGGACCCGTGGCGATGAACAGGGCGAGGTTCGTCCCATCGCGATCCTCCGAGACAAGTTTAGGGACCAACGGTGTATTTTAGTCTAAATACAATTAATGCAGTTATTAAAACACCCTTTATACAAGAAATACAAATTATTAAGCATATTGTACAACCAACTTAAACACAACTCGTGCATTAAATGTCACTAATACAAATAATAAAGTACATTATACAAATATTCAAGCCCGAACGGGCAACGGGCCTAATGGGCCCGAGCTCGAACGGGTACAGTCCAAACGGGGTCGAGCCCGAAAGAGAACGGGCCCCGTTTGGACTGTACCGAACGAGAACGGGCCGAAAGGGCTCGAGCCCGAACGGGCACGGACTAAACAAAATTCTTGATCCCCGTAAATTTGTTGTAAAAAAGAACATAATAAACTAAAATATATGATTTACCGAAAAAATTTATTTCAGGGTAACCGCCGCCGCAACGCGCGGGTACCCTGCTAGTGAGAAATGATAAGGGGACTTAAACTTATGAGTAAAACAAAGCGGCATCATCCTGATGGTTGTAAAATAATTGGGTTTCTGTCTGCAGTCATCAAAATGATGTCAGTTGGTTTTAGGTCTAAGTTTAGGTCCTTCTATCATTTCTTTTTTATTATTCATAACTTCACTTTGTATTTTTATAAGCATTGATATTTAGACTTAACAAGAAGATCTAAAGTTAGACATAATCCATTCATTTCATGACAAGTGTATGACAATTATTCTCTCTCATCAATTTTCACCAATCAAATCTTTAGGTATAAATTTAAGTTATTATATTAGTCATACAAATCATTTTTCAATTACATATTTGCATTCTCATTAAAACGTTTTTAGAATTCTACTTTATGAACATTTTAGAATGATGGGTTTTTTTATATTATGATGTTTCTTGTTTGTTGGTGATAGAATGTTTTGCATTTCGAACATAAAACAAAAGTTGTGATACGAAGCTGCAACAAGAAATTACACATGTGTCAGGGGTAGTATAGTAATTGTGACAGGTTGAGATAACCGCGTTTTCCAACAAAAAGGGGCCAACTCTTTTTTTTTTTTTTTCGCACAAATGTGAACCATATTAATTTCAATCAACAGATTTACAAAGTTATAAAACATGAAACTCTTTGAACATGCTCAAAACATAGTACAACCACCAATTCCAAGATATGCCAGATATCGGACAGAACTACAACATCAATGACACATCAGACAATGCTCAAAAGATAATCTGCGTCAAAAGGCAGCCCCAACACCCTCTAAATCCAACAAACTAATACAAGTCTGTTTACACAACGAATATGATCAGTATTTTGTAATGGGTACCAAGTAGATTAAACGAAAAATCAAAATAAAGACATTTCCTTTATTTTTTTATTTTATTTTTTATTTTTTATTTTTTTTTAGCAAAACATTTCCCAATATACAATTGAGAACATTTCACAAAGGAAATGCTATTATCTATCTGACTATCAACATATGAAGAGGCGTTTATGATTGTTCAATTGAAACTGTTAATTTGCTCATTAAGCATGACAAGTTGCTAAATGAAAACTACTTATCTCACGCTATAGTACACATATATAATTTTTTTCCTTCCAGACAACTTATAGTTGTGAAAGAATACGCATATACACTCGAAATATAAGGGTTTAAAAAGGAGCGATGTGTTTAACAACTGAAACTAAAACATAAACAGCTTTCAATGACTGTATTAACTTAACTTTAACAAATTGGCAAGTAAAGGTAACAAAAAAAGGAATACTTAGGCACTAAGGAAAAGGCATCTAATGCTATTTCTATTTGTAACTAAAAGCATGAAGTGACGAAGGATCCAGACAGAATAAAGCTACTTCCACTCGAATAGTCTTTTAGTCATCATGTATCACAAAAGAAGCAACAAATAGCAGTTTGATTTAGTACATAGTTACAAAATTACAGTGACATTACGGATATAGTAACTCGTGCATTCTATCACAACAACAAAAATGTCAACAAATCTCGGTAGGTTGAAATGCAAAGATGCAAACAATACAAGATATGTAACACATGATAAAACAACAAATACATGGTGAAAATGTATCAGTAAGTAGGATAGTAATAACCGTTACCATTTATTGGTGGAACACCATACGGCATCATGGGAGGTTGTCCCGGAGCAACATAACCACCACCATTAATCTTAGCCAAACTAACTTGACCTCGCATACCATCCCTAGCATACTGTTGCCATACCATCTGTTCTTGAACTAATAACTGCTGTTTCTTTTCTATATCCGCCATTTGGACATACGATGGCGGTGGGACGCTTAATGAAGCCGCAAACGGGTCACCTCCTACGGCTTGGACAGACCCATCAGGAGCTGGGAGTGCCAAAACAGGTGTAGCTGACTTGCTGGGCAATGCCACACTACTAGCACTGCCACCGGAAAATTGAGACGCGCTCACGTGTTGCCTCACCATTCCTTGGTCATACATTCCATTAAGAAGCAAAGGGTCAAGACCTCCACCCATTGCCGCCTTTTGTTTCTCAAGGTGACTTGTGGTTTCCACCAATGCAAGTTCCCAATCAGCTTTTCCAGCCTCTGCAGCTGGATTCTGCCAGGCGGAAGTTACTTCAGATTCCCCATTGGATCCAAAAGCTTCCCAGTTCCCATTACCCTTATTCGCTGCTGGGCCTGCAAACAATGCCAATGCAAATCTATTTCCTTGATCATCAGCCGTAAATGCTTCCTCACGTAGGTCCACTAAATCGCCTTGTGGTTTAGGTGGTGACGGTGGCTCAACCACAGGAGGTGGAGGAGGAGGAGCCTCTGGTGCTGGCAAAGCCTTTATTTCATTCATATCAGGAACTGGTTCTTCCTCTTTAACCGCTTCCACAACCTCGGGTTTCTTCTCTGGGCTTTTCGTAGCTCTTGCTCTATCTCTCACAAATTCCTCAAGTGTCTCTAGCAATTTCGAAGTTATCTTTTGAACTTCTGGATACTCCGATGATCTTGCAATACCCATATCCTTGCACCAATTATAGAAACCTACCAGCTCATCAATCTGTTTTGCAGCACTAACGTAACAATCAAAAGCCTTAGCGCAATCCTGTTGTTCCATGTCGAAAAATTTATCAAGCAAAACAGCTAAAACCTCACATATATCAGCATAAAGTTTGAAACTTTCTTGCACGATAGGGTATAGCGCAACCAACACCATCCTACTGTTTCTCGCCAGACCAGTAGGCCGGCATGACAACACCCGATCTAAAATCCTCTGTAAATGTCCCATATTTCCAAATATCCTCTCGGGTGTCATATCCCTCAACGGAGTAGCATCTTTCTTCTCCTGGGACGATCCAGATGCCTCTCTCACATCCCCGTAAGATCTTACCTTCCTCATATTTCCATACCCAGGCTCGTCACGAAACTCGTTATAATCATAATCATATCCCCGATTCTGTGGCGATCTCCACCTATCATCCCTTGACCTTTCATTATCACCAATACCACCACCGTTTTGCTTCCTCTCATAAGCGATCATATCCAACCTCTGGTCCAAATAAAACCCATACGTCCTCACAAAAGTGGAATGATCCCACGAATTAGAATGCGCCTCATCACGAAAATCCGACATATTAAGCAACCTAGTTCCTTTCCTAGTAGCATACATAACCTCCTGCTGGAAAACCGAATCACCATCATTCAAAAGGCGATGTACAAGCACCAAACACTTCAACGCAACAATCCAATCACGAGTCTTGCTCAATCTCTTGGACACAGCATGAACACAAGCACTAACATATCCTCGCGAATACGAGGTAAGCTGTAAAATCTCTCTAATATACTTCTCACTAGCTGGATCATCATCATGACTCGTCGCTTTCACTATCGCAACTTCTAGCTCCGGCGCCATATTACTAGCAACTTTCGCGATTCCTATACTTGTCTGATCCTTCACCGCTCCCATCGCCTTCCTAAACGTTGTTGGTGCCATTTTCCTACTTTTTTTCCTCGGTCAAAATCAAATCTACAAAATCATCCACACATTAAATCAGATCTTAAACAAAATCTAGAAAAACTCATAAATCAGTCAAAATTATTTAATTTACAATCTTAATTATAAAAGTTGAACATTAATCACTGTCAATAAATAATATATATCATTAATCAGCTTCATTATACTATATATAAAGAAAAAACACATATTTTTAAAAGTGAAATTAAAAAAACTATATATGAAAACCATAAACTTTTATTATTATTTTCGTTAAAAACTATAACTCATATTATTTTCATTCAGTTTAAATCGTGTGTAATCCCTAAATTCTTAAACTATTACTCTATTATTTTTCGTTTATAACTCATATTTTTTTTATCAATACAACTATCTGCCGTTATAAAATCCCGTTGCTATAAAAAAACAAAATCAAATCCAAATAACAGTCTTCTAAATCTCTAGCTTTCAAAAATCAACAAATAAATCTCAAATATACATTAAAAAATTAATTAAAAATTAGTTTATTAGCATCTCATTAACTAATATCAGTTCATTCAATAATTTGACTAATTTAACTTACAAGGTTAAATTTAAGAAAAAGGCGTAGAATTAAATACCGTAAATGATCTGAAAGTAGATTAAATATAGAGATGGTTTGACTAGGATTAGATCTAAGGTTGAGGGGAACACATAGCGAAGATGTGTGTTTTAGTTAGCGGTGATTGGGGGATTAGCTGGATTTGGTACAGAGGAAATCATAAAGGAAAGGAAGAAAATAGAAGAACGTACAGGTTGTGTTAGTTGAATAGTGTAATTCTAGAAACAGGTGTTTGTCTGAATTTGGTGTTGTGTTGTGTGACTGACCGCGTTTGGTTTACGGTGATTAAGACATTTAACAACTATTTATCTTTACAGATAAAGCGCTTTATGTTTTTTTATTATCTTGTATTATTATACCTCATGTGCAATAAAGGTTATAAATAGCGCGAGGCGTGGCATGGCGGCATGACCAAGCCTCATGTTTTTACGGCTAAGGCGAAGCTTTTGCGTTTATAAGGCGTGACATAAGGCGGCACAAAGTATGAAAATGTTTATATATTCATTTCATAATTCATATATATCGAGTTTACAAAAACATGTAGCATAAGGCGGCGTAGCGGTATGACGTGACGGCATGACCAAGCCTCACGCCTTTGCGAGGCCTTTGCGGAGCCTTTGCGAGCCTTTTAAAACAGTGTGTGCAATAACAAAAATACAAAATTAGAGGTTTCAAGGGAGAGATCACCAACAAAGACAGATAAAGCTTTATGTTTCTATCTTTAGTGTAAACTTTCAAAATATAAAAAGTTTTATAAATCTCACTAATTATACTACTTATCAATCAAATATCATTTGCATTTACTAAAATCTCATCTCACTTATTGAAATACAAAACATATGACACATTTCAAGATATCATTGAGAATATTTATTATTAGGGCCGACAATTTTCGACACGATACTAACCCGTCACGAAGTTAAATAGGTTTGGATTTAGGATAAATATGTTTAAGACAAAAACATGTCAATTATCTAACCCATTTAATAAATAAACCGTGTTTGGGCTGAATAAGTACAGGTCAACCCGTGAATCCGTTCCTTTAAGTATATAAGCCTCCAAAAAATTAAATATGTGACTTGGTTTTTATGTTAGATTTGGATTGAATGTATTTTCTTATGTACTTAATATGAGTGAATTATGAGTATAACTCAGATAAAATTGAAATTGGCGTATAGTTAGTTGTATGTTATTTTTATCATTGTTTAGATCGTTATATCATTTTTGGATTTAAACTAGTTGAATCGACAAATCACAAGGCTTATTCATCGCTTGACATATTTACTTAAACATGTTAAACGGGTCACAAACAGGTTACACGTGTTATGCGCGTCTGGTTAGGGTTAAGTTTCTTGTCACGATTAATAAACGGGTCGTGTTTGGGTAGATGTTATATTAACCCGCCAACCCGCGAACCAAAATAGGTCAAGCCGAACACGACTCATAGGGAGTAATTTTTTTTTCCTTTTTTTAGTCTACATGGGTTAAAAGGAAATATTAATGATGCACAATGTAATAATCTCACTTCTTTCAAAGTGTACGAATTTTAAAAGTGTACATTTTATTTGAAAGATTATAATAGCTTAAAATTATTTTGTCAAAAAATATGTCATATTATAAATTTAATCTCTGTTTGGATGACAAAGATTATGAATTATTTAAAAAAAATAAGTTCTCAAAAATTAAGTTACATAAACTAGGCTTTTAAAAACATGCTGAAGATTATAATTACCAATTTGCCCTATAAAATTACCCATGTATCCTACAT
Source organism: Chrysanthemum makinoi (assembly GCA_910596185.1). NCBI lineage: Eukaryota > Viridiplantae > Streptophyta > Magnoliopsida > Asterales > Asteraceae > Chrysanthemum > Chrysanthemum makinoi. The sequence goes on along the minus strand of OU343222.1, from coordinate 162,582,230 downwards.
GATTCCATAACCTTAATATTTGTATGCTTAATTAGATCATTTTGTGATGTCAAACTTGTGGCTAATGTTAGTTGGGGATGGCGAAAGTTGCTACAAATGCATAACATTATTCAGACACATATTGAGTTTATTATAGGTAATGGTCGCGAAGCTTCTTTCTGGTACGATACATGGGATACACAGTGTCTTTTAATCTCCTTAGTATCTACTTATGCTATTCACAATGCTGGAATTTCCATTCATGCAAAAGTGGCAGATGTGATCTCCAATAACACATGGTCTTGGCCTGATCACTACTACTCTTGGTATCCCACTTTATGTAATGTAAACGTTCCTATCATTAATGATCAGTTGGATTCGTGACATGGAGAGGTATAGATGGGTTGTTTTATTCATTCTTCGTTAGCTCGGTTTGGAAAACTATTCGTGAAATAGGGAATGAAGTTTAATGGTCAGATATAGTTTGGTCTAGATATTGTATTCCACGCCATGTTGTGCACTTGTCGTTAGTCATGAGACGTAGACTCAAACTACAAGATCGACTAAGACAATGGGACGTTGGGGAAGATGTGGATTTAAGTGTTCTTTGGTGTCCACTTTGTAAGGTGCACCAAGATACTCATGATCACTTGTTCTTTGCTTGTAACTATTCATCTCAGGTTTGGAGTCGTGTTGTGCAAAAGGCGGACGTCCCTTGTATCTCGCCAGCGTGGAGTGACATTATGAACTAGATACTTCATATTGCTTTGAAGAAAAATGCGACTAGTATTGTGGGTCGTTTGATTGTCGCATCTTCTTCTTACTACATTTGACAAGAAACAATAGGTTGTATCGAGCGGAGCTAGGAATGTGGAACAATTGGTGAATGTTATACTTAACATTGTGAGACTTAAGTTTGCGTCTATCAAGTTCAAGAGGAATGCTAGAGTTGCTAAACTCAAAATCACATGGAACATAGTTGTTGGTTGATCTCTTTGAATCTAGTTAGGCGTTTGGTTAGAAGCATTGCTTAATCGATGTTTTTTTTGTGTGTTAAATGTTGGAAAATTGGTTGGCAAAAGTGACTTTTGACCAACTTTGGACACAATTATCTATATGTATATGTCACATATATGAGTAATAGTTTGTAGGTTCGCGTTCTCCTTGAAGAGAGCTTCGCACTAAGCCTTTATGTGTCCAAAATAGAGTTGATGTGAATAAGATATCGGGTCTCAAAGTTAGGCATTCGGTACCATGCTTAAAGAGGAAAAGTAGTTTATTTTCAATCCCACATCGGTGGGATGAGTAAACTTAGAGGGAGTCTATTGTGTATAAATAGAGGCCCTAATTCCACAAGTTTCACACACATCAAATCAATAGTTATTATTGATTTCCAACATATGGAATACGCATCTCTTAAGATGAAATTCCAGGCAGTTTAGTTAAGTCCGACAGTACAACTTACTGTTTTGGCTGTTGTACCCTGGGAAACAGACGGCGAATCTGTTTTAAGGGAAGCGTGTCAAACACGTGCCTCGGCTTTTAGTGCTTCTTTGTTGATCTCTATTTGGTGATCAAGTAAGTCTTTTGACTATTTTATTATTTTATTTAATTATCGTTTATCTGTTCTGTTTGTATTTAATTTTCTGTTATTTATTTACTGTTAATTTTATTTATTGTAATTTAGATTTTATTTATAAAAGTGTAACCGTTTCCCTACAGTCTTAAAACAGATTCTGTGTAACAGAATTAAAACATTTTTTTTAAAATCTGATTTATATAATTAACAGATTTTATACAACTGTTTTTCTGCTGAAACCAAGATTGAGTTTCTTTGAAAATCAGTTTTATAACTAAACAGACTTTTAATTAACAGATTTGGTATAACAGATTTATAAACGATTTTAAAACAGTTTATTGAATCAGTTTATATTGAAACCATGATGAGTTTCTTTTCAAACTGATTTATTTAGTTTGTTTATTGCATATGTTATTTTTTAAATATGGATATTGAAACCAAGCTTGTGTTTCTCGGAATCATATTTGGTACAAGTTAAATAAACCATGTTGAGTTTATTAGATACCATATTGTTTTAACAGTTTTAACTGTTTTTGTGTTTAAATATTCACAAGTTAACTGATGGTAACATAATTTGTGACACTAGTGAATCTTGCGAATGTAATTGGTGCGCCAGTTACTAACATGGTTAAAAATCATGATGAAATCCGATTCATTGAAACCATGTGGAGTTTCTTTGAAACAAATCTCATAAAATACTAGTTGTTATTTTATTAGATTACTAGAACGTGTTTATTGAAACCAAGATGAGTTTGTTTGAAACAAAATCTGATAACATACAAGCTGTTATCATATTTTGTGGAAAAGTTTCTTTGACTTGTTTAGCTTATTTAAACCAGGTTGAGTTTAATTATAAACTAAATATAGTTCTTGAAACTTTATGCATTTGATAGTAGATCTATAGAAACCTTGTTGAGTTTCTTTGAAAGAGTAAATCTATTTTGAAACCTTGTCGAGTTTCATTGTAGAATTATACCATGTGATGCAGATCTATTAAGATATTGTTAAAGAAGATACAAAATCATATTACAAATTTGTTTTTGTTTAAAAACATTATGTAATGTTTTAAACAAAATTTGATGTTATCGTGTTTGTTAAGAAACACACTTTGTGATATAGCAAGTTGTTAATTATTCTAAATTTAGTGTTGCACTAATAACGGAATCTCGTATTAACAGAATGTTCAGAATGTCATGAGTGACATCTAAAGGATCTGCTCCCGAACTTGTTGAAAGGGAGACCGATACTCGAGTTATGTGTACGGTAGATGCTTTAACGCATTCAGATTTTATGTGCCATAACTATGGGTTACATGGCCTGAATGAAATGAAAATTGTTGCCAAGGCGGGATCCGACATTAGAAAATGTTGATTAACACTTGGGCATCATGTCATGAGTATGATGATAAGAGTTTGGTTAACTCTTTCAAAGTAGCAGAAAATGAGAGATGCAATTTATGGGCAACTCTATAACTGCTAATAGCAAGGGAAAAGAAATGTGATGTTGAAATTCACATGTGGAAAAGAGCTTAAGTGAACCAACATGTTGTATGTGCCAGAGATTTGTAGGAATCTTGTGTCTGGATGGTTGCTTAATAAATTTGGCTTTATTTTTATCAAGTAACATTGAGTTAACATTGAACTAAATTTTGGTCGGTACGGGTTATGCCCTTCATTAAATGTTTAAGCTGAATCTATTTTTTTGGTTGTTTTAATAAAAATGAGTATGAATTCAGCTTATTTGATCCTTTGAATGTATAGCATGGCCATCTCGGACATGTTAATTTTAACTCAATACGTTGTTTAATTAAATAAACAAACACGGATTACAAAAGTAAAACTTATGTTGAAGCCAAATTGACAAGATTGTCTTTTCACTCGGTTGACCATATATTAACCGAACCCTTGATTCACATAGTTTTATGTGATTTGGAATCGATACCTACTAAGGTAGCAATTAGGTACTTCATCGTAATTGTTGATGGTAGCACAAAATATTGCGACTTTTACTTACTTGAGAGTAAGGATATAGACAAGATTGATCTATACAAATAAGTTAAGAATCAACTTATTATCGAAAACAAGGCGGTTCGAAGTGATATTGGAGGTGAATATGTGTCTCCATTTCATGTATGTTCTAAACATGGAATAAGACATAAATTTATTGCTCCTTATACACCACAACATAATTGTTGATAGGAAAGAACGGTGCCTTAAAGATATGGTTATGCCATGTTGTTAAAGTCATGGTTTAAGCCATGGCATGTGGGGGAAAGCGGTTTTATTGGCTACTTATCTTTTAGATACGATCCCCTGTAAGAAAAAGAAGATAGTTTTTATGAACTATGGATGGGAAGAAAACCATCCTATAAGTACTTACGAATGTGGGGGGTGTCTATCTGTACTGACACCCAAGGTTCAAAATATTGGACCTAAAACTGTGGTTTGCATAAGTTTGGATATGCTCATAACAGTAGTGCTTATCATTTCTTTGTATGTGATTCGGAAACGATAAATATACAGAAAGATACGATAACCGAATCAAGGAAAACTTTCATTGTATGAAACCGTGTTTCCTTGATTATTAGAGGAGAATGGATGTTCATCTAGGCTTGTCGGTAAAGTTGTCCATGATGAGAGGCAACTAAATGATGAAGTCCTTCATGATGAGAGACATCAAGATAAGAATGTTGTTCGTGATAAGAGACAACAAAGGAGTTGATAATGATCTCCAGGATGAGAGACAAGATCAAACTGAGGAAGAAGAGGTTGAACCTAGAAGAAGCAAAAGGGCAAGAATCGAGAAATCGTTTAGACCCGATTTTGTTTATTTTATGGTTGAAAACGAACCTACTTCATACCGATAGGCAGTTACTTCCTCAGAAGGGCCTCAATGGAAAGAAGCCATTAAATGTGAAATAGATTCTATTTTACAAAATCATACTTGGGAGCTCGTGGATTTACCTCCTGGTTGTAAACCACTAGGCTATAAATGGATCTTCAAGAAGAAGATGAAAGCCGATGGCACCATTGACAAGTATACTACAAGATTAGTAATCAAAGGATTTAGACAACGAGAAGGTCTTGATTACTTTGATACATATTCGCTTGTTACAAGAATAATCTCGATTAGGATGATACTTGCTATTGTCGTTTTAAGAAATTTGGAAGTTCACCAAATGGATGTGAAAACGGCATTTCTAAACAGAGATTTAGAAGAAGAAATCTACATGAACCAACCCGAGGGTTTCATGGCTCCTGGACAAGAGAACAAAGTTTGTAGGCTTGTTAAGTCATTATATGGCTTAAAGCAAGCTCCCAAACAATGACATCATTTTTTTTTTCACGTCATGTCAGAATGTGGATTTAAAAATAACGGATGTTTGTGGAAAGAAATAATTGCTGGTATATATGTAATCATGTGTCTATACATAGATGGTATACTTATCACTGAAAGTGATAACAAGATGATCAAATCCTCTAATGAAATGTTGGAGTCAAGATTTGACATGAACTACATTGGCTGCTCGATATGGTTCTTGGAACTAAGATCATATGAAACAAAATGGATTTGTTTTGAAGTCAAAAACACTATAAGGACAATATTCTTGAGAGGTTCAATGTGGGGGATTCCGGCCTAGCTAGAACTCCAATGACATCTTTTAAATCTATTAATAATAGAGGTAGAGGTGTTGCCTATTTTGAATACTCAGAGAATATTGGGTGTCTTATGTGTCTAATGGCGTATGTAAGACTTGATTTAGAAGTTATAATCAAGTTAAGTAAATATACCAGTAATTCAAGTGATGACCATTTGAATAGTATTACACAAGTACTATGATACTTACGATATTGCATTTTGGAAGATATCCAACTGCTATCTAATGATAGAGTAATGCAAATATGGATTCTTACATAAAAGAATCTAGATCCACTAGAGCGGATGTATTGACTCTACGTGGGAATATGTGTCTTGGAAATCTTGAAAGTATTTCAAACAGACTTTTATAGCTAAATCTATGATGGAATTTGAATTTATCATTTGAGATAAATTTATAGAATATGCGGATATCTGCGTTAATTCGTAGAGGACATACCAAGATGGAGTAAACCGGTAACGACCATCTATATAAAGTGTGATAGTCAATTGGAAATTGACAGAGCTCATATCACAATGTAAAATGGTAAGTCGAGACATATCCATCATAGACGTTGATTGGTGCGACAACTACTCTCAACTAGAGTTATCACGATTGACTACGTAAAGTCAATGGATAACATCGCGGATCCGCTTACGAAAGGCTTAAGTAGAGAGTTAGTTAGTAAGTCGTCTAAAGGAATGGGACTAAAGCCCTTAAAGGAATGAGTTTATATGAAGAAAAACCTAACCAGTTGACTGGAGATCCCAAGATCTGGGTTCAGTAGGACAACCTAATCATATAAATGTGGGGGAAGTCACGTCAATATAGGGGAGTTACTTAACATTGTAACTTCCTAGTCCATTCCTATAACAAATGTGACTTGTTGAGAGGTTAAACATATGGCTTTAATGATTCAGGATGAAATCACAAAGCATAATGATTCGAGATGAAATCACAAAACATATGTTTTTAATGATTCAAGATGAAATCACCTATGTGAGAGAGAAGTGGGGTCGCTTTGAAGGGAATTGTGGGGGGCGCAAATCCTAAGAGCTCTTGCAGAACCAAGCAAATGTTCAGGACCATAATGAACATGACTATGAGGGCTTAACAATGTTAGGGAGAGTCTTGTGTGAAATGTATTGTCGTCTACGTAAACAGAGGCTGAGTTCAAGGACATCGCGTCTACTCGGATCTAGGAGACTAAGTGCATCTCACAAGGGAAGGTTCAAAGGGTCACACCTACCTATCCTTTGCAAGATTCAACTATTGGAATTTCATCGTAATTTTGTGTATTACGACCGATCTCCATTCATGTGGGGGATTGTTGGAAAATTGGTTGGCAAAAGTGACTTTTGACCAACTTTGGACACAATTATCTATATGTATATGTCACATATATGAGTAATAGTTTGTAGGTTCGCGTTCTCCTTGAAGAGAGCTTCGCACTAAGCCTTTATGTGTCCAAAATAGAGTTGATGTGAATGAGATATCGGGTCTCAAAGTTAGGCATTCGGTACCATGCTTAAAGAGGAAAAGTAGTTTATTTTCAATCCCACATCGGTGGGATGAGTAAACTTAGAGGGAGTCTATTGTGTATAAATAGAGCCCTAATTCCACAAGTTTTACACACATCAAATCAATAGTTATTATTGATTTCCAACATATGGAATACGCATCTCTTAAGATGAAATTCCAGGCAGTTTTGTTAAGTCCGACAGTACAACTTACTGTTTTGGCTGTTGTACCCTGGGAAACAGACGGCGAATCTGTTTTAAGGGAAGCGTGTCAAACACGTGCCTCGGCTTTTAGTGCTTCTTTGTTGATCTCTATTTGGTGATCAAGTAAGTCTTTTGACTATTTTATTATTTTATTTAATTATCGTTTATCTGTTCTGTTTGTATTTAATTTTCTGTTATTTATTTACTGTTAATTTTATTTATTGTAATTTAGATTTTATTTATAAAAGTGTAACAAATGCATAACATTATTCAGACACATATTGAGTTTATTATAGGTAATGGTCGCGAAGCTTCTTTCTGGTACGATACATGGGATACACAGTGTCTTTTAATCTCCTTAGTATCTACTTATGCTATTCACAATGCTGGAATTTCCATTCATGCAAAAGTGGCAGATGTGATCTCCAATAACACATGGTCTTGGCCTGATCACTACTACTCTTGGTATCCCACTTTATGTAATGTAAACGTTCCTATCATTAATGATCAGTTGGATTCGTGACATGGAGAGGTATAGATGGGTTGTTTTATTCATTCTTCGTTAGCTCGGTTTGGAAAACTATTCGTGAAATAGGGAATGAAGTTTAATGGTCAGATATAGTTTGGTCTAGATATTGTATTCCACGCCATGTTGTGCACTTGTCGTTAGTCATGAGACGTAGACTCAAACTACAAGATCGACTAAGACAATGGGACGTTGGGGAAGATGTGGATTTAAGTGTTCTTTGGTGTCCACTTTGTAAGGTGCACCAAGATACTCATGATCACTTGTTCTTTGCTTGTAACTATTCATCTCAGGTTTGGAGTCGTGTTGTGCAAAAGGCGGACGTCCCTTGTATCTCGCCAGCGTGGAGTGACATTATGAACTAGATACTTCATATTGCTTTGAAGAAAAATGCGACTAGTATTGTGGGTCGTTTGATTGTCGCATCTTCTTCTTACTACATTTGACAAGAAACAATAGGTTGTATCGAGCGGAGCTAGGAATGTGGAACAATTGGTGAATGTTATACTTAACATTGTGAGACTTAAGTTTGCGTCTATCAAGTTCAAGAGGAATGCTAGAGTTGCTAAACTCAAAATCACATGGAACATAGTTGTTGGTTGATCTCTTTGAATCTAGTTAGGCGTTTGGTTAGAAGCATTGCTTAATCGATGTTTTTTTTGTGTGTTAACTCTTCTAATTGGTGGTTGTCGTGTTTTTTGATCATGTGTCAAAACACGTAGTTTTTCCCATTAGAGTGGCTCATTATTAGTCTCTTGTATACTTAATGTTTTTTCTATTAATATATTCACCGGGTATAATCCTTTTACCCAAAAAATAATTAGGTCATTTTACACTGTTAATTTAAAATTGCAGCTAGTTTGCCAAACACTATTAAAAAAAGCTACAATTTTAATCATTTTCAACAACAGCGTGAGCACCAACATCGGCGACAACATCAACATTAGCGTGAGCACTAGAACTAGCTTTTTTTGCCAAACATACCCTATGCGTGTATCTCTGTATAATAACGTGATTTTATAACGGCAAATAGTTATAGTTTAGTTATATGGTTAAGTTTTTCGTGCGACATTTAGCAATTGACTTTGACAAGTTTTCACCGTTAAATGATATCCAAATTTTAACAATGTGAGTTTGCGACTAAGGGCACAAATTACATACAGTAATATCCAAATTTTTATACTTTAAATGACCAAAGAACAAAGAATTCATCAAAAATATATTGAAAATAAGTAAACTGAATATGTTAATTAAATAAACATTTTTGTATCATAACTTTTTACTACTAATCATGTCATCATGTTTCTACATGAAAAAAAAATATCAAGTGGCATGAATAAATTAAGTTTAAAGCTACTACTATGAGACAATTGACCAACTTGGTTATAAACTTTAACACACCTTAGTTGACTCATGGGTCATAACGAGTAAATATAAAAGTACTTTTGGCTTCAAGAAAGAGTGATACAAGTATTACTTTTTTTGAACAAATAAAAGAGTGATAAAAGTATTACTTGACATTCTTATTTACTTTATATGATTGCATGGCTAGAAAAGTAGAGGCGAGTTATTTTTTGGGAACTCAAGTCTTTTATATACGAGGTTACATCAACCCGTGCGTTGCATCAATTGGTTAAAGGTTGAATATATACGTGTTTTTTACGTAATATTGTATGCAAGTAGTTACATGTAAGGTATTGCAATTGATGTTATCATAAGTTTTGTATTTAAAGTTGTTTATTTAATATTTTAATATGAATTATGTATATATTCGTTATTTTCCATATTTATTTATCACTTTTGTTATGTTTTTGGCTCTTATAAATTGCACGATTTTATGCGTTTATGGTTTGTGCAACAGACACATGAAGATGATGTATTCTCAAAATTGTTTTTTTTTGTTTGTTTTTTATTTTTTTTTGTTTGTTTTTTATTTTTTTGTGTTATTTTCATTGTATTTTATACAACCTGTGCGATACACGTGCTATTGGTCGAATAATTAACTATTTTTTCGTAACGTTGATGCACTTGTTTGTATATGACGATATTTAGATGGCTAATAGAGAGAGGTTGTATTGTATTTATTTCAGGGCAAATGATAAATCTGTTGTATTTAAATTAGTTTACTTTTATTTAAAGTTTCAATTAACATAACCCAGAATTGTTAGTATATAAATACAAAGATAATTTATAAGTTTTTTGTATTTTTTTTTTTTTTTAGAAGATTAGGATATTAATGGTAATGCATTGTGCATAGAGGGGCTGGTTTAGATCCAATGTATAAATGAAGTGTTTAAATTGCAATATTAGATATCTTCCTAAATACTGCATTTCCCATTTATGCATGGAAAAAGATGTAAGGGCTGCATTAACACCCAAAATAAATGTTCCAATGCCTCTTGAGTGTTTTTTTGTTATTATTTGTGCAAATTGTAACTATATATACTTACTTAACCCTAATCTCAACACACAACTATCCACAATTCTAACCCTAATCTTAAAATGTCTTAACACCTAATATCGATCAAAAGAAAGCTGGTACTGAAACCGGTAAGCTTATTGATGCCTTCAGGTTGTTGATCACTTACGACAAAGCAGAGGAACTAAACTTTATTGAGCTTATGGGAGAAGAGAGTAGCCAGCTGAGGTTAGCGGTTGACAAAAAGGAACAAACAATCGATGAGACCGCTAGGTTATTTACTCGTTTCAACGCTGTTGCAGCTACTGGCGAGGATTACCTTCATGAGATACAGTTGAAGGATCGAAGGAAGATTGATTTGTTGGCTCAACTATTGGTGCTATGTTGTCAGAGTTTGTTGGAGAAGGAGGAGTTTTTGGAAAGGTTGGATGAAGCTGAAGACTCTGAAGACGAAGATTAGGATATTTTGGAAGTTGTCTTTTGTGTTTGGATGTATGTATGATGGTTGTATGAACGTTTTATTTGACTGGTACAATGTTATTATAACAATATTGTTAATGGAAGTAACTGATCAATGATCAGTTTAATGATTTTAAGTTTTAATCCTTTATTACTTTGAAGAATTTATTTATATTTTTTTATTAGAAAAGGGTAAAGTAGTGTGTGTTTGACTTCCGTATCTCACACATCTATCTCTCTCACACTCGGTCAAAACACACAGTTAGATTCAAACATCAGATTTAGGGTTTTCAATCCAACGCAAAATCAATCAAAATAAATGTTAAGCAATTAAGTATTTTTTTAGGGCTATTATAAAGGGCTTGATTCTCTGCTGATTGAGCCTAATATCTCAGGTATTCGATTTGAACATGATATAATGAAAGGGCGAATGTTAAAATGCTATAATTTATTGCAAGTTAGTTACTTTAGGATGTTTATTGATTCATAAATGATATTGTGTTATGTTAGTTTCGATTCAATCTGGTAAATCAAGTATATGTTTTAATTATCATACTAAATTTGGAAGAAGAAAGTATGGATTGAACTTTGAGATGGGTCCTTATGTTGGTAAGGCATACTTTGAATTGTTGTGTGTAATGAATATAAGAATGTTCATAGGTTGTGCATTTCAGTTTGAAAGAAACAAATCGAAAATTTTGAAAGAAATGGGGAGTTATTTGGTGCAAGAGAAGATTTGTTGTTTGCAAATTGCAATTTACAAAAATCAACTAATATTTAATAGACGTGCAAAATAACCTGAGGCGGGACAAATTTTATTTAGCTTAAATATTGCAGAAATTGGTTTTTAGTCAGACTATGTAGCATGAAATAGTATAAGAAATTAGTCATTTGCATAGGAAAAGTAGTTGTTTGATGATTTATTGCTCATTAGTTGAGGTAATAACGATTATGTGTTATACATGCAGTATGGGGAGGTGAATATCGATGGGCCGTTAGTTGATGCAAAAGCTGGGGGTGTTGAGGATATTGTGATGATATAAGAGTTGGTGAGTAAAAAGAATGGGAATATTCGTCAATGAGGCAGTGGAGCAAATTCCTTACGCTGATTGCATAATAGTCAATAAGGTATGGAGTTTATTAACTATTGAATTTTCAGAGTTTATGTTGATTGACTTGGTATTATGATAACAATAGATGGGTTATGATTTATTAAAGTTGAGCAAACAACATACGATACAACTTGTTGTTTAAGCATTATTCATTTGAAAAACTTAGAGAATAACATACCAAAATTCAAGACACAACTTTAGGAAAAATACTCGTAAAAAAAACTACTTGAACACTTGGTTTTAGGTATCAATATTCTTTCCACTATTATTGCTCTTCATAGTCGCTGCCATAAGGGAACTCTATCTCTTCGTAACTTGCATGATTGTTAGGATATATAACCTGCAACGATTCCACATCTGCTGCTATTGGTGTTGTTAATGACAATTCCAAATTGATTTTTTATGTGGTTAGCTTTGAAAAGCCTTTGTCTCAATTTTTTCGTGTTTTTTGTAATTGGTAATTCTGGATTTTCTTATATCCGTCTTTTTTCTTCCTGCAGTTTTGTAATTATCTCTTGCATCTTTTCATTAGTTTTTGAATCACCATCCTTGCCCTATAATGAAAACAAATTTGGAAATCATAATATATAAAGCATATGAATATGTACTATAAAAATCATAGTTAAATGTTAATGTTTGTGACTTAAAATATGTATATATTAGCAAATAGGGAAAACCATTACTATAATATTTAAACAATTCTTTTATTTGGAAATATTGATACTTGCAGATCAACATTTTTCTCTTAAAATAGGCTTGTCGTATGAAATTCAGAATCAAAAGTTAGGGTCAATTGATTGCTAACCTGAAAACAGTTAATCAACCTTTCTAAACTGAGAAGTTTTCGATATGGCCAACATTGAATTCCAACCGATCGACAATGCATTTTAAAAACAGACAACCAACATTAAAGTATTTTGCAGCTTGGTGTAAGGGCATATGAAAGTAGTGCGAGATGACCTCCCTGCTGAATGACATATGTTTAGACTGCAGATAGTTGTTTTTTGTGTGATAATAAAGAAGTTGATATGTGTATGTTGCTGAGAAAAGTTGCTTTTTAAATGCCTCATCAAGCTTTTGAACTGACTTGAAGTTAATAAAGGATATGTAACTCCTAATCAACCATAAAATCAATTTATTAGATATTTATGTGAACCTTTGTGCATATTATTAATATTGTCTGCAATAATACTACTTGATGAGTGTTCAGTTATGTTTTTAGGTTATTTCATAAGTCAGAAAACAATGCTCTATGAATAAGTATTGGTGGTCAAAATTTATTATGTGTCTTTTAACATGGAAATACAGATGATGGATACCTGTTAAGAGTTGGAACAATATTATAAAGATTAGGAGTGTTTGTGGCAAATAATCAAGTAATAATAAATAACTGTGGTGAACTATGCATAGGTGTTGGCATTCAAATTTTATTACGTGTCTCTGAATATGGAAACACGAATAATGCATATCTAAAATAAAATGTACCCCTTTATTATATTTAATGTTTGAACATTACATAGACATGCTACGATAGGTTACTGAAAGTTTCTTTGAAAACAATGTTACGTGTGCAGTGCTTAAGTCTTGGGTCTTTGTCTTCAATCATTAGTATCTTAAGGCCGTCAGGATTGGTAACTCTAGATAGCGCCACATAAAGCTGACCATGTGTGAACATAGGAGTAGGCAAATAGAGGCCAACGTAGTTAAGTGATTGGCCCTGACTTTTGTTGATAGTCATCGCATAACATGCCCTTACAGGGAATTGTCGCCGTTTTAGGATGAATGGCCATTTGGATTGCGCTGATGTTAGTATAATCCTGTGTATAATGACATTGTCTCCTATATTTGAACCTGTAAGGATCTTTGCGTGAATAACAAATTGGCCTAAATCTGTGATGAGCAATCTTGTTCCATTACACAGACCTTTACTTGGATTGATATTACGCAAGAGCATAATGGGTAATTCCTTTTTTAAGTGAAGTTCACGTGGGGGCATCCCGGGAAAATTTAAAGAATTTAGAAATTCAATCGGGTACAGGTCATGCTGATCTAGGTTGTCTGTAGATACCTTGCAAACTTCATCTGCGCTGTTGTATGTAACAGAGTCCCCTGTTAACTGTTTAAACATATACTCATTGATAGCATCAGCATCATCATTCCGAGGAGTTAGGATTGCCCTTTCTTTGAGATACACATCATCAGTCTGTCTTGTAAATCATGGTATGTCTCTGCCACAATCTTCTCGATAGGACAATCCCATGATTTAATTAGGAATATTTCAGGAATGTCGATCCAAGATGGCTCGTCCTCCCCTTCTTTGCATTTTGCTGGCAAATTGCCATCCCCCACAGCCAAGACCCATCTATTGAAATCCTATTTTCGAGTATCAAGCAGACCATTTTCACTATACTCATTGACACGCATACTGCGTGTAAGGGTAAATACCTTGCAATGCTTCCACAATTCAGACTGGTTTATACATGATTGAACAATGACTGGCCTGCTTGCTTTTGGTATAACTGGCAGCACTTGACGAAAGTCACCTCCCAGCAAGACTATCACGCCTCCAAATATTCGATCTCTACTGTCAAGGTCATGATATCCTAAGATATCTGTTGGATCGATGTACTCTAACCAAACTAACTTAAATAGCTTGTTAAGGGTTTAATAACCTCGGATAAATCCTAAGTTATTAACAATGAAAACACCGAGTAATCTCTATTAAGTACGCGGAATTTACTTAACAAAGCTAAGAAGATTTAACTTTATTAATAACTTTAAAACTGCTTTATTATGCAGATTCTTTAACAACTATAAAACTCTAAATAATGATCGTACTTTAGGATTCTAAAAACATATATCTCTAATGCCAATCTAGGGGTCCTTTTATAGGCTTAAGGATAACCCTAATCGGTTTACAATTCTTATCCTTGTACGTCAAGTAAAATATACTTAGAAAGTTCTAGATAAACATTACTTTCCATCAATTAATCAATTACAACCGACTTTAAGCTTTGCAGTACTTTGATGAATAAGCAGTACTTTGACTTTTACTTAGCAGTACTTTGACTTCTTCAACACTTTGTCTTTCTGCAGTACTTTGTTAATCTTCAGCACTTTAACTCTTCAGCACTTTGACTTTCTGTATCCCAACAATCCTCCCCTAACTTGAATTCTACTTGTTTGACTTCAAGTTCCTTTATGAAATTATCTTTAACATCTGTTAGCCTCTTGGAAAGATTGTCTTTATCTTTGAATTTTATCTTTGTAGATTCTGTGCTTATATCATCATCAAAGTTTTCTTGAAAAAATATTCTTTACAGCATCATTCAGCAATCTCTTTCTTTTCAGCAACATTCAGCAAGCTCTATATTTTCAACAACATAAGACAATTTGTTCATTAATTCAGTTTAAGTTTCAGTCTATTCTCATCACTTCCAGGTGTGTAAACTCTTGTGAGAGGTGAATCATTGAAAATTTAATGGATTTGATGTCTCTTTACCAAAGCCATTAACTCTGGAGTAGCCAAATGTTTTGATGTGTAAGATCATGGTACACTGATAACCATATGATTTTTAGCAAATCATCAGCTATCAACAGATTTGATTTGTCTTTACCAAAAGCTGTACCCTTTTGGACTAGTTAGTTCTTTCATCATGGTGAACTAATTACCATATAATGGTTTTTCCAAAGCCTTTACCATAAGCCATTTTCTTGTGGGCTAGCCAACTCTTCACATTACTGATATGGTGAGTTGATTACCATACAACTTATTAGCAAGTTGTCAACTATAAAACGGATTTGAGATATCTTTACCAGAGCCGTTTGCTCATGGATTAGCCAATCCTTTTGTAACCATGGTGGATTGATAACCTATTGGTGTTACCATCTCAAAAACCATTTATTTCTTTTAACCTTTGTTTCAAAATATTTAACACTTAACAAAAGTTTTCTTTTCAAAAGCAGTAACTGGTTTAAAGATGCAAGCAGTACTTTGATGAAAGTAATGTTTGATCAGTAGTACTTTGAATAAAGTACTGATATATCAAAAATTTATTCAATTAAGATTCATACCAGTTATTCATCATCATCAGCCATAGCAGTCCATCTGATAAACAATTTGATGACCAAAAGTGCAGTTTCATTATCTTCTTCAACTTCCATTCCATGCTCCAGCATCCTCCTCATGAGATCTGATGTAAGAGGATATCTTCTATCTGCTAACATGTGAATCATAGTCCCATCTTCTAACTCTAAAACATGCACTCCAGATTCTTCAAAGAATCTCTAGCAAGTAATCTCCCAATCTTCTTGGTTTTTCCAAATCTCAGCAGTACTTGTTTCTTCAGTTTCCCAAACAGTTGTGAGATCTCCAAGCAAGATTAAACCAAATCCTTCTGATGGATTGTGTTCAAAATATTCTCGCACCACATGATATAAATGAAATAAATCCACTCTATCTATTATATGCAATAAATCCCATAGCATATTGAACACCCTGAAGCTTTCATCTTCTCACGTGAAAACATCGATAACTTCTATCCTTTGACTCTACAACTTCAAAAGTAGTTATTGCATTAATTTAATGAGATTTGTTCATCTTCATTTCAGCATCATCTTTAGAATACTTAAAGAAAATTAAAAGATAAAAAATATTAAATAAACAAAATCTACAATCCTTAAGTAATTCCTCAGTTCAAGAAAATCAGAAAAAAATTTGTTGGAAAAATCAGATCAAAACTTAATTCAATTTTTCTTTCTTTGAAAAATACAGCTTGTTGATCTTTAATATTTATCTTCAATTAATTGCAATAAAAGCTAATTAAAAAGACTTAAAACTAAATTAAATGGACTCTTTTTCTTAAAAACATTAAGCTTCTTTGAGAAAAGCCAAAAGTTACAAACAAGCTACAAACAGATACAGAAGCTTGAATAAGCTAAAAGAACTCTAAAGCAACTTTAACCTCTGGATTGCTGTTATTTGGTGAATTGAAATAAGTGCTAAAATCAGAGATCATCATAAGAACTTTATAATCTACAAACCTTGATACTATCAACTTGTTTCTGATAATCTCTCTAACAGCTTCATATAAAATGAACTCTTTCATCTCAACATACTTCAACTTATTTAATCCTTAAAATTAATCCAATATAAGCAACCAATCCTTGCTTCTTTAGATAAGCTTAAGAATAAGCATCATTGCATTAATGATTAAAACCTTGAAATGTAACTTTCCTTAGCAAGATTTGGTTAATAAGAAAACTTCAAACAAGACACAATTGAACTAAAAATCTCCTCTTTGTCTTGCTTCTCCTTGCTTCTTTTATACCCAAAATACTTCTCCTGAGCAAAAATAGGAATAGGTGAGGTTAGTTGAAAGGGGGGACTGTAATATTTCAGCAATAAGGGAAGAGACTTCAGGTGTTTGACTATTTGGTTAGACCGTGGTTTATTCAATTCTTCTTGCAATTTCTTTTTTTACATTTTTCACCAAAGCTAATTTTGCTTGGTGATTTTTCTTTGAAATTATGTGCTATTCTTAGCTTCTTCAATTTAAAATTCCTTAGCTTCTCGAAAGCATTTTTATCCTTAGCATTCAATTCAACTTGAAACTTTCTAGCTGCTTTCTCATTCATAGCAACTTGAGCAGCCCTTATTTGTTCTTTAGATAAGCTAAAGTGAGCTTTGATTTTAATATTTCTTCTTTTCTTCTTGTTTCTACTTAGCAATTTCCTTTATCTTGAAACTTTGCAACTTGAGCAACCCTTATTTGTGCTATAGACCAGGATCTATAGAAGGTTGAGAAGTTCTTGGTTGTTCTTCTGTAATTCCTGGAATGCTAACACCCCTTGGCTTTGATAAATCATGCAAGATCTCAGCAATGGTTTCATCATCACTTGCAGTATGTATAGGTTTAGGTGTATCAGCTTCCTTTTCTGGTATGACAGTTGAAGGACCAGCTTCCTCTTCAGTTAAAACAGTTAAAGGACCAGCTTCCTCTTCAAAATCTAACAACCTTGGTGTAATTAACCCTTGTCTGTAAGTTCCTTGAAAAACAGTACTTTGATCAGCAGTACCTTGATCATCAATACTTTGAACTCTAGTGCTTTCTTCCTCAGTACTTTCAATATTAACCTGCTCTTCAGTACCTTGAGGTTGAACATCAGTACCTTGAGGTTGAACATCAGCTTCTTCATTCAAATTCTTATCTTCCAATTTCCACCCCAATTGGAATGAAGATGATTGTTGTTGAACCTTTCTGTCTTTGGTGTTCTTCTTAAATTGTCTAACTGGCTTACCTTGCTTTTTTTGAGACTTGACCCATAGACGATGATGTTGAACCAATGGCCAGACAAAATTCTTGAGTCTTCAAAACTTAAGCTTCAACTTCTTAATATGAGTAGCCTGATCTTCAAAATATTTTTTCAATGGTGTCAATTCTCTTGGATACATCAACCATCTTGAACCATGAGAGATGTGTGAAAGCATTCCATCTAGGATTAGCCTTGAAAAGTTGAAAATGTGATTTGTAGCCAATCCTACTATAGCAGATGCAATGTTAGACCCAAACTGCTCCCATGATGTACTTTTAGCACTAATACAATGAAGCAAGACATTAACTAAATACTTCCAGTGGGGACAAAATAAGGGTTTCTTGAATGTTTGTTCAGTTAAGGACCCTTCATATCCAATGTCCCTAAATGTATCCCAAATCAGTTGTTTATCAAAACGAACAGCCCCTTCTTCATCATTGAACAATAAATCTTCACGAATTGAGGCTTCAGTAACCTTCACAGTTCTCCCAGCAACTTTAGCTTGAATATACGAATCATCATTCTCCATATGAACCCTAGCAGTTGCCCAAAATTGTTGAATCCAGGGCTCAATGATATCTGGTTCCACTAAAAGCGCATAACTAATCGGTGACCTAGTGAGAAAATCAATGATATCATGAAAGATCACATTAGCTTCAGTCTTGTCTAAATTCGCCACCATGTTGTGTTTTGAAACTGTATTACGATTTGCCATTGATGATATGTGTACACAGAAAGTGATATGATGAATAATATGGGTGAAAGAGAGAGAAATATGGAAAAGATTATAAGGTAGTAATATAAGAGGGAAATTCGGAGAGTAGTTATTTATAGGTGAGATTTAAAAAATCACAGCCATTAATAACAAAGTTATCGTTAGTAGTAGTTACCCCTCAATATTACCGTTGGAACAGTACTTTGATAAGACAACAAGTTCTTTCCACGTGTGCAGTACTTTCCAAGCAGTACTTTCATAAAAACAAAAGGCAGTACTTTTCCATTCTCCTCTTTACAATAGCAAATACAGCAAATAAACATGAATATCCTCCCCTCAAGCAATGCATAGGACTATACTTACACTAAATAGTCCTCCCCTTAAATGTAGCTCAGTAATTAATCATGCCAATACTCACCACCAAGTGATTAAATCTGGAAACATCAAATCCTTTGGTGAGTAAATCAGCTACATTATCATCTGTATGCACCTTGACAACATTAATGAGCCTATGTTCATAACAATCTCTGATGAAGTGGTGCCTAATCTGAATGTGTTTGGTCTTGGAATGATAAACTGGATTCTTCACAATGCAAATGGTACTCTCATTATCAATATTGATAGGAGTATTCTTGAAATTAAACCCATAATCCAAGAGTTGATTCTGCATCCACAAAACTTGTCCACAACAGCTTGCAGCAGCCACATATTCTGCTTTAGTAGAGGATGTTGCTGCAATAGTCTGTTTCTTGCATTGCCATGAAACTAATCTTCTTCCAAGATATTGGCATCCTCCAGTGGTTGATCTTCTGTCATAGTTATCACCTGCATAATCACTATCTGAAAAGGCTTCCAAGTGAAAAGGTGAATCCTTTGGATACCACAACCCCAACTTAGGTTGTTGTTTCAAATAACTAAAAATTCTCTTCACTGCATTCATATGAGAGATCTTTGGTGAGACTTGATATCTTGCACATAAACAAACAACAAACATGATATCAGGCCTAGATGCAGTAAGATACATAAGACAGCCAATCATTGATCTGTATAACTTGACTTCAACTGGTTGTCCATCTTCATCCTTGCCCAATGAGTTGATAGATTTAATAGGTGTAGTAACAGGCTTCATTGCATCAAAATTGAATTTCTGAAGTATGTCAGCTACATACTTGTCTTGACTTATGAAAATTCCCTCTTTTGACTGCTTAACTTGAAGTCCCAAAAAGAAAGTTAACTCACCCATTGAACTCATTTGAAATTCATTCTGCATCAGCTTCTCAAACTCCTTGACCATAGATTGTTTGGTAGCTCCAAATATGATATCATCTACATACACTTGAACTAGCATGATATCCTTCTTATCTCTCTTGATAAACAAAGTCTTATCTATAGCTCCTCTCCAATAACCATGTTGCAATAAAAAGGTAGAGAGCCTTTCATACCAAGCTCTAGGTGCTTGATGTAAGCCATAAAGAGCCTTAACAACTTTGTAGACTTTTTTTGGATGTTTAGGATCTTCAAAACCAGGAGGTTGTTTGACATATACTTCCTCTGTAATCTTGCCATATAAAAAGGCACTCTTGACATCCATTTGATAAACCTGGAATCCCATATATGATGCAAAAGTAAGGAAAATTCGAATTGCTTCAATCCTTGCTACAGGAGCAAACACTTCATTATAATCAACTCCTTCTTCTTGTCTGTAGCCTTGTGCAAGTAACCTTGCTTTGTTTTTGATAACATTCCCTCTTTCATCTCTCTTGACTCTGAACATCCATCTTGTACCAATGACCTTCTTTCCATCAGGAAGATCACATAATACCCAAACTTCTTGAAGTCTGAATTGAAGCAGTTCTTCTTGCATAGCTTCAACCCAACTCTATTTAGTCAATGCTTGAGCAATATTCTTGGGTTCTTCTTGAGAGATAAAGCAAGTAAACATGCATGTTTGATGGTCCTTATGATTCAGCCTGTTTTGTTTATAGACAAAGCTAAGTAAAGCATTATGAGGTTTAGTAAAACTCTTGGCTTTGTGTCTTGTCATCACTCCAGAAGTAGAAGGACCAATGATTTGATCAGTAGGATGATTCTTATGAATTCTTAAGATAGGAGTCTGTGGAACTCCATAATTATCATCCAAATTAGTGAAATCAGCATCTTCATTGGAATCTGAGAAAATACCTTCATCTTCAAACTCATCATCAGTATCTTCTAAGCCAAGCATGGTAGGATCATCCAAATCATCCAAAGTGCTGTTAACAGGTGCAGCAGTACTTTGGTCGAAAGTACTGTCATTCAAAGTACTGTGAGTGAACTCTGCAGTCTTGTTCTTTTTCTTTGCTTCCTCATAAGCTCTTCTTTGATCATCAGTATAAGACTGTGCTAGAACATCTTGAAAAATCATGTGGTTAAGTTCATCTTGAATAGCTTGATCCTCAGTAGACAATGAGGATTTTGGCTCATCAGTACTTTTCTCTGTCTCAACAGTTTTAGGTGCTTCATCATGAACAACATCAGATCTAATATGAACTCCATGAACAACATACTGTACCTCTTCTCCATTGTGTACAGGTTGGTTCTATTCTCTAACAGGAACATAATTCATTGAAGGAGTCAAAACTTCAAGATCAAACATCCAATCAGGACCTTTACCCTTCTGACTTTCTTGATCTTCTAAAAACTCAACATGAAGACAATCTTGAACCTTCTTGGTGACTCTGTTGTACACTCTAAATCCCTTGCTGTTGGTGCAGTATCCCAATAAATAACCTTCTTCTGACTTGCCATCAAACTTACCCAGATTATCAATTGTATTAAGAATAGTGAGAGGGCATCCAAAAGGCTTCATAAAACGAATATTAGGTTTGTTTCCCATCAGCAACTCATAAGGTGTCTTCATCTGTGGTTTGGTGACTGATACTCTGTTAAGTACATAGCAAGCAGTACTTACAGCTTCAGCCCATAATTGAATAGGTAAGTGTGAGTCTGCAAGCATTGTTCTGGCTGCTTCAATCAAAGTCCTATTCTTTCTCTCTGCAACACCATTCTGCTATGGTGTTCTGGCAATACTGAACTCCCTCTTGATTCCTTTGTTTGCATAAAATTCATCCATAAGCTTATTCTTGAATTCAGTTCCATTGTCACATCTAATACCTCTAACTTTCAGTCTTAATTGGTTTTCAAGGGCTATGATAAGATCATGAATAGCATCAAAAGTATCATCTTTAAATCCCAAGAAAAATACCCAACTGAATCTACTGCAATCATCTGTCACTACTAAGCAGTACTTTTTCTTGTTCAAACTTGTAACAGAAACAGGACCAAATAGATCCATATGTAACAGCTCCAATGGTTCTCTAACAGTCCTTTCCTCAAGCTTCTTGCATGAAGCTTTATGTTGTTTACCCTTTTTGCACGCCAAACAGGAGTGATCATTCTTGTAAGTCTTTGAAGGTAAACCTCTAACTAAATTTCCTTTGACCAATTTGTTGATATTCTTGTAATTCACATGGCCCAATCTTCTATGCCACTGATGTGTTTCTTCAAGTGATGCCTTTGCTACTAAACATGTAGCTCTTTCAGAAGAGTGAAGACTCTTCATATCCAAACTATACACATCATTGGTTCTTGGTACTTTGAGTATCACCAAGTTATCATCATCAAGCTTGAATTCAGGTGAAAGTATGAGACATTCTGTGTCAGTGAATAACACAGGATGCTTTTTGTCACAGATTTGAGAGACTGACAAAAGGTTGAACTTGAGCTCCTTCACATATCTAACATTCTCAAAATCTATGCTTCCTGTCTTGATGGTTCCTTTTCCACTAATTCTTCCTCCACTAGCATCATTCCCAAATGCAACTCTTCCTCCACAATATGGCCTAAAATCTGACAGAATCTCCTTGTCTCCTGTCATGCTTCCAGAGCAACCACTATCCACAATAAGATGATCTTTAAGCTCCTCTTCTGGGTTGCCCTGCACAAAGATAAAAAAGTTAGTGTCTTTTAGGAACCCAAGCCATTACTGACTTGTGTTCCCCTTGTGGAGTAACATACTCAAATTCCTTGAGTATGTAATCTTCACAGTTTTTGTAGACAGAATCAAGCATTATCTTTTGTTTCAAAACTTGTGGTGGATTTTCAGCAAAACTTTCTTTTTCAACAAAAACCTCCTTTTCTTTTTCAACAAAATCATCTTTATCAAAAATCACTGTTTCAGCAGTACTTGTTGAAAGTACTGTTTGTTCATCATCAGTACTTTCTTTCTTAACCCATTTGGTTTTAACTTCTGGTGAAGAGTCTCTAGATCTAACTACTTTCTTGGAGTTGTAACGCCTTCTAGATTGATAGTAATTAGATCTCCTAGGGTTCCTATTCCAAGAGGTGTTTGGTGAAAACTGAGCAGTACTTTGAGAAAGTATTGTTCTTGGCTTAACAGTACCTTGGAAAGTATTTGAAGGTACTGGAGGTTTTGAAAAAGGTCTTCTCTGGTGAGGGTACCTATAGTCTGGTGAGAAGTTTCTATGGTTAACCCTATGTGAATGATTCCAAGCTGGTCTAGTCTCCCTTGGTTTTTGGTTGACAGTTCTGTTCTTTGGGAACTTACTTAAGTACTCTGAATGTAAGTCACAGTCCTTAATCAAATGATTAGGACTAAAACAAAGAAAACAGAGTTTTTGATCTGTAATTCCAAAATTTCTTCTTCTATGTGTATGACCAAACCTATCATGTCTTCTAGGTTAATGATGAAAACTGTTTTGACAAAAATTATCCCAAAAAGGTTTAGCAGTATGTTGAAAAGGTTTTCTTAAAGGTACTGCTGTAGGTGTAGCAGTACTTTGAGGTGTAGCAGTACTTTGGGGTGAAAGTACTGCTTGGCTTTTAACATCATCTACCTTAGGTGTTTCAACAGTTTCTTTTGAGGTTTCAGACCTAGATTGACCTTTAAGTTTCTTCCTAAACTCTAAGCTGTCTACTCCAAAACGAGAAACATCAGGCCTAAGAGGTTGATGACTACCAGTGGGATGAGGGACTGCATGATAGGCATTATCTTTCTTAAACTCATGAGGTGTTTCACTAACTGATTCCTCATTACTAGATGTGTCTACATAATTAATGAGTTCATCATCACTAGTGGTTATATCCTCAAAGTCACATTCATCCTGATCACTAGGTGGGTTTTCTATGCTATTAAAGTCCATACCAAAACCTAGGCCAGTTTTAATGTAAGCTCTTCTCTGTTTTTCAACATAAGTGACATGAGAAAGACCTGATTGTCCCAAAGCAACAAAATTTTCTATCAACTCATCTCTCTCCTTAGTTAGTTTCTCAATTTCAGATATCTTACAGTTTAACTTCCATTCACTTAATTTCAACTGATAATCCTGTTGTTCATACTTTTCTGCCCAAGCCATTTCATTATTTTCATGTGTTATTATTTTGGCTTCCATTGACTCTAAAGTTATTTGGTAACCAGCTACTTCAGCCCTAGCTGTTCTACACTTATCTCTTTCAGTCACATAATCATTAAGCACTTTTTGATAAAAGTTATGACACTTTGAACATACCTCAGAGATAGGGGTGAACTTGGTGAAGTGGCTACCATGGCAAGCAGAACAAGTTTATCTTCACACTCCATGCTCCAGTCAAAGCTTCCATAACCATCTTTAGACTCCATAGCATCATGTCCAGGTTCCTCATCAAAAGCTGTGCTCCAGTCAAATTCTTCCACTGAATCCTCCACAGCTACCATACAGTAGGTTACTGGTTCATCATCAAACTCAGCACTCCAGTCAACCTCTGATAGATTCTCTTGAGCAACCAAAGCTTTTGTTTTTGTAATAGGAATTTCTTTCAACTCTAGCTTTGGTTTCTCAGTCATCCTGTTTGCTTGATACTTAGCAAACCTGCATTCCCTTGCAAAATGTCCAGTCTTTTGACAATTGAAGCATTCAATCTTGGATTTGTCAAAAGTGATTCCTTGTTTTGGTTTGAAGTCAATGCCTCTTCCTGTCTTCTTCATAAACTTCTTGATCCTTGCAGTGATAATAGCAACTTGCCACCTGATATCAATTTCTTCAAGAGCATCCTCTTCAATATGTGAGAGATCTTCTTCATAAGTAACAGGTAGAGTAGGTTGCTGTGCAAAGAAAGAGCACACGACTTCATCTGAGTGGATAGTATTAGTTGGTGTGGGTTGCCGAGCAAAAGTGGGGGTAGTGTAGGCAGCAGTACTTTGAGCCACAGTACTTTGAGTAGGAGAAGCAGTACTTTTAGTAAAAGTACCGCCCCTCTTTTCAGATGACACAAAAGCAATACTGTGAGACTTTGAGCCACTTTGGCCATTCATCTCATGCTTATACACCTTCAGATGATTGTAGAGATCATCAAAGTCCATGGTGTCCAATCCAGGTTGTCCTCTGATCATAGTAGTAATCACATGCCATGTAGATGGCAAACTTCTTAAGAACTTTAAATTAGCATCTTCAACTGAGACCTCTGCTTTGTACAACTCCAACATGCTAAGAAGATTTTGGAATCTGTCATAGGCAGCATCAAGGCTTTCTCTTTCTCCAACAGTAAAGGTTTCAAACTGCTGCTTCAACAGATTTCTGTGCATCTTCTTGGAAGCATCATTACCTCCAAATCTAGTCTTGAGAGCAGCCCAGAGTTGCTTTGCATCTTTAGCATCATGGAACTTGAGTAGATGACCATCTGGAATAGCAGACAATAGAATGTTGAGAGCTTTCTCTTGATTCCTTATTGTAGCAGCTGGCAAGATGGGTTTAGGTGCTTTAGGTTGGCCAGGAATGTCTACAGGTTCTTCCACAACTTCATTACCATTGACAATCACATTCCACAGTGCATGGTCTGTGATTGCAATATACTGCCTCATCTTCATGCTCCATAGATCGTATTCGCCCTTCTTAATGATAGGAATCCTTAGTGAGGTGATGGATGGGGGTGGAACAGCTTCAGTCGACATCTTTAGGTTTTTGTTGTTTAACTAGGTTTAAACAGTTTCTTCTTAGTCAGAGTTTCCACACAAGCTCTGATACCACTTGTTGGATCGATGTACTCTAACCAAACTAACTTAAATAGCTTGTTAAGGGTTTAATAACCTCGGATAAATCCTAAGTTATTAACAATGAAAACACCGAGTAATCTCTATTAAGTACGCGGAATTTACTTAACAAAGCTAAGAAGATTTAACTTTATTAATAACTCTAAAACTGCTTTATTATGCAGATTCTTTAACAACTCTAAAACTCTAAATAATGATCGTACTTTAGGATTCTAAAAACATATATCTCTAATGCCAATCTAGGGGTCCTTTTATAGGCTTAAGGATAACCCTAATCGGTTTACAATTCTTATCCTTGTACGTCAAGTAAAATATACTTAGAAAGTTCTAGATAAACATTACTTTCCATCTATTAATCAATTACAACCGACTTTAAGCTTTGCAGTACTTTGATGAATAAGCAGTACTTTGACTTTTACTTAGCA
Organism: Chrysanthemum makinoi; assembly: GCA_910596185.1. Taxonomy (NCBI): domain Eukaryota; kingdom Viridiplantae; phylum Streptophyta; class Magnoliopsida; order Asterales; family Asteraceae; genus Chrysanthemum; species Chrysanthemum makinoi. Next base: position 162,556,256 of record OU343222.1, on the reverse strand, counting down.
GTACTTTGACTTCTTCAGCACTTTGTCTTTCTGCAGTACTTTGTTAATCTTCAGCACTTTAACTCTTCAGCACTTTGACTTTCAGTATCCCAACAATATCTCTCAGCGTCTTGTACAATGCCTCAAAAGAATATTTTTGAGTCATTGGAGCTTCATCCCAGATAATAAGTTTAATTTGTTGCATGAGTTCTGCCATATGCGTGTTTTGTTTTATGCCGCATGTACTGTTTTCTAATAATTCAAGTGGTATAACAAAACGGCTATGTGCCGTTCTCCCGCCTGGTAGCAACAATGAAGCAATCCCTATACAATTTAAGGGTATTAATCAGTTGTGTATTTTTTAAATATCCAAGTTAGTTGTTTGTTTAAATTTAGTATAAATATATACCTGAAGATGCGACAGCAAAAACTATCTTACGTTCTGATCTCAACCTTGAAATGATAGTTTTGTATAAAAACGTCTTTCCGGTTCCTCCTGGTCCATACACAAAGTAAAATTTCCCTTTTTTTACCATTCACAGATTCAATAACCTCCTCATAGATTAAACGTTGTTGGGGATTTAACAATGGATGGAGTTGTTGATGTTCAATCTTACTTTTCTTCATATCATAATCCAGCGCTTCTCTTATGAGACGATTGTCCATGTTGGTTAGTAACATTGGGTATGGCACTGGTAGATCTTGAAAATCTCCTAAAGATCTTCCATACCTATTTAACAACTCTTGTTTTTCAAGCAAACAATAGTTCTGAAGTTGTTCATTTGTCAACTCCAAGTTAGGGTAATTGAACATTTTCCTTTTCTTGTGTAGGATATCCTCTGCTAAAAACTGCCAGTTTTCTTCCCATAAATTTAAAGGCATGCTGAAATCACAAAACAATAAAATTGTTACAAATATGTCATGTAGCTGTGGTCCGAACATCCATACACTTGCTTCGGATATAGCATGCGTCCATTCCGTGTCATCATTTAAAAGGCCATATGCAAAACAGGCTTCCTTGAACGTGGAACATAATATGTCGTTAACAGTCATGAGTTCCTCAAAAGAGCGAGGTCCTCTGACAATGTTCAACAACATTCGAAGATAGCATCGTTCTCCAGATGTCGGGTGCGAGTAAACAACCCTCCCAATGCATTTACGCTAGTTTCGTTCTTTCCACATTTTGTCTTTCTCATGCCACACATAATGGGCAGGTATCTCAGAATACGTGTATTTATTCACTTCTGTATCACGCTTGGTTAATTCAAACCAATCAGTGAACATGGTTATATCGATGCCTTCCCTTTGAATTAGGGCTGGTAAGCTTTCTGAGTCACGAAGTGTGATTGCATGCTGATTTGGCAGGTGGTAATTGAGTTTAATGACTGATGGATCTGAGTAATGGATGTCATAGGAAAACAAACGCCACACCACCTTACATGGAGCTAAAAAACGACAACTCAAATAATTCTTTATTTCGTCCACCTCCAAAATCTGGACGCTTGCCTGATCACCATTGTTTTTTACATTTTCTTGTATAACAATTGTGGCTCTATCGGGACCTTTATTCAAGTACTTGAATAAGTACTTAATTGCCTTTGATCTGTTGCACCATTCTATGTTGATGTGGGCCTGGTATTTCAGAAGGAGATAACGGTTGTGAGGAACCACATATCTGTTGTCATATTTGAATTTTCCTTTTATATGGTAAGCTTTATTGTCTCTCCGACGATAAATAGCATAACCATCACTATCAACCATTGTTTTAGCAATGAAAGGTTTAGGAAAATGTTTTGAGCATTTACCCTCAACTGTACATGGTGCGTATTTAGCATCTTTACCGCAAGGACCGTGTAACATAAACTCAGTTACCACTTTGTACCCATCTGGATCATTTACTCAACATGGTATCTCTGCTGTAATTATATCATTTATCTGTGATGGGGTTTTTCATTTCAACTCTTCTTTTAGCCATAGTAGGATGTGAGCATGAGGTAGCCCACGTTTTTGAAATTCTATGACATATACAACTGAAAGAAAATTGAGAAACGAATAAGATAAAGCATAAATTTGTTATAAAAGAGTAGACATACTGCCATTATTAGCTAAGGTGCATTACCTCCCCGCGACTTGCCAAAAATATAGTGTTTTGTAAGATCATTCAACAGTTTAGTAAGCTTAAGCTTGAATACGCTTGTGGCCACTTCTGGACGGTCATGTGCTTTTTGTCCCAGAATGTGCTTTAACATTTATGAAATCTCAGGCCATTTTGTATTAGCAGTGAAAGTGATGAACAAGTCTGGGTTTCCATAGGTTCGACATATAGCCATTGCATCTTGGTAGTTTTGCATCATATACCTTGGTCCGCCTACAAAACTTTTTGGTAGGACGATTCGTTTTCCCAACCCTGCTGCATTTGTATCACCTCTTGTTACAGCGTCACACAGGTTGTGATATAGATCCACGCGTAACGTATCTTGATTTTGCCTATTCCATGTAAGCCTTTGCTCCTCGACAGCCGCGTATGCGTCAACCAAAAACTGTTGGAATAATCGCCCACCTCTAACCAATGTAGTGCCTTGATTATTTCGCTGTTGTATGATGTATGAGTAGTAATATTTCATTGTAACAAAAGGCCTTTTGGTTTTGCGTACACATTTGTTGTTGTGATACGGTATCTTTTCATGAAACCCGTCCTCTCCATATGGAAATAATAATGGATATTGGAGGGCCATGTATTCCGGATGCAACTCAGAAATACGTTTCAGCCCTTCCTCCTTGTTTCTTACTACAATATCTCTCGTGGGAATACCATTACCAAAATCTTCAGTAATCAGAGCTGCAATCTCTGGTACGGTTGGGGCGTTATATTGCCGAGATGCACCTCGACCACTTAGGAGATGTAGTTCAAAGGGGGCTGAATTATGGGACTCAGACCAATCCCGGGCCATTCAAAATGCCTTGGTGATTGGATTTGTTTGATTGAACATTTGCATCAGGCTTGCTACTATATTTGCATCCACAACTTCTACACTATCTTTGCTTATAAAAGCTCCCATTCGGTTCTTAACTTCATTTCTAGTGTCAAAAAAGTATAGCTGCGCATATTTAGGCTGAGTGCCCTGTTTAGGCAGTAGAGAACCTATTCGATGATAACTTTGGCCATTTACTCTAAAGGTATATGGACCCATGCCTGTGTTAATTGAATGGTCTATTCTTGCTCCAAAAGATGTGTAACAAAACATACCATTATATACCCTGATCTGATATTTGAAACTTGAACTTGCAGGATTGCTATAGTCCATAAACTCATTAAGAGGGGAAGGTGTTTGATTATATATCGGAAGAAGCAGTTTTCCCCCTTGGCAGCAAATAGAGAAAGTTGGGTTGACAACGGTTTTTGTTACGTTAGCTCTTTCCTGGTACCACATAATCGCCTTGCAATTTTGACATTCAAATGTTGGAGGGCCAATATCATGGTACACCATAGGAATACCTTGCAAATAAAGGTAAATATCATGGAGAAGAACAACATTATAACTAACAAGATGCAACACTTAAAAAATGTTTAATTACCTGCAGATGCATGTGCAGCTCCATGTGGGATTTTTTTAGCTGCACGATGAGAGAGTGTTCCTATAGGAATAACCATTACGGTAATATTCAATATTATGAAATCGATTAACTGCCAAATTTAATATTAATTACCTGCCGATCTTCTTTTTTTTATAGACAAAGGGATTTTTGGAAGTCGAGGCTATTTGGTTCGGTGGCAGGTCTGTCAAAGTGCCTACCGAGCGTGGTTCTTGTTATAACAAAGTACGTTGAGAATGAAAATCACGTATGCATTATTGGAAATTTTTTGTAATTGCATAATGTAAGCCAAGTTTTATAAACGACATGTACCTGTAAATGGTCCAACAATTTGTGACATTCGTAAACCACATAATCTCTGCATCTTTCCACTTCCATTGATAATTGTTGTTGAATTAATAAACAAAGTTTTGTTCAATATGTCTGAAAGGGTTGGAAGTTCAGAATGTTCAGCGTGCGACCCTGCAACGCAAAGACAAACATAGCTTTAATCATATACATAATTGTCAGGTATGTAAACTTGTAAAATTCAAATGTACCTATATCCATTTATTCTTTGAAGGACCTGATTCACTTTTGCAAGACATTATGTTAATACAAATAAGCCGTAAAAACGTTTATTTATATTTTACGATCTTCTAATGTTTTGTCGATAACAAACGTAAAATCATTTTAACGAAACAAATAAAATACGTAAATAGTTTGAGTTAATAGTTTCCTAACACACTTACGTTTTCACATAACACACTTACGTTTACATATTGGGTTAGCACATACTTGAACTAAGTATGCTAAAATGGGTAAAAACATGTAAATACTAAAATGGGTAAAAACTAGCAAATGGTATTGACCCATAACCCATGGTTTTATATATACCACTTAACCAAGTTCATTGTATCTAGAAAGAAAACCATGGATCAACCCATAACCCATGACCCATGACCCATAACCAAAAAATACCCATGGGCAAAGAGGAGCGTTCCATGGATCCCTGGCTTTGTGCTAGCCGGATCCCAAGTGGAAGGGATCCGTGGGATCCGGGGAACAGTAGAGAATTTTCTCTATAAATAGAGAGCCATTTCTTTCTTTCTACTCATGACTTTACACACATACTTCCCCCAAGTATTATAACCCTCTAACCTCAGATCCAAGTGATCTATGTAGTTTGTCTTTTTTTTGTGTGATCTTGTAGGTTCCTCTTAAAGGCGAGATCACCACTTCTTGAAGATGTGCAAGCTCAAGTCCATGAGTTGCCATGCTTCGTCATCATCAAGACAACTAAGGTTTTCTTGTTGATAGTTCTACCTTTCTACATAGATGTTGGGTTGAAAGCATTAGTGAAAGAATGCTAAAGGTGTCAAGACGAAGGCATTAGTGAAGGGTGCCAAGTGTTGTGTCAAAGGCATTAGTGAAGGATGCCGAAGAATCAAATCAAGTCACATTTGGGAAGAATGTCTAGGTCGTATAACCGATGAGGTGCATCGTTATACATATAAGTATTTATTTATTTCCAAGGATGGTGATATCCTTGATGATGGTGTAACAAGGAGTTGATCTTCTTGATATTAGTTGTTGTGTTGTGAAGGGTAGTAGTTACTCCATAGTAATGGAACTAGGTGCTTAGCCTAGTACCTAATAAAGGGTAGGCGACGTTGTGATAGGATTAGTTCTCCTTGGTGTGAAAGAACTCGGTGGTTAGCCTAGCACCGTATAAAGGGTAGGCGACGTTGTGTTAGGTGTGGTTCGCCTTGGTGTGAAAGAACTCGGTATTTAGTTTTGTACCGAAAAAGTTTAAGCGACGTTGTGAAGGCTTCTCCGCCATAAGGAGATTGGTGTAGTGCTTACGAACTCTCGAGTAGGTGACTCGGGGAGTGGAGTAGGGCAAGGAAGGTGTCCTTGTAGCCGAACCACTATAAATAACTTGTGTCGTGGTGATGTGCTTCTTACTCTTTATCTTTCATTACACGTTTATATATCTATCTATCAACGTCCAACATAAACAACCAAATAGATTGACATAAGTCGATCTAAATATTTAAAAGGAAGTTTTAAATTGGTAAAACTATTCAACCCCCCTTCTAGTTTTCCACACATTACCTTGCAAATTTGGCAAGATATAGAATGAAGAAGTCTATTAGATCACCTATTGGGATTCTACTGTTTAACTGATGCAATAAGTGTGGTGTACAATGAAAAGGCCGCTACTTATAGATCATGGTAAGTGTCTACATGTATTCTAGATTCTTAGTGACTTTTTAATAATGATACTGAGTTTTATGAAATTATTTGGTTAAAAATCCTAAGTTGAGTGTTCTTTAGTCTACTTTCTAAAAATGTAAACAATTTGTATTAGTTCTTTACCAGTTATTCGAGAGAACTAAATGAATACAAAGGTACCAGGTCTGTCCAAAATCAAAAAACATAATTCAACTTCATTTTGTCATATCTCCTTCGTTACTTATCCTCACGACTTGATCCAACTTGCTATGTTTAAGTTAAAGTATCTTCTACAGAAATTTCAAAAGGGTCGATTTACCGAACCACTCCTAGGACGGTGATTTATACGATTGGAATCTGGAACTCAGTTTGTGGTCGGTTTTGACAACCGATTGCATATTGCTTGTTAAAAATAATAAATCAATTCCATAAATTACGAAATTCGACGGGAAACATTTTAAGACATGTATTAAAGTGTGTGTCAAAAGGATTTGCCTAGAAAAATTTATAAAGTTGAGTTTTATAATAACTACACCCTAATGCATTTTATTTACAAACTCTCTAAATGCGAATTACTCTTCACTGTTATAATGTAATTGTTTATAAGACAACTGTTATGGTTAAAGGAATGAATTTACATGGAAATTAAACAAATGTATTATAGGACATAAAACTATATAAATGGAAAGAGTATTGGAAACCCATATAATTAATAATAAACCGCGATGAAATATCATATGTAAACATTCAGAATTTTTTGTTTGCCAACTCCAATCATCACCTAACATTGGTAACTACTTAAACTACCATAACCACAAAGATTTATATATCATAATCTAACATTCAATATCTAATTTGTTGGGGATGGTCAAAAGACAATTTCAGCCAATCTTGTTCAATATAGTCAGTAGCATAACCATCTTCAATATCTTGATCATCCAAGTTTTTTTTATAAGATGGATTATTTAGACCTGATTCTTTTGCAGCTTGTGCTATTGGCATGTGGTAGTATTGTGATACCATTTCCATATTGAACTCCATGAATTTACTGGATGAATATGTGTAACAATTTGGATTTCACAAACACACTAAACCATAAGATCAATTAGGCGTATAAGAGGTTTTAGAGAGAGAAAGTTTGAGGTTTGGGAACTTTAGTCAGAGAAAGAAAAATCTTATTATGAGCTCCAACTCTCTACCTTGGGAGGTAGAGAGTATTTATAGTCTTACAATAAAACGCCACACAACGGGCTGTGGATCAGGCATACAGTGGGTAAAGACCCGTCCGTCCTCCACGGTGTTACTTAACTAAATACTACTTAACATTAAATAACTACGACTACGAGCTTTCTAACGAATATATATACTTGAGGTGACCGACTCTTTAATACCTGGAATTTCTAATTCCTAACAATCTCCCCCTAAGGGAGGTCACCTCAAACACACATTAAACTTACATTGAATACAAACAGATATTACATTATAAATTGTTCTTGCACTCTTGATGTAGTACTTTGCTCTGTAGCTCGTAGTCATTGATTCTTCACATTGCATGTTTGGTTAATCCAAGTGGAGGTCTTTTACTGATCCACGTGATAATGAGATTTGAGCCCCTTTGAGATCATCAGCCAAATTAAATCTCTGACTCTTCCTTTGTGGTGTTGATATTATGTGATGTTGTGACATTTGGACCGACATGCTCACATTCGGGATCATGATTTCTTCTTATCAGAGTAGCGGAAGCTTTAGTTGATTCATGATATTAGCACAAACGTAGCAGAAGCAATGAGTGATAATATCAGAGACATTGATGCACTAATCATGATTTCTTTGGACATGAATGTGATGTGTGAGCATGCGGCAATGGATTGACCGCTCCATTCTGATCACCGCAAACGTCGGGGAGTACCTGCATACAACAGTTAGCAATAAAGCGCAGAGAGTGTCTTCACCACTTTCGTTGAATTGAGGTACACGGCCCACGGTTCCCGTTGATCAGTACAAGTACTGCCTGTGATCAGGTATAATTCCGAAGAATTTCCTTGACAGGGTTTCGCAGCTGCTCTAGCTGTTCTCAAACCGGAACGTCTCAAAGAAGACAACACGGAGTGAGTGAACCATCGAATAGAGATTCACTGATTGATGAAAAGATATTTGAAAAACAATCGAGTATCGCTCAATAGAAATTGTTTTAGCAATACAACGAAGGTTTTAATGAACATCAATTATCAATCATAAACACCTTTTAATTTGAAATATTCGTACACGGTCGATGTGCAAGAGAAAAGAGTTTTTGAGCATAACGACCGGTTTTTCAGAGGTATCCGTCAATCCATAACCTGAACCAGGATTGATTCAAAAGATTGAATCACCCCATTGTTTCTGTTCAGTTGTCACATGGTTGATCTATAGAAAAGATCTCACATGCCACCCACCAGGAGCTTGTTTGATGTTGGCTCCAGAAGGCTTTCCATCTTCATTGTGAATATGATTGCATATCACTCAGATGTTCTGGCAATACCACAAGGATACTGCGAAGGACTCAAGATATAATCTCTCTTTCCACATTGTGTGAAACAGAGAGTCTTCATTGAACGTGTCCTAATGAGATTTATTGATGATCTCGTGGCTCTAAACTCAATTTGTGCATATTTGGATTCCTATATCGGAGACTAGGGAGAGGGTCTCCTTCTTCAATATCAAAAATCTCTAAGAGAAAGTCGATAGATAATGTCGGTTCCCCGTGAGAATGAAACAAGACCTTTTAAGAGGAACTTGAGTAGTTTGGGAAGTTAAGTGCAGTGCGTCACTGGGTCCATGACGTCTTGTCTTCAATACCGATGTTGCCATCAGTAGTATATGAATTGAACCCGGTTTCTGCCCTACGGTTGAATAAATGGAGGGCTATTTGTTTTCACCCCTTTTTTCACATTTAATTCTTTTTCATTCTTCAACCCCTTCAGTGCTTTCCGAGACCTCATAACTAGAACCTTGTTGGGTTTGTTCCAGTACTAGCTCAGTCTCAGTCCGCACTCTTCCCATATCTCATTTTTCTCCTTTTAACATCATACCTAAGAACTCTACACTAACTAGTGGATAGTCCCTGGGTAGATCCCTCCGGTTCTGGCGGATCATGGGAACAAATACCTAACCTTATCATCCTTATATCACCATACATAAAGTAAAGTTGGTCGGTCTATTTGGTATTGTTCATCTGCCATTGGAACCAATTGAAAACCATTTGAAAATCAATCCAGATGCATGTGATCTATTATCAAAGCATTTTGCACCTGAGTTGTTTTTGATATTTTTAGAAAGAGAGCTCCCCCTCAACATGTGCATTATGTATTTGAAATCGTTTAGCACACGGAGGCAAGAGGAAGAATTAACTTCTTTGATTTCTAATTTCTAAAAGATATCAACATCACTTCCCTTATCAAATCAAGTAGATAAAGCATTTTGGAAGGATGAGGTTTTCACAAGTTTGCCCCCCCCTCAATATGTGCCTCGAGGTTTAAAAGAGTTATGCACATATTAGATGAAACCTGCACTTAGAGACAATTCAATCACGTTTCAATAATTTGATGTTTAAGATAGATACTCCCCCTCAACATGTGCATGGAAAATTTGAAATCGTTTGTCACATGCTGGGAGGATAACTTGTACATCCTTATAAAACCATTTACCGAATCATCAGTTTAAATCCAATTTAAATCACAAATTCTCCCCCGATCACAATTATCAAATCATTGAGATTTGTGATCTCGGTAGATTTAAATTGATTTTGAAAGCTTTTAAGGAGAATTGTGACTAGATTATGAAAACGTTTTAACAGATAAGGATCGAATTTTGAGACTTTAAACTCCATTGATTAAACATGCATGATTATCTTTTGAAAACATAATAGTAACCAATGTCTGGTACCATTGTTTGAAAAATACACTTTTTGATTTAATTTAAAAAATCATTCTCCCCCTCAATCAATGACATAAGTTGTTGATTGAGAGATTGTTAGGAATTAGAAATTCCAGGTATTAAAGAGTCGGACACCTCAAGTATATGTAATTATTAGAAAGCTCGTAGTCATAGTTCTTTTATGTTAAGTAGTATTTAGTTTTGTAACACCGTGGAGGACGGACGGGTCTTTACCCACTGTATGCCTGATCCACAGCCCGTTGTGTGGCGTTTTATTGTAAGACTATAAATACTCTCTACCTTGCAAGGTAGAGAGTTGGAGCTCATAATAAGAATTTTCTTTCTCTCTCTAAAGTTCCCTAAATCTCTAACTTTCTCTCTCTAGAATTCCACTTATACGCCCACTTTGTGCTATGGTTTGATGTGTATGTGAAATCCAATATCCTACAATTGGTATCAAGAGCCATGGTTAGATCATATCTTACACATCTTTGGATTTCTAGAGGTTTTTAGGTGGTTTTTGAGTTTGAAAAAGTTTAGTGGTTTTTGCATCATTTGGTTGATTTCTTGTGTTAAAGCTTGGATTTTGTTAGTACTTTTGTGTTTAGAATCATCACAAGTGTTTAGGTTTTCATTTGGTAAGCTTGAATCATCTTGGTTGGGTTGTTTTTAGATTGAAAAGTGATTTTTGTGAAGTTTTCTAGCTAGCGACTTGACCTACGGATAGTTTTTCTTGCTAGCGACTTGCTTTACATTTTGGTAGCGAGTTGCAGTTTGTGGAGTTAGCGACTTAGGCCTAGCGACTTGCCTAGTGAGACAAGCCGACAAACAGTACAAGTAGTGGAATCTCCACTACGGGTAGCGACTTGGTGGAAGTTAGCGACTTGTACTTTATATTGTTAGCGACTTGGTGTTAGCGTGTTGGTACCTAGCGAGTTGCTATTTAGCGACTTGAATATTTAGCGACTTGGTGCTTAGCGAATTGCTCCCAAAATTCTGTTAGCGACTTGGATTGTAGCGAGTTGTTACATAACGACTTGGAACTTTAGCGACTTAGCACTTAGCGACTTGGTTCACAATTTTCCTAGCGACTTGAGTGATTTCCTTCAAATACGATTTTCTCTTGATTCAGTAAAATCCCGTGAAAGAATCTATTTCCCGGTTTAATCATAGAGTTATAAAATCCCGTTTAACATGTCATCATGTCTACCAACGTTCCTACAATCATCTCCACTGTTGCCGAGGATGTTCAAGCAGCTGGTTCAGATACTCGTCCACCCATGCTTGACAGAACTGACTATGACTCTTGGGCTCAACGAATCGATTGTACTATCTTGGAAAAGAAAATGGGGTTAACATTCTCAAATCCATTGATGAAGGACCTTACCGAGTTGAAACTACTAGAGATATACTTGATACTGCTGAAGATGGAACTTTGATTTACGGAATGGAGAGACCAAAGATGTATGATGAGCTTGACGATAAGGAGAAAAAGAGATTCGATGTAGATATCCGAGCTTCCAACATTATACTGCAAGGTCTACCAAAGGACATCTACAAGCTTATCAATCACAACACGGAGGCAAAAGCTGTATGGGATAATGTCAAGATGCTTCTTTCTGGTTCTGAGCTAACTGTTGAAGACCGAGAATCACAGCTGTATGATGAATTTGAGCACTTTAAGATGAAACCAGATGAAAGTGTCTATGAGTACTATGTGAGATTTCATAAGCTGGTGAATGACATGAGGAACATCAGAATGACTATGCCTAACATTCAGCTGAACTCAAAATTTGTAAACAACATGAATCCCGAATGGCACAAATTTGTTACTTACTCGTGAAGCTCACTAAAGGATTGAAGAATACAAACTATGAGCAGCACTATGCCTTCCTTCTTCTAATGAGAGGCATGTCATGTTTGAAAAAAGGATTCTTGAACAATTCAAAACAAATCCAGGAGAGACAAGCTCATCAAATGATTCAACTGCCTTCTACTCAAACATTGGGATTACCACTAAAGCTTCACAAGTTATACCCATGGGTGATGGAACTCACAAACTCATTCCCGATCCAAAGTTCAAACAAGCTGATGCTGATGCACACGTGGGTAACTTCATTAATCAACTGGCTCTCCTGATTAGTCAAAACATGAATTCTCTCCCACAAAACAACAACAACCTCAGAACAGCATCTAACCCACACAATCAAGCTACTGTCGAGATGGGAAATTGTTGTGCAACCAGTTCAGGAAAGACAGTATGATCAGGGAAGAGGAGGAGCTGGTAGAGGTTATGTTGGTAATCAGAATCGAAGAAGAAATGGAAATCAAGGTCAAACTAAGCCGATCAAATGCTATAACTGTGGTGGTGAGGGACACATTGCAAGGAACTGCACATCTCCAAAACGTCCACAGAATGCTGATTATTCAGAGATAAGATGCTGCGTACAAGCTCAGGATAATGGTGCTGCTTTGGATGAGAGAGTTGTTGTTTCTCGATGAGGGCAATGCCAAGACCTATGATGCAGATGTGGATGAGCAGCCAATTCAGGAGATAGGACACAATCATCAGAATGCCTTTCAAGTCACTGATTGTGATGCATACGACTCTGATGTGGATGATGGACCTCTGCCACACGATTTTTATGGCTAGCATTTCTCCAATGGTTTCTCCTAAGGTCTCTTCTTCACCACAAGCTGGCCCATCCAAAGACAAACTCATCTCAGAGGTATTAAAACTATACGATGATGCTGATGTACAAAAGATGCATGACAAAGTACAATCAACTGAAACTATTGAATCAAATATTGAAAATATGGGTAACATCAATGTTGTCCCATATGATCAATATGTGAAACAAAGTGAAAGTGAAGTTGTACCAAGTGATGCATCTTCTGCAGTCAACAATGACTATGTTTTTGATGAATACACTGCATGTGCCCCTGATGATTCTGTTATCTCTGAACTGAATGCCTATAAAGAACGTGTTGCTATTTATGAACAACGTGCAAAGTTTGAGTTGACCACCCGTGAGCAGGAAATGGATGACCAAATGCGTACAACTATTAGAAAAAGTAGGTTTAGAGAAGAAGTATTAAAACAAGAGTTAAACTCCTTACAAGAAAAGCTTTCTAAAACTGCTAAGCAAAAACAAGAACTTCAAGAAAATGTTAAAATGCTTAAGCAAGAATTCAGTGCTAAGGAATCAAAACTTTTGAATGATTTTTCTAATCTAAAACCCTTGAAAAACAAGCTTGAAAATAAGTTGTACGTACAAGGAAACACCATTCAGACTGCTCACATGATCACTAAGCATAGAGTCCTAAGCGATAAGCATAGCATTCCCCTTGTTGAGGAACCAAATCCAGAGGTCATTAAAAAGGCTAGAAATGCTCATAAGGTTCTTTATGATGGCAAGGAAATCCTTAAACCTAGACAGAAACCTAGTTGCGTTGAGTGCACTGAGGAAGATATGAAATCAGATGAAGTCACTAGGGAAAAGATGAACAAGAAATTAGATGATCCTAAATGCAAAGAGAAGAAAATAAAGATCACACCCCATGATTACAAGAAGGAAAATTGGATTTCCTTGAACATGTTTAAGCCTCAGACATTGTTAACACCCGAACAAGTGTTCTGGAAAAAGGATTTAGATAAGCAAAAAGCAGAGAATCTAGTTGTAACGAACCCTCCCCTTAGGAAAATGCCTAGAGCGACTGTGTATCCTCCTAATACACCAATGCATCTTGTTCCTAGAACAATTGCCACTAAAAGCAAGACCTTAATTAGTCAATATGTTATCTTTCAACTATTTGTTGATTTTGAGAAAACTTGCAAGAAAAGGATCACACCCACTGGAATTACTGAAGGAGAAAGGGGCTTTGAGCAAACTAAGGAATGTTATTTAACTGAAGTCATGCCTTTCTTTAAACTGCTAAAAGATCATTTTGAAAGTCTTAAAAAGGGAATGAACTTAGACATTAAAGAAATGGAAAAGGAGTTTGATGCAATGATAGTTGAGGTTAGTGACTATGAGCGAGCACTAAAATATAATGAGATTGAGA
>OU343222.1:162365525-162542386 GCA_910596185.1 Chrysanthemum makinoi | reverse complement strand
GTTGGTGATAGTGTTATCTCTAGAGTATATCTATGTGGAAGGTCTTGGTCATAATCTGTTCTCTGTCGGTCAATTATGTGATTACGATCTAGAAGTAGCCTTCAAAAAACATACTTGTTTTGTTAGAGAACTTGATGGTAAGGAACTTTTAAGAGGAACTTGTGGTTCAAATCTTTACACCATCTCTATCGATGATATGATGAAGTCTTCTCCAATTTGCTTGTTGTCAAAGGCTTCAAAAACAAAGTCATGGTTATGGCATAGTCGTCTCAATCACTTGAACCGGGCACCATCAATGATCTCTCCAGAAAAGGACTTAGTTGTAGGTTTACCTCGACTAAAGTATGAAAAGGATCATCTTTGTTGAGCATGTCAATTGGGAAAAAGCAAGAAGTATGCCCATAAACCCAAACCTACTAACTCATCCAGAAGTTCTTCATACAATTCATATGGATTTATGTGGACCAATGAGAGTGCTGAATATCTTTGGGAAGAAATATGTGTTAGTTGTGGTTGATGATTACTCTAGATTCACAGGTCAAGTTCTTAAGGACAAAGGATGAAACTCACGATATCATCATCAAACTCATCAAGCAGTTGCGAGTTCGACTTAACAAAACCGGTCGAATTATCCGGAGGACAATGGGCTGAGTTTGTTAACAAACAACTTAGTGAATTCTATGAAAGCATTGGAATCGGCCATCAAAGAAGTGTTCCACGAACTCCTCAACGAGCGGTGTAGTTGAAAGGCAATCGAACTCTTGTAGAAGCTCTAGAACAATCTTTGATTTACTCAAAGGTTCCAATGTTTCTCGGGGTGAAGCTATTGCCTTTGCATGCTACACACAAAATCGTTCCCTAATTCACATTGTTCATGGAAAAACTCCATATGAACTTGTCCACAATAGAAAACCTAATCTCTCTTTCCTTCGTGTGTTTGGTGCATTGTGTTATCCAACTAATGAGGGTCAAGACTTAGGCAAACTTAGAGCTAAAGCGAACATTGGAGTATTTGTAGGGTATGCACCAAACAAAAAGGGATACCGAATCTACAACAAAAGAACCGGAAATATCATGGAAACAATTCACGTTACGTTTGATGGTGACCGGTCAAATGGCTCTGGACAATCCATTCAGGACCCGCACTTCAAAACAGTCCCATTGGTTCATCCCTTGTTCCAAACTCTTCTCAAGAAACTCCATATGTACCTCCATCAGAAGATGATTTAAAGAAATTGTTTGATCCTATGTTTGATGAACTTTATGATCCAGTACTAATGAGGTGTTGATTCCTACAGAGAGGTATTCATATTCACGTGAATGAAGTCAATCCTTCAATCTCAATATCTTTAAGTCAAGAAGCACCTGCTGCTGATCCTTCAGTCTCATCAACAAATCATCATTCTTCAAATGTACATCATGGACTGTTTACGGCATCAATGATGAAGTTAATCCCTTTGCTACTCCCGAAGATTCTCCATTTGAAAACATATTTGCTCTGAATCTTCATCGGAACCATCTTCTTTAGAAGACATCGACTGCTACTTGGTCCCTCAACAACTACCACATGAACACCTCGGAAAATGGACTCACGATCATCCATTAGACAACATCATTGGAAATCCTTCGTCCGGTATCAACACGGAAACAACTTGCAACCGATGCCTTATGGTGCTTCTTCAACTCCATACTCTCTAAGATCGAACCAAAGATGTTAAAACCGCCATGAATGAAGACAGATGGTTCAATGCCATGCAAGATGAAATTCATGAGTTTGATCGACTTGATGTATGGGAGTTAGTACCTACTCAGTTGTGCTATGATTATTACTCTAAAATGGATCTTCAAAGTGAAACTTGATGAGCATGGTGATGTGTTGAAGAACAAGGCTCGATTAGTTGCTAAAGGATACCGTCAAGAGGAGGGTATAGACTTTGAAGAATCTTTTGCTCCTGTTGCTCGAATCGAGGCAATTAGAATCTTTTGGCTAATCTGCTAAGTAAGAACATGGTAGTCTATCAAATGGATGTGAAGGCGGCATTCACGAGCGGAGATCTTAAAGAAGTCGTCTATGTCACCAACCTGAAGGATTTGTGAATCGAAGCATCCTACTCACGTCTATCGTTTGAAGAAGGCTCTTTATGGTTTAAAGCAAGCTCAAAGGGCATGGTATGATACGCTATCAAAGTTTCTTCTATCGGATTGACAAAGGAGCAGTTTGATCAACATTGTTCACGGAAGTCGGGCAAACATTTAACTCATGTTCAAATTTATGTTGATGATATTATTTTTGCCTCGTGACCCCAAGGAATGTGATCGTTTTCCTAATGAAATGAGTTCAAAATTTCAAATGTCAATGATGGGACAAATGTCATTTTCTTGGGATTACAAATTTCACAAAGTCCGGAGATTTTCATAAATCAATATAAATATGCTACTGAGATCTTAAAGAAATTTGGATTTGATTCAAGTGACCTGTTGACACTCCCATGATTGATCGAACCAAACTAGATGAGGACCACTCGGGGATCATGATTGACCAAACGAAATATCGTAGTATGATTGGATCCACGATGTACCTCCAGCTAGTAGACCGACATCTTGTTATTTGTTTGCATGTGTGCTAGATACGGGCTAAGCCTACTAAAAGGCGGTTAAGCGGGTCTTTCGGTATCTCAAGGAACCATCAATATGGGACTTTGGTACCGAAGGTATGTCACTAACGGCCTATGCGAGATCTCTTGATCATAGAGTTGTCAAGATACTCGTCGAAGTACGTTCGGAGGTGCTCAGTTTTTGGGTGATAAGCTTGTGAGTTGGTCTTCAAAGAAGCAAATGAGTACTTCTATTTCCTCTACAAGGGCTGAATACATAGCCATGTCATCTTGTTGTGCTCAAATCCTATGGATGAGATCTCAATTATCGACTATGGCTTTGAATTCAACAAAATCCTCTCTTTGTGATAATAAAAGTGCTATTGCTCTCTCATGCAACAATTTCAACACTCAAGAGCAAGCATATCGACATTAGACATCATTTCATCGAGGGAACAAGTGGAAAAGGTGTGGTGGAACTCTATTTTGTGAGTCGAATATCGGTTAGCGACATCTTCACCAAAGCTCTTCCAAGAAGCGTTTTGAGTTCATTCTTCCACGACTAGGCTTGAAAAGCCTTCAACCGAAAACACTCAAACGTCTTGGGGAGGAAGGCGAGGAGTAAAGGTCTATCTTCATCTATCTCTTGTATATATCTATTCGAAAAACAAAATACAAAATTATAAAACCTTCAAAATCAAATAAAAAATATAAAATTCAAAAAAAATCAAAATTCAAAAATCTTCAAAAATTTGTCATTTGTTTTCGGTTCGTCTATATCTACGGTCTTTGTGCTGTGATTCAAAGAATGACACGGGACTTTAGATGTTGTTAATTCTTAAAAAAATTAAAAAAAAAAAATTGGGAGAAAAAAAATGGTTTATTGTCATTTCGGTGATGCTTGCGCTTCCAGAAAAAGAAAAACGATACTTTATCATGTTTTCAAAATTCCATGCTCGATTCTATAAACATTTATCTGCTGAAAACTTGCTTTGAAAAATAACGGACTTCTATTTTTGATAATCATCGGACTTATTTGTCAAAATATCAATCTCTCAATCAACAACCTATGTCATTGATTTGAGGGGGAGAATGATTTCAATTAAATTAAAAAGTTATTTGGCATTCAATTGTTTTCAAAAGATATTACATGCATGTTTTATCAATGGAGTTTAAAGTCTTAAAATCCTTATCAGTTAAATCGCTTTCATAATCAAGTCACAATTCTCCTTAAAAGCTTTCAAAATCAATTTAAATCTATAAGAGATCACAAATCTCAAATGATTTGATAATTGTGATCGGGGAGAATGTGTGATTTAAATTGGATTTAATTTGATAATTCGGTAAATGGTTTTATAAGGATGTACAAGCTCTCCTTCCCACATGTGACAAGCGATTTCAAATTTTCCATGCACATGTTGAGGGGGAGCATCTATCTTAAACCTATGATTTGAAGCGTGATCACTTATCTCATATGCGGGTTCCCTCTAGTATGTGCAAAACTCTTTTCAAATCTCGAGGCACATATTGAGGGGAGCAAAATCATGAAAACCTCATCCTTCCCAAAATGCTTTATCTACTTGATTTGATTAGGGAAGTGATGTTGATATCTTTTAGAAAATGGTAATCAAAGAAGTTAATTCTTTCTCTTGCCTCCGTGTGCAAAACTATTTCAAATACTTGATGCACATGTTGAGGGGGAGTTCTTCTTCTAAAAATATCAAAAACAATTCAGGTACAAAATGCTTTGATAATATATCACAAGTATCGGAATTGATTTTCAAATGGTTTTCAATTGGTTCCTATGGCGGATGAACAATACCAAATAGACCGACCAACTTTACTTTATGTATGGTGATATAAGGATGATAAGGTTAGGTATTGTTCCCATGATCGCCAGAGAGCCGAGGATCTACCGGGACTATCCACTAGTTAGTGTAGAGTTCTTAGGTATGATGATAAAGGAGAAAAATGAGATATGGGAAGAGTGCGGACTGAGAAGAGCGAGTCTTGGAATAAACCCAACAAGGTTCTTGCTATGAAGTCTCGGTAAGCATTGAAGGGTTGAAGAATTAAAAAGAATTGAATGAGAAAAGGGTGAAAACAAATAGCCCTCCATTTATTCAACCTTAGGGCAGAAACCGTGTTCAATTCATATGCTACTGATGGTAACATCGGTATTGAAGACAAGACGTCATGGACCCAGTGACGCACTGCACTAACTTTCCAAGCCACTCAAGTTCCTCTTAAAAGGGCTTGTTTCATTCTCACGGGGAACCGCATAATCTATCGACTTTCTCTTAGAGATTGTTGATATTGAAGAAGGAGACCCTCTCCCTAGTCTCCGGCATAGGATCCAAAAATGCACAAATTGAGTCTAGAGCCACGAGATCATCAATAATTCTCATTAGGACACTTTCAATGAAGACTCTCTGTTTCACACAATGTGGAAAGAGAGATTATATCTTGAGTCCTACGCATTATCCTTGTGGTATTGCGAGAACATCTGAGTGATGTGTTTACATATTCACTGTGAAGATGGAAAGCCTTGCAGCCAACATCAAACAAGCTCTGGTAGGTGGCATGTGAGATCTATTATCTGAGATCAACTATGTGACAAGCGAGGAAACAATGGGGCGATACATTCTTTTGAATCAATCCTGGTTCAGGTTATGGATTGACGGATACCTTTGAAAAACCGGTCTTTGTGCTTAAAAACTCTTTTCATTAGCACGTCGACCGTGTACTAATTTTTCAAATCAAAAGGTGTTTTTTGATTGATAATTGATTTTCATTAAAACCTTCGTTATATTGCAAAAACAATTTCTATTGAGCAATACACGATTGTTTTTCAAATCTCTTTTCATCAATCAGTGGAGTTAAATTCGCTGGTTCACTCACTCCGTGTTGTCTTCTTTGAGACGTTCCGGTTTGAGAACGGCTAGGCAGCTGCGAAACCTGTCAAGGAAATTCTTGAATTTTACGATCACAGGCAGTACATGTGCTGATCAGCGAGGGAAGTGGGCGTGTACCTCAATTCAACAAAAGTGATCAAAGACACTTTCGTGCGCTTTATTGCTAACTGTTTTATGCGTACACGGCGTTTGCAGCTGATGAGAATGAAGCGGTCCATCCATAGCCGCATGCTCAATTAACACAATCATCTCAAAAGAAATCATGATTAGTGTATCAATGACTCTGATATTTTCACTCCATGCTTCTGCTACGCTGCTGCCAATATCATGAATCAACGAAAGCTTCGCTACTCTGATGAGAAGATATCATGATCGAGAAAAGTGAGCATGTCGGTCCGAATGTCACAACATCACATAATACCAACACCACAATGGATGTATCAGAGAGATCTTTTATTAGCTGATGATCTCAAAGCGGCTCAAAATATTATCACGTGGATCAGTAAAAATCCTCCACTTGGATTAACCAAACATGCAATGAGTGGAATCAATGACTCTGACTTGAACAAAGTAAATACTACATCAAGAATGCAAGATCAATTGTTAATGTAATATCTGATTGTATTCAATGTAATTTAAGTATATGTTTGAGGTGACCTCCCTTAGGGGGAGATTGTTAGGAATTAGAAATTCCAGGTATTAAAGAGTCGGTCACCTCAAGTATATGTAATTATTAGAAAGCTCGTAGTCATAGTTCTTTTATGTTAAGTAGTATTTAGTTTTGTAACACCGTGGAGGACGGACGGGTCTTTACCCACTGTATGCGATCCACCCCGTTGTGTGTGGCGTTTTATTGTAAGACTATAAATACTCTCTACCTTGCAAGGTAGAGAGTTGGAGCTCATAATAAGAATTTTCTTTCTCTCTCTAAAGTTCCTTAAACCTCTAACTTTCTCTCTCTAGAATTCCTTTATACGCCCACTTTGTGCTATGGTTTGATATGTATGTGAAATCCAATATCCTACAGAGATAGATATTTTTACAAGTATTGAAGTCTGAGATGATTTTCAAAATTGCGAGTCAGGTATTTTTTAAAGCAATTAGTTTTTATTAGATAGTAGGTGATTGTTATATAGAATCAGAGTATGAGATTTGAAAACCAATTAAAAGCATGGCTCTGTTCTTTCATTGAAAAGCGGGTTATTGCCTGAAATGACAATAAACCATTGTTTCTCTTTCTCCCAAAAATATTTTTTGATTTTTTGATTTTTTTTTTTTTTTTTTTTTTTTTTTAAAACCATTCGAACAACATCTAAAGTCCCGTGTCATTCTTTGAATGATAGCATAAAGACCGTAGATATTATCGAATCGAGAAAAACATGAGAAAAAGGACTATTTTTTAAGGATTTTAGATTTTTTTTTATGGATTTTTGATGAATTTTTATTTTTCTATTTTCTTTTTCTTGGTTTTATATTTTTGTATTTTGCTTTTTGAATAAATAATTACAAGAGATAGATGAAGAAAGGCCTTTACTCCTCGTCTTCCTCCTGAAGACGTTTGAGTGTTTCTGGTTGAAGGCTTTTCAAGCCAAGTCGTGGAAGAATAAACTCAAAACGTTCTCTTGGAAGAGCTTTGGTGAAGATGTCTGCTAACTGGTATTCAGTCCTCACAAAATAGAGTTCCACCACACCTTTTTCCACTTGTTCCCTGATGAAATGATGTCGAATGTCGATATGCTTTGCTCTTGAGTGTTGAACATTTTTGCATGAGAGAGCAATAACACTTTATTATCACGATACAGAGGGATTTTGTTGAATTCAAAGCCATAGTCAGATAAATGGGATCTCATCCAAAGGATTTGAGCACAACAAGATGACATGGCTATGTATTCCGCCTCTGTAGAGGAAATAGAAGTACTCATTTGCTTCTTTGAAGACCAGCTCACAAGCTTATCACTAAAAATTGAGCTCCTCCAGACGTACCGACGAGTATCTTGACACCTGCTGATGATCGCATCGCATATCGCTGTTAGTAACATACCAGTGTCCTTCGGGTACCAAAGTCCCATGTTGATGGTTCCTTGGAGGTACCGAAAGACCCGTTTAACCGCTTCAAGGTGCTTTTTGGTAGGCTTAGCCGGGTATCTAGCACACATGCATACACAAACAGAATATCATTCGGTCTGGCGTGAGGTACATCAGGGATCCGATCATGCTACGATATTTCGTTTTGTTTACCATGATCCCTGAGTGGTCCTCATCAAGCTTGGTTCGTTCAATAATGGGAGTGTCAACGGGGTCACTTGAATCAAATCCAAATTTCTTTAAAATCTCATTTGCATATTTAGATTGATTTATGAAAATGCCTCCGGGACTTTGTGAAATTTGTAATCCCAAGAAAAATGACATTTGTCCCATCATTGACATTTGAAATTTGGAACCCATTTCTTTTGAAAAACGATCACATTCATTGGGGTCAGTTGATGCAAAGATGATATCATCAACATAAATTTGAACGTGAATTAAATGTTTGCCTGACTTCCTGGTGAACAGAGTAGGATCAACTGCTCCTTTGCTGAATCCGGTAGATAGAAGAAACTTTGATAGCGTATCATACCATGCCCTTGGAGCTTGCTTTAAACCGTAAAGAGCTTTCTTCAAACGATAAACGTGAGTAGGATGCTCTGGATTCACAAAGCCTTCAGGTTGGCTGACGTAGACGACTTCTTTAAGATCTCCGTTCTGAAATGCCGTCTTTACATCCATCTGATAGACTACCATGTTCTTACTTGCAGCATTAGCCAAGAATATTCCGATTGCCTCGATTCGAGCCACTGGAGCAAATGATTCTTCAAAGTCTATGCCCTCCTCCTGACAGTATCCTTTTGCAACCAATCTAGCCTTATTCTTTAAAACATCGCCATGCTCATCAAGCTTTACTTTGAAGATCCACTTGAGAGCAATGATCATAGCATAATCAGGGAACTAATTCCCATACATCGAGACGATCAAACTCATGAATTCTCTTCGCATGGCATTGAACCAATTGTCTTCATTCATGGCGGTTTTAACATCTTTTGGTTCGATCTTAGAGAGTACAGAGTTGAAGGAGCACCATAAGGCATCGGTTGCAAGTTGTTTCCATGTGGATACTGGGCGAGAGGGATTTCCAATGATGTTGTCTAATGGATGATCGTGAGTCCATTTGCGAAGGTGTTCATGTGGCATTGTTGAGGACTGAGTAGCAGTCGATGTCTCCTGTAGAAGATGGTTCGATGATGATTCAGAGCAAATATATTTTCAAATGGAGCATCTTGGGAGTGTAGCAAAGGGATTGTCTTCATCCTGTGAATCAGAAGCATTTCCATGATGTACACTTGATGATTGAAGATTTGTTGATGAACCGATTGGTGCAGCGGCGGTGCTTCTTGGCTTAATGACATAGTAGTTGAAGGGTTAATTTCATTGACAGGGATAGAAGCAGCCTCTGTTGATTGGATTGACATATCATTGTTACTTGGCTAAAATTGTTCATCAAATATTGGATCAAAAAATTTCTTTAAATCATCTTCTGAGGGAGGTACATATGGAGTTGCTGAAGAGGAGTTTGGTACAAGAGATGAACCAATGGGACTGTTTGAAGTCTTGCGGGTCAGGCTGGAATGTCCAGGATCCATTTGACCGGTCAGCTCATCAAACGTGACGTGAATTGTTTCCATGATATTTCGGATTCTCTTGTTATAGATTCGGTAACCTTTTCTGTTTGGTGCATAGCCTACAAAACTCCAATGTCCGCTTTAGCTCTCAGTTTTCCTAAATCTTGACCATCATTAGTTGGATAACATAAAGCACCAAACACACGAAGGTATGATAGATCGGGTTTTCTATTGTGGACAAGTTCATAAGGAGTCTTTCCATGAGAAGTGTGAATTAGAGATCGATTTTGGGTGTAACAAGCAGTGGCAATAGCTTCAGCCCATAGAAACATTGGAACCTTTGAGTAGATCAGCATTGTCCTTGCAGCTTCTACAAGAGTTCGATTTCGTCTTTCAAATACACCGTTCTGTTGAGGAGTTCGAGGGACACTTCTTTGGGGACTGATTCCAACATTTCCATAAAATTCATTGAGATCTTTATTAACAAACTCAGTTCCATTGTCAGTAAGGACGATTCGAACTATTTTGTTGAGACGGATCTGAATTTGTTTAATGAGTTTAATGATGACATCTGGAGTTTCATCCTTCGTCCTCAAAAACTTAACCCAAGTGAATCTGGAGTAGTCATCAACCACTACCAATACATATCTCTTCCCATTAATAGTTTGCACTCTCATTGGGCCGCACAGATCCATATGAAGAGTATGAAGGACTTCCATTACAGAGTTTGTGGGTTTTGGTTTGTGGGCATATTTTGTGCTTTTCCGTTGGCAATGAACAAAGATGATCTATTTCATATTTTAATCTGGGTAAGCCTCTGACAAGATCCTTTCTGGAAAGGTTGTTTATAGTGCCGAAGTTCAAGTGATTGAGACGACGATGCAATAACCATGACTTTGTTTTAGAAGCCTTTGACAGCAAGCAGATTGGAGAAGACTTCATCATGTCTTCGATAGAAATGGTGTATAGGTTAGAACCTCGAGTACCTCTTAATAATTCCACACCATCAAGTTGTCTAACGAAGCACGTATGTTTTCTAAAGGCCACCTCTAGATCGGAATCACAGAATTGACCAACAGAGAACAAATTATGACCAAGACCTTCCAGATAATATACTTTGGAGATTACACTTTTGCCAACTACATAGTCACCATAACCCATAATTGCACCGAAATGATCATTCCCGAATCTAACTGTCCCGATGAATTTGCTCACGAAGTTCATGAGCCGCGACCGGTCTCCAGTCATATGCTTGGAACAGAATGATTTGAACAATTTGCAGTTGAACACAGACAAGAATGGATAACTGGATAATTGGGATCCCCATGCAAGAATGGGTTCCACTTGGTTAGTAACAGATTGGAACACCCACATCAGAAATAGAAACATCCATATCAGAAGTAGTAGCAATGGAATCATTAGGAATAGATGCAATGCTGGTGTCTGTATTTGACCTATTCAAAGTATGTTCACTTCTTAAGGGAATAGTTCTACCAGAGGCATCCATTTTCTAATAGGCATAGTCTTAGCAGTTTGAGGGCAAAACTGATTATTCTTATGGCCAAAAGGTATCCAATAATAACCTATCTTTATAAATGTTCTTCTGGTGGGTTTCCACTGTTTTCTAACAATCTTTCGTCTTTGCCTTTTAGCTTTCTTTGCACGATTATTAGCCTTAACAATTTTAAATGGGCATTTGACAGCATTAGACAAAGCATTCACACTACATTCATGATTAGCAACAGAATTCAAGCAGACATCATTACAAGGTTTGCAAATAGTATCAGAATTCGAATTAATTACAGTACGCCTAAGGCTAATACTAGAATCAACAAAATTCGTTTTATTCAACTCAAGCTTAAAGTTCCTAGGTTGGTATTCTACTCTCTTCCAATGCACATTTTTAGCTTGCGAGGTCCTATCATTCCTTGTATTGTCTTGAGACTTTGACCTGCTCGCTTTAATGTCACTGATTACTCCTGTAGAGGGAATTATGGGAACATTAGTTGGTTGATCTACTTTTTGCATTCCTGAACTAGACGTGCAAGGATCTGTATTACTAGACGACACATTGATGTTCACTTTCTTAAAACTGGGCCTAGAATGGTTTGAATGCTCGACACTAGGCATAGAACAAGGCATCACAGCTTTGCTTTTTGCACTTAAGGATAAGGATTTAGGACATGTTGCAATTACATATTCTAGCAGCTCTTGAGATCGTTTGGTCTGGAGGCAAGCAAACCTAATTTCTCTATCAAGAGGTTTGTTAATGAAATCCTCTTCGACAATCTCACGGAGACATTCTAGACTATCCTTAAGGTAAGCACAGTAGTCATGAAAAGCATGTTCATTATTCCTAAGATGAGGAGGAATATATTTAACTGTCACAGTGTATTTGCAGTCTAAGGGTGACTTTGAGACAACATTCTTATTGAAAACAAGTGGCAGTTTCCCATTTCCCTGACTTCTCAGATTCTTAATTTCCTTTTGTAAAGACGTTATTTTTTCGTTGTTTTGGTCACGGGTGACTTTCATTGAATCATATAACTCTTTAAAGTGTCGTTTAACTTTTTCATTTTCTTCTAGAAGACTCTCGTTCTCCTTTTGTAAGGCATTAACTAAGTTTTGAAGATGAAAAGTTTGAGAGTACTGAGAATCTAAAGGAGGAGGCATTTGGGATCCAGTCACCTTGTTCTTTTCACCATTCAATTGAGAGATTTGGGCTTTCAACTTTTTGATCTTGTTACAATGAGCTCGAATCTATTCATCACGTTTGCTAATTTCAAAAACTGCATCAAATTCAGGAGCATCCAAGGATGTCTTGATATTTGAGGTTTTAACATTTTATTTTAGATGTTGATATTTTAGTTGTAAATCAAAATGTTCAACTTCTAGTTTAGAAAGATGCTTTACCAAATTATCGTGATCATCCGGATCAATTTTCTCATTAAGTTTCGAATTAATCTTTTCAAGCTCAATGACACGATCATGAGAGACTTTCAGAGCAACAGATAATTCATGAAATTGAGAAGCATTAATGGAGCAATTCGTAGCAGTGTAAAACATGTCTTGAGCAATACATTCAGAAATAAGATTCTCATTCAAGGTATGCAAGTTCTTCCTCTCAATCTCATTATATTTTAATGCTCGCTCATAGTCACTAACCTCAACTATCATTGCATCAAATTCCTTTTCCATTCCTTTAATATATGAATTTATCCCCTTTTTAAGACTCTCAAAATGATCTTTTAGGAGTTTGAAGAAAGGTATGACCTCAGTTAGATAGCATTCTTTTGTTTGTTCAAAACCCCTTTCCCCTTCAGTTATCCCAGTGGGTGTGATCCCTTTCTTACAAGTTTTCTCAAAATCGACAAATAGTTGAAGAATAACATATTGACTGATTAAGGTCTTGCTTTTAGTGGTAATGGTCCTAGGAACTAAATGCATTGGTGTATTGGGAGGATACACAGTCGCTGAAGCCATTTTCCTAAAGGGGGGGGGTTGTTACAACAAGATTCTCTGCTTTTTGCTTATCTAAATCCTTTTTCCAGAACACTTGTTCGGGTGTTAACAATGTCTGAGGCTTAAACTTGTTCAAGGAAATCCAATTCTCCTTCTTGTAATCATGGGGTGTGATATTTATTTTCTTCTCTTTACATTTAGGATCATCTAGTTTCTTGTTCATCTTTTCCCTAGTGACTTCATCAGATTTCTTATCTTCCTCAGTGCACTCAGCGCAACTAGGTTTCTGTCTAGGCTTAAGAATTTCATTGCCATCATAAATAACCTTATGGGCAGCTCTAGCCTTTTTAACAACTTCTGGATTTGGTTCCTCAACAAGGGAGTACTATGCTTTTCACTCAAAACTCTGTGCTTAGTGATTAAGTGAGCAGTCTGAATGGTATTTCCTTGTACGTACAACTTATTTTCAAGCTTGTTTTTCAAGGTTTTTAGATTAGAAAAATCATTCAAAAGTTTTGATTCCTTAACGCTAAATTCTTGCTTAAACATTTTAACATTTTCTTGAAGTTCTTGTTTTTGCTTAGCAGTTTTAGAAAGTGTTTCTTGTAAGGAGTTTAACTCTTGTTTTAATACTTCTTCTCTAAACCTAATTTTTCTAATAGTTGTACGCATTTGGTCATCCATTTCCTGCTCACGGGTGGTCAACTCAAATTTAGCACGTTGTTCATAAATAGCAACACGTTCTTTATAGGCATTCAGTTCAGAGATAACAGAATCATCAGGGGTACATGAAGTGTATTCATCAAAAACATAGTCATCATTGACTGCAGAAGATGCATCACTTGGTACAACTTCACTTTCACTTTGTTTCACATATTGATCATATGGGACAACATTGATATTACTCATATCTTCAATATTTGACTGAATAGTTTCAGTTGATTGTACTTTGTCATGCATCTTTTGCATATCAGCATCATCGTATAGTTTTAGTACCTCAGAAATGAGTTTGTCTTCGGATGGACCAGCTTGTGGTAAAGATGAGACCTTAGGAGAGACCATTGGAGAAATGCTAGCCATGAAAATTGTTTGTGCAGTAGGTCCATCATCAACATCAGAGTCGTATGCATCACAATCAGCTACTTGAAAGGCATTCTGATGATTGTGACCTATCTCCTGAATAGGCTGCTCATCCACATCTGCATCATACGTCTTGGCATTTCCCTCAGCAAGAAATAACAACTCTTCTTCATCCAAAGCTAGACCATTATCCTGGGCTTGAACAAGCAACATCTTATCCCTGAAGTATTCAGCATTTTGAGGGCGTTTTGGCGATGTGCAGTTCCTTGCAATGTGACCCTCACCTCCACAGTTGTAACACTTGATCTTCTTAACTTGACCTTGATTTCCATTTCTTCCCCTATTCTGATTTGCCACATATCCTCTACCAACTCTACCTCTTCCTTGTTCATACTGCCTTTCTTGAATTGGTTGTACTATAACCTTCCCGTCTCTGACAGTGGCTTGATTGTGTGGATTAGATGCTGTTCTGAGGTTATTGTTGGTGTGTGTGAGAGAGTTCATGTTTTGACTAATCAGTAGAGCCAGTTGATTAATGAAGTTACCCACGTGTGCATCAGCATTAGCATCAGCTTGTTTGAACATTGGATCGGTAATGAGTTTGTGAGTTCCATCACCCATGGGTATAACTTGTGAAGCTTTAGTGGTAATCCCAATGTTTGAGTAGAAGGCAGTTGAATCATTTGATGAGCTTGTCTCTACTGGATTTGTTTTAAATTGTTCAAGAATCCTCTTTTCAAACATGGCATGTCTCTCATTCTGAAGAAGGAAGGCATAGAGTTGCTCATAGTTTGTATTCTTCAATCCTTTGGTTAGCTTCACAGAGGTGACAAACTTGTGCCATTCGGGATTCATGTTGTTCACAAACTTTGAGTTTAACTGAATGTTTGGCATAGTCATTCTGATGTTCCTCATGTCATTAACAAGCTTGTGGAATCTCACGTAATACTCATAGACACTCTCATCTGGTTTCATCTTGAAGTGCTCAAATTCATCATAGAGTTGAGATTCTCTGTCTTCCATAGTTAATTCAGAACCTGAGAGAAGCATCTTAACATTATCCCATACAGCCTTTGCTTCAGTGTTGTGGTTGATAAGCTTGTATATGTCTTTTGGAAGACCTTGCAATATGATGTTAGAAGCCCTGATATCTGCATCGAATCTCTTCTTCTCCTTATCATTGAGCTCATCATACATCTTTGGTCTGTCCATTCCGTAAATCAATGTACCATCTTCATCTGTATCAATTATGTCTCTAGTAGTCTCAACCCGATATGGTCCTTCATCAATCGATTTGAGAATGTTGACCCCATTTTCCTTTCCAAGACAGTACAATCTGATTCTTTGAGCCCAAGAGTCGTAGTCTGTTCTGTCAAGCATGGGGTGGACGAGTATCTGAACCAGCTGCTTGAACATCCTCGGCAACAGTGGAGATGATTGTAGGAACGTTGGTAGACATGATGACTGATTAAACGGGATTTTATAACTCTATGATTAAACCGGGAAATAGATTCTTTCACGGGATTTTACTAAATCAAGAGAAAACCGTATTCAAAGGATATCACTCAAGTCGCTAGGAAACTTTGAACCAAGTCGCTAAGTGCCAAGTCGCTAGCAAAATTTTGACAGCAATTCGCTAAGCACCAAGTCGCTAATTTGTCAAGTCGCTAAATAGCAACTCGCTAGGTATCAACTCGCTAACACCAAATCGCTAACAATATATAGTACAAGTCGCTAACTTACACCAAGTTGCTACGTGTAGTGGAGAATCCACTACGTGTACTTTTTGTCGGCTTGTCTCAATAGACAAGTCGCTAGGACCAAATCGCTATTAAATACCACTCCAACTCGCTAACGTTTTATGAAGCAAGTCGCTATGATGAATATCACACCGAGAACCAAGTCGCTAACTAGAAAATCACAAAGACACCACCTTTCAATCCAAAAACAACCCAACCACGATGATTCAAGCCTTCAAAATCAAAACCTAAACACTTGTGATGATTCTAAACACAAAAGTACTATCAAAATCCAAACTTTAACACTAGAAATCACCCAAATGATGCAAAAACCACTGAACTTTTTCAAAATCAAAAACCACCTAAAAACCACTAGAAATCCAAAGATATGTAAGAGATGATCTAACCATGGCTCTTGATACCAATTGTAACAATTTGGATTTCACAAACACACTAAACCATAAGATCAATTAGGCGTATAAGAGGTTTTAGAGAGAGAAAGTTAGAGGTTTGGGAACTTTAGTGAGAGAAAGAAAAATCTTATTATGAGCTCCAACTCTCTACCTTGGGAGGTAGAGAGTATTTATAGTCTTACGATAAAATGCCACACAACGGGCTGTGGATCAGGCATACAGTGGGTAAAGACCCGTCCGTCCTCCACGGTGTTACTTAACTAAATACTACTTAACATTAAATAACTACGACTACGAGCTTTCTAACGAATATATATACTTGAGGTGACCGACTCTTTAATACCTGGAATTTCTAATTCCTAACAATATGGAAATAAGGTATTGTTGGACTTTTAAAGGCAATGGTAACCAAATGGCATTCCATATAATTCAACAGTTTTTGTAACTGTTATCTTTCCAATAACTGATTTTTTCACAATAATCGTTAACAGGCATTTCCATTTGATATCTTGTGGAAAGTGTCCATATCACATCAGGCTCATATTGAATGTACCTGAAATCAAATCAAGCACAAAAGAAACAATATTTTGCATGACAGGTATGTAGAATAAATTATCAAAGCAAAATAAAATCTGATGCAACGAAACATAAGAGTTTTGTGTCTTCAATACAACAAAAACAAAGGATCCCAAAATCAATTTTAATCCAGTGTATTATTCATGTGATAATTGCTTATTCTGAAAATATTTCTTGGGGTACAACCGGCTCAGGCTCATTCTGAATCTTCCACGACAAACCTGACCACAAAATATACAAAGAGGGTTGTATTAATATGCGGCCAAATATAAAACTACAGCTGACCAAATCTGGTACACAACATGTGCTCACCGTCTCGTTTTCTTCCTGTCAGTTGGGGTGTCGTCCTCACCATCTTGGTCACCATCTACAGGTATAAGCTCAATATCCGGCTCTGAATGTTCAATATCCACCCTGCAAACAATCAAACCATGTTTGTCATGTTAACTTTGCTGCATAAGTAATAGGTTTAAGGAAAAAATGTTAAAATGTTTTGTATTTTTGTTGTCACAAAAGGGCATATGTTGTGATGACCTCCTTTTTTCCTTATCATCTGTAGGGGTGGACTTGAGCAACCTTTTGAACGATGAGGCCGATGTTGCAGTTGTTTTTTTAATTGCATTGATGGTCTCATCATCTTGCCCATCAGCCGTAGGCATCAGTTCATCATCTCCTTCTGAATCTTCAGGGTCCACCCTGAAGATAACAAAACCATGTTTATCAGGTACACTTTTTTTGTATTAGTAAGAGTCCTTAAAGAAACGAATATTCTTATCATAGGATATTTTTGGGAAACAAATATTACATGCTTTTTTTACCTAATTTTGTTCTTATCCTCTTTAGGTTTAGACGGTGTAACGACGGATGGAGCTGGGGTGGATGGCTTGGATGATGCAACTGCACCAACAGTTTCATTATCAACGGTGCTTGAGCTTCCAGTTTAAATTGACGGATGAGGTGAGTCCACCACCCAACACGTAAAACTCTCAAACGTCCCATACTCATAATAGGTATGAATTTTGATTTCAAACATGTGTTTTGTGCCAATGAGATCGAGTATCGGAGATGGCAAGTTGGCGTGATCATCAAAAATCTTTATAGCAAGGTATGAGTAATGGGTAACGGGAAACGGGGTGTATATAAACAGTAAAATTATAGATGTACCTCTTTATCATCTGTCAAAAATGCTGAAGCTGGAAACTTGATCAATTGAACCGAGGGCTCATAAAAAAGGACCACCACAGTACGGACGGTATCATCCGAGATACCAAGTTCAAGGCTATACCTGCAAAGAGCATGTCGCAGATAGTAAGTCCCAATGTCAATAATTATATATATTATATACAAATGCCCAACATATAAATTACAAACATAATAGTACCTTATCATAGGGTATTCAACCGGCCTTTCACATGAATCACACCAAAAACGCCCACCCTTCCTAGTAGCTCCTTTCTTGCAGTTGTCACCTCCACACGTTGGAAAATTCCACCCCTTTCTAGTACGCACATCATCAATCCTGGCCTTACATAGGAAAGTTGCAGACTGTACAAATAAACTAAATCAATATTATGCAGTTTAAGGAGTCTACATAGATGACGGGGGAAAAATAGACACACATCATTTTTCCGATTGCGGGCCTACATGAGCAGATTCTCGATTATCCCATCTTTTGGTTCAGAGATGTGTGCACCCAAAGATGCTTTTGAAGACCCAACACTGCTAACAAACAGGTAAACGATCTTGATAAATTTGATAACAGTATGAAGCTTATCAATAATAAATTTTATATTCAAATAATTTCCTACCCGGTGTCTTTTTTCAATGCGTTGATTGCAGGGATGTCAATAGAATCTAGTATCTGTGTAGCTGAACTACTCGATAAATAGAGCTTATCTGAGAGGTAAAATTAAAAACCAAATTAGCATGATAAAGGTGTCTAATATGGAAAAGGTAAATAGTCCAAGCCAGCTCACTTTTATAATGCTTTGCAGATGTGGACGTCACCACAACAGCGCACACGGCTGTCTGTTTTGCTTTCTTTTCAATCAACATATCAGCAAGCCCTCCCCATAGAGTCACCCGTATTGATTGGCCTCTGGTGGCATGGGGAAAAATAAACAAACGGTTAGTTCCTTAACACATATTGGCCAAAAAAAAGTTATCAATTTGACAACATCAATTGTAAATAACATAAATACGAACCTATGATTGGTCAGGTAGAAATCAATGTTTTTTGAGCCTGCTTTCGTATGGTTCATCCTTCCAACATTCGTCACATAACCTGCAACATCTATGAGGTAACAATTTTTATGGCAACAATATTTAAGGCTAATTTAATTTAACAAACCAACAAAATAGTAAATTACCAATGAGATATTTGTTATCCGTAGGCTTGATATGATCAAAATCCACCAGCTGAAAAGGATGCCTGACAAACCCTTCAGATACAACCAAGGATTTTCTTATTGACGTTGATCCATTAAACTCTATCATAAAGGTATCATCCTTCCTAACTCGAAACTCTTCCTTGTTATGCATGACAACAAAATTTTTAACAATGTATACACCCCCTCTTTTAACCTCAAAAATTGTGAGCCACGGTTGCCTTGGCGGTACAATGGATAAAATTACCCTGCAACAAAACCATGTTAAAAGTTGTTGTTAAATACTACAAATATTTTGTTATCCTTTATTATCTATTCATATAACTCAGGTTTTGGGGAGATATATATGAATATACTGATAACGCTACACGCGTCGTTCGGGGTCAAAGGAACTTCCTTTTCTTCGAGCAAGTTTTATAACACCCTAGGCAGTGAACCTAATCGTTGTAGTGTAGTATTAGGGTAAGCCACGGGTATTGATATCGTTCTCTAGGGGAATAGGAATGCTAGTGAGAAGTTACTACGCTAAGGTTGGGGTTGAGGAAGATTATTTTTTATCTTTTTATGTTTTATGAAATGGAAAGGTACGAATCTCGGGGTTTGGATTTGGGGGTTGGTATTTCTACCGATTACTCTACTATCTAATTATCTAATTAACTAAGGTAAGGGTAGTCTATGTCTAATTATTGTGTGCTCGTATGATAGTTTAAAAATGTGTTTACTTAGGTTTTATTACTCCTTAATTATCTCCTATTGATGGTTGAATTGTCACGTCCTTATTCTTAATCGCGTTGTGTGTCTAAAGTCGTAGGGTATGCGTTTATCCCTAACCCTTTGAACTTACCAAAGGGTCTCGTCTATAAAATCTATAGGATTTATACACTCTAACTCTAAGGCACTCTTTGTATGGTTTAGCCTACAACTAATCTAGGTGTCATAGTCTAAGGTTCACAAAGATTAATCGAGCATTAACTACACAACGAATGACCTATCGCATTACTAGATCATTAACAATTAAGATAAGAGACAACCAATCAATATTCAATAATTAAGTTTCATATTCCCTAAGCAAACACACAAGTAAATTAGCCGGACATGGAGAACATGCAAGCATACACACAAATAATCAAAGACATAATTGAATTAATGAAGTAAAAAACTTATCTTGATGTAAGTTAGGGTTTGGAACCCTAAAATACTGTACAAGACAGTCTTGGTTCAGTTTAGGTTTTTACTCCAAAAGACTACACATAAATACTGAAAAATTCGGATTCTATATATAAGATTACAAGTGCGACGGCGTCACCTTATGATTTGTGACGCCGTCGGGTTGCCGTCATTAGGGTTTCGTCTTGGCCACGTTAGTCTTGCGACGGCGTCACCTTGTGCTTGTGACGCCGTCCTCTTCAGCTTATGACGCCGTCTGGATCAAATCTAGGCCGTCTGAGTTGCGACGGCCTACACTTTTAAAGCTTGACACCGTCACTTGAAAATAAGAAATTTGGCTTCTGTCCCGTCACAAAATGCTCCGACGGCGTCCTAGATAAGCAGTGACGCCGTCACCTTGTATTTCAGCAGCTTGAGTGTCTCGATTTCTTGACTTTGGCCATTTTCTTCGTATATCCGCGCCTTTTCGTCCAAATAAGTGCCATTACAGCAATTTGCCTTCCAGAGACCTAAAAAGTGAAAAGGAACAATATTAAGTAATAACGGATACAAAAGTGATCAAATAAGGGCTTAAATGACCCCTCAAAAAGGTACATTTTAAAACCTTATCAAATATCCCTATACTTGGTATTTGCTTGTCCTCAAGCAAATGTGCTTTTAGCCAATTAATTTATAAGTTAGGGGTCATGAAGCATTGGTTTAAAACAATCCACAACACATATAAGCCCCGCAAAAGTCATTAACAAGCACGGAAATTACATACTAGCACCTCACATGGGGTGTTTGGATACTCACATCTCTCTCGGGTGTATATGAAATATATCAAGTTGGAAATGGAAGATAAACACTCATTAACCGGTCCTAGTACATAGATTACCATAGGCTTGAGAATATATCAAACCTCCATCGCTTTGGCGTAAGCACCTAGGAAAGACTATCAAAGAGGTCTTTAAAGGGTTGTAATGTTAGGCTTACGGTAAGGAAACAAAGGGTTTGGTGGGATAGGCTATTTAGTGGTGGCATGTCAAAAATCTCTATGTTACAAGCATACGAAGAATGGCGTTGCTAAGCCAAGACTCGACACTTTAAACTCTAGATAACTGAAACAAACAAACATAAATTTAAAGATAAATGTAGGATGGTAGCCCGTACGTTTTTTTTAACACTCTCTTTTTTTTTTCTTTTCTCTTTTTCTATTTTTTTTTTCGATTTTTTTTTCATACACTTTTACTCTACCATCCTCTACGGTAACATCAAAATGATAGGGATTTATAGGCACATCCCTACACTTGAGTTTTTTATTACTTTAACACTAATTTGACCCGAATTGAAAAGATCAAAACACTTGGGGTATGTTATTACGCAAATAAGGGAGTTAACGTTCCCTTCTAGTCATTTCATAAACTTTAACTTTTTTCCATGAGTCCCAATCGTCCTAAAACTGTGTACAAAGGATATGACTCGACTTAGCAACTCATGCAAGCAACTAGATAATTGAACTAAGGGTTTAGGGTGATAACAATAATGCACTAAAAGTGAGTGCATACATGATAGGCTAAGGCGATTTGGGTGTATATTTGGGGGTGGGGTGTAAACAATGCTCTTCGTTGATATTCCGGAAAAACCGAAAAATCACGAGAACCGCGAAAATGATAGGCTCTGAGGGGTTAACTAGGGGTATCGTGTACTAAAAATGAGTACAACGCAAAGGTGTGGGTGAATTACTCAACCGAGGTGGAAGAAGTAATTATATTACGGGTATCAAACAAGGGTTATCCTAATGCCTCTTATCATTTAGTTATTCCTAAATACACAAGTGTATTCTTACTAGCGATCTCGGGATGCATCACAAAACAAGTTCTAGAATCTAATATACTACCGGTACACACTCTAAGCATTAAAGATAAATGCTTTAATTCCTACTAATCTAAGGGCGATCCTCACATTTTTGGGTGGAATTTAAGTGGTAAAGGGTTTTTGTGCTAGTCATATAACTTCATATCCGTGAGACGCTTTTGTTAAGACTAATGGCCCACTCCTATATATCATGAAAAATTTTAAATTTGGTGCCAAAATTACCCTAACCGACATTTTCTCTTGGTTTATTACACAATTACAATTGGACAAAGCAAATATTCAAGGATAAGCATAGTTTCAAAGTTCCCGTTTTATTTTCCCTCCCTACACTTAAACTGAACATTGTCCCCAATGTTCCCCGAAAGTATCAAAGTTATGATAATGGAAGGTAATTAAAAACGAAAGAAATTAGTACTCCCCTGATTAGCTCGGTAGGATCCGTGTAAAGTGGTGGTTAAATCCTTTCCAAGAAAAATGTATGCGTGAAAAGCTCCTTCCAATCTTTTGTTTCTTCTTCTTGATAAATAAAACCTGCACATTCGAAGAAAACAAACGAAACCTTCGCGTAAAATCGACGGTAATAATATATATAAGACTCTACTAGACTAGGATATAATGCTTGTGGAATGGATGTTTACAGAATTTCTGGAAAATTAAGACTTGGAAAATTCCAAAAATTTATAAGTAGCTCAGAAAACGAGAAAAAAGTAATCTGTTGTTTTTACTCCTTCCTGACGCCGTCAGGTTGCGACCCTGAAGCCGTCAGGTTATCCTGACAAAAACTGGTCTGCGATTTTATGGAAACAATTCTGGAAAATTTACATCTTTAGAATCTGAAAAATTTTTTGCAAAACATCTATTATGACTCGATACAAGCATTTGACTCGAACAAACACACATATATATCTTTTAATGAATTGCTATTCTCATGTTTACGTTTCTTTTGAAAACGTGTCTAATCCTCCCTACACTTATCCTTTATGTAAAATACATTTATATGCAATTAAGACGAGGTTAAAAACAACATAAAGCATTTTTAAAAATTTAAACATGAGAATAAACAATCAATAAAAGATATATGACACTAACAAGCAAACAATTAAGCATGGGTTGCCTCCCACGAAGCGCTTTTCTTTATTTAAGAGTTTTGCAGCTAGACTCGTAGTCGTGCCCCTACGTTGTCTCGTTTTGCATTCTCAATGAGAATTCTATCATATTGCCAAATTTTCATCGACTCTATATCTAGGCCCGAGGGTCAAGCAATCCTTATAGTAAAGCCTCCTTCTTTCCCACATTAATTTATAACCTTTTTCAACATCGTCCTTGCTTTGTCCTCAAAAGCTTTGATGTTGTCTCGTTCAAAAATGGGTAGATGGCCATATTCATTTGTTTTCCAAGGCATCCTATAAGTGATCTCATCATTCCCTTTCTTAAACCTAACCGTTCCATCATGCTTGCTATGGCTCATCTTAGATGTTTCAACAAACGGTTTTCCTAGCACTACTTGGGATAAGCTATAGTCAATGACGCATCATATATCTTCTAGGACCACAAAATCAACTAGGTAGGTGAAATCTCCTAAAAAGACATGCACATCCTTGACTCTTCCCACAAAGTTGCAAACCCCACCTGGATACTTAGGGTCCCTCCTAATATTAAGTCGCTCATTCATAATGTCATTGTATACAGCAAATGACATCACATTAATGGGGGATTCCGTATCTATGTAAGCATGGTCGACACTCCTATATTTGATCATACAAAGGATTTTTAGGTTCCAAGGATTTCCTCTCCTAATCTTCGGGCATATCCTAATGATAGGTGATCGGGGATTATCGATTATGTATCGATGGTAAGCAACCTCTTCCTTAGTGGGGTAAAAATTGAAATAAGCACTATCCTCTTCATTTACGTCTATCCTATGCAACTCACTAGGATTTTTGATTGCATCAATTATTTGGTTGCGAAGAGAGTTGAAGGAATGATGGTCAAGTGGTTGACTTGGACTAGGTGAGCAAAACTTAGCAAGAAAACGGGTAGTAAGATCTTCCCAACTTGAAATAGATCCCGTGGGAAGATGATAAAGCCATTTACTAGCTTGTTTTCTTAAAGAAAATTGGAAGAGACGCAGACGCGTGTTCTCCCGAGTAGTAGCATCGAGGTCAATGGAATCGATAATTTTAAGGAAATCCTTAAGATGCTGATTAGGATCTTCGGAATGAAGTCCATGGAATGCGCATCCGTTTTGCACCAACAGGATGGTGTCGGATCGCAGAACCGTAGTTTGAGCTAGGTCGGGAAGCTTAATGGCATTCCTAAAGCCTAGGTGGTTTGGTCTCGAGCATTCACCAAGAGTACGGGCTCTTGGCGGGTCAATTGGTGGTGGGTTGATGAATGATGGGTGGTTATCACCTTCCATGATGAAAAGTGATGGGTTACGAACAAAGGTCACGAAGAAGGGGGATAGACTACGAGAAAGCTAAAAATGAGAAAAATTTACTTGATAGGAATCAATCAAAGAAACCTAAACGAGTGGACTACTAACTAGCTATTCTATTCCCCGGCAGCGGCGCCAAAAACTTGATAACGCTACACGCGTAGTTCGGGGTTAAAGGAACTTCCTTTTCTTCGAGCAAGTTTTATAACACCCTAGGCAGTGAACCTAATTGTTGTAGTGTAGTATTAGGGTAAGCCACGGGTATTGATATCGTTCTCTAGGGGAATAGGAATGCTAGTGAGAAGTTACTACGCTAAGGTTGGGGTTGAGGAAGATTATTTTTTATCTTTTTATGTTTTATGAAATGGAAAGGTACGAATCTCGGGGTTTGGATTTGGGGGTTGGTATTTCTACCGATTACTCTACTATATAATTATCTAATTAACTAAGGTGAGGGTAGTCTATGTCTAATTATTGTGTGCTCGTATGATAGTTTAAAAATGTGTTTACTTAGGTTTTATTACTCCTTAATTATCTCCTATTGATGGTTGAATTGTCACGTCCTTATTCTTAATCGCGTTGTGTGTCTAAAGTCGTAGGGTATGCGTTTATCCCTAACTCTTTGAATTTACCAAAGGGTCTCGTTTACAAAATCTCTAGGATTTATACACTCTAACTCTAAGGCACTCTTTGTATGGTTTAGCCTACAACTACTCTAGGTGTCATAGTCTAAGGTTCACAAAGATTAATCAAGCATTAACTACACAACGAATGACCTATTGCATTACTAGATCATTAACAATTAAGATAAGAGACAACCAATCAATATTCAATAATTAAGTTTCATATTCCCTAAGCAAACACACAAGTAAATTAGCCGGACATGGAGAACATGCAAGCATACACACAAATAATCAAAGACATAATTGAATTAATGAAGTAAAACACTTATCTTGATGTAAGTTAGGGTTTGGAACCCTAAAATACTGTACAAGATAGCCTTGGTTCGGTTTAGGTTTTTACTCCAAAAGACTACACATAAATACTGAAAAATTCGGATTCTATATATAAGATTACAAGTGCGACGGCGTCACCTTATGATTTGTGACGCCGTCGGGTCGCCGTCATTAGGGTTTCGTCTTGGCCACGTTAGTCTTGCGACGGCGTCACCTTGTGCTTGTGACGCCGTCCTCTTCAGCTTATGACGCTGTCTGGATCAAATCTAGGCCGTCTAAGTTGCGACGGCCTACTCTTTTAAAGCTTGACACCGTCACTTGAAAATAAGAAATTTGGCTTCTGTCCCGTCACAAAATGCTCCGACGGCGTCGCAGATAAGCAGTGACGCCGTCACCTTGTATTTCAACAGCTTGAGTGTCTCGATTTCTTGACTTTGGCCATTTTCTTCGTATATCCGCGCCTTTTCGTCCAAATAAGTGCCATTACAGCAATTTGCCTTCAAGAGACCTAAAAAGTGAAACGGAACGATATTAAGTAATAACGGATACAAAAGTGATCAAATAAGGGCTTAAATGACCCCTCAAAAAGGTACATTTTAAAACCTTATCATATACCTTTGCATCAGACACCAAGAAATCGGTGCTCAAGTATCGGCCGGTTGTAGCATTTACATCCCACATTCTACACAACAACAGGACAATGGTACCAGTTGCATCCAGCTTCAATTCGTTTAGGAACAATTCACCCTTCGGGCCTCCAACTTCTGTAGCCATGATAATACACGTAATGGACCTTTTTAGTTTTATTCCTATTGCTCTTCATGCCTCATTTATGGAGTCTCCATTTAAGAGAGATGTAATTGATAAGTGGTTCGAATTCTTTAAGGGTGCATAACTGCAGCCCTTTTGTGTTCCATAACTGCATATTTTGTTCGCAGTATTCGAGAGGATTTATCATAAGCATTCAAGATGAGTTTATCATATACTAAACGAACATTTGTACTTATTGGTGTGCAATGCATTGGTTGTACGGTACTTTGATTAGTGCACAAATCATCTCCCACTTTAAACCATTCATGAAAAATTGTATTTATTGGTCTGCAATGCATATGTTGTACCATACATTATTTTGTGCACAAACCCTCTTTCACATTAAATTAAGGGGCTCAACTTTTAGGTATAATAGATTATTGGACCGATCCGTTTAAAACATTTGATCTAAGGTCTTATAAAAAAACATGAAAAGGCTAAATGTGAAAATTTCTTTCATAACTTAAGGGATCAAAACTATAAATTTTTCTAAAACTCTTTTCTCACCTGTCACTATCTCACTTTCCCCAAATCTCGACTACTTTCTCTCTATCTCTACACATTAAGGGTGACCAAAACAAACCGAAAAAACCGAAACCGAACCGAAAACCAAAAAACCCGACCGAAACTAAAAACCGATGGTTCTGTTTTTACTTTTTTAGAAACCGAAAAATGCGGTTTGGTTTCGGTTCTCGTCCAAAAACCAAACCGCAAAAACCGAACCGAACTGTTGGTTTTATTATATAATAATATCTAATTAGTATAATATGATTAAATAACTAAATAAATCAAATTTATAAATTCATATTCTGTTAGGTCACCATAATATAACAAAAGCACCAATATGTAAGAAATAGGAAAGAAGTGATCGGATGAACACAAACAAACACACATGACATAGAGATAAACAAAGGTTATGTATAGGTGTAATATGAAAGTGAACAACCAACCTTCAAATGAAGGTTTACATGAGTATTTATAGGGGAAGGGAGCTAGGGCAACATGTCTAGTCCCTTCCTCATTATTGGGCTTGGGCCAAGGCCTATGGGCTTTCTACATAAGCCTTGCCATTCATAACTAACAAAAAAGCCTAATTAAGCAACCTATTACATATTGATTACTAACACTTGAAATACAAGTTATGAGTGATTCCAATAATCTCCCCCTTAGTGTTGGTAATTAATTAGTGACTCCAGCAATCTTGAAAAGTTGTTGGTGATGATGTAATAGCAGTTGCTTTGACGTCTTCTGACATTCCTCTTTCTTGTGAGAAGAAGTGCCTTGATTCCAACAATCTCCCCAGTGTGAGGATCTTGTTTTTCTTTGAAGTTTTCAGCTTTGACGTCTTCAATAACATTGTTCTTTGTTCTTTGTTCTCGTGTGGATGTGGTGATGTTATGTTGTTGTTGTCTACATCAGGTCCTCTTCGTTGCTCAGGTATCTCCACGTCTTTCTCCAACATGCTCACACGCTCTTTGACGTTGGATTTCAGTTTTGATGTAGTTCTCTAAGTCTTTAAACTTTGTAGATTCTTTGGCTTTGAGGAAGAATCATTTTGAATTTTGTGTTGCCTTTC
Source organism: Chrysanthemum makinoi (assembly GCA_910596185.1). NCBI lineage: Eukaryota > Viridiplantae > Streptophyta > Magnoliopsida > Asterales > Asteraceae > Chrysanthemum > Chrysanthemum makinoi. Next base: position 162,514,761 of record OU343222.1, on the reverse strand, counting down.
GAGAGAACTTCAAATTGTGTTGTTGTTGGTATGAGCATGTGGAGAATCAACACGATAATCTCCCAGGAGCATCCATAAGAAGAAAACATAATAATGGGTTAGTGATAAACACCAATCAATCACTGTGGTCGTTTCTTAGAGAATTTACCACTACGATTGTTCTTCTGATGAATGTCTTGATTCCATTCACCTTGGCCGGGCGAATCAGTCGTCCGAATCCCATAAGGGACAGTTGACATTACATTGAACAAGTTCAAGTAATGACCCACATCTTCAGGACATAGCTCACATAACACATCTTCAGGACATAACTCACATCTTCAGGACAAGTTCAAGTAATAAAGGTTATGCTGTTGTTTTCATAAGTTTTGAAAAAGCGTTTGAGTACTTTTTATGGGTTGACCCAAAAATGATGTCATCCAAATAAATTTGAACGATTAAAATGTGTACCCCGTGATATTGTATAAACAGTGTTGGGTCGACCGAGCCTTTGACAAAATTATGGGATAGAAGAAAGGAAGATAACTCATCATACCACGCCCGAGGGGCTTTTTGAGACCGTATAGAGCCTTGTTTAGTTTGTAGACGTGATTAGGGAACTCTGGGTCAACAAATCCTTCTGGCTGACTAACATACACCGTTTCCTTCAGTTTACCATTGAGAAAAGCAGTTTTGACATCCATCTGATAGACTGTGATGTTCATGTGAGCCGCGAATGCCAGAAAAATCCGTACAGCCTCAAGTCTAGCAACTGGTGCGAATGATTCCTCGAAGTCAATCCCCTCTTCTTGTCTATAACCCTTAGCCACCAGACGGGACTTATTTCTGATAACCGTACCTTCAGCATCCAACTTGTTTTTCCAAATCCATTTAAGACCAATAACATAGACCCTTGTTGGTTTTTCAACCAATTCCCATACTTCAAGACGTTTAAACTGATTAAGTTCTTCTTGCATGGATTCAATCCAGTTGTCGTAAGTCATTGCTTCTTTAATATTTTTGGGTTCAGATTGGCAAACGGTAAGTGCAAAAATGCAATGTTCACCGTCAGTCTGAAGGCGTTGTCTAGTTACGACTGGTTGATTCGGGTTTCCAATAATGTTCACAAGAGGATGGTCTTTAGTCCAACGATGTATGGAGGGTTGATGTTGATAAACATTATGCAGATTAGGAGGATTCAAATGGCTTGTTGATGATTCCGCAACATCAGAAGTGGTAGTTTCATTAGCGAAAGGATTGAAGAACGCATTTGGATCATAATCTGCGGGTGTAGGTACATCTTGATTCAGAAGATCATCAGCTGGTTCAGCGTCATTGGAGGCGGTTTGTTCGAAGGTTGTTGTAGAATCAATTGGAGGTGCTTCTTCAATAGTTGTTGGTGTTGCAGGTGTATCAAGGATTGGATTAGTATCAGGTTGAGCAGCGGAAACATTTGATACATCTGGAGCACGTTGATCAATATCATCACTAAATAGAGGAGCAAATAGCTGTTCCATTTGACGACGAGTAAGCTGTAAGCTTGGTTCAGCTGATGATGGGGTTTGGGGGAAGTTAAGACGGTTATGTCCGGGTTCCAAGCTGTTTTGCTCAGAAGCCATTTCTGTAAGCTCATCTAAATTAGCATGAATCGTTTCCATAATCTCCCTTGTACGACGATTCCATATCCGGTATCCTTTAGAATTTTCACAGTAACCAACGAAGACTCCAATGTCAGCTTTAGCCTTGAGCTTTCCAAAGTCATCACGATCATTATTCGGGTAACAGAGAGCACCAAATACATGAAAGTGTTTGAGATTCGGTTTATGGTTATGGATAAGCTCATAAGGTGTTTTGTTGTGGTGTTTGGTTATCATAGAACGGTTCTGAGTGTAGCATGCAGTTGATACGGCTTCTTCCCACAAGTAATCTGGTAGTTTTGCATTTATCAACATCGTTCTTGCAGCTTCCACTAACGTACGGTTTCGTCTTTCAACAACTCCATTTTGTTCTGGTGTCCGTGCAATTGATATTTGATGCTCAATTCCCACTTTCTCATAGTATTCACGAAGAGTTTGATTTACAAATTCAGTCCCTTTGTCTGTTCTGATTTGTCTAACTGTATTCCGGAGCTGAACTTGAATTTTCGTGAGAAAGGTGATGATCATCTGTGGAGCATGATCTTTACTTCGAAGAAAATAAACCCAAGTCCGTCTTGAGTAGTCATCGACAATTACAAGAATGTAGCATTTGCCGTTAATCGTTTGCACACGCATCGGGCCACACAAATCCATGTGAAGAAGATGAAGCACATGCTGGGAGCTGTGTTCCACCTTTGAAGGAAAGTGAGCACGAGTGCTTTTCCCTTGTTCACAAGCTGAGCATAGATGATCTTTAGAATACCGAAATCTTGGAAGTCCTTCAACAAGTTTGTATCGTGCAAGATTGGTTATGGTTTGAAAGTTTAAGTGTGAAAGTCGACGGTGCCACAACCAAGATTTTGTTGATGTTGCCTTAGAAAGTAGACAGATGGGAGATGAACCAATCATGTCTTGCATTGATATTGTGTAAAGACTTGATGTACGGTTACCATACATAAGATCGTTTCCTTGTAGATCACGAATGAAGCAAGTTTTCTCCCTAAACGCAACTTCCAAATCTCCATTACAAAATTGATCGACTGAAAAGAGATTGTGACCGAGACCTTCCACATAATAAACTCTGCTAATTTCGATGTTCCCATTGATGTAATCTCCGTAGCCCATGATTGCTGCGAAGTGATCATTCCCGAACCTTACAGTGCCAACAAACTTTGAAACAAAGTTTGATAACAGTTTGAGATTGCCTGTCATGTGTCAGGAACATCCGCTATCAACAATCCAGAGGATGATCTGTATCACCTGCATTACACACAGACGACACAGGTGAAATAGAAGTAGAGGTGGAACCCGAAGAGTTAGAGGGTTCCGTTACAGTTACAGTAGACACACACATGTTAATGATCTTGGGAATCCATATAAATCTTGGTAAGTTCTGTAACCATCTCTGCCAAGTCCAACTAGTCTTAGCTTTGGTCTTAGTGAATGCACTAGGTGATATCCTCTTCCTAGGAGGTGAAGTGGGTTCTATGGGTACAACAATGATCGTAGCAGAAACATTAGTAGGCGGTTTACCTAGCACAGACTTAGAAGCATTAGTGGGCCTAGAGGTATTCCGTTTTCTATTGTTCCGCTTACGAGATAATATAGCATTAGCAACACATTTATCATGACAACCAGAAAACATGCTTTTACGACAACCAACACAAGATGCTTCAAACATAATATTCAAAGTACTTAAAGGTTCAGCATTCGTTACATCACTTTGTCTATTACATTTGTCTAACGTAATGTCTAAAGTGGGTGCAACATGAGTTTTATTCAAAGTCCTAAGGTGTTCTTCTACTTCAGAGGTCTTTATTGTTCTTCTCTTACGTTGCAACTTCCTATTCTTCCTGGTTTTGCTCTTAAGCTGTGAAGTGCTAACGTTGGGAAAAGAGGCAACTATTCCTGTTTCAGTGGAAGGAAGCACATTAGTATCTTGTGGTGTGTCATTAGGCGTTCTAGTGTCAATTTTAAGCAATCTAGGGGCAAGTACATGTGTGTTACTAATCTTATCTTGCTTAAGTTTTACCAACTCCGCTTTCAAGTCATGGATAGTGTGTAACAAATCTTGATTTTCAGAGCGAGTGTTTCCATTGTTTCGTAAAACTTCTTTGGTATATGCAAGATGATCATCAGCATCTTTTGACGCTTTAGCACGAGTCTTTTTGAGCAAATCAAATATGACACCATATTCTGTTTTGACTTTGGCAATTTCTTGTTCATATTTTGAAATTTGACATTTTAAAGACACGTTTTCATCATCTAGTTGTTCTATTTTTGGATCAAAAGATTTTGAACGCAACTGGTTGATTTTGTTTTGCAAAGCAAGTTCTCGATTTTGAAAATCTTTTTGACACCATTGAAGATGGCGTTTTGCATTTGAAAGTTCATTTAACAAACGCTCATTTTCAATTTTCAAAGACTCGATTTGTGACACAGTATCGATATTCTCAACATTATCAACAGAGTCAACATCAATATAATCAAATGCATACGCAACAGTATGTAATAACACAACATTTATGGTATCAGCACATATTACATCTTCCAAGAGTCGGTCAACATGATTTCTTAACATTTTCTTTTAACTTTTAGTATTTGAAATCGATGTTTTTGTTTTCTCGAAAACTGTTTTCATAAGTCCAATTTCTTTCTGAAGATCCCGGTCCCAATATATTGAACACATTTTTAGATTTCGGACATGTGGTAAAATCCCTTTCTGAAAAATATCCCTTTGTTGTCGCGCAAATGGCAATTGAAAATGTTCAGCTTTTACTTCAGAATTAACTTCAATTGCATGTTCCAAAAGCTTGATGTCAGACATAAAAGTGTCAAAATATTTTAGAACTTGACATCGTTCAGCTAATGGCTTTATTTCACTAAATGAAGGTAAATGACCATTAATTTGTGCAACATTGGAGATGGGACCATCATTAGAAGAGGACTCAGAATTAGGTGTGATAACCCATGGTGTGTTAGAAGTATCTTGTTGTGTGACGAAAGTTATGGCTTTTGAATAGTTAAATGGTTTGCAATAAACAACATTTTCCATTTTAACCGACTCTCGTCTTCTACATCTAATTCCTCAGAACGATTATATTCAACAACACTCATAATGGAATCATCAATTCTATGTAAGAAAAACTTATTATGTAAACCCATAATTATTGTGTTATACTCATAATGGATTCCTAAATTATTGTGTTATATTATGTAAACCCACGCGTATGATGAAAAACATCAAAAACAAAAGTGTTTCACCCAACTAGATGGCGATTGATACCACTGTTAGGTCACCATAATATAACATAAGCACCAATATGTAAGAAATAGGAAAGAAGTGATCGGATGAACACAAACAAACACACACGATATAGAGATAAACAAAGGTTATGCGTAGGTCTAATATGAAAGTGAACAACCAACCTTCAAATGAAGGTTTACATGAGTATTTATAGAGGAAGGGAGCTAGGGCAACATGTCTAGTCCCTTCCTCATTATTGGGCTTGGGCCAAGGCTTATGGGCTTTCTACATAAGTCTTGCAATTCATAACTAACATAAAAGCCTAATTAAGCAACATATTACATATTGATTACTAACACTTGAAATACAAGTTAGGAGTGATTCCAACATATTCATTTTGTGAGTCAATTTATAATATATTTATCTTAACATTTATATTTATATGTGTGGTTGTTGTGTCGCGTGTTTTGTGTGAATATATCAATAAGTATTCGATAATGATTATACTACGTGTATGTTCACTTGTATGTGTATGTCTCATTTGTATGTTTCTAATTGTAGAATTATGCAACTAAACATAATTATGCTTAGATTGAAAAAAAGTAAAGAATAACTAATTTTGTACGTAAAACAATTTGTTGGTATAATTTGGCCATACCCAAATATTAACGGTTAGAAACCAAAAAAACCGAAAAACCGAACCGAAACTGATAACAAACCGAAAAAACCGAACCGCCAAAAACCGAACGGTTTCGGTTTTGGGTTCTACAAAAACCGAACCTTGTGGTTCGGTTTCGGTTTTAGCCAAAAACCAACCCAAACCGAATCGTGCACACCCCTACTACACATAAAACCCTAACCAAAAAATTCAAAAATCTGCACGAATTAACCGTGCAAATCACGAAATAAACACATAAATTGAACAAGTAACTAGTAAATCAACCGATCCTAAAATAACGGTTCAAAACAAACAAATTCATAACCTCGATGATGGTACGCTTATACAAATCTATAGTTTGTTGTTTATTTTATTTTTTGTTAATATTCTTCTTATTTTTTAATTTTATTTTATTTTTATGATATTTCTGAATAAGTTTGTAATTTTATTCATTCTAGTTGCTTATTGATAGATTATAATGTGATGATTGTGATTATTTTGTTCTTATTTCTGGATTTTATTCGTGGTTTTGAAGATATTTATGAAGTTTTTTGTATTTGTGTGATAATATGAGATATTTGAGGTTTGGTTTAATTGAAAACAAAAGATGTTATGATGCTTTTGTTAGATTTGTGTTGGATTTGTCTATTTAATGGTTACATTGTGCATTTTTCGATAGGTTTTACAACGAAATTTAAAAATATCTATGTTCGAATCAGCAAACTGAAGAAGGTATGGTTGAAGAAAGCATAACATCTTCATAAACAAACTGAAGAAGCTCAAACACCTGTGATGTCACATGTTCCTCTATCACCACCACTAATTCAACAAAAAGAAAAAAGCCGACACATCTGTGATATCACCTGTGATATCAAAGGTTCCCCCAAAAAGCTGAATAACATGAAAATGAGATACAATGCAAAGATCCTTCTTCATGAAATGAATGACCAAAATAAGTTGATAATACAATATGCAAATAGGTTTGTAGCAAGAAAACCATATGAGAACACTATCATCACTTGTGATATTTCATAAATACAGTTAATGTTTGTTTAGTTCTTGTGATATCCTATTTAATGTGTGTTTTATCATCTTATTTTACAGCTTCTACTAGTGTGAAATCCAATGTTGTGGCTTAATATGTGTTTGTTGTTATGTTTTAACAACTGGTACTGAAATATTTTGGTTGATAATATAAAATGCTAATGATAATAGTTTATGTTCTCTACATAAAGGTGTTATCAATTGGCATACCCAACTAAGAATGTGAATTATCTTAAGAGTGATACTTAATTAAAATGTTATATCAATTGTGATACTTAATTAAGAATGTGAAATATTATATTCTTACCAAATGTGATAATGAATTTAATATTTTACCTAGTGTATATGAAAGAAATGATAAATCACTTGTCATGTTTTATCGCGGGCTCAGTCTGCGGCTTCGGCATCGCCTGAAACTTAAACACTTTTCTTTGCCTTTACATTGTAGTATCACAAGCGATACATAAAAAAAAACTAATGTAAAACTGAAAGTAATTTAACATCTATTTAAATCTTTGAAAAATCAATACATAACGCAAATTCTTCAAAACACTTATTAAAAGAAATCTTCAAACACTTGTTCAAACTCATCAAACATAGAATAATTAATGTTTAAAATATGTAAACACACAGTAGATGCCTCAATTGCAAGCCTCTCGATAATTTCATTCTTCTCATAAATAACAATTTCATTTCTTCCTCAAATCATGTGGAATTAAATCTATTTTCCAACGCCACAATATATATTGTTCTGGGAAACGTACAACATTACAATTCTTAAGCACACAAAATATGTGTTGACATAGAACCCTACGGCGAACAAAAAGCTGACAACAACACATAACTGAACCATCTTATTTGCTATGCAACACCTTCATCAAAACAAACAAAACACATACATAACAAAAGATATAAAACAGAATATCACAAGTGATACTACATATACAATGCAGAACATGTTCAAAAAAAATTAATATGAAGCATTAATATCAATAAAAAAAGCAATCCAAAATGCAGTTCGAGCAAAATAAAATAAGATCTTAACTAATAACCATTGTACACTATTAATCAACTTAAATATCACAAGTGATACTACACATATGATGCAGAACATATTCGAAACAACTTTAATATAAAGCATTCACATCAATAAAAACAACAATTCAAACAAAATTAAACTAAGAGCTTAACTAATAAGCAAATGTATACTATTATCAAATTAATATATCATTTGTGATACTACCCATATAATACATAGAAGATCAAAATAACTTTAAAATGAAGCAATCATACATAAATACAGCAATCGAATGCAGTTAAAAGCAAATTTAACCAACAACTTAATAAAAAGCAAAATTACACAATCCCTAAACAGCTTATCAGCAAGTTAAAACAATATATTAACAAACTAAATACAATTTTCATCATTACGGCTAGTCAGACACTCACTTTCGAAACAAGACACATAAGGAGGTGTTTGTTAGTCAACAGTCAGCGCTCTATATTTTCCGGTGAACCAACAACCCTCCTCCATTCATGGCAACCACCACAATCACCATTATCTCCGCCGTACCGAAAAACAATGACAACAAAAAGATGAAGACGCCATCTTTTCGTCTTCATCAGATGTAAAAGATAATGATGTCATCTTCTCGTCACCGTCACCAAAAAACATTTTCACGCCACCGCCGGTTAACCGTAGCTAAGATTCCGGTATCTACCACACTTAATGATGATCGCGACGTGAAGGTGCGATGATGAAGATGATCGGAATGAAGATCAGAATAGTTGTGGATGGAGATCTGTAACTGAATTCGGGAGAAATGGAGGAGAGAGAAACACACATTGAGTGTGTGAAAAAAATGAAGATGATATGATGAATTAAAAAAGAAAAAATTTATATAGCGTGAGTAAAAAAGTTTTATAAGATTAAATCTTAGGTTTAATCTCCACCATTAGATCAAACTAAATGAATAGTGGAGATTTGTCCATTAATATACACCAAAATAAGGCTATGAAAATGAACTTTTCTCTAGAAAAGGAGACTATTCTTTTGCTTGATCGGTCACTTGTCCAGGTATAACAATTGCCAAATTGGATTTCATTCAAACAATTAATACAAAATTAACAAAGATTTATTTGAAAAATACAATCGAAATTGACTATCGTTTCATTAATCATTTAAGTTTCATCTTTAGTTATTTTTTTCGTTCATTGAGATCCATTTCCTTAATATATAAACTCTTCTGAAATAGTCCTTGAGGTAATATACAATTGGGGTTTACTTCTCCTTGTAACAAGGTAAGATAATAAATAATCGGATATCATAATGAATCGTATAATCACATTTAAAAAAAACTATTCGATCATATATGCTTGGGTTACATGAATAAAGATGCAATACCCCCAAATCAGTGCTGCGTAATGGTAACCGATGGTGTGACATCAAGGGATAAGATCACACAGTAATGGAGAACGACCTACATAATTTGTTTTAAAAGTACGTTTGATTTGAATAAAATAAGTTTACATCATAGTTAAATCATTTCAATATATGGTCCCAAAAAAAATAGTTTCATTACAAGATAAAAATGTTTGTGTAAATACACTTCTTGAATGCAAGTGACCATGCCTCATGGTATAACCAAGCAGGAATAATCAAACATCTGAGAAATACATGCTTAAAAGTAAGCAAAAAACTGATGACTTCATAGGTTTAAGTATATACAGTAAAGTGAACCACAAAATTTCAAGTATATGACTATTACAATACATATAATAGATCATACAAAAAGTATTATGATTGCACTAAGTCTCATGACACCGAAGCTATGAGAGTTAAGTATGCAAGCAAGTACACATCGTATAAAGGCCTGGTAAGTATCTAACCCTCGACACTTAGAATTCCGACATGGTATACGTTCATTTGCCTATCTGGTCAACCCGAACGGGGGAGTCACCCCAATAGACCTATTTATAGCACTCGTGCTTCCCATAGGAACTAACGGTTCATAATAGTGGGCATAATGGGTTATCGCTACTTAGGCTAATCCGTAATAGTTTAAAAGTAGTACTTGTGTCCAAAGTAAAAACAAAGCATGTTCTCACCTCAAGTTTGTAAAACAATATAAAAGAGTAAAAGTGGGGCTATAAACTCACCTCAGTTAAGTAGAAATCTGGTATAGTAAGTCATTATAGAAGGTTACGCTCCCGACCCGCGACCTAAGTAAGTATGGTTCGACTCAGTATACGTTATATGAAATGCAATAAGTGTGAAAGTGTTTCCTAGACTTTATATCACCACCACATATTTGTGCTTTAGTTTATAAGTAAAAGTACATTTTACGTCAAGTTATGTAAGTTAATACGTTTTGATGTTTTTAACAAACGCTCTCGTGTTTACTAGTTTAAATATTCACGTAGTGAAAATAGTATCGTTTTTATCTTAAGTATTTGAAATAGTACTCGTTTACAATTTATAAAAATATTTCGTCCTTTTGTCGTTTTTTGTCATTTAGTTTGTTTTCGTCTTTTAGTCGGGTTTCGTATTTTATTCGGGTTTCGTCTCGTTTTCGGGTTTCATCTTGTTGTCGGGTTTTGTCCTTTTGTCGGGTTTCATCCTTTTGTCGAGTTATTGTCCTTTTATCGGGTTTTGAAGATAATACCCATTTTATTACTTATAAAATCTAGTTCGTCTATTTGACGTGTTCATAGGAAATATCCATTTTTACCTTTTATATAAGTATAGTCGTGTTTGTAAAAATAGTTTAAGGAATATATTTCTAGCGAAAATTCGGCATGACGCGTTCGTAAATTCTTACTTTCCCAATTTTACCTATCTCATTTCTAGTGTTCTGAAAACCATTTTAAAGTTTGTAAAAACATATTTTACCTAATAGTATAGTTTGCTAGTAAAAAGTATATGTTACGTCGTAACTTAAAAATAACATAACTTCTTCGTTTTACGTCCGTTTTTAGTAGTTCAAGCGATCACATTTAGCTTATAGTATCTAATTTATATTCATTTATACTAATGTTGAAAATTATGAACTCATTTTAGTGGTTTTACTGTTTCGGGACAGCGGGTTCAAAAAGTGTATAAAAAGTGGTGAGTCGGTTGAGCGTTTTTGTGCACAAGTATGTAAAATAAAGTTTTGTAAGTGTTTTTATGAAAATAATATAAAATGAGTTTATGGACACTATAATATTTTTAACTAATGCGAACTATAGCTAGTTTGGTGTCGGTACGCGTTCGGGCTCGTTTTTCATAGTAAGCGAGAAAACTTCTCGTTTTTGAGTAAAATTAGTCCGTAAATGTTAGAAAGGTAATATTTCAAGTTTTCTGATTAAAATAATAGTCTACAAATTTACAATTTATCTTAAAAGCTTTGGGATAATTAGTGTGTTTTTGTTATTGATTTAGACAAAACACAAGAACCTTTTTTTGCTATGTTTCCTTAAAGGATGCAACTCTTCTTTCATTTCTCTAATTCCTAAAGTCGGAGATGCGAAATTTGTGTCGGATTTTAGGCCTATTAGTTTAATTGGATGCCAATATAAAATTATTGGTAAAATTTTAGCTAATAGGCTTAGTATGGTTATCGGGATTTGTGTGAGCTTTGAACAATCGGCTTTCATAAAAGGTAGAAACATCCTAGATAGTCCCTTAGTCTTGAATGAATGCATGGCATGGTATCATAAGAGGAAAAAAGCTCTCATGGTATTTAAAGTTGATTTTGAGAATGCGTTTGACTCCTTAAGATGGGATTATCTTGATGCGATCATGGAGAAGTTAGGTTTCAGTCTCAAATGGCGCATGTGGATTTCTGGATGCTTAAAGAATTCTAGGGCTTCTATTTTGGTTGATGGCTCGCCTACTTTTGAGTTCGAGTTTTTAAAGGGCCTTAGGCAAGGAGATCCTATGTCTCCATTCCTTTTTATTCTTGTTATGGAAGGGTTACATGCTATGGTTTCTAAGGCAGTGAATACGGGTTGTTTAAAGGTGCTTCCATAGGTCGCGGTAGTACAAATGTTTTCCATTTATTATATGCCGATGACGCTATTTTGTAGGCGAGTGGTGTCATTCCAATGCGTACAATTTGATATGTTTGCTTTGTTGTTTTTTTTGGTATCTAGTCTGAAAATTAATGTGCATAAAAACAAAATTTTAGGGGTTAATGTTCCTGATGAGGAAGTTTCATACATGGCTCTAATTCTTGGATGCGGAGTTGCAAAGCTGCCTATTATGTATTTAGGCGTGCTGATACGCGTATAACGCGCGTTCGGGGTCAAACGAACTTCTTTTTCGTCGAGCAAGTTTTTCAACACCCTAGGCAGTGAACCTAATCGTTGTAGTGTAGTATTAGGGTAAGCCTCGGGAATTGATATCATTCTCTAGGGGAATAGGAAAGCTAGTGAGAAATTACTACGCTAAGGTTGGGGTTGAGGAAGATTATTTCTTATCTTTTTTATATTTTTTTATAAAATTGAAAGGTACGAATCTCGGGGTATTGGATTTGGGGGGTGGTATTTCTACCGATTACTCTACTTATCTAATTAACTAAGCTAAGGGGAGGGTAGTCTATGTCTATTGTTGTGTGCTCTTATGATAATTTAAATATATGTTTACCTAGATGCTATTACTCCCTAGTTATCTCCTATTGATGGTTGAATTGTCACATCCGTATTCTTAACGCGTTGTGTATTCTAAGGTCGTAGGGTATGCGTTTTTCCCTAACTCTTTAAGACTACCTTAAGGTTATTGCCTACGAAATCTCTAGGATTCATAAACTAACTATAAGGTTATCTTTGGATGTTTAGCCTACAATAACTCTAGGTGATTATAAACTAATGTTCACAAAGATTACTCAAGCATTAAAAACACAACGAATGACCTATCGCAATACTAGGTCAATCACAATTAAGACAAGAGACAACCAATCAATATTCAATACCTAGGTTTCATAGATCTAAGCAAACACACAAGTAAATTAGCCGGACATGGAAAACATGCAAGCATACACACAAACAATTGAAGACATAATTGAAGACATAATTGTATCAATGAAGTAAATCACTTATCTTGTTATAAAATAGGGTATGGAACCCTAAGATACTGCCTAAGACGTACCAAAGTTCAGTTTAGATTTTACTCCACAAAACTACCTCTCTAAAAGTCTGAAAATTCGAATTCTATATATAGAGTTACAACATGCGACGGCGTCTCTCTTTATTTGTGATGCCGTCGGATCGCCGCCATTAGGTTTTCGTCTTGGCCACGTCAACTTTGTGACGGCGTTACCTTATGGTTGTGACGCCGTCGGCTTCATCTTCTAACGCCGTCAGGATCCGAATCTAGGCCGTCTGAGTTGTGACGCCCTACTCTTTAAAACCTGATGCCGTCAAGTGCAAAATAGCAATTTGGCTACTGAGTCGTCACAAAGCATGTTGCGACGGCGTCACCCTTTGGTTGTGGCAGTCACACCCGCAATTACTGCAGCTTGAGTGTCTTGATTCTTGACTTTGACCATTTTCTTCATATATTCACGCCTTTTCGTCCGAATAAGTGTCATTCCGGCAATTTGCCTTCAAGAGACCTAAAAAGTGAAAAGGAATGAAATTAAGCAGGAACGGATATAAAAGTGGTCGATTAAGGGCTTAAATGACCCCTCAAAAGTGTACCTTTTAAATCCTTATCAAATATCGCTACACTTGGTATTTGCTTGTCCTCAAGCAAATGTGCTTTTATCCAATTAATTTATAAGTTAGGGGTCATGAAACATTAGTTTAGAACAATTCACAACACGTATAAGTCCCGCAAAAGTCATAACAAGCATGGAAATTACATACTAGCACCTCACAAGTGGTGTTTGGATACTCTTATCTCTCGGGTGTATATGAAATATATCAAGTTAGAAATGGAAGATAAACAATCATTAACCGGTCCTAGTGCATAGATTACCATAGGCTTGAGACTAGATCAAACCTCCATCGCTTTGGCGTAAGCACCTAAAAAAAAACTATCCAAGAGGTCTTTTAAAGGGTTGTAACGTTAGGCTTACGGTAGGGAAACAAAGGGTTTGGTGGGATAGGCGATTTAGTGGTGGCAAGTCAAAAATCTTTATGTTACAAGCATGAGAAGAATGGCGTTGCTAAGCCAAGACTCGACACTCTAAACTCTAGATAAATTGAAACAAACAAACATAAATCGAAAGATAGATGTAGGATGGTAGCCCGTATTTTTTTTCATACACTTTTACTCTACCATCCTCTATGATAACATCAAAATAATAGGGATTTATAGGCACATCCCTACACTTGAGTTTTTATTACTCTAACACTAATTTGTCCCGAATTGAAAAGATCAAAACACTTGGAGTACATTATTACGTAAATAAAGGGAATTTTAATTTAACGTTCTTTCCCGTCACTTCATAAAATTTAACTTTTCCCATGAGTCACAATCGTCCCAAAACTGTGTACAAAGGATATGACTCGACTTCGCAACTTATGCAAGCAACTAGATAATTGAACTAAGGTTTTAGTATGATAACAATAATGTACTAAAAGTGAGTGTACAAGGTAGGATAAGGCGATTTGGGTGTACATTTGGGGGTAGATTGTAAACAATGCTCTTCATTGATATTCTGGAAAACCCAAACCTCACGAGAACTGCGAAAAGGATAGACTCTGAGGGGTTAACTAGGGGTATAGTGTGCTAAAGATGAGTACAACGCAAGGATGTGGGGGAATTACTCAACCGATGTGTAAGAAGTAATTATAATATGGGTATCAAACAAGGGTTATCCTAATGCCTCTTATCATTTAGTTATTCCTAACTACACAAGTGTAGTCTCACTAGCGATCTCGGAATGCATCCCAAAACATGTTCTAGAATCTATTATACTACCGGTACACTCTCGAAGCATTAAAGATGAATGCTTTAATTCTCACAAATCTAAGGGCGATCCTCACATTTTGGGTGGAATTTAAGTGGTAAAGGGTTTTGTGCTAGTCATATAACTTCCTATCCATGATACGCTTTATTAAGACTAATGGCCCACTCTTACATGTCATGAAAAATTTTAAATTTGGTGCCAAAATTACCCTAACCGATATTTCTCATGGTTTATTACATAAATGAATTTGGACAAGGCAAATAGTCAAGGATAAGCACAGTTTCAAAGTTCCCGTTTTATTTTCCCTCCCTACACTTAAACTGAACATTGTCCCCAATGTTCCCCGAAAGTATCAAAGTTATGATAATGGAAGGTAATTAAAAACGAAAGAAACTAATACTCTCCTGATTAGCTCGGTAGGATCCGTGTGAAGTAGTGGTTAAATTCTTCTCCAAGAAGAATGTATGTGTGAAAAGCTCCATCAAATCTTATGTATCTTCTTACGGATAAATAAAACACGCACACTTGAAGAAAACAAAGCGAAACCTTCATAAAATCGGTGGTAACACTATATATGACTCTACTAAACTAGGATATAATGCTTATGGGATGGATGTTTCTGATTTTCGGAAAATTAAGACTGAGAAATTCCAAAATTTATAAGTATCACGAAAAAGCGAGAAAAGTTAGAAGTTTGTTTCTACTCCTCCGGCGCCGTCAGGTTGCGATCTGGCCAGTCGGTTATCCCGACAGAACTGGTTCGCGATTTTCGGAAAAAATCGGAAAATATATATCTTTAGAATCTGGAAAAATTTCCTGCAAAACATCCATTATGACTCGATACAAGCATTTGACTCTAACAAACACACATGTATATCTTTTTAATAATCGTAATTCGCATGTTCACGTCCTTTTTGAAAACGTGTGTAATCCTCCCTACACTTATCCCTTTTTTAAAATACCTTTATATGTAATTAAGACGAGGTTAAAGACAAAATAAATCATTTTTACAAATTCAAACATGAGAATAAACAATTAATAAAAGATATACGACACACAAACAAGCAAACAATGAAGCATGGGTTGCCTCCCACGAAGCGCTTTTCTTTATTTATGAGTGTTGTAGCTAGACTCGAAGTCGTGCCCCTTCGTTACTTCATTACCGTCACCTTCTTCCAAAACAATATCCTCATCGTTGACCATTTCATTATTGTCCAACTGATAATGTTTCACACGTTGTCCATTCACGGCAAATTCTCTTCCATCATGGTCTAGTAGTATCACAGCCCCATTGTTCATTTTCCTGTTCACTGAAAAGGGCCCATACCATATTGATTTGAGTTTTCCCGGAAATAATCTCAATCTTGAATTATACAAGAGCACCTTATCTCCTTCCACAAACTCTTTAGGATTCTTTATTCGTTGATCATGCCATTTTTCGCCCTTTCTTTATATGTGATCGACGATTCATAAGCTTCAAGTCTCAGTTCATCCAGTTCTTGAAGCTATAGGAACCTATTTGACCCTGCCTCAGAATAGTCCATATTACAGGCCTTAAGTGCCCAGTATGCCTTTTGCTCAAGTTCAATTGGGAGGTCGCATGCTTTCCCGTATACCAAGCGAAAAGGGGTTGTTCCGATAGGTGTTTTATAAGCCGTTCTGAATGCCTAGAGTGCCTCATCCAGTTTGAATGCCCAATATTTTCTATTCCGGTGGACCGTTTTTTCAAGTATCCGCTTTAATGCTCTATTTGTGTTCTCTACTTGCCCATTAGTTTGGTGATGATATGCCGTAGAGAATCTATGCGGAACACCATACTTCTTCATCACCTTCTCCATTTGAGCATTGCAAAAGTGGGTTCCTCTATCACTGATCAATGCCTTGGGAATCCCGAATCGTGCGAAGAGCCTTTTAAGAAAATGAATGACTACCCTTGCATCGTTAGTCCTAAGGGCTTGGGCCTCCACCTATTTGGAAACGTAGTCGATAGCCACTAGAATGTATTTATTTCCTCCAGATGATGGAAAAGGTCCCATGAAATCTATTCCCCAAACATCAAATATTTCGCAGACTTGGATATAGTTCAGAGGTGATTCATCCCTCCGCGAGATGTTTCCCGGTCGTTGGCAAGCATCGCACGTTTGAACTAATCTCTTAATGTCGCGGAAAATAGTAGGCCAGTAGAATCCGGCATAGAAAACTTTTCGTGCCATGAAATTTACACCGTGATGCCCCCCAGATGGTCCCGCGTGACACTCTCTCAAAATACGATCAATCTCCTCCCAAGAACAACACCGTCGAATGATCTGATCGGGGCATATACGGAATAAGAAGGGCTCATCCCAAAAATAGTGTTTTAGTGCGGTGAATAATTTCTTCTTGTCTTGCCTAGTCATTTAGTTTGGCAAGACCCTACTGGATAGATAATTAGCATAATCCACATACCATTGATCAATATCCTTAATGGCCATTAGTCGTTCCTCAGGAAAAGAGTCACGAATTTCGGTATGGTCTAATTCTTCTAAGTCCGGTTTTCCAATCATGATAGATGATCACCGCAAGATTTTCGGCTCCTTTTTATCTCAATTTCAATGTCGAATTCCTGAAGTAATAGGATCCACCTAATAAGTTTGGGTTTTGCATCTTGTTTGGAAAACAAGTATCGTAAGGCGGAGTGATATGTGAAGATGACAGTTTTGGAAAGGACGAGATATTGCCTGAATTTGTCGAAGGCAAAACCACGACCAAAAGCTCTTTCTCGGTAGTTGTATAATTCTCTTGTGCCACATTCATGGTTTTACTAGCATAGTAAATTGGTTGAAAATGCTTCTCCTTTCTTTGGCCAAGCACGGCGCCTACAGCATAATCACTAGCATCGCACATGATTTCGAATGGTTGGGACCAATCAGGGGTAACCATTATCGGAGCCTGAGTGAGATCTTTCTTTAGACGATTGAATGCTTCCTTACATTCTTCCAAAAAATCAAAAGGGGTGTCCTTGACTAGAAGCTGTGTCATTGGTCGGGCAATTTTAGAGAAATCCTTAATAAACCTTCTATAAAAGCCTGCATGACCGAGAAAGCTTCAAATGTCCTTAACGGTAGTAGGATAGGGTAGTTTGGATATCACTTCGATTTTAGCTCTATCGACCTCGATTCCATTTCCGGAGACTTTATGTCCCAAGATGATTCCTTCTCTTACCATGAAATGGCATTTTTCCCAATTCAGGACTAAATTGGTTTCTTCACACCGTTTCAGCATCTTCCTAAGGTTGGATAGACAAAGGTCGAAGGAATCTCCGAATACCGAGAAATCATCCATGAAGACTTCCATGCTATCTTCAATCAATTCATGGAATATGGCCATCATACATCTTTGAAAGGTAGCAGGGGCGTTGCATAACCTAAAGAGCATTCACTTATAAGCGAAAGTCCCATACGGGCATGTAAACGTAGTTTTTTCTTGATCTTCAGGAGCAATGGGGATTTAGAAGTATCGTGAGAAGCCATCAAGAAAACAGTAATACTCATGCCCGGCTAACCTTTCGAGCATTTGATCGATGAATGGTAGGGGAAAATGATATTTCCGTGTGGCATCATTTAAATTCCTGTAGTCGATACAGACTCGCCAACCAGTGACCGTTCTTTGCGGCACTAAGTCACCCTTCTCATTCTTCACAACTGTCATTCCTCCCTTTTTTGGAACCACTTGGACTGGGCTGACCCAAGGGCTGTCAGAAATGGGGTAGATTAGGCCGGCATCGAGAAGCTTGACGACCTCCTTTTTTACTCCCTCTTTGATATTAGGGTTAACCCTCCTATGAGGTTAAACGGTGGGTTTGTACTCCTCCTCCATAAGAATTTTATGAGTGCAAAAAGTAGAATCAATACCCTTAATGTTAGCAACACTCCATGTGATCACTCTTTTGTATTCTCTTAGAACTTCTAAGAGCTTCCCTTTTTGTTCAGTGGTCAGCGAAGAGCTTATGATGACAGGGAGTTGATCCTCTTTTTGAAGGAAGGCATATTCAAAATGGCTCGGGAGATCTTTCAATTCTAAGTTAGGAGGTTCCTTGATTGATGGTTTTAGCTTTTTTTCCGGCTTTTGAAGTTCAAGAGGTTCAATTTCTTCCCTACGCGGGTAAAAGGAAACAACTCCAACCATCTCGATTTCTTCATCATTATATATCATGTTGTTATCATCATTCATGAATTCGTTTAATAGATATTCATCAATAAAGCCATCTATGTCATCAACAAATTCATCAACTTCTTCAACAAAATAAATAGGGTGATCGTCAGAGGAGGAATGACTCATAGAATCCTTGATGTCGAAGGTTAAGCTCTCGGACCCCACTCATAAAGTGAGTTTACCATCATGAA
Organism: Chrysanthemum makinoi; assembly: GCA_910596185.1. NCBI lineage: Eukaryota > Viridiplantae > Streptophyta > Magnoliopsida > Asterales > Asteraceae > Chrysanthemum > Chrysanthemum makinoi. The sequence goes on along the minus strand of OU343222.1, from coordinate 162,495,916 downwards.
CATCGATGATGGCACGAGCTGTAGCCAAGAATGGTCTTCCAAGGATTATCGGGACTGAGTTATCTTCCTCCATTTCTAAAATCACGAAAGCAACCAGAAACTTGAACTCCCCTACTCGTACAAGAACATTTTTACAAACTCCAATGGGATATTTGATTGATCGATCAGCTAACTGAATACTCATTCTGGTTGGTTTCAACCCTGAATATCCGAGTTTGAGGAATAAGGAATGAGGCATCAAGTTAGCACGCTTGCCGAGATCCTCCGGCGTTTTCATAGAGAGTGCCCCTATAGAGCAAGGAATGGTGAAGCTACCCGGATCTTCTTTCTTCTTGGGCAAGCTTTTCGGATGATAGTGAGCACTCTTCTCCTAATGATATCAACCCTACAAGTTTCTTCCGATTCGATAGTAACCTCTTGAAGTATTTGCTATGTTTAGGGATATGATAAAACACGTCGAGAAGTGGTATGTTGACAGAAGTCCGTTTTAAGTAAGACAATATTCTCTCATTGTCTTCTTGACTTTTGATTCTTTAAACGCGAGGGATAAGGAATCCGTGTGAGAGTCGGACGGGCGGAGTTGATGCTTGTGGAGGGTGTCGTTAGGAGTCGAAGGGGTTCGGGAATTGCTCCATCACCTAATTCGTGCTCCCGACGGTGGGATTTTGGTCGGGTATGGGGATCCTTGGTAGTAATTCTGATCGAGTAGTAATGGCACAAGTTGGATCATCTTTGGGTTGGACCAGGTTCGCTTATTCTTTTGTAGAGTTCGGCGAACTGGCTTTCTAATTCAGCTTGTTGCTCTTTAATGAATCCTTTGAGACCCTTTAAAAGCATTACCCCTTCCATGGTAAATTGCCCGAGTTATTTTTCAAAGGTATCACGGATGGTATATTCAGAACCCTCCTTTCCCTCAGTCTTCCATTTTAGATTACCCCAAGGAGTGTATTCATCTTGTTGGTAGAATACGAGGAGGGAAGGGTCATCATAAATGTCATGGCTGGAAAGGAAGGCATGCTCTTGGCGCGTGTTATCATCACACTCATCGCACTCGTGTGATCCTCCACTAATGTCGCATATAAGGTAGGGGTTAAACAACCTCTTGGGTTCTTGTGATTTTGTGAGGTACGCGATCTTTTCATGCGCCATCTTCATCCGATCATCGAAAGATGATGGGCTATTATTCGAGGTAGCAGAGATACTCATCACAGTCACCGGCTCGTTCCAAGTGTTGTCTTAGTCCTGGACATACTCCTCAATGCGGTCCCATCCTTCTTCCGCACTGAGATTGGAGATTTTCCGGCCAGTCGAGAAGTCAATCCCTTTTTTATCATTACGGGAGACATTGTCGTAAAAGATTTGTACAAGCAACCAAAGGTTGATACCATGGTGTGGGGCTTGTTGAACGAGATCTTTGTAACGAGCCCAGAAGTTAACGATAGATTCTCCATCTGTTTGATGGAAGTGAAGGATTTCGCTCCTGATGGATGCAGTTCTCCCAGGAGGAAAGAACTTTTTGGTAAATTTGGCAGTGACTTGTTCCCAAGTGAATATGGACCTTGGAGGTAGCTTATCGAGCCACTATTTAGCCTTCCCTTTAAAAGAAAAGGGGAAAACCCAAGTCTAGATGTCTCCTTGGATGCTCCGTCAACATAGATAGTATCCACAATTTTTAAAAATTTTTTAATGTGATGAATCGGGTTTTCGCTATGGGATCCATGAAATTGACATGCATTCTGGATAAGCCAAATGTCAGTGGCATTCAACACCTCAATGACCTGTTCAGAAGGGTAGACAATGGTCTTTGGTAAATCCAGATCTTGGAAGGAGAAGAGCACTCCCTGAGGACTTTTGCCTTTGGTTTATTGATGGGTTCATTGACAGGAATAGCGGGGATCTCCTCGCTATGTTGGCTCAGATTGTCAATGTTGTCACACCCCCAAAATATCGCAGCAGAACGATAGTGTCTTTGGGGTATAACGTCATAGCACAAAGTATGGATACAGAAAACGACCTCTAAAATGAGACGTTTTGAAAAGTTTACCATTCGATTAAATAAAGTTGAAGTTTACAAACATAAGATCCCAAAGTTTGATAATACATAAAGGATTACAAAACATGTCGAATGGTAATTAATATAAACACAAGACTCTAATGTATGCCATGTGACCCAAAAGCTCCATGAAATGCTATCGCCTTACAACCTGAGATAAACATGCTAAAAAGTGTCAACACAATGGTTGGTGAGTTCATAAGTTTGTAGAAAATGATTTGAAGAAGTCTATAAAGAATGTTGATGCAACAAAGGCATTGTAAATCCATTCAGTTCCGAATTCCGCCAATACAAAACTCGCAACCTATGTGTTCACAACCCATTGCCTAATATAGAATTGTCAATCTTGTTTGTAAGTAGGACATATTTGCATACGATATATACATGTACTTAATGCAAAGAATCATAGTCAACTGAACCTCTTGACAAGTCTAAATTGTTTGTTGTGTTTCATTGAATAACAGATTATATTCACCCCAGGTCACGTCATCAAAGACCCAAGGTGGGGCGTCAGCCGATAGTACTATCAATTCCTCTCCGCCGGCTCCCTGCAGAGTTAACCGATTGCTAATGTATGTATGTTGAAGCATAATTGAAAACAAGTTTAACACATTAAGGCACATATCGCAATAAACCACACATAATGTCCAAAGAGTATAAGAAGTATAGTGTAAAACAATTGTATAAATGGTTTGAGTATTCGCAAGAGTAAAAACAAGTATTTAAGCATGTATCTCCCCCAAAGAGTTTGTAAGAATTTATACGAGTAAAAGAGGGGTATGAACTCACCTGGTATGATTGATATGCTAACAAAATGAAGTGCACGAAAATGAGGCTCGGAAACTATCCGCGACCTAAAATGAATGATGTGCTCTAATATAAGTCATGAAACAATGTTGTGCATGCAAATCCATATGTAATCTATACCACTTATGCGTTTTGAAAATAGAATTTATCGTCGAAATCTATGTTTATGAATTCTCGTCATGTTTATAAAATACTTTACAAGTATATACGTTGAATCAACATCCTATGATAATCGTTTTGTGATTTATTATGAAATTATAACTTTTCGTCGTAAAATAGTGTCGTTGAAATTTTCATGAAAGAGAATATCTGACCTCGAAAAGCTAGTTATAAAATGGTGCACGTCGAGTGTCAGGAAACAAACTCAACGGTTTTGGGAAGCTTGTATCATTATCTCAAAGTTTTAGCATTTAAGTTTTCATCCTAGAGGTCTCGATCATGGAGATAAATATAGGTTAAGTATGGTACTTGTATCCAAAATATTGTTTAAGGGTGGTTTCCGGCAAAGTTTGAGTGACTATATTTTATTTGTTACAACTCCGCTTGACAAACGGTTGGGCATTTTGGAAAATAGGCTAGGCGAACTTACTTTTACTAGAAGACATCACGTTATAAAAAGTATTACATCCTTGTTAAAAACGACCCTCAACATGGTCACTTGTTGCCGTAAGGTTTGTCTAATAGAAATATATTAGTTTTTCTTATATAATAAAGTTACGGCAACTTTGTGTAAACGTGTATAATTTAATCGTTACAAGTCCGTTTTCTACGTTTTCTACATCCTTAGATTCGTATTAAAGTATACTAATATATTTTTGATAAGTCGACACATTTTATAACGCTTAAGACTCATTTTTGACTCGTAAAAAGTTAATATAACATGCTGAATTTTCTGGAATTATTAGTTTTCGTCGTCAAACTTCAAAAATTCATAACTTCTTCGTTATAACTCCGTTTTAATCCGTTCAAGCGGCCACGTTTTCGTTTTAAAGTATATTTTCCAAATATCTAACCCAAAATATTTTACCTACTGTCGGATTTTCCAGATTTTGAAAATAAAGACAGACCCTTTTGCAAACTTGTCGAAATGAGTTTTTCTCGCGCCAAACCTATTCTAACCCATTCAAAACAACTCCGAAGCTATTCTAATCCTACCATACACCTTCTTAGGGTGTCATGGGTTCCTAGGCATCACCAAAAGTGATATGTTTCAAGGAATAATTATAGGATGAAATATATATATATATATATATATATATATATATATATAACACTTAATAACAATGAAAAAGTGGTATAAACCTCCATAAGACTTGCATGTTTTTCTCAAATATGATGTAATGAACATAAAATAAATATGAAAGATGATGATGAGTATGAGATGCTTACTAGTTAACTTGATGAGGTTAGTGAACAAAGGTTTTATCCTAATCACCCAAGGTTTTTATTTCAAAACCTTAATCAAGAGTGTAACTAGAGTGAATAAAACTTGTCTTGAAAAATTTTGGTGATCTCCTTGATGGTCCTTGTGGTGGCCGGTTCTATAGGATGAAGAGGAAGAGAGACTATTGATTTTACACCTTTGGATATTTTAGTTCTATGTGTAATATGTAGTATAATATAGTTATATGTATATGTTAGTAGATATTTTGTGACAAAATTAAGTGACTCATCCCCCTTGTGTCGACAAGGGGGTTTGTGAGTTGGATGATACATTTTTTTTTTAAAAGTATGTAAGTGTAATTAAGTGTGAGTTAATTGAAGACATGTGGTAAATTGTATACACATTTGAGTATTTAGGGTAGCGTTAGATAAAAATAACTTTTAACGGGTCAAGATAAAATATATTGAGGTCATAAAAATTATAAAAATACATTTCTTGAAAGATTTGAGTGAATAAATATTTATCGGGTTGAATTTACGAAAACCGTCGTAATTATTCAAACTTAACAATTTATATACAAAATAAATTAAAAACATCGGGTAAACTCATAATATTATTTTTATAATCTTAATATGAGTTCAAAAATATATCGGGATAATTTTTGGAAGTATCGGATCAAATGTTCAAAATAATTAATTACGCGATAGCGTTTATTTAATAAGAAATTATGCGTTTAATGAAAAATGCAAACCCATGCATGAACTAGTATGATGAATGTTGAGTTTGAGAAATGACCAAAAATCGAGAATTGTGACATTCTTCCCATGTCAGAGGAATCACGTCCTCGTGATTCAATCGATGATACTAAAAGGTCTACCGTCCTACATGTCTAGGTTTCTTATCTAATGAGGCTCATTGAATCTGAATAATACAGTGGATCACTTAATGGTCTAGGGAAAACGTACCAGTTACGCATTGCGGGCTACCTCGGTCCCTAAATAGAATGCTCGACCTCGGGGTGGACTGATATTGAGTACAGGGTTTGGATTGTTTCCGTCATTTGCTAAAGCTAGGTGTTGGTTACCCTGTAGTTGCCTCTGCGTTCCATTCAACTTAGGACAATTATTCGAAGTGATTCGGTACATTACATTCAAAGCAAGTCCTCTGGTTATTCCTCATGTTGCCAACATTAGCCGGTGTTACTTGTGTTTTGCACTGCTCCTTAAGATGGCCGTATCGATTGCAATTTGTACACAAGCGGCAGGGCTTGGTCTTCGGATGATGATAAGCACATTTAGCACATTTGGGGTGTGTACCCGCATACTCTCTTTGTTCGGTACCGGTTGCCACAAAACTCTTGCCCTTTTGTACTGCTACCACGTCCATCGCCTATTCGACCCACTCGCTTCCTTCCTCTTGTCCTTTGCTCTTCAAAGTACCATTTCTAACCATCTCATCTGTCGGGTTCCTGCCCTCGATTGCACTTTGTATTGTAGACGACTCGGTCGTTTTACAGATTCCACGGATTTGGGGACAAGACCATATATGTACCTCGAGATTCTCTTGGACTCAGGGGTAACCATATGAGGAACTAGTCCGCTAATTCATGGAATCGATCTGTAGGCTCGCGTGACCACTCCTATCATAGAGTGATGATAAAGTTCATGTTCGGTTTCTGCATTTCATTGTCCGGCGTTACTCTTCTTGCAATAACGCCTTAAATTCATCCCATGTCATACCTATAGTCGCTTCTTGCCCCTAGCATGTAGTGTGTGTTCCACCATGTCAATGCCTTCCCGATAGCAAGCAAGCTGCATACTTCACCCTCGATGTGCGGCACAATTGCTTGATGTCGATCACGACTCTGTCTTCTCTATCCATCGAGTATACGCCAAAGCACCTCCTATACCATCAAACTCCACAGGTTTGCATACTAAAAATTCCTTATACGTGCATCCAGTTCTGTTGTTGTTGTTGTTGTTGTTATTGTTGCCACTGCCAACTACATTGTTGGTGTCGACATTCCCGTTCCCATGGTTTCCCGAGTTATTCATATGGTTTCCAACTTGTGTGACAATAGTGGGAAGCAAGATTTGAAGTTGTTGGGCGATGATGGCGGCAAAATCGGGGTTTCGCCAGGCGTTGTTGTCATTGTTACCCATGTCGCGACCGTCTTCTCTACCTCCATGCTCACTGTCCTTCCACCCTGCGCCGCACCACCTCGACTAGTGTTGCGTGTTACCCTCTTTGGTGCCATGATCTCTGCAAGGAAAGGACAGTTGAGTTCCCAATGTCTATACTTAACATCCTCAAATATAATACCACGCCACAAATTGGTTCCTAAGGTGTACCCACACCGATCTACGTATGCGTGGTCGCATATGTCCACGTAGGTTGTGACGCATTTATAATTATGTTGGCCACCATAATTATAATTGCCTCATTTCACACGTGTACATACCACCAAACATACATGTCTCGGCGATTGTTGTTACTGAAATAGTTAGCCATTCTATCATCCGATTCTAAAAGGTGGAGGAGGGATTTAGGGTAGGTATCTAGGGAGAGTCGCACTTGGTGTATAGGAAATTCCTTTAGATGCTAAAGTCACTATGAGGTTTGGTCGCCAGCAGTTCCCAAAGTATCCTCAAGAGAACTCCCATCCTCGGGCAAAATCATCAAATCTATACAGCTATATAGTAACACTTATTTAGCTCGATCTCGTGTCTCATCAAACAAGAACTGTCACGAGATCAAGTTAGATAAGTGCTCATTCCTGAGCTCCATATTTTTGATGACTTGACTAGATTTTGGGACTCCCCTATCGGTACAAGGAAACTACGTTATCCAATGAGGTGGGTCTAGAAGAAATTTTTAAGAAAACATATGCGCACGAAAAGTGTGTAAGGCGATAGGAAAAGAAAGGATCGACATGAAAGCGGTTATAGTCTAGGAACTAAAATGCAACCTAGTTCTCTATAACCAAGTCTATGATACCAATCTGTCACACCCCCAAAATATCGCAGCGGAACGATAGTGTCGTTGGGGTATAACGTCATAGCACAAAGTATGGATACAGAAAACGACCTCTAAAATGAGACGTTTTGAAAAGTTTACCATTCGATTAAATAAAGTTGAAGTTTACAAACATAAGATCCCAAAGTTTGATAATACATAAAGGATTACAAAACATGTCGAATGGTAATTAATATAAACACAAGACTCCAATGTATGCCATGTGACCCAAAAGCTCCATGAAATGCTATCTCCTTACAACCTGAGATAAACATGCTAAAAAGTGTCAACACAATGGTTGGTGAGTTCATAAGTTTGTTGAAAATGATTTGAAGAAGTCTATAAAAAATGTTGATGCAGCAAAGGCATTGTAAATCCATTCAGTTCCGAATTCCGCCCATACAAAACTCGCAACCTATGTGTTTACAACCCATTGCCTAACATAGAATTGTCAATCTTGTTTGTAAGTACGACATATGTGCATACGATATATACATGTACTTAATGCAAAGAATCATAGCCAACTGAACCTCTTGACAAGTCTAAATTGTTTGTTGTGTTTCATTGAATAACAGATTATATTCACCCCAGGTCACGTCATCAAGGACCCAAGGGTGGGGCGTCAGCCCGATAGTACTATCAATACCTCTCCGCCGGCTCAGAGTTAACCAGTTGCTAAAATATGTATGTTGAAGCATAATTGAAAACAAGTTTAACACATTAAGGCACATATCGCAATAAACCAAACATAATGTCCAAAGAGTATAAGAAGTATAGTGTAACACAATTGTATAAATGGTTTGAGTATTCGTAAGAGTAAAAACAAGTATTTAAGCATGTATCTCCCCCAAAGAGTTTGTAAGAATTTATACGAGTAAAAGAGGGGTATGAACTCACCTGGTATGATTGATATGCTGGGTATGAACTCACCTGGTATGATTGATATGCTAACAAAATGAAGTGCGGCTCGGAAACTATCCGCGACCTAAAATGAATGATGTGCTCTAATATAAGTCATGAAACAATGTTGTGCATGCAAATCCATATGTAATCTATACCACTTGTACGTTTTTGAAAATAGAATTTATCGTCGAAATCTATGTTTATGACATCTCGTCATGTTTATAAAATACTTTACAAGTATATACGTTGAATCAACATCCTATGATAATCGTTTTGTGATTTATTATGAAATTATAACTTTTTGTCGTAAAATAGTGTCGTTGAAATTTTCATGAAAGAGAATATACGGCCTCGAAAAGCTAGTCATAAAATGGTGCACGTCGAGTGTCAGGAAACAAACTCAACGGTTTTGGGAAGCTTGTATCATTATCTCAAAGTTTTAGCATTTAAGTTTTCATCCTAGAGGTCTCGATCATGGAGATAAATATAGGTTAAGTATGGTACTTGTATCCAAAATATGGTTTAAGGGTGGTTTCCGGCAAAGTTTGAGTGACTATATTTTATTTGTTACAACTCCGCTTGACAAACGGTTGGACATTTTGGAAAATAGGCTAGGCGAACTTACTTTTACTAGCAGACATCACATTATAAAAAGTATTACATCCTTGTTAAAAACGACCCTCAACATGGTCACTTGTTGCCGTAAGGTTTGTCTAATAGAAATATATTAGTTTTTCTTATATAATAAAGTTACGGCAAATTTGTGTAAACGTGTATAATTTAATCGTTACAAGTCCGTTTTATACGTTTTCTACATCCTTAGATTCGTATTAAAGTATACTAATATATTTTCGATAAGTCGACACATTTTATAACTCTTAAGACTCATTTTTGACTCGTAAAAAGTTAATATAACATGCTGAATTTTCTGGAATTATTAGTTTTCGTCGTCAAACTTCAAAAATTCATAACTTCTTCGTTATAACTCCGTTTTAATCCGTTCAAGCGGCCACGTTTTCGTTTTAAAGTATATTTTCCAAATATCTAACCCAAAATATTTTACCTACTGTCGGATTTTCCAGATTTTGAAAATAAAGACAGACCCTTTTGCAAACTTGTCGAAATGAGTTTTTCTCGCGCCAAACCTATTCTAACCCATTCAAAACAACTTCGAAGCTATTCTAATCCTACCATACACCTTCTTAGGGTGTCATGGGTTCCTAGGCATCACCAAAAGTGATATGTTTCAAGGAATAATTATAGGATGAAATATATATATAATACTTAATAACAATGAAAAAGTGGTATAAACCTCCATAAGACTTGCATGTTTTTCTCAAATATGATGTAATGAACATAAAATAAATATGAAAGATGATGATGAGTATGAGATGCTTACTAGTTAACTTGATGAGGTTAGTGAACAAAGGTTTTATCCTATTCACCCAAGGTTTTTATTTCAAAACCTTAATCAAGAGTGTAACTAGAGTGAATAAAACTTGTCTTGAAAATTTTTGGTGATCTCCTTGATGGTCCTTGTGGTGGCCGGTTCTATAGGATGAAGAGGAAGAGAGACTATTGATTTTACACCTTTGGATATTTTAGTTCTATGTGTAATATGTAGTATAATATAGTTATATGTATATGTTAGTAGATATTTTGTGACAAAATTAAGTGACTCATCCCCCTTGTGTCGACAAGGGGGTTTGTGAGTTGGATGATAATTTTTTTTTTTTTTTTTTTTTTAAGTATGTAAGTGTAATTAAGTGTGAGTTAATTGAAGACATGTGGTAAATTGTATACACATTTGAGTATTTAGGGTAGCATTAGATAAAAATAACTTTTAACGGGTCAAGATAAAATATACTGGGGTCATAAAAATTATAAAAATACATTTCTTGAAAGATTTGAGTGAATAAATATTTATCGGGTTGAATTTACAAAAACCGTCGTAATTATTCAAACTTAACAATTTATATACAAAATAAATTAAAAACATCGGGTAAACTCATAATATTATTTTTATAATCTTAATATGAGTACAAAAATATATCGGGATAATTTTTGGAAGTATCAGATCAAATGTTCAAAATAATTAATTACGCGATAGCGTTTATTTAATAAGAAATTATGCGTTTAATGAAAAATGCAAACCCATGCATGAACTAGTATGATGAATGTTGAGTTTGAGAAATGACCAAAAATTGAGAATTGTGACAAATGTTGATGTTTTCAGGAGTCGTGGGGGAATGTGTGGACTCTTCGTTAGTTACGGCCACATCAAAATCGATGGTGGTGCCTTGAGGTTCTGGTTCATGGAGAGCTCTTCTTCGCTTATTCAGCTCTCTTTCGGGTTCAGCGAAGGGTTCAATAAGGGTTTTGGTGGAACTACGGGTCCTAAGTTGTCTAAGGGAATTGGTGGGGGGAAATGGCTAGTTTGGTGGCGGGTTATCACCTTCCATGATGAAAAGTGACGAGATTACTAACAAAGGTCACAAAGAAGGGGGATAGACTACGAGGAAGATAAAATTGAGAAAAAAGCTTACTTGATAGGAATAAAGCAAGGGAACCTAAACGAGGTGAAAATCTAACTAGCTATTCTATTCCCCGGCAACGGCGCAAAAAACTTGATATGCGTATAACGCGCGTCCGGGGTCAAAGGAACTTCCTTTTCGTCGAGCAAGTTTTTCAACACCCTAGGCAGTGAACCTAATCGTTGTAGTGTAGTATTATGGTAAGCCTCGGGAATTGATATCATTCTCTAGGGGAATAGGAATACTAGTGAGAAATTACTACGCTAAGGTTGGGGTTGAGGAAGATTATTTTTTATCTTTTTTATATTTTTTTAGAAAATTGAAAGGTACGAATCTCGGGGTATTGGATTTGGGGGGTGGTATTTCTACCGATTACTCTACTTATCTAATTAACTAAGCTAAGGTTAGGGTAGTCTATGTCTATTGTTGTGTGCTCTTATGATGATTTAAAGTTGTGTTTACCTAGATGCTATTACTAATTAGTTATCTCCTATTGATGGTTGAATTGCCACATCCTTATTCTTAACGCGTTGTGTCTTCTAAGGTCGTAGGGTATGCGTTTTTCCTTAACTCTTTGAGAATACCTTAAGGTTATTGCCTACGAAATCTCTAGGATTTATAAACTAACTCTATGGTTATCTTTGGATGTTTAGCCTACAATAACTCTAGGTGATTATAAACTAATGTTCACAAAAATTACTCAAGCATTAAAACACAACGAATGACCTATCACAATACTAGGTCAATCACAATTAAGATAAGAGACAACCAATCAATATTCAATACCTAGGTTTCATAAATCTAAGCAAACACACAAGTAAATTAGCCAGACATGGAAAACATGCAAGCATACACACAAACAATTGAAGACATAATTGAATCAATGAAGTAAATCACTTATATTGTTGTAAAATAGGGTATGGAACCCTAAGATATCTTCAAACGACCAAAGTTCGGTTTAGATTTTACTCCACAAAACTACCTCTCTAAAAGTCTGAAAATTCGAATTCTATATATAGAGTTACAACATGTGACGGCGTCACTCTTTATTTGTGACGTCGTCGGATCGCCGCCATAAGGTTTTCGTCTTGGCCACGTCAACTTTGTGACGACGTCACCTTATGGTTGTGACGCCTTCGGCTTCATCTTCGGCGCCGTCGGATTGAATCTAGGCCGTCTAGTTGTGGCCCTACTCTTTAAAACCCGATGCCGTCAAGTGTAAAATAGAAATTTGGCTACTGAGTCGTCACAAAGCATGTTTCGACGGCGTCGCCCTTTGGCTGTGACGCCGTCACCTTCAATTCCAGCAGCTTGAGTGTCTTGATCTCGACTTTGGCCATTTTCTTCATATATTCGCCCCTTTTCGTCCAAATAAGTGTCATTCCAGCAATTTGCCTTCAAGAGACCTAAAAAGTGAAAAGGAACGAAATTAAGCAGTAACGGATATAAAAGTGGTCTATTAAGGGCTTAAATGACCCCTCAAAAGTGTACCTTTTAAATTCTTATCACGTGCCTGTTGGATGCAACATGGGGCGATGCGACAATTGGAAGAATATAGTTCAAAAGTTCGAATCAAAGATGTCTCGGTGGAAAGAAAAATTATTATCAGTCGGAGGGCGTTTATCTTTAATTAAGGCTCTCATAGGTAACCTTCCTACCTATTATATTTCGTTGCATTGGATGCCCATGACGGTACAAAAGCGAAAAGAGTCCATGCGTAACAAATTTTTCTTTTGAGGAGATTTAGATGATAAAAAGATTACATGGGTTAAGTGGAAAACATGTTTCGCAAGTAAGGTTATGAGTGGTCTCGGTATTGGAAGTATTTTTGGGTTAAATGAGCCTTGCTTTTCAAATGGGTATGGAGGTTTCAAACTAGTTCTAATGTCCTGTGGGTTAATGTGATTAAAGAAATTCATGGGCATGATGGAGGCATTGGATGTGGTAGGGCAGGGAAGTTGACCCACAGCCATTGGAATTCTATAATTCGATCGGTATCTCAGCTTCAAGAGAAGGGTATAGATATATTGGCTTTTATGTGGTCGTTCTGTTGGAGATGGGAGCTCGATCAGTTTTTGGGGCGATAGTTGGTGTGGGGGATGTCCATTAAAAGTTATGTTTCCTCGTGTTTATGCTTTGGATGGGAATAAAATGTGTACAATTGCTCAACGTATTAACGTTGACGACTGGTCCAACGTTCTCAAAAGACCTCAGAGAGGTGGGGCTGAGTCAAATCAATTTGATGAGTTGATTCAGACCATTCGAGATGTGGCCCTATCTGATTCGGTTGATGGGTGGAAATGGGAGTTGGATTATTCTGGTTTTTCAGTTGCTTCTGCGCGAACTCACATAGATGAACACACCTTACTTGGTAGTTTCATGTCTACTAGATAGCTGCGATGTATTCCTATCAAAGTTAATTTTTTCATATGGAGGTTGAGGCTTGACAAACTTCCTACCATGGCGAATATGGACTATAAAGGCATTGATGTTGCTTCCCTTTTATGCCCCGTTTGTAATGTGCATGTGGAGAACGCTGATCATCTGTTTTTCTCGTGTGAGATGGCACAAGATCTTTGGGGTTTATTGGCTAGATGGTGTGCTTTGGACATTTCGGAGGTCTCAAATATTACGGAATGGTTTTCATAGTTAGATGATGCGCACGTGTCGAAAAGTGCTAGGATCATTCTTGAAAGGATTTCTTCTACAATGGTGTGGTCTATTTGGAACTTTCGTAATGCTTGGATCTTTTTGACGCCTAAACCTAAAAGGCGAATATTTGGGATTCTATTGTTCATCAATCGTTCTTGTGGATTTCATCTAGAAATCCTAAGTGTAGATTTATATGGATGGATTGGTTAGGAAACCCTATTGATACCATTCTTCTTTGTAATTTTTTGGTTTGCTAGTGTTTGCTAGCTTTTATATTATGCCGCCGTTCTAAAAAAATGTTTCAATTTTCTATGTATTTCTTTCTCATGTATATGTTCCTCTTATACAAAGTAATACTCGACACAAAGAAAATTCTGAAAATTGATTGGCTAATTAATCTCCTCATAATATTCCTTCATAATATCAATAATGGTTACGACTACAAGCATAATTGTTAGATCCCCGCCCTGATCATAAAAATTTACGATTTTATGATACTAAAAAGCAAAAATGATCCGATCCTATGTAGGATCTTTGTGAGATAGGATCTTAATAGGATCCCGATCTTGACCATATCTTGACCATAGTATTTTAAGATCTCGATCGATCCAATCTTACTTTTCTAGATCTGCAAGCTAAGAAACTACAAATTTGTGTATTCAAGTTTTATAGAATATGAAAAACAAAAGGCTAATTGTATCAAACACTTCATAATCATAATTTTGACTTACATTTTTATGATATATATTGTAGAGTTGAATTATTTTACAGCTATTTATTTCCATACAATCTAACAGATTGATACTGACAACACTCATTTAATCTAATGGTCCAAAAGACATCCACGTCCACCCCTCTCACCCTTTTTTTTAATTAAAACTTACTTTCACAATTCTTTTTTGAAAATAATATATCTCAAAAATAATTAATCGTTAGGCGAAACAAATTACACGATTACGACAAGCATTTAAGTATCTTCAATAGATAATGACTTTCATATACTTTCAACAATTTTTTTTTTTTTTTTTTTTTTGGGGTACAAGAGGTTGTATGATATATCACTAACTAGCTTCATAGCCCGCCCGAATGGGCGTGCTAGCTTCATAATATCACTTGACGAATTTTAACTGGATGTAAATTAATCATGAATAACACCAAACATCTTAAACACAAAAATTGAAAAAAGAAAAAAACTTAAACAAAAGGGTTCATGTAATATATGAACTTGCCATAAAATCCATTAATCGATTGACAAACTTATATGTAAAGTCTTACAAAATGAAGAAGTTGGCCTTATAAGCCAACAACATTATGTACTTTTACATGATTTGACAAGTGCTCATCCTTGCAATTGTATACAACTAATACATCGGCTATTACTATACACTTCCATAAGACCATAAGATGGACAAAGTCAATTGCATATATGCTATACTTAGGTGAATATTTGAATATCTTGCCTTTCCAAATAAGCCGATGGAAACCAACCGATCTTTTTCTTACATTCACCTTCAGACTATCCATTAGAGGACACCTATCAAGTACCAATCCAAATTGATTATTTAACATTTGTATGCATAAGAGTAGATTAGATAGTCTAAAATTTTTTATTTTTTTTGGAAAGGAAACATTAAAAAAAAGACTCATAAAAAGGAAAAGACGATACAATACAAGGCATCCTTCCTCAATTAAACAAGCGAATTAAAAGAGGAAGAGACCCGAAAAATAAAATAAAAAACAAAGTGAACCAAAAATACATGCATCCTAAGACAAACACACCTAAACTACCTCACAAGACTAAGAACCAATACACCACATGAAATTGGCACCATTTAACTGATGTGATTTTGCACCGCCAATACTGAGCAAAAATGATCCCACATGGATGGACCACTCAAAATACACTAACTGACCAAATAATGACAACAACTAAAAATATAAAGCAACCTTAAACTGTTAAAAGGAATAGAATACATACTGAACCATTAAAGCCACTGCTCCAAACTGATATACAGCAGATAAACAATTGGACCTGCACATCTTGCAAAGCTTATAGAACAGACAAACAAAACTCTTCTTGAGCACTATATGCCATAACTCACTTATACTAATGAACTGAATCGCCACCATCAAACATCATGATACATCTAAGGGGTCAAATTGGATTTATGTTTTATGTGTAACGGGTCAAGTGATAATTTGGTTTATCTGGCATCAAGGTGCAGTAAGGACTGCAATAAGCTCATCAATCGAGATATAGACATATAGTGAAATCATAAATGGATTAAAAACTTCTAGGGTTTCAGCCTACAAGTTGTAAGGTAAGATAGAGGAAAATATGTCCAATTTGTATGTTACGTGATGAAATCTACAAGATATGCAGTTTTAATTTGTTCAATATCTCTGAGTTGGCAAGTCCATTCTTGGAATGCACGAACAAAATTGCAATGAATAACTACAAAATGTTAAGAAAGATTACTAAGAAACAACCTCACAAGTTATCTGTAATAAAGAATAGGTCCATAGCACGACCATAAGAGGTTGTTGTCACTTTCACTCTCTGGATCATAAGCTCAAGCTCACAGAGAACTCTAGTGATATCTAAAAGAAAAATCCAAAAAATAGGAAAACGTTAGGAAAATGAAAAAATTGTTAGGAAAGCTCATAAAGAATTCTTTGAAAAGACCGCTAGGAGTCGTTCTTTTACGTTTGACCATCTTACTATAGGTGAAGTTGAATATGGGAACACCCATAATACTATATGGCACCATATTCCATCGGTTGTAAAATGTAAAATCCAAATTAATGTTCATGCTAATATTTCAAAATTAGTTGCAAATATCATCAACATATTAACCCAAATACTGTATAAAAAATTCATTTAAGCTTTCATTTGGGATAGAACATGTAAAAAAGATGGATAGGAATAACCTAGAAAGTAGGGGTGTTTCTATCCCCGACGAAATACCTTTATCCGATGCATTGGAAGTGCAATTTATCAGGTTTTAGGAATGACGAATAGATATGTTGGGATATGAAAGTCTTTGAAGAATGACAAAGTACTGGATAAAAGCAAAGTGCTGGAAGAAGTCAAAGTACTGATAAGTAAAAGTCAAAGTACTGCTTGTATAATCAAAGTATTGCATGCTTAAAGGACTGATATGTAAAATCGTTAAGGATTATCTTGTAATTCTAGAATGTTCTTAAATTAATATAGTATTACTTGACGTACAAGGTTTGTAATTGTAAACCGACTAGGGTTATCCTTAAGCCTATAAAAGGATCCCTAGGTTGGCATAAGAACGTACGTGTTTTTTTAGAGTTTTAGAGAAGTACGACATTAGAGTTTTAGAGTTATTAAAGAATCTGCATAACAAGCAGATTCAAAGTTATTAATAAAATCGTTGAAAGTTAAAGTTAATTCTTCTTAGCTTTGTTAAGTAAATTCCGCATACTTAATAGAGTTTGCTTAGTGTTTCATTGTTAATAACTTAGTATTTATCCAAGGTTATTAAACCCTTAACAAGCTATATAAGTTAGTTTGGTTAGAGTACATCGATCCAACAAGTGGTATCAGAGCTTGTGTGGAAACTTTGACTAAGAAGAAACCCTTCAAAATCTAGTTAACAACAAACCCTAAAGATGTCGACTGAAGCTGCACCACCACCATCCATCACCTCACTAAGAATACCAATTATCAAGAAGGGAGAATACGATCTATGGAGCATGAAGATGAGAAAGTATATTGCAATTACAGATCATGCACTGTGGAATGTGATTTTCAATGGTAATGAAGTTGTGGATGAACCTGTAGACATTCCTGGACAACCTAAAGCACCTAAACCCATCTTGCCAGCTGCTACAATAAGGAATCAAGAGAAGGCTCTCAACATACTCTTGTCTGCCATTCCTGATGGACACCTACTCAAGTTTCATGATTCTAAGGATGCAAAAGCAGGTTATGGGCTGCTCTCAAGACAAGGTTTGGAGGTAATGATGCTTCCAAGAAGATGCACGGAAATCTGTTGAAGCAACAGTTTGAAACTTTCACTGTTGGTGAAAGAGAAGATCTTGATGTCTTTGCATATGATAGATTCCAAAATCTCCTCAGCATGCTAGAGTTATACAAGGCAGAGGTATCTGTTGAAGATGCCTATCTGAAGTTCTTAAGGAGTTTGCCATCTACATGGCATGTGATTGCTACAATGATCAGAGGACAACCTGGTTTGGACACTATGGACTTTGATGATCTCTACAACCATCTGAAGGTGTATGAGCATGAGATGAATGGTCAAACAAGTTCAAAGTCTGTAGGATCGATATATTTATTGTGTTGATGATTCGGGTGGTCTTGGATGATCAAAATACATGTTTGCCATATTTAGAGAGAAAGATAGAGAGGGTGTTCAAGCTAAAGACTTGGTTCAATAAAATGTAAAATGTTAGATTGAAAGCACCACCCCTTCCATGGATGGAAGGGGTATTTATAGTTACAAAGTAAACGACCTCCTATCGGCCTGTGGATCAGGCATACAGTGGGTAAAGACCCGTCCTTCCTCCACGGTGTTGCACTAAGCTATACTACGCTACAAACTAATAAATAAACTACTAAATAACATAAATTACGACAAGTCTACGAGCTAACTTATGCTAGATAATATTTGGGGTGACCGACTCTTCACAATGGAATTTTCTAATTCCTAACAAAGTCTCACAGTATAGCTTTTGTGTCTTCTGAAAAGAGAGGCAGTACTTCTACTAAAAGTACTGCTCGCCCTACTCAAAGTACTGTTGCTCAAAGTACTGGATATCCTGCTCATTCTATCACAACCATGACCAACCCCACATCATCACCAACAAACACTATCCATTCTGATGAAGTCGTATGCTCATTTTTTGCTCAGCAAACAACCTTTACCTGTTACTTATGAAGAAGACTTGTCACAAATTGAAGAGGATGCTCTTGAAGAAATTGATATAAGATGGTAGGTTGCTATGATCACTGCAAGAATCAAGAAGTTCATGAAGAAAACAGGAAGAGGCATTGACTTCAAGCCTAAGCAGGGTATCACTTTTGACAAATCCAAGATTGAATGCTTTAACGTCGAAGACTAGGACACTTTGCAAGGGAGTGCAGGTTTGCTAAGTATCAAGCAAACAAGATGACTGAGAAACCAAAGCTTGAACTAAAGGAAATTCCTATTACTGAAACAAAAGCTTTGGTTGCTCAAGAGAATCTATCGAGAGGTTGACCGAGTGCTGAGTTTGATGATGAACCAAGTAACCTATGTATGGTGGCAATGGAAGAGTTTGATTGGAGCACGACTTTTGATGAGGAACCGGATTTGCTTTGCGTTGGAGTCCAGAGATGGTCTAGGAAGCTTTGATTGGAGTATGGAGAGTGAAGATGAACCTGTTCTGCTTGCTATGGTAGCCACTTCACCAAGTTCACCCCTATCTCTGAGGTATGTTCTAAGTGTCATGACTTTTATCAAAAAGTGCTTAATGATTATGTATTGAAAGAGATAAGTGTAGAACGGCTAGGTCTGAAGTAGCTGGTTACCAAATTACTTTAGAATCAATGGAAGCCAAAATAATAACACATGAAAATAATGAAATGGCTTGAATGAAAAGTATGAACAACATGATTATCAATTAAAACTAAGTGAATGGAAGCTAAGATGTAAGATTTCTGAAATTGAGAAGCTAACTAAGGAAAGAGATGAATTGCTAGAAAAGTTTGCTGCTTGGGGACAATCTGGTATTTCTCATGTTAGTTTTGTTGAAAAACAGAAAAGAGCACACATTAAAAATGGTCTAGGTTTTGGTATGGACTTTAGTAACATAGACGAAAACCCACCTAGTGATGAGGACCAACTTGATTTTGAGGATATAACAACTAGTGATGATGAACTCATTAACTATGTAGACACATCCAGTAATGAGGAATCAATTAGTCAATCACCTCCTGAATATAAGAAAGACACAGGTTATCATGCAGTCCCTCATCCTACTGGTAGTTTTCAACCACTTAGGGCAGATGTTTCTCGTTTTGGATTAGATAATCTAGAGTTTAGGAAAAAGCTTATTGGTCAATCTAAGTCTGAAACCTCAAAAGAAACAGCTGAGACACCTAAGGTAGATGATGTTAAAAGCCAAGCAGTACCTTCAACTCAAAGTACTGCTACCAGTTCAGCAGTACCTTTAAGAAAACCTTTTCAAAATACTGCTAAGCCTTTTTGGGATAATTTTGGTCATACATTCACCAAAAAGACAGGATAGGTTTGGTCATACACATAGAAGAAGTAATTTTGGGATTACAGGTCAAAATTTATGTTTTATTTGTTTTAGTCCTGATCATTTGATTAAGGACTGTGACTTTCACTCAGAGTACCTAAGCAAGTTCCCAAAGAACAGAACTGCCAACCAAAAACCAAAGGAGACTAGACCAGTTTGGAATCATTCACACAGGGTTAACCATAGCAACTTTTCACAAGACTATAGGTACCCTCACCAGAGAAGACCTTTTTCAAAACCCCCAGTACCTTCAAACAATTTTCAAGGTACTGTTAAGCCAAAAACAGTACTTTCTCAAAGTACTGCTCAGTTTTCACCAAACACTTTTTGGAATAGGAATCCTAGGAGATCTAATTACTATCAATCTAGAAGGCGTTACAACTCAAAGAAATTAGCTAGATCAAGGGACTCTACACCAGAAGTTAAAACCAAATGGGTTAAGAAGGATAGTACTTATGGGGAACAAACAGTACTTTCAGCAAGTGAAAGTGAAACAGAGATTTTTGTTAAAGATGACTTTGTTGAAAAAGAAAAAGAGATTTTTGTTGAAAAAAGAAAGTTTTGCTGAAAAACCACCACAAGTTTTAAAACAAAAGATATTTCTTGATTCTGTCTACAAAACCTGTGAAGATTACATACTCAAAGAATTTGAGTATGTTACTCCACAAGGAGAACACAAGTCAGTAATGGCTTGGGTTTCTAAAAGACACTAACTCTTTTCTCTTTGTGCAGGCAACCCGGATGAGGAGCTTAAAGATCATTTAATTGTGGATAGTGGTTGCTCTGGAAGCATGACAGAGACAAAGATATTCGTCGATTTTAGATCTTATTGAGGAGGAAGAGTTGCATTTGGGAATGATGCTAGTGGAGGAAGAATTACAGGCAAAGGAACTATTAAGGCTGGGAGCATAGACTTTGAGAATGTCAGATATGTGAAGGAACTAAAATTCAACCTCTTATCAGTCTCTCAGATTTGTGATAAGAAACACCCTGTGTTATTCACTTACACATAATGTCTCATTCTTTCACATGAATTCAAGCTTGTTGATGATAACTTGGTCATACTGAGAGTACCAAGAAACAATGATGTGTACAGTCTGGATATGAAGAGTCTTCACTCTTCTAAAAGAGCAACATGTTTAGTAGCTAAGGTAACACTTGAAGAAGCACATCAGTGGCATAGAAGATTGGGCCATGTAAATTTCAAGAATATCAACAAATTGGTCAAAGGAAATTTAGTTAGAGGTTTACCTTCCAAGACTTACAAGAATAATCACTCATGCTTGGCGTGCAAGAAGGGTAAACAACACAAAGCTTCGTGCAAGAAGCTTGAGGAAAGAACTATTAGAGAACCTTTAGAGTTACTGCACATGGATTTGTTTGGACCTATTTCATTGCAAGTCTCAACAAAAGAAGTATCTTGTCGTTGTGACAGATGATTGCAGTAGATTTAGTTGGATATTTTTCTTGGGATTTAAAGATGATACTTTTGATGCTATTCATGATCTAATAATAGCCCTTGAAAACCAATTGAGACTCAAGGTAAGAGGTATTAGATGTGATAATGGGACTGAATTCAAGAACAAGCTTATGGATGAGTTTTGTGCTAAGAAAGGAATCAAGAGAGTTCAAGATTGCTAGAACTCCACAACGAATGGTGTTGCAGAAAGAAAGAACAGAACTTTGATTGAAGCGGCCAGAACAATGCTTGCATTCATTCTGCCTATTCAATTTTGGGCTGAAGCTGTAAGTACTGCTTGCTATGTGGTTAATAGAGTATCAGTTACCAAACCTCAGATGAAGACACCTTATGAGTTGATAATGGGAAACAAACCCAACATTCGATTTATGAAGCCTTTTGGATGCCCTCTGACTATACTCAACACAATTGATAATTTGGGCAAATTTGATGGCAAGTCAGAAGAAGGATACTTATTGGGGTACTGCACCAATAGTAAAGGATTTAGAGTTTATAACAGGGTCACCATAAAGGTTCAAGATTGTCTTCATGTTGAATTTTTAGAAGATCAACAAAATCAGAAGGGTAAAGGTCCTGATTGGATGTTTGATCTTGATGTTTTGACTCCTTCTATGAATTATGTGCCTGTTAGAGAAGAAAATCAAGCTGTTCACAAAGAAGATGATTTACAGTACATTGTTCATGGAGTTCATATTAGATCTGATGCCATACCTGCTAAAACAAAGAAAAGTACTGATGAACCAAAATCCTCATTGTCTGCTGAGGATCAAGCTATTCAAGATGAGCTTAATCAGATGCTTTTTCAAGATATAATGGCACATTCTTATGATGATGATCAAAGAAGAGCTTATGAAGAAGCAAAGAAAAAGAACAAAACTATCAATTCCTCTCACAGTACTTTGGATGACAGTACTTTAGATCAAAGTACTGCTGCACCTATTGACAGCACTTTGGATGATTTGGATGATCCTACCATGCCTAGCTTAGAAGATACTAATGATGAGTTTGAAGATGAAGGTATTTTCTCAGATTCTAATGAAGATGTTGATTTCTCAAATTTGGGTGATAATCTAGAAGTTTCACAGACTCCTACATTAAAAGTTCATAAAGATCATCCTACTGGTCAAATCATTGGACCTTCTACTCATGGAGTGCTCACAAGAACCAAAGCTAAAGGTTTTTCTACACCTCATAATGCTTTACTTAGCTTTGTGTATAAACAAAACAGGCTAAATCATAAGGATCATCAAACATGTTTGTTCACTTGCTTTATCTCTCAAGAGGAACCCAAGAACATAGCTCAAGCATTAACTAAAGAGAGTTGGGTTGAAGCTATGCAAGAAGAACTTCTTCAATTCAAAATTCAAGAAGTTTGGGTATTATGTGATCTACCAGATGGAAAGAAAGTAATTGGTACACGATGGGTTTTCAGAGTCAAGAGAGATGAAAGAGGGAATGTCATCAAGAACAAGGCAAGGTTAGTTGCACAAGGTTATAGACAAGAAGAAGGAGTAGATTATGATG
Source organism: Chrysanthemum makinoi (assembly GCA_910596185.1). Lineage (NCBI taxonomy): Eukaryota > Viridiplantae > Streptophyta > Magnoliopsida > Asterales > Asteraceae > Chrysanthemum > Chrysanthemum makinoi. The sequence goes on along the minus strand of OU343222.1, from coordinate 162,473,267 downwards.
AAGTATTTGCTCCTGTTGCAAGGATTGAAGCTATTCGCATATTCCTTGCTTTTGCATCATATATGGGATTTCAGGTTTATCAAATGGATGTTAAAAGTGCCTTTCTCTATGGCAAGATTTCGGAAGAGGTTTATGTTAAACAGCCTCCTGGTTTTGAAGATCCAGCACATCCAAACAAAGTCTACAAAGTTGTTAAGGCTCTTTATGGTCTTCATCAAGCACCTAGAGCTTGGTATGAAAGGCTCTCTACTTTCTTATTGCAACATGGTTACAGACGGGGAGATATTGACAAGACTTTGTTTATCAAGAGAGACAAGAAGGATATCATGGTAGTTCAAGTTTATGTAGATGATATCATATTTGGAGCTACAAAACAGTCCATGGTGAAGGAGTTTGAGGAGCTGATGCAACATGAATTTCAAATGAGTTCTATGGGTGAATTGACTTTCTTTTTGGGGCTACAAGTCAAACAATCAAAAGAAGGAATTTTCATAAGTCAAGATAAGTATGTTTCTGACATTCTCAAGAAGTTCAATTTTGATGCTATGAAGCCAGTTACTACACCTATCAAGTCTATCAAATCATTGGGCAAGGATGAAGATGGTCAATCTGTTGAAGTCAAGCTTTACAGATCTTGATTGGTTGTCTTATGTACTTAATCGCATCTAGACCGATATCATGTTTGCTATTTGTTTATGTGCAAGATATCAAGTCTCACCTAAGGTCTCCCATATGAATGCAATGAAGAGAATTTTTAGTTATTTGAAACAACAACCTAAGTTAGGGTTGTGGTATCCAAAGGATTCACCTTTTCACTTGGAAGCCTTTTCAGATAGTGATTATGCGGTGACAACTATGATAGAAGATCAACCACTGAAGGATGCCAATATCTTGGAAGAAGATTAGTCTCCTGGCAATGTAAGAAGCAAACTATTGCAGCAACATCCTCTCAAGCGTAATATGTGGCTACAAGTGTTGTGGACAAGTTCTGTGGATGCAGAATCAACTCTTGGATTATGGGTTCAACTTCAAGAATACTCCTATCAACATTGATAATGAGAGTACAATTTGTATTGTGAAGAATCATGTTTATCACTCCAAGACCAAGCATATTCAGATTAGGCATCACTTCATCAGAGATTGTTATGAGCACAGGCTCATTAATGTTGTCAAGGTTCACACAGAGGATAATGTAGCTGATTTACTCACCAAAGGATTTGATGTTTCACGTTTCAATCACTTGGTGGTAAGCATTGGAATGATTAATTACTAAGCTACATTTAAGGGGAGGACTAAATTAGTTAGTTAGATAGTCCTATGCTTTGCTTAAGGGGAGGCAATGCCATACCTATTTGGAGTGTTTGTCATTATAGAGAAGAAAATGGAAAAGTACTGTTGTTTTATCATATGAAAGTACTGCACTAAAATTACTGCTCTGGAAAGTACTGCACACGTGGAAAGCACTGCTTGTCTTATTAACGTACTGTTCCAACGGTAACATTGAGGGGTAAAATACACTAACGGTAACTTTGCTATTATGGGCTGTGATTTTTCAAATCCTACGTATAAATAACTACTCTCCGATTTTCCCTCTCATCTTTATTCTTATCTATCTTTTCCATATTTCTCTCTCTCTCATACATAATTATTCATCAAATCAATCAATTATTCAATCATCAATGGCGAACCGAAACACCGTTTCTAAACACAACATGGTGGCGAATTTGGATAAGACTGAAGCTAATGTCGCCTTTCATGATATTATTGATTTTCTCACGGGGTCTCCAATTAGTTATGCACTTTTGGTTGAACCAGATATAATTGAGCCCTGGATTCAACAGTTTTGGGCAACTGCTAGGACTCACATGGAGAATGATGATTCATATATACAAGCTAAGGTTGCAGGAAGGATTGTCAAAGTTAGTGAAGCTTCAATTCGAGAAGATTTGTTATTCGATGATGAAGAAGGAGCTATTAGATTTGATAAACAGCTTCTTTGGGATACTTTAAGTGCTATTGGGTATGAAGGGTCTTTAACAGAAACAACATTCAAGAAACCCTTATTTAGTCCACATTGGAAGTACTTGGTGCATGTTCTACTTCATTGTATCAGTTCTAAGAGTACTTCATGGGAGCAATTTGGTTCTAACATAGCATCTGCTATAGTGGGATTAGCTACAAATCGTATCTTCAATTTTTCAAGGCTGATTTTAGATGGTATGCTATCTCACATCTCTCTTGGATCACGATGGTTAATGTATCCAAGATTTATTCAAGTCTTCTTGAATAAACAATTGCATGATGTACCAAAACTTAGAAGCTTATTACCTGTTGTGGTACAACCTGCGAAGATTTTCACCTTCATGGCTAGGAAGAGTGATTTGTTTACTAGAAGGAACACTCCATTGACTACTTCAATGATGGAGATTGTTCAAGCAATTCTAGATGAGGCTGCAGCTAGTGAAGACCGAGAAAGTACTGCATCTCAAGGTACTGCATCTAAAGGTACTGCATCACAAGGTACTGCTTCACAAGGTGCTGATATTTCAGAAGATACTGCAGTTTCACCTCCACTATCTCCACAAGTATCTGTTCATGATGTTTCAGAACAGGAGGAACACCCACCATCCTCTCCCAATGATTATACTTCAACAGATGGGCTTCAAACATCTGGAGGAGATGAGGGAGATGTGGTAACTGAGGGTATAGTTCTGAACAATTATGCTTTATCAAGAGAATTGACCAGATTGAAGAAATATTTTGAAGAACAGGCTACCCAGATTAAGCAGTTGAAGCTTAAGTTTAGAAGATTAAAGAAGTTTGTGTGGCCATTGGTTTAACATCATAGATTATGGGTCAAGTCTCAAAGAAAGCAAGGAAGGTCAGTAAGGGACTTTAAGAAGTCTTCAAAGAGTAAAAAGGTTAAACAGCCATCTTCTATCAATTTTGGGAGGAATCTAGTGCAAGATAATTTGAAAGAAGATGCTGAGACTTATACAGATAAAGAAGATGAACCTCAAACTACTGAAGCACAAGTAAATCTTCAAAGTACTGAGCCTGAAGGAACTGGTGTTCAAAGTACTGATGATCAAGGTACTGCTGATCAAAGTACTACTATTCAAGGAACTTATAGGCAAGAGTTAATTACACCAAGGGTGTTAGATTTTGAAGAGGAAGCTGGTCCTTCAACAGTCATACCAGAAAAGGAACCTGATACACCCAAACCAATACATACTGCAAGTGATGATGAAACTATAGCTGAGATATTGCATGATTTATCAAAACCAAGGGGTGTTAGCATTCCAAGAGTTACTGAAGAACAACCACAAGCTTCTCAACCTACTATAGATCCAAAAGATAAAGGAAAAGGTAAACTGGTTGAAACAAAGAAGAAAAAGAAGCTTACTTTGGCAGATATAAGAGCAATTGAGGTAGCCAAGAATGAAGAAGCTGCTAGAAAGCTACAAGTGAGTTGAATCTGAAGTTGATCAATCAGTGAAAGAACCTGAAGCTATTATACCTAGAAGACCAATGAGTAAGGCTAAAGAAAGAAATGCTATGATGGCATATCTAAAGGGTCAAGGGTATACTGGATTACAAAAGCTGAATTACATTGAAATGAAAGACTTGTATGAAAATGTCAGACAAGCTTATCAGAAGCAAGTTGAAAGTATTATTTCTTTCAAGGATGATAATCAGAAGGAAGATTTGAGTTAAGATCAGATACAGTTGATGAATTGAGGAATTACATTAGAATTGTTGATTTTGAGAATTCTAAATTCAAAGATGCTGCTGTAAAGAAGACAAAAATAATCACTTTTGAAGATGTAAAGTCAAAAGATGGAGATTATTTGATGTTCCACAAGGAGGATGAAAGTTTTAGAACATTCAATTTATTATGGGATATATTGCATATCATTGATAGAGCAGATATGTTTCAACTATACCAACTAGTGCAAGAATACTTTGAACATATTCCATCAAGTGGAGTTGGCTTAATATTACTAGGAGATCTGACAACTATCTTCGAAACTGAGGAAACAAGCAATGATGAACTCTGGAAAAATCAAGAAAATTGAGAGATTACAAGCTGGAGATTCTTTGAAGAATCGGGAGTTCATGTTGTAGAATTGGAAGATGGAACTATGATTCACATGCTAGCTGAAAGAAGATATCCACTCACAGCAGATTTTATGAGAAGAATGCTAGATCATGGTATGGAGGTCGAGAATGAGACTGAAACACTCTTGTGTTAATATAGTTGTTTATCAGATGGAAAACAATAGCTGATGATGAAGCATAAGTACTGGTATGATGTTTACTTATATATAAACTTTTGAAAAGTAAGTACTTTATTCAAAGTATCTTTGGACAAACAAGACTTTAATCAAAGTATCGCTTGCGAAAAAACCAAGTAAATGTTTTTGAAAAGAAAAACTTTTGTTAAGTAAAAGATATTTTTGAAACAAAAGTTAAAAGCAACAATGGTTTTGAGATGGTTATAACAATAGGTTATCGGTTCACCATGTTTACAAAAGAACTGGCTAATCCATGAGCAAACGGCTCTGGTAAAGATATTTCAAATCCGTTATATAGTTGACAACTTGCTAATAAGTTGTATGGTAATCAACTCACCATATCAGCAATGTAAAGAGTTGGCTAGCCCACAAGAAAAATGGCTTGTGGTAAAGGCTGTGGAAAAACCATTGGTATGGTAATTAGTTCACCATGGTTGCAAGAACTAACTAGTCCAAAAGGGTACAACTTTTGGTAAAGACAAATCAAATCTGTTGATAGCTGATGATTTGCTAAAAATCATATGGTTATCAATGTACCATGGTCTTACACACCTAAACATTTGGCTACTCCAGAGTTAATGGCTTTGGTAAAGAGACATAAAAATCCATTAAATTTCAATGATTCACCTCTCACAGGAGTTTACACACCTGGAAGTGATGAGAATAGACTGAAACTTAAACTGAACTGATGTACAAAATGTCATATGTTGCTGAGTTGCTGAAAAGATGAAGTTTGTTGTTTGTTGCTGAAAAGAATTACAAATAAAGATTACTTTGATGATGATGATATAAGCACAGGATCTACAAAGATAAAATTTGAAGATAAAACCACAATCTCTCTTTAAAGACAAAGATGTTAAAGTTAAAGTTTACAAAGGAACTTGAAGTCAAGCAAGTAGAATTCAAGTTAGGGGAGGATTGTTGGGATATGAAAGTGCTGAAGAATGACAAAGTATTGGATAAAAGCAAAGTGCTGGAAGAAGTCAAAGTACTGATAAGTAAAAGTCAAAGTACTGCTCGTATAATCAAAGTACTGCATGCTTAAAGGACTGATATGTAAAATCGTTAAGGATTATCTTGTAATTCTAGAATGTTCTTAGATTAATATAGTATTACTTGACGTACAAGGTTTGTAATTGTAAATCGACTAGGGTTATCCTTAAGCCTATAAAAGGATCCCTAGGTTGGCATAAGAACGTACGTGTTTTTTAGAGTTTTAGAGAAGTACGACATTAGAGTTTTAGAGTTATTAAAGAATCTGCATAACAAGCAGATTCAGAGTTATTAATAAAATCATTGAAAGTTAAAGTTAATTCTTCTTAGCTTTGTTAAGTAAATTCCGCATACTTAATAGAGTTTGCTCAGTGTTTCATTGTTAATAACTTAGGATTTATCCAAGGTTATTAAACCCTTAACAAGTTATATAAGTTAGTTTGGTTAGAGTACATCGATCCAACAAGATAGCACAAAATGGCTGAAGACCTTCTGTTGTTACACCTGATGCAAAAGGAACCACAAGTTGTTCGACAATACCAACATCAAAACAATGATCAGGTAACTTTTTCTGAAAATAGTTGAGTCGTGTCCCGCCTCCCACAGTTGCATGTATCACCAGAACCTTTTTATCTATTCGCTTGTTTTGACAACAATTTTAAGTTGATCGATAATCCAGTTATATGCAACCAAAAACTAAACTAACACAGTTATATAGGCAAAAAAAACATACATTGGCATGCTGATGTTGAAGTGCACATATTGATCTCCATATGAATATGTATTTCTAGTTTTAATTCCTGATACAGAACAAATCAAAAGGTTACATATAGGCCCATAAAAAACTAACAACCTAATATCATCAATAAAACCTACCTTTCCCCTGTAAAACTACTTTTTAACCAGGTTGGGTTCGTGGACGAACCTGCATATGACATTAAATTCATTTTAAGAACCTATAACAAAATACATCAAGTCAACGTAATTAGTATCTCGCGAAAATAGTGAAAACAATACCTTAAGAACAACATCGCCCGTTAAAGTTGAAACCTGAATAGTCCCACCCAAAAGTGCCTGCAGATGGATAGAAGAAACGGTAATCATGTACATACTGATATTCATGAAACAATAGAAGGGTTATAAACATAACTTGGTATACAACAAACTAATGGCAATAAAAATGAACATCATGAATATATTCAAACTGTTACTATGGTATACATTAACCTCATTTAGTTATAATCCAGATAAAGAGCCATAAAAATAACTATATACATGGGTGTTTCTATAAATCCATTTATTATATAATGTTTTTGTCATCACTTCCTATAGAGTCTGCTACCAAAAAGAAATAAAAATCAACTGATTGATCCATGGCCATGCCCAAATTCCATCATTCTCTCCCTATATCATCAGATACCAAAAATAAATAAAAATATGCCCAAATATTCAAAAGTTTCAATGTGTACCATTATCTCTATACATTCAAGACAAAAACCAAAAAGTGTATTTAAAACATCAACCTGCTCACTACAGCTCAAACTCAAGCCATTCAATTGGAGAAATCAGTTCAAGCATTTTATTTGACCAAAGACTATAGATTATACTACCTACTATGAGAAAAGACATACCTGCTTGAACATGTTACAACCAAACACAATCAGTTGAGAATTTAAGAGAAGAGCTTATACATCCTCGTAAGATCATCCACCTATTTATTAGAGAATACAATGATTTAGTCGTTAACTATCATGCTAAAAAGATCCTTAATGTGAAAATAATAATAACTTATCATCTCTAAGCAAGGTACGTCATCCGGAACGTTGTTATTTGAGCAGTTGACTGCTATAGTGAACCAATACAATATGACGGAATAGTTAACTTACAACGCAGTGGTGTTGCGGGTGGATGTTGATTCCTTGAGCTTCTAGCGAATCTAATATCATGAGAGGTCATTAAACTAAATGATAAGTACTGCTCGTATAAAAATAAGATCATAATTGAAATTGCAACGAATATCATATTTATTTCAATATTATCCATGCTAATGATTTTTATATTCAAGAAATGTACCTTGGTATATACAGGAACAATCTCATCTTGAAACATCCTAGATGAAGTTGCTCTAGCAGCAACCATCAAACATCAACTTGTTTATATACTCTGAAATCAATGACAATTAAAACAGTGAAAACTAATAATAAAAATAAAAAATTACGCCTGATCCGATCATATAAAAGACTTACAATTTAAACCAGTTACATCCCTCGCTTTTGTGCCATTGAAATCGATTGTGGAACTTTTTCAGAAGATTGGAATGAGAAGCGATGCCGGATTTTGCGGGGGAGTTATTATTGATTTAGAAGAAAATCGTGTATTTCAATTAAGAATGCGTTTTTGAATTTTGAGGGATTTGTTTGGGTTTGGAAATGCCGAGTGAATTGGGGAGGTATTTTAGGAAGTGAGTTACTATGTGTTTGACCATTTCAATGAGGCATTTAAAATAGATTGATTATGAGGACTGAAAAACTGAATATCTAGTAGGGATGAATATTTTGTATCACAATTAGTAAATTGCTCCACTGGTTGAGTCGCTCGTTTGTGTCTTAAAAGACCAGGTTTCGATCCTCGTATGTGGAATATTTTTTTTATTGTGTTATCGGATGTAGTGCCATGGTGGCATTTCCACCTCTTCATAAAGGCGCCATGTCAACATTAAAATGCCTAGTAAGCATTAGTGATGTGGCATGTGTAGTCTAATATATATGTATAGATATGTAAGTTTGAACACTCAACATGTTGTAAATTTGGCATAGGTATTGTAGAACTCCTAATGATTTACCGTGTTTTACATTTAAAAATACAATCATTAGCTTTCCAGCCATATATCACACATGATTTTTGAAATTGCAAATTATTACAGCTTATTTATAGAAGTTGGAGAAAATATATTTTATTTATTATAATAATAATAATAATTATTATTATTATTATTATTATTATTTTATATAAACACACTTTTATTAAAAACTAATAGGATTACAAAAAATTAGTGGGGAGCCTCGAAATCAACTGAGCCCCCACACCTTTAGCAATGGTAAAACCAATCCTATTAAAGATATGAACTGCTGCACGCGCTCTAATGTCCTGGGTCATAGAGAATCGTCGAATACGCTTAAGTAAGGTGATCGCATCTTTCTCTAGTTCTCCAAAAGAAGAAAAGAGAAGGGAGAAACCCATATCCCATATCCGCACATTTAGCATCGTACTTGACCCGTTTACGCTGTGCAGCATCACTAATGGCTCGCCCTGGTATAAAATCAATCAACCCGGATTGCATCAAAGGCGACGAACCCGTAAGATCAACACATACGTCGCGTCCACTATCCCAAGAGTAGAGTAATATGTCAGCCGGTCGCAAGGATCTGTCCCCATCTCCAAAAAGCCCAATATCCACCTCCTAGCGAGCGGAAATCCCTGACCGAGAACATATATCAGCAAGAACATCGCGCACAAGGTTGTGACGATGTTTAATGCCAACAATACCCGCACATGAAACAGCGTGATCCCCGTAAATATCTCCAGGAAAAACCTTAGAGCAGGCAGAACACGGCACCTGAAAATGCAATAGGCTGGGTTCGAACTCATGTTGGTATGCACAGGAGACTAACATCTCAACAACTAAGGCATTCCAACAATTATTATTATTATTATTATTATTATTATTATTATTATTATTTTGAAATTCAAACACGCTTGATATTAGGGGTGAGCATGGGGCGGGGTGGGGCGGTTTTATGGTAAAACCAAAAACTGAACCATATATTTCGGTTTTTGAAAACTACAAACCGTTTGGTGTCGGTTTTTTCGGTTTCGGTTTTTCGGTTTTTGACATTGAATCGGTTCGGTTTCGGTTTTTATTTGGTTTTTTCTTACTAGAAAACAAGCTATTTTTAATCTTATATAGTGTTTACGATTCCTAGATTTCAAGCAAAAATATTTAAACAAATACCAATAATAGCATAATATCCAACAATCCAAAGCTTCGAAAAAACGTACAAAACAACCAAACATGAATCTAAAATAAAAATGCATGTCTTTGCGGCTTTGCACTTTTACGCTCGCAAAAACATTTAAAGAACACTATTGCTCGAAAACAAATATATAATATATATTAATATAACATATTTGAATGTATTAATAATAAACAACACTATTACTTTTTTTCTCTCTAATAGATAAAGTTGCATGTATACTCAAATCTTTAAAATTAAATAGCATAGCTATGATATAGATAAATATAAAACATACATAAAGGTGGGGCGGGGCGGTTTTCTAGATTCGGTTTTTCTTATGAAACCAAAAACCGCCCCAAACATTCGGTTTTTAGAAAATTCAAAACCACCACCACCAGTTTGTCAAATGGGGCGGTTTTTTTGGTTCAGCTTTTTCGGTTTTTTCGGTTTCAATTCGGTTTTTCGGTTTTTATGCTCACCCCTACTTGATATATCTAATGTGATATAACACTAATTTTTATATTAGAAGACATAAGATATTGACATAAGTATTATTTTTTGGTGCAAAAATGGTTAATCTTTTGGGTTGTATAGAAATACTCATGCCCATTTTACGACAACATGTTTAGTGTTCGAACTTACATGTTAATGTAATATCACATGTGATACATCAAACGAGTTTGAATATTAGTTTCTTTTTCTATTTTCACAAACTTTTATGAAGTAATCGTTGATTTAGAGGTCCAAATATTATGTGCTATATATGGTTGGAAAGTTTAGAATGTTTATTTTTCAATGCAAAAAATGGTGAATCTTTTGGAGGTCTATACTAATACTTATGCTTATTTTACGATAACATGTTGAATGTTTGAACTTACAGAGTAGTATTATATTACATATGATACATCAAGGGACTTTGACTTTAAAAAAAATCTTCTATTTCCTCCAACTTTTATAAATAAACTATATTGATTTGGATGCTCACAAATTATGTTTGATATATGGTTGGAAAGTTAAGAATGTGTATTTATTTTTAATGCCAAACATGATTAATCATTTGAAGTTTATATAAATACTTTCGCTCATTTCACGCCGTCATGTTAAGTGTTCGAACTTATATATTAGTGTATCGCATGTGATACATCAAGCGGGTTTAACTATAAAAAAAACTTTTATTTTCTCCAACTTCTATGAATAAATTGCATTGATTTGGAGGTTAAAAAATTATGTGTGAAATGGTTGGAAAGCTAAAGATGTGTATTTTCTAATGCAAAAAATGATGAATCATTTGAAATTCTACACAAATGTTTATACCCATTTTACGAAAGCATGTTAAGTGTTTAAACTTACATATTAGTGGTATATCACATGTGATATATCAAACACAATACTACACCAAAAAAAAAATGTTTGGCGAAAGTTTATGAAAGTGCCCTTATATTAAAAGATAATTAAATGCTCGTCACATTTATGGTTCTTGAGATATGCAACTTTTTTTTTCTTTCTTATTAAAAAAGCGTTGAAAGTGGTTAAATTTAATAATATTATTTAACCATTTTATTTATTTATTTATTTATTTATTTATTTTTTAAGATTAGTAGCTGAGATTTGTCCCTTAGAGCATGAGTAATGCATCAAGTTGTGAAAAGCTTTTTACTATTGTAAAAAGCTTTAACAAAGACTTGGTATACATCAAGTCTTTCTTCCAACCTTTAGTCATTCAATCTATTATGCATTAAATGCATCAAGTCTTAAAGACTTGATGCATTGTAGATGCTCTTAGTATGCAAGAAAATAAAAATCCATAATTGAACTTTTCTCATATAATATAATAATATGTAGATTTGCATAATTTTACAACACCTATTAAGAAAATGACACTATTGTAGGATCTTAAGATCCCGATTCAATCATACTATCATGATGTTGCAAAGACGAAAACGATTTTAAGTAAGATCCTGATCTTAAAAACATTGGTTACAAGACCAATTCATCATGGGTCATTAAACTACGTTTAAACCGCTCGTTTAATAGGTAAAAACAAATACAAGTAACTAAAGAAACAACTCCAGTAAAATTACAAATCATCAAATCCAACATTCATCAACTTGCCTACTAAAAAGTTTGCTTGCTCATAGAATGCACTAGCTGCTGAATTTTACTCTCTGAATGAGTAACTACCTAATAAGCTTACTCAAAGTTCACTCACTAATGAGTGAACTCTCTGATAAGCTTATTAGCTAGTTTATTTCCTTAATACACTACAAAAAATTGTTATCTAGTGAAACATAAAAAAAAGTGTCCCAAAAGTGAAAAGTGTTACTAAAGTAAAAAAGTGTCAAAAATATAAAAGATGTGTCACTAAAATTTCTATGTGCTTCTTCGACACTTAAAAAAGTGTAAGTAGAAATCCAATAGATTAAAATCTATTTATAGTGACACAAAAAAGTATAAGTACATATTTTGTTTATAAAAAGTGTCATTAAATCTTTGTTTTAGGCTTTTGCCCACACTTTTTAAAAAACTTTTTTACTTTTAGTTTCATTTTTTTGTGTCATTAACACTTCTATCAATAAATGTCTATTTTCTTGTAGTGATATCCACTATTGAGTCAAGGAGCTGAGGTCAAGGGAATTAATTAGAGTACACTCCGTACCTTCAATCTCATTCTCATGACCATATCCCTTGATCAGTTGCACTAAGTTACCAACGTACACGACAGATTCCCAAAATGTCTATAAAGAACCGCCACGCCATAGAAACGTTTCAAAACTAGACATTGGCTTGTAACTTTGCGAACAAAAGAAAAAAAAAAGAAAGAAAACTTGAAAGCAAAAAAATTTGAGTTGTGTATGCAATATGCCTTTTCATAAGATGGTTCTTTAAAGTTTGAACCAACAAATGAAAGATGGAGTAGAATATTATGAAACGTGAGAAATGTGATGTCCTTTAATAGGCATATAACTGGACTATATCAAGTGTTTTCGACATGCGTAAATGATACTTTTATGTATTATCTCTTTATTTTTCATCTAGTTAACCTGACAGATATGGGCACATGAAAAACTTGTCTACACATCAAAAAGCTGAGAACACTCCACTCATGTGGTGGCATATTAATTAGCAAAGTCATTATCCCTAATCCAACTGCTGCTCATAATAATTTAATAAGGAGTCATGTTTTCTCATGGTATTTCAATGTAATATTTTATTAAATACAACATAATATGGGTTTGCATACCACATTATGACATTAAAAAATGTCGTTTACAGTCATACATGCTTTTGTAGATTATATTTCACATCAAACTTGTTGTATAGTATGTGTCACGTTTCGGATGTGGGATCACTAAATGTTAAAAAGATTTAATCATACCTTTATTAAGCCAAAGTAAACATACATATACATAATACACATTTGGTTCCCCATATGACTACAAAAGACACAAACATTGGATAACATGTAGATCTAACAATGGAAACATGTACTGCAAACCCTTTTTTTGGTAGCAGATGTTTACGAACAAGTGTCAAAAAACAGCCTAGATGGAAGTTAGGCTTTTCTTAGGCGAGTCTGTATTGACACGTTCATGTTTTGGTGTCTTCTTTGCCCACCATAAGTAAAAAACCGACGATATTAAGAGCAATACAGCTACACCTCCAAGTGTTATTCCAACGATCCTTCCTACTTGGTTCTTCTTATCCTTGGAAGAACCAGCGGGGATTGATACTAACAAAATAAGACAGTTCATAGTTACGTTTGTAATTAAATATTGACTCAACGTTACAGTTTGGACATTTAACTAACCTTGAGAAACATGTATAGCTGAGACCAGTGGACCAAATGTGCTTTGAACAGGTATGCAGCAAGTACCTTTCCCAGCCCACATCAGATGAATGTCGATGATCGTGTTTGTTACATTGGTTTCAAATAATTTTACCAATGCTCTTTTTGATCCGTGTGCTTCGCTCATTATGTTGAAATCTTGAATAACTCTTTCACCCTCTTCAAATTTGATCCAACTTTTTAAGCAATAATGTGATAATATTTATCGTCCCTTTTTAATAAAAAATTGGGATATATACCTGGATATAAATGTCGAATAAGCGTCTTCCAAGTCCTCTCCATGACTCAGAATCCTCCATTTGAATTTCAGAAAAATGAAGTTCAACATTGTATCTTCCATTTCTTAACCCGAGGCCATAATACCTTAGAGAGTTTGGTGATATTCTTGCGGTTTTATACAGCTCAGAGTCTAAAGTACCTGTGATTTGCGAAGCGGTTTGTGTAGTATATTGAGGTCCATTTGGGTTTGATATGAAACTTCCTGTGTTGCTTACTGCCCATTTGTTGTTTGAACTTGTGTCGACTGACGAAGCCCCTAGGATTTCAGAATCATCATCGAATCTAACACCATATGTAGATACTTGTTGTGAACCACCACATTTGACAGCAAAAGAATCTACAATGCAAATTCAAAGTCAAACATACTGATTTTCAACTTGAAATTTGATATGAAAATTTCAAAGTTTATTAGAAAAGATTCTTACGTATCCAAGAGTGTAACTATCGAAGCTATAGAAAATGTGTATCGAACATGACGTTAAAAATTTGTTCGTCTGACCTTGAGAGTCAAACTATGAATGATGTGAATAGAACTTACTGGCTTGAACGTTTTCTGTGCACTTGTTATCACCTAGCAGGCAACGTGAGATCTCAGATGCCTTCCTGCACCAATTTTTAAGTTAACACATTAGACTTTTCCACATATAAAAATCCCAAGAGAATGGAATTTTAAATCTTAAAGGAACAGCAGTTTACCTGTTGAGTAAGCTGTCTCCATTCACCGAAGTTCCTACAACATTTCTGCAGAAAAAGTATTATGTTTATGCAATGTTCCGATAATCCGAAGATTTAAAAAAGAGAAAGAAAATTCAACTCACAACGATATTCCAATTTTGGCAAAATTAGCGGGTAAATTTCCTGTGATGGAATTGAAGGAGACATCTCTGTTGCAACATAATGAAATGAAAACCGATAAATAGAAGAAAACTAAGAGGTGGCTGAAGACGCCATTTTGGTGCTTACATTCCCCGAAGTTGTGGAGTTATGATATTTGATGGGATCTCCCCGGTTAAGCTATTGCTTCCTAGATACCTGAAAATTATAACATTGTGGACAAATTCAGGATTTCAGATTATAAAATGTGGAAAAGATTGATAGACTTACAAGAAATGCAACGATTGTGAGTCTTGGAAAGAGTTTGGTATGCTGCCTGTTAATTTGTTGAAGCTCAAGTCCCTTTAACATGTTTTCCAAATAAGAACTTTAGACACAGTTATTATCCTACGACATGCATAACATTTGGCATAGAGCGGAACTTACAGCGTTTGTAACTTAGCAAAAGTGCCAATTTGTGGCGGAATTTCTCCAGTTAATCGGGAGCTTCTCAAGGAACTGTAAGAGATACACAAGTTACACAAAAGTTTTCAAAAAATTGTACTTATTTGATAATTTCATTCTTGTAACCCAAGGCTAAGTATGGTGGATTAAAAAATGAAAAAGGCGTTAACTTTGACATATAAGAAATAATATGATTAAAACAAATGCAAACAAAGAGGCAGTAAGTCATACAGTATCGAAAGGCTGGACAAGTTAACCAAGAAATCAAGTGTAGAATCTTCACCACTCAGATCACCAATTCTCCTATAAAGCATAAAAAAAAAGATTAAACTGATTAACATATGACCAGTTTAGTCCTAACATATATATTTATTGTTTTACAAAATTAATGAAACGTCTTACAAGTCTTCTAATTTAGTCAAAGCAGCGTAACTGCTTGGAATTGGGCCTTCAAGAGATGTTCCTTCAAGTCTCCTGAAGAAAACGAACGAGAAAAATTCATTAATATATATATAAAACAGAACTTTCACTACAAACATGTATAACTAATATCATTCTTACAGTGTTGTTAGATTCGTAAAAGTTCCAAAAAACTCAGGAAGCTTTTCAGTAAAACCGTTATCGGATGCCCACCTGTTGTGGGATAAAAGTTTACAAATGCAGGTTTGATTACTGAAAAACAAACTTTATGTAATCATTTGTTTACACTGTGTGAAGGGATTTTAAATTTGACAATTCTTGAGGAAACGGCCCGCTCACTCCGCTGCTATCTATGTACCTAATTGACAAAGAACGTGTTAGACAAAAAATAATTATAAAAAATTCAAAATCTTGAAAATGGACACATTAGTTTGTAAATTATGTAGTTTGACCTCAAAGTCAAACTTTTCTGTATTTGGAAGGTTGTAAGATAGACTTACAGTTGCTCTAAGGAGGTCAACTTTCCTAAATCAGCAGGCAACGGTCCGTTGAAATTGTTTGAACTAAAACTTCTGTATGACAGTAAAAAATAATCATTTGAGTGATATAAATGATAGAATTTGTTGAGAATTAAAGACTTTTACTTACAAAGATTTCAACTTGGTAAGATTGCCAAGCTGCACAGGAACGAGACCGCTAAAATTGTTAATGCCAAGACTCCTGTAAATAACAATAATGCAACGTTAATTGATGTGATTATTCATAACTAGAATAAGTTTATGACAAAATTTAGATGTAGTAACAAATATTGCATATTGATTAGGTTCCCGATTTCCGGAGGGATAGGTCCACTTAATATGTTCTGACCGAGGTTCCTGCATCAAGTTAAAATATAAAGTTATACAAGTTGAGTTGCATACTTTTACTTAAAGCCGAGAGAACTCATTTTTAACTTTGAACTGAATTTATTGGTCTCTTACAAGTCCATAAGCTCGGTCAGTTGAAAAAGTTCTAGTGGAAGTTCACCAGAAATGTCCAAAGCATATATCTTCCTGCAAAGAAAATATTAAATATCCAAACTTTAGTTAACTTAAATTTATAGACTTATTGGTCTGAAAGTACCACTAGTCATTTTTCATTATTATTGAAAGAAAAAATGTTATAAAGAACTGACAAGTGAGTAATATGGCAAACATTGGCAGGACAATCACAAACAATTCGCGGGTTTGCATTCTCTGCAGCCCAAGCTGCACCTGGTGTGCATGGGTCATTGGTCAAGCTCACCTTTGACCTCAAATTCCAGTAATCTATCAGCTTGTTGATAGCAGCCACTGTGATCAAACACAAAAAAGAAAAGATCACAAAGTGGGCTAACAACACAAATTACAAACAAAAAACGAGCACGCACATGAATCACAGACCTTCACTCGGTTTTGTGGTTATCTGAGCCGAAACAAGTTTATGTATGGTTAAAACCAAGAAACAGAAGCTAAGGATTCCCATAATTATGCAATGAACTTGGAATCAGAAAGTTGTAACTTACACGAAGACAGTTTTAGTTTTATCTATACAAATTGTACATCTGAAGTCTAATATTCTATGCACGGGGTACAACGGTGTGAACATTAAAGTCAGGCCTACAAACACACACAGCCAAACAAGTGTTTTATGGTCAAGTTTACATCATCATCAAATTCTATCTTTAATGATAAAGTCTTTTTCTTTGATTAGTATGATATAGTAAACAGCAAGTGGCAAATATGGAAACATGGAAATGGAAATTAAGGGGTGTGAACCCTTTTTTAATCTAGACTCCAATAGTCTAATCTTAATTTCTTTCTTTATATATAAATCATAATCCTTTAGCAAAACACCAATGTTCATCCCTAGAGTATTCACCAATGTGTAGTTCAGTCCATCCAGAATTTCTTTTCAATCTGTGTCACTGAACCTAAGGATGTTGATTGATCTCCATAAAAGTGTCGTGCACTACACAGATGTCTATACTGTGCTTGTAAACGGTATCAACCATGCCTTTTGGTTTCCTGTATGATAAGTGAGTGACTGACTTTGTAAGCTATCCTATTTGGCTATTTGGTTTGTATAAAGTCAGCAAAATGTAGCATCTTGTCTATTTTGCACTTGTGACAGATATCTGTAAATGAGGGACAACATTGACAACTTAATTGTCAAAAGTCTTTAATATATAAATCGATACCAAGTGGCGGCAGCCCCTCCTGTCTCCCTCACCACGCAAGGAGAGAAGTACTTGGATGGGTCAGAGCATGTTGTCTTGCTGCAAACTTGAAAATTAAAAATTGGGTAGAGGTACTATAGGCAATATGACAAACCATAAGAACTGCCGGCCTGCGAGTAGACTAGATTACAAGATTAAACAAATTAGGGGTCATAGTCAAAGTTGTTTCTCATAGAATCAATGAATGCATATATTATATAAACACTTGCTTTACTATATTCTTTTGTATGCTGAATAAAGTTAATGACAGTGAAGTTGAGTCTTGGCATCATGCCATTGAACCAAAATCGAGAACTACAAAAGTAAGTAGAAACTCTCGTTAGGAAATTTCATTAGAATCAGTTGGCAGTCGTTACTTTGAAAAATAATCGGTACAAACTAAAAGAAGCTTTTTTTTTCTTTCTAGATCAACTTGAAACTCTTCTTTTTTATTTATTTATTGGAACAGAAAGTGTATAGGCACGTAATGCCCAATTGGCTATAGTGTGAGCCCAACTAAGATTCCTTAGAGTGGTTCCGGATCACATGTTGAAGGAGCAGTCCTTCACTAGTTCAGCATTACACACATCACCAACCACCACCTATCGTCAGTACAGGTTATACAAATTGGATGAACAATAGTGTGCAAGAGGAATTCACATAATTATACAGTAGTAGTGAAACAAGATCAATTTACAGCGTCAAACTGACTACAGCACAATCATATAAACCTGCTTTGGCAACTATCACCAGACCGCATGAAGGAAGCGAATATCAGAGTCAAAATATGCAGTAAAGAAGACCTAAGAAGAATTAAAAGACAAAGTCCTAATGTAGTATGCACATAGACGTATGTTGAAGAAAAAAACAAGTTGGATTTATCAACCAAATAGACTGAATCCACTGTCAAAACAAACTGATATGAAAACTTTTACATGCCATACCACATAAAGAGCCATTACAAAGTCATAACCCATGTTGGAACAAAAAGGTTGAATCATTTGTTTCAGTTTTAGTAGCAACTGATTTGTACTTGGAGCACAGTGGACGGCAAGAGATGTCAGTATCTCATATATTGTTGCTACAACATTGGATTCCAATACACATTCTTGCTTCAAATTTTCTTCAACTGCATTAATAAACATAGGAGGATTTGACATTTCCTGAAAGAACAGAATCTAGTCAGCTGGCAATCTAATGGTCTAACATGTTAAGTGACAATGCTTCCTCAACTCTTCATTCTATCATCACTATATTAGCTAACTACATATAAAAACTACGACCCATCTCTTCACAAACTCTTAAGCAATAGTTACATATAATCTCAGTATATATAATCATTGCAAAATTTTACGAATACTCAATGAACACTGAAAGAAGGTGTTCAAACAAGTGAGTTCTCCCAAATTACGTGTCCATGTAACATTGCAATTATTTTAAAGATGTGAAATAATTTGCAAATTTGATATTGTATTCCTCATGGTGACAACTTTGTCACGATTAAACAAGATATGGTTACAACTAACAAAAAAGTGAAATCAAGTTAGAAGAGCAGAGTTCACCTTAACTTCCATCATCTTTATTAACAACTATGCCTAAAGTGTTCAGAAGGTGAAACCAAACTCTCAACAATGGTACATGCTTGAAAGCACTCATCAAAGTCTTGAATCACAAAAGACGAAGTATCCTTGGAATCATACACAACCAGCTCCGACCCTAATTGCACCAAAAATTTTCCATCATTTGAAATTAACAAAGGCACCGAATACCGATCTCTTCCAGGATCAGTCAGATACGGGATGGAAACCAATTTCGTCCAAGAATCTTTCACTCCATAAACCTTCATCACCCATACATCCACACGATTTGCACCATAATTACAAAGCGCACACAACCATTCTCCCAAAACCCCCAATGTCAACTCCTTATCACCATCATCATACACCGGTTGCAAAACCTCACCATAAGTCTCTGTTCCTAAATCAAAAGAAACTATCGTCCAGGGATCCGACCGAAAATCTAGCCTAGCCACCCAATGAAGAGCTCCATTCACAAACTTAGCAGAATCAAGCAACGGAAAAGCACAAGGAAAATCATCGATATCCTTCCAACCTCCACAATCTCCACTTTTTAACGAATAAATCTTGGCTTTATTATCCTTCTTAGCACGGTTTTGATAACAACGAGATATCCCAACAATCTTATAATCATCACTACCCTCATCATACCCAAAACTATACAACACATACCATCCGCGCCCCATTTTTAACCCACTATATGGTACCCTATTCCATATCCTAGTACTCGGGTTATAAACAAACAGCGTATCGACAGTATCGTCCCTAAGATTAATGCATACAAGTCCATTACACGACCCAACTAACCAAAGCGCAGGCCTAATAGTTCGTTGCAATGGTGAGTAACCATGGTCTAATGCATTAACAGTTTTATCAAACAACACATCATAAAGGGGACAACTATTAAGATTTATTTGAAACACAGTGTTGTATACTATATGATGATGTGCATAGTTAATGTTTTTAGTTGACAAAGTGTAATGAGATTTAATGAAATGTTGGTCTGATATTATTAAGTTCCATAGTTTGCAAACCGACTTACAACGTAGTAATGACACGACAGGAAGTGTTAAGAATATTTTGATGATGATCTCTAGTGGAAGTGTTTGTGACATTTTTGTTTAGGGTTCTTGGTTTCTTGATTTTGGGGGAGATATCATATGACCAGCTTTTTTTTTTTTTTTTTTTTTAAGCAGCGGATAAGTGTAAGAAACACATTTCTCGAGCATTGATCGGCATGAACATCTTTATTTGTATGTCTTGCGTGGCAAAAAAAATTAGTTGCACATTTATGAGTTTCAATTATTTTTCTTTGTAAAAATTCTATCTTATGATAAGAATTTAGCATCAAAGAGACAGGAGTACAAGCTTTAATTATTTATCGAGTCGAGCTTATAAAACCTCGACTTAAGTACTCATCGAACTCTTATATTTATATTTATATATGTTTTTCATAAATGTAAATTATGTATACTTTAACAGCTTATATTTAAATATTTTTACTTTATGTTAAATACATTAGATGTGTAAATACTTATATATTGTATTGAAATTTTCAAGCCTAATTCAAATTCTATTTTATATTTAGTTTTAACTGATGAAAAAAAATAGTAATTGTCTATAATGTTATAATCTAAACAACTCAACAAAAGAACAATAACTTTTTATTATTAAACAATAACAGAAAACACACTTGTTCACCAAAATAATGAAACAAGAACAAGATTACAATGATCTCAATGAGGAAATATGATAAAGTATTTTAGGGTTTGATAATGATGAACAGTGTCAATCTCTCTTTATATAGGGGAATTAATACTCACACCACATTTTTTTATGCATTTATCATAATTTGTGTATTACAGTTTGTACCGTACAATACTGTAAGGCACAAATTGTGGTGCATGCATAAAAAAATATGGTGTGAGTATCACCTCCTTTTATATAGGCATGAAAGCCTTGACCAAAACAGCCCATGCACTTCAATCTTTAACAACTTTGGCACAACTTTTTGTTTAACAGATATATAAATAACAAAATCAGACCATGTACATTATAAGGATATAAGTGATAAGAGATATGTCATAATCTAGCACCACCCCCATTCTCTCAGTTTTATCCTAGTAAGCATCACATATATTGATCTTTATCACACAAGAAATTATGTTGTGCAGTAGGTAATCCTTTAGTTAGAATGTTTGCAAATTGGTGTTGTGAATCTACCCAAATTGATTCAATGACACTAGCTGCAATTTTTTCTCTTACCAAATGCAAGTCTATCTCAAGATGTTTAGTCCTTTTATGGAACACAGGGTGTGCTGCAATTTTGATTGCAACCCTATTGTCGCAAAAGATTTTAGCAGGTAAAGGAGTCTTAACATCTAAGTCTTTTAAAATCGTTAAGATCCATATTACATCACAAGTAACTGAAGCCATAGCCTTATATTCTGCTTCAGCAGAAGAAGTGGCTAAAGTTTTTTTTTTTTTACTTT
This sequence comes from Chrysanthemum makinoi, assembly GCA_910596185.1. NCBI lineage: Eukaryota > Viridiplantae > Streptophyta > Magnoliopsida > Asterales > Asteraceae > Chrysanthemum > Chrysanthemum makinoi. The sequence goes on along the minus strand of OU343222.1, from coordinate 162,451,831 downwards.
TCCAAGAAACTAAAGAATTACCAAAAAAACAATAAAAAACCAGATTTTCTAGTAGAAGGGCATTTAGCCCAGTCTGAATCAACATAAGCTTTAAGACTTAAACCATCAATTTTGTTAAAAGTAATCCATTTACCTGGTGACCCTTTTAAATATCTAGGGACTCTCATAGCAAGCTTAACATGAGACTGCAATGGCTTATGCATAAACTAACTTAATGAATGAACAATATAGGAAATATCAGGCCTAGTTAAAGTGAGATAGATCTTCCTTATCAACAGCTTTCTTTTTTCTGCTTTTCTTTCTAACAACATCAGAAACCACAACATTAGTTTCAATAGGAGTTGTTGCACGTTTGCTTGCAAGCAAGCCATACTCTGCTAACAACTCCAGGCAATACTTCCTCTGGTTTAAACACAAACCAGAATCAGTATCAACAACTTTAATACCCTAAAAATATTTAATTTTTCCGAAGTCCTTGATCAAAAACTTAGACTTCAAACAACTCTTAAATTTCTCAATTTCTTCTAAATTATTCCCAGTTAAAACAATGTCATCAACATATACAAGGAGAGCTATAAACAGATCTCCTTGAGACTTAACAAATAAGGAATAATCACTTTTAGATTGTTTAAAACCATTTTCTTTCAAAGCAGAAGTGAGTTTTTATTGGGATTACATGTAACTATTATTCAAGTGTCGGTCATTAGTATTGTAATAAGTTGCTAATTAGGCTTATATGTTTGTATTAAGTGCAAGGTTTATGTAGTAAGCCCATGAGCCTATGCTTAGGCCCAAAACTAAACAAGGAAGGGACTAGAAGTGTTACCCTAGCTCCCTTGCCTATAAATACTATGTAAACCCTCTTAGGAGGGTGTTGGTTCTTTCATAATACACTTAAACGTTTCCTTATTATTGTGTGTGATAGAATTCGACCACTCTCTCTTTCATCTATTTCTATTTACATCTTAACTTACTTGTGTGATCATATTATGGTGACCTAACAGTGGTATCAGTTGCCATCTAGTTGTTTGAAACGTTTTTTGTTGAAGTATTGTTTGGTTATACGTAAGTTTCTCTCGCTCATCACCATTCCTTACGCGTAAACTATGATTTTAGCACTCCAATCTTGAAGCTTGGAAAGTTTTAAGGTTACTATAGTGTTTAGAGTCTTAGTTTTGGTAAAAAGTTTGAAACTTTACGTGTTTCTTAACGTTTTTCACTCGTTTCTTGTTGATCATCACGTTTTACGAATAAGCAGAAATTTCACTTTGGTTGATAAAGTTCAAAACTTTCTTGTTATTTAAGTGTTTTTAAAGCTGTTTCATCAAAAGAATCAAGTGTATAATGCGTTTTAGAGCTTAAAAAGTCGTTTTGGTCATTTCTTGTGAGTTTATGAATAAGCTCATACCCTATTCTTACGAGTAACTTAAACCCTATTATTACAAATAAGAATACCCTAATCTTACGACTAAGCTTTACGAACAAGCCAAGAGTTTACGAATAAGCAATCTTACGAATAAGGAATCTTCTTCAGAATCTTCAAAGTTATTTGTGACTCAGTGTTTCACTTGCTTGGATAAGCTTGTGAAACACTTCGACTTGTGGATATCTTTCTAACTTGGACAAGTTTGAAAGATTTTGGTTTTTAACCTATTCTTACGAATAAGTCAACACTTACGCGTAACACTTTACGCGTAACACTTTACGCGTAACACTTTACGAATAAGATATTATCTTACGAGTAAGGTTCTTTACGACTAAGTCTTGAGTTTACGGATAAGATTACGTTTAAGCCACAAAGTTTACGAGTAAGATCATCTTACGAGTAAGAAGGAAGTTTACGACTAAGGAGAAGTTTACCAGTAAGCTACATCAACCTTACGACTAAGAAGTTTTTACGAATAAGAACACTTTCAACAAACAAATCACGTTTCAATCATCTACAAAGATCCATCATCAACACAAGTTTAAAGATGTCTCAACCACCATATTCTAACTACTTTCCTCACAAATATCCTCAACAACAACAACAATATCCTCAACAAAAATTCCCGCAACAACTACAACAACATTATCTACCACATCAATATGCACAACCATAACTACAACAATTCCCTCAACAACTCCCTCCACAAAAACCTCAATATGCAAATTACTTTCAATATCACTTCCCAGCCAAATATGCTATGCATGCATCAACTGTGACACATAATGAACCTCATTGGTTTACAAAGATGTGTGAGGCTATCAACAGCCAACAATCCATTCATGAAGCTGGATCTCTTGATAGACCTCCAATGTTCACTCCAGGAAACTATGTTCAATGGGTCAGTCGGTTCTTTAGGTTCTGTGATCTCAAGAAACCTCATGGAAAATATTTGAAGAAGGTCATTCTTGAAGGTCCTTTTCAAATGCCTACTGTGACAATTTCTGGTGATCCAACGGCTAATCCACCAAGGGATGACACTACCACAATTGTCCTTGAGTCTCAACTCATTGCATAGCAGATTCTTCACCAAGAAGCTGATGAGCTTGCAATGGGATACATTCTTTTGGGATTGCCTAATCCAATTCTTTGTAGTGTTGATGCTCAAAAAACTGCAAAAGACATGTGGGAACATGTTCACCTCTTAATGGAAGGAACTGAACTCAATCAGGAAGACATGGAATCAAAACTTTACCTAGCTTATGAAATGTTCATGATTAATCCAGGGGAGTCATTAGAGTCATACTAACATCGGTTCACAAACATCATCAATGATTTGGACAGACACAACATAATCTTACCCAGAATTGCAATCAACACAAAGTTTATAAGTTGTCTCGGTCCGAATTGAGAGAAGTATGTCACGTTCATCCGTCAAGATAAGAATCTTCATAATGCAAAATACGGGTTGTTGTATGATTATCTGAAGCACCATCAAAAGGAAGTGGACAAAGATCGAGCTCTCCGTGGAATGTATGCACCTTTACCTAATGCTAATTCACTTGCTTTGATTGCTCAGTCTTGTGCACCACAATTTACTCAATTCCCACAGCAGCAACAAGGCTTTACTCATCATACACCATCCGCCCAAATCACTCCATATGATCCTTCAAAGCAACCTAATGATACTCAACTGGTTCCTTAAAACAATAACTCAGATTCAGCACTCTACAATGAAACACAGAATGATGATGAAGATGCATTCAATACGTTAAATCAGGGATTTGCACTAATTGCTCGTGCCTTAGGGAGATTTTCAAACAAATCCAACAACCGTCTTCGTACCTCATCTAATACAAGGAATCAAGCTGTTGTTCAGAATGGAAAGGTTGAAGTTCAGAACAGAAACAATGGACGTCTGATGGGAACTGGTAGCTACATGGGTAGTGGACTTGGTTATAATGATTCTGGAAGGAACAACATGGCTGCTCCTCAGCAAAGGGTTCAGTTTGTTGAGAAAGGGAATGTTCAGAATTGGAATACGGGTCTTAGATGCTATAACTGCAATGAAAAGGGTCATCTGGAATCTGGCTAATGCATGTCCAAAACCGAGAACCAGAGGAAGTGCTTATCACAAGGAAGCTTTACTCTTGGCTCTTAAAGATGAAGTCGGTGGAACTCTTACAGACAAGGAACAGAGCTTCATGGCCAATGCAGAATCTGATGATGATATGGAGGACTTGCAAGCTAACACAGTTGTGATGTTAATGGCAAACATGCAAGAACTTCACATGAGTGATACAGGCCCAGTTTATGATACTGATGGCTTGTCTCAGGTACTGGATCCAAATATATGTCTTATACATGATCTGATATCTCCGCCTGTATCTGCATCCGACAACGAACAAAGTGTTCAAAATGAGCCATCAACATCTCATCAAGACGATAATCAAGTTGATCCCGTAGTTACATTTGATGATCAAGTTGAACCCATGGTTACATTTGATGATCAAGTTGACCACGTGGTTACATTTGATGATCCCACTGATGAATATGTTGATACTCACGTTGAACAAGTTGAACCTTCGTCTAATACAGATCCAGAGCTCATGACCTTACTTATGACCACCCAATCTCAAGTTGAAAAGTGCAATAAAATAAATGGAATCTTCGTGAAAAAGTTGCAGGATTGACTAAGAATCTTGAATGCTATAAGAAACAACTTGAAAATTTTGAAACAAAAGAAAAAAGAGAGCACAATTTTGAAGTCGCTTTTAAAAAGTCTTATCTAAAAGAACAAGATTTAGAAAGACAGATACGAGATTTAGTCGCTTCCAAAAAATGATTTGATTTCTCAAATGTAACAAAAAAAATTTGAAAACAAACAACACGTTGACACAATTACTTCGGAAATTCAAAAAGCCAAGCTTGAGTTGTCTTCGTATCAAAATGATTTTTCAGAATTCAAACAAACTTCAAGGAAGCGAGTTGATCTGTATCTTGATGAAATTGTCGATTTGCAAAGCAAAATCAAAGAATTTCAAAATGTTGTGTATAAACATGGTGAGTCAATCACAACAATCGAAAAATTCACTTTTAAGCCAAATCCAGATGGATATGGGTCAGATCTTGCTGATAACAAACCACGTTTTTTACATAGAGTATTCAAGGCAAATCCAAAGTTGTAGAGTGTAAAATATCCGCTAGATGAATCAATTATGGTTGTTTTTGAATATAATTGTGAAGAGGAACAAGATGCGGAAGAGGAAAGTCGATTAAAAATGAAAAATGTTGAATATAAAAAACCTTTTGATTACTCAAACGTGCCTCATATTTCGAAATCTTTTGTTCCTCAGCAGGATAAAACAAATACACCTTGGGTTATCACACATATTAATGAGTCCTCTTCTGACGTTGGTCCCGTTAAACCAGTTGCACAAATTAATGGTCCTTTACCTTTTTTGAGTGAAATCACACATTACCCGAAAGATGTCAAATTCTTAAATATTTTGATACATTCATGTCTAATATTAAACTTTTGAAAACTTCAATTGAACGTAATTCTGAAATAAAAGCTGCGACTTTTCAATCGACTTATGCCAAAGAACAACGAGAAATATTTCAAAAAACGCTTTTACCACATGTTCATAATTTGCGTATGTGTGCAACATATTGGGAACGGGAACTTTAGAATGAAGTTGGACAAATGAAAACAATTTTCAATGAAACTGAAGCATCGATTTTGAAAACAAAAAGGAAAAATTAAATTTATCGAAATCATGTTGATCGACTCTTGGAAAATGTTATATGTGCTGATACTATATCAATTGTGTTGTATTATACTGCTGCATCTTCTTGTGATAATATTGTTGTTGATACTATTGATATTGTTGATAAGGATAATGATAATGTGTCTCAAATCAAAACTTTAAAAGCTGAAAATGAGCGTTTGTTAAATGAACTTTCTGAAGTAAAACGTCGTCTTCACTGGTGTCAACATGATTGCATTGATCGTGAAATTGCTTTACAAAACAAACTCAACCAGTCGAGTGAAAAATCCTTTAAACCAAAACTCGAACGACTGGATGATGAAAACGTGTCTTTGAAATGTCAACTTTTTAAATATGAACAAAAAATTGAAAAATTCAAAAAGGAATACGGAACCATATTTAATTTGCTCAAAAAGACACGTGCTAAAGCATCAAAAGATCATGACCAGTACTTTGCTTACACCCGTGATATAATGAATAGAAATGGTCACTTGCGTTCAGAAAATCAGGAATTAGAGCACACTATCATTGAGTTGAAACATGAATTGGTGAAACTTAAGGAAGATAAATCTATTAACACAAATGTTATTGCACCTGGAATGTTTAAGGTTGATACTAGGAAACCCACTGACAAAACACAAGATACTAATGTGATTCCTTCCACTTCTACAGGAGTAGTTGCATCCACTTCTAGCGTTAGCAATTCACAGCCTAAGAGCACTCAACGGAAGAATGTAAGATATTGGTTTACACAAACACATAATCAAGCACTAGTATGGATTGAATGAGATAGATTTTAGAGAGAGAAAGTGGAAGATGGGAGCCTTTCTAGAGAGAGAAAGTAAACAAAAGAAAGAAAGGTTAGATTAAGTGAAAGGCCCAACCCTCTACCTTGGGAGGTAGAGGGTATTTATAGTTACATACTACACGTCCTCCTTCGGACTGTGGATCAGGCATATAGTGGGTAAAGACCCGTCCTTCCTCCACGGTGTTACTTAAACTAATAACTAACTAATAACTACTAAATAACGTAATGTCTACGAGCTAACATATGCTAGACTAGAGTTGGGGTGACCGACTCTTCACCATGGATTTTCTAAATCCTAACAATCTCCCCCTAAGGGAGGTCACCCCATGAATTACATTTTGTGTCCTAGCATTTTATTCTTGACTTCGTTCTTGAGCTCGTAGACTTTAATTCTTCAAATTTTACATTCTTTGTGCTTTAGCAGTGAATTCTTCAAAGTCCAAATACTTTGTACTTTCAGTGGAGGCCTTTAACTGATCCACATCTTTGATGATCTTCGAGCTTTCTTTGAGATCATCAGCCACAGTAAATCTCTGGATCACCCTTTATTGTGTGGCCTTCATGTGATGTTGCGACTTTTGGACCGACATGCTCACACTTTCTGGATCACGACATCTTTTCATCATAGTAGCGGAAGCATCTTTGTATATATTTGATTGTCATGATTTTCTTCAATTAAGTGTGAATGCTGTGAGCATGCGGCTGTGAATTGACTCCTCAATATCGATCAGCTGCAACCGCCCAATGTTCCTCGCAAACAACAGCTAGCACTAAAACACACGAAAGTGTCTTTGTTCACTTTCGTTGAATATAGTTGCAAGAACCACGGTTCCCGCTGATCAAGATAAATACCGCCTGTAATCGGTATAATTCAAGAATCTCCTTGACAGTGGTTTCGCAATGTTTCTAGCTATTCTCAAACCAGAACATCTCAAAGTAGACAACACGGAGTGAGTGAACCAGCGAATTGAGATTCAATGATTGATGAAAAATTGATTTGAAAACAATCGTGTATTGCTTAGAAGAAAGCGTTTTGCAATACGACGAAGGTTTTATGAGAAAGATCAATTTTCAATCAGAAATACTTTTTGTGTTTGAAAATGAATACACATTCGATGTGCTAGAGAAAAGAAGAGATTTGCACATCGAACGGTTTTTCCAAAAGTATTTTTTCAATCAGAGATACTTTTTGTGTTTGAAAATGAATACACATTCGATGTGCTAGAGAAAAGAAGATTTGCACATCGAACGGTTTTTCCAAAAGTATTCGTCAATTCATTTCCTGGACCAAGGTTGATTCAAGAATGAATTGCACCATCGTTTCAATCCAGTTGTCACAAGCTTGATCTTTAGAAAAGATCTCACATGTCACCCACCAAGAGCTTGTTTGATGATGGCTCTAGAAGGATTTCCATCTTCATCGTGAATACTTTTACATATCACTCGGATGTTCAGGCAATACCACAAGGATAATGCGTAGGACTCTCAATATATACTTACTTTCCACATTGTGTGAAACAGCAAGTCTTCATTAATTTTGTGTCCTAATGAGATTTTGTGGACGATCTCTTGGCTCTAGACTCAATTGTGCACTTTGGCTTCCTATGCCGGAGACTAGGGAGAGGGTCTCCTTCTTCAATATCAACAATCTCTAAGAGAAAGTTGATAGATTATGTAGGTTCCCCGTGAGAATGAAACAAGTCCTTTTAAGAGGAACTTGAGTAGCTTGGGAAGTTAGGTGCAGGGCCACCGGGTCCATGACGCCTTGTCTTGAATACCTGTTACCTTAGTAACCACCAAGAGCATATGTATTGAACTCTACGCCTCTAAGGTTGAATTAACGGAGGGCTATTTCTTTTAACCCTTTTCACATTCAATTCTTTTTCATTCTTCAACCCCTTAAGTGCTTACCGAGACTTCATAACTAGAACCTTGTTGGGTTTATTCCAGTACTAGCTCCGTCTCAGTCCACACTCTTCCCATATTCTCATTTTTCTCCTTTTTTTTCATCATACCTAAGGACTTCTACACTATCTAGTGGGTTGTCCCTGGGTAGATCCCTCCGGCTCTGGTGGGATCGTGGGAACGAATACCTAACCTAACCATCCTTATAACTCCATGCATAAAGTAAATTTGGTCGGTCTTTTGGTATTGTTCTTTCCTTCTTGAAACCAATTGAAAAATCAATCAAGGTACTTGTGATATAAAATCAAAGCATTTTGTACCTTAATTGTTTTGATCATTTAGAAATGTTCCCCCTCAACATGTGCATATGATGTTGAAATTATTTAGCACATGGAGGCAAGAGTTCTTAGAAATAATTTCTTGATCACAATTTCCATAGAAAAAAGCCATTTGATTTTCTTGGTAAATTCCCCCCCTCAATATGTGCGTTGGATATTTGAAAATCATTTTGCACATAGAGGCAAGAGGTTATTGAAGTACTTTTCACGATTGCCAATAGAAACCATTCGGTCCCCTTCAATATGTGCATCGATATACGAAAGAGTTTAGCACATATTAGAGAGAACTTGCACTTTGAATCAAAACGATCATCTTTTATCAAATTTCATATTAAATCACAAATTCTCCCCCGATCAAAAATATCAAACCCTTTGAGATTTTGGATCCCAAGTGATTTAATAAGGTTTAGAAAACATGGGAGAAAATGTGCCTGATTTAAAAGCTCTTCTGGTTTATGGTTAAATGCTCATCCACAATCATGTGCATTATGTATTTCAAAATCGTTTGGCACATGAAGGAAGGAGTGCTTTTGAAACAATCACCCTCTAAAACCGATTTTGAGATTTAAATCACGATCTCTCCCCCGATCAAAAATTTCAAGCCATTTGAGATTTGTGATCCCAAATGATTTAAATCATTTAGAAAAATTTGGGGAAAGACGTGGCAACATTTAATTTTTGAAATTGACTGATGAGGACCAATTATAGACATTAAAGATTGTTAGTGTCAGGTATGATAGTTTTTAAGAGATCTTTTAAGTAAAATAAAACAATTTCACAATCAAACAAGAACACAAAAAATTTCATTTTGAAAGATCTTTGAGTATTAAAGAAAATCATACTATGACATAACATTAAATCTTTAGATCACCACTTATTTTGTACAAAGCAGACTTATATGAATAAATATCGCTTGAAAATACATAAGTTTGAAATCACTCTCCCCCTCAATCAATGACCGTAGTCGTTGATTGAGTGACTTATGTTTAAAAATTAAGTCCGGTCGATTTCCAAAATTTGAGTTCAATTTAATTTCAAAGAAGATATTTTTCTACCATACGAACATGGTATCATCACTACTTGTCCTGCACAAAGATACTTTAGGTGGTTGAGAAGCTTCTGTTGTTGCTGTAAGGCTGAAAGAAAACCATCTCATTGAAGTAGTGAGACCTCTGATGTTGCATCTATCGTGCCAACTCATCATAGAGATCCAATTAAGCACCGTTTCTTCTTTTGTCGACCCAAGATATAGTTACCCTTTCTTTTCGGCATCCTATCATCTTCATTTGTCGGATCCGGTTCGGGAACATTCTTATATACCATTTTTTCTACATACGTTAGTGGACACAAACAGATATATGGTGGTCGACATCACCCAAACATCAATCGACTAGTAAAAGTCAATCCAACATATCAATCAGATCATAAAAGGCATGGGAATTATGTGTTTATCAAACTCTAATCATCTAATCCTAATAATCATATCCTAGATACCTAGTCCTTCAACATAGGCAATTATCTTTTTTAGTTAAGCACGTAGGATAATTAGATAAGCTTGATAGATGATATAAATTTAAAAACATTCTCCCCCTCAATCAATGACTCATTTTCTGAAAAGTTTTTAAAAATGCTAAAGTCATTGATTGGGTTTTGCAAATTTATGTAAATTTCAAGTCTGATTGATTTTCAAGCAACTCATTTTCCACCATTTTCATAAAATAAATATTTTTCTAAAGAAATTTAGAAGGAAAAATATTTGAGTAGGAACAACAGTCCTTCGACATACTTTCCTCATTTTGTTTTAGGATAAGTGCACGAAATTTTTGAAAATTGGTTTAGCGCAGCACTTTCCTTTCTTGAAGACCGGGTTGCTCTCTGAAATAATAGCAAGCCATAGTTAAGCACGGGTTACAGTCTGAAATAACTGCAAGCCATGTTTGAGACATGTTTTGAAAAAAAATATTTACACCTCCTGCTCGAACTTCATCTAAAGTCCCGTGCCATTATTGAATGACATTTCTAAGACCGTAGATGTTATCGATACTAGAAGACATGTCTTGAGATTTTTTTTTTTTTTTTGAAAATATTATATTTTTCTATTTTCTTTTTGTTGGTTTTATATTTTTGTATTTTTCTTTTTGATAAATATATACAAATAAGATGATATAGTTTAAGAAGATGATGATACGAGTACCGAGATAAGGATATCGTTAATCACTTAGTAGAAGATAGAAGTCATCATTTCTTAAACTTTCACCACCAAAGCTTTCGAGACTCTTGAATGGACGTCAGAAATTGAGCCTACAGAAAGTGAGACTTTGGTAGCTTCCCCCAAACCGACAATCTTCGAATAAAGACCATTTTCCCAAGAAGTAGAATGTGAAGAGAAATAGTCTCATTGAATGAAGCTCAACACCCCGAAGAACACGAGAACACCGAAGTAACAAGTTTAAACACTGATCATCTTTGCGGTTATCAAACCGTAATAAATGATTAAGCTCTATCACATGAACCTGTTGTGCGTCCCTGATGTACACATTACTCTTCGAGTTTGAGCATTTGTCTATTCACGAGAACAATATCTCAACATCTTCATTTCACCAAATGCATTCCAGTTATCTAACATATAACCAATCAGCCCATAATGTACACATGTACCCAACAAGAGTAGAGACGATGACATCCATGTAACATGTTGAGTCACTAATCATCTCTGCGGATGTCAACTTCGAATAACCGAATTAGCTCGATCATGTAAACATGTTGTGCATCCTTGATGTACACATATCTCTCCCCTGATGGTTGCCATCTCATCGGAATCATCATTGCATTGTGTACATGAAGCAATAACTGGAAGCACTACCATAAATCATATAGAAGATGTCGATAAGCAATATCATCTCACGCTCCACATATTTTTCTCATATTTCTTCCTACTGAAAGCTGAGTTAACACATACCAAAAGTATTCAGAGACCACTTCCCCCCAAATGGTTGGAATAATGCATCCTTCCCTCAAATAGTTGGAATAATATATCCTTCCCCCAAATAGTTGGAATAATACATGCTTCCCCCCAAATAGTTAGAATAACACACCAAAGGCTACGAGTTAGACACTGAGTTTCTCTGCGGTTATCACATTTGTCTTTCCCAGGATTACTTCAATAGAGAATAAGTATTAAGTTCATCATGTGTACTCGTTGTTTGTTTAAATGTATATCTCCTTCCCCCTTGATGGTTTTGATACCTCAGAATCAGCAACACATTATACATGCCAAATACTCTTGAAATAGAGAAGAACAAACAATTAGCACAACTGAATCCTGTGAGAATCAACTGCTACAGAAACTCTCTCTGACTATCTTAACCAACCCAGATGTGGATAATTTGAAGTGACCACTGATGAAGCAAACCCGATATACCAAACTTGAAACCAAAGTAGAGTTCCCTGCATTTGTGTCTTAATCTTGCACGAATGTTGGAAGAACGGTGTCGAGAATTTATGCTCCAAGTAAATCTCTAAGTACTCAATACTCAACCAAAGTATGAGACATTAACACCTCTTGCGATTATCCACAACGACATTTGCGTATGTCACTGAGTGTTGGATCGATAAACTCTGACCAAACTAACTATATAGCTTGTAAGGGTTTAGCAACATTGGATAAATCCTAAATCACTAACAATGAAACACTGATATAACTCTATTAAGTATGCGGAAACTACTTCAATAAAGCTAAGAAGAATAACTTTAAACTTCAACGATTATATTAAAACCAAACTTTGAACCTGCTTGTTATACAGATTCACTAACAAACCTAATCGCTAAATAACTCTAATATCGTACTTGAATGTAAGTTCTAAGTCACATATCTCTAATGCCAATCTAAGGGTCCTTTTATAGGCATAAGAAGTACCCTAGCCGGTTTACAATTACAATCCTTGTACGACAAGTAATACTAATTCTAATCTAAGAATATTCTAGAATTACATAATAATCCTTAAACGATTTTGCATAGAAGTCCTTTAGCCTTTGTAGTACTTTGACGCGAGCAGTACTTTGACTTTCATTAAACAGTACTTTGACTTTCTTCAGCACTTTGACTTTATATCCCAACAATCCTCCCCTAACTTGAATTCTACTTGCTTGATTTCAAGTTCCTTTGTATCTTTAACTTTAACATCTTTGTCTTCAAGGAAAGATTGTATCTTTAACTTCAAATTTGTCTTGTACTCACTGTGTTTGTATTGTCATCATCAAAGTAATCTTTATCAGCAATCTCTATCAGCAACCTTTATCAAAGAATGATCTTTTCACTACTCAACAACATATGGCAAAATGTACATCAGATCATAAATTTTCAGACTATTCTCATGACTTCCAGGTGTGTAAACTCCTGTGAGAGGTGAATCATTGAAAATTTAATGGATTTTGATGTCTCTTTATCAAAGCCTTTAACTCTAGAGTAGCCAATGTTTAGGTGTGTAAAACCATGGTACATTGATAACCATATGATTTTTAGAAAATCATCACCTATCAACGGATTTGTTAAGTCTTTACCAATAGCCGTTTGCTTTTGGACTAGTTAGTTCTTACAACCATGGTGAACTAATTACCATACAAATGGTTTTTCCACAGCCTTTACCACAAGCCATTTTCTTGTGGGCTAGCTAACTTTTCACTATTACAAATATGGTGAGTTGAAAACCATACAATTTTTAGTAAATTGTCAACTAAAAATGGATTTGATAATCACATCAGAGCCGTACCCTCATGATGAGTCAAACTCTTTCTTGTTTATTAAACACGGTGAGTTGATTACCATCAGATGTTGCTCTCAAAACAATTTATTGATGTTATCTTATGCTTCAAAAAGTATTTTGCACTTTACAAAAATTGCTTATTTTATATTAAAAGACTTTACTGGTTTTGTGCCAAGCAATACTTTGATAAAGTACTGTTTGTCCAGCAGTACTTTGAATAAAATACTGATTTTTCAAAAGATTTATATAATAAAAACAATACCAGTATTTATGCATCATCATCAGCCAAAGTTGTCCATTTGATAAACAACTCAATGACCATAAGAGCTGTTTCATTATCCTGTTCAACCTCCATACCATGATCTAGCATCCTGATCATAAGATCTCTTGTAAGTGGATATCTTCTTTCTGCTAACATTTGGATCATGGTCCCATCTTCTAACTCCAAAGCATGCACTCCTGATTCTTCAAAGAATCTCCAGCTTGTGATCTCCCAAACTTCTTGATTGTTCCATATTGCATTAGTGCTTGTTTCTTCTGTTTCCTAGATAGTTATAAGATCTCCCAGCAAGACTAAACCGACTCCAGTTGGTGGAATATGCTCAAAATAATCTTGCACTAGTTGATACAGATGAAACAGATCTTCTCTATCTATCATATGCAGTATGTCCCACATAAGATAGCCTCCTTCTTTTGATTCTACAACTTCAAATGTAGACATCTTAGACTTCATTACTGCAACTTCTTTAGACTTAGGATGCTCAAAATCAACAACTCGTAGATAATTCCTCAGCTCATCAACTGTATTTGTTCTCAATTGTATCTTCTTTGATAGCTGTTCATCATCAGTTGTTCTCTTTCTCTTTAAACTTCTTTGTCTTGCATCCTCATTTTGCTTTTCATCCTCAAAAGGAATAATACCTTCCAGTTCCTTCTGATAAGCTTCTCTAACAGCATCATATAAGTCTTTCATCTCTAAATACATCAGCTTCTGTAATCTAGTATATCCTCTACCCTTCAGATAAGCCATCATGGCATTTCTTTCTTTAGCAATACTTTGTGGTCTTTTTGGTATAACAGGTTGCTTCTTTGGTTTTTCGATTTCAGCATCTAATTCAACTTGTAACTTTCTAGTAGCTTCTTCATTTTTAGCTACCTCAATAGCTCTTAATTCTGCCAAAGTAAGCTTCTTCTTTTTCTTTGATTCTACCAGTTTACCTTTTCCTTTATCTTTAGGATCTAACTGTTGAGTAGGTTGAGAAGTTTGTAAGACTTGAGATTGTTCAGCTCCAGGAATACTAATACCTCTTGGTCTTGACATGTTGAGCATTATCTGAGCAATTGTCTCATCATCACTAGCAGTATGTTCCTTAGAGGTACCAGCTTCTTCTTCATGTAAGACTGTTGAAGGCCCAACTTCCTCATCCAAATATAATGTTCTTGGTGTAATAAGCTCTTGTATAAAAGTTCCTTGAAGAGCAGTACCTTGAACACCAGCACTTTGAACATCAGCACCTTGATGCTCAGCTTGCTCAATTTTCTCAGCTTCTTTATGTGAATCATCATAAGTTTCAGCATCTGGTTCTTCATCTAGATCTTTATGAGGTTCAGCATCTTCATTCAAATTCTCTTGCTCCAAATTCCTCCCCAATGTGAATGAAGATTGCTGTTTAGGCTTCTTTCCCTTAGAAACCTTCTTAGGTTTGCGACCTCTCCTCTTGTGTGACTGCACCCACAACCTGTGATGTTGAATGAGGGGCCAGACAAATTTCTTTAATATTTTAAACTTGTTGTTCAGCTTCAAAAGTTGTGCAGCTTGAGCTTCATTATCTTTCTTCAACCTCATTAACTCCCTTGTTAATGCATAATTATCCAAAACTACTCCCTCAGTAGCCATGACTCCCACATCTCCTCCAGATGTTTGAGACCTGATAACATCAAATAGTCCTGAATATTAAGCGTCAATTTCCCCCGTTAATGCTTGTAATTTATATCATTTATATGGATTTACGCTTATTTTCCATTGTTTTCCACTTTCAGGTAATTACGAGCATTGGAGCTAAAGAGACGCGGAACTGGAGCAATATCTAAAGATTTATCACAGTATGCTATTTTGAAGAAGTTACGGCGTAACTCATCTCTCACATTACGCCATAACTATTATGACTCAAAAACCAACTTATCATACGGTTACGGCGTAACTCTTCCCAAAGGTTACGACGTAACTACATTAGGTCAAATGAGGTTCACGCCGCTGATACTTACCCGTAACTCAATGCATCTCTTACGACGTAACCGTGTTTATTGAAGACTACGGCGTAACCACTCATAAGGTTACGCCGTAACCAGCAGATCTAGTGCATTATTCGAAGAAATAGAAGGTTACGGCGTAACTCCTATATTGGTTACGCCGTAACCCAGATCTGGCCTATAAATACCCCACGAATTCCAGCATTTCTATTCATTCCATTCCACACACAACACTCAGAGAACCTGGGAAAAAGCTCAAGGAAGGTCTAGATGAGCTTACGGAGCTGTCTCCAAGGGAGAAATCACTCCCCTACGATAAGCATTAGCATTTTATATTTCTTTTACTTTCAATTCATGTATTTCGTACCTTTGAATATTGAATTGATTTGCATGATTAATATGAGCGGATAAGCACCTCTTGGTGCTAGCCTAGTTATGATTTCTTAATTGTTTTGTTTGCGTTTACTTTACTTCCGTACAATTATTTCTAAGTGTATGCATGCATAGTTTATTGGTAGCCACTCTTGGTTCGGTAGTTTTGAATGGCGATAGAGGCCAATTGCCTAGGAGATATGATCAACTGACCCTAGGTGAGCGGACTGAGATGAGAAGGGTAAGATATGACCAATTGACGACCCTTTCTACTTGTGCGATTTGACCAACTGATCACCTATCGTTTGGATGAACTTAAGAATTAGGGGGTGCGTGTCTAAGTTCCTAACGGTCGGGCATTCACTATTATAAATCTAGCATGTAGCGGTACTTAATGACTTGGCTTAGGGGACCGGAACAACAGGGACTTATGACTGCTACGATTTATCCTGTAGTGGCATCTTTGCTGATAGGTTAGGGCGAATTGACCAAATGCTGTCCTCTCGAATTTGACCTCACCTAAAGTAATTGGAAGTAAGTAGACGTAGACATAACTAGCTAGGAGGATTAACTAGGTTAGCACCACTTTCCTCTATTGATTTCCCTTTACCATTTATCTCCTTTATTTTATTCTGCTTTAGTAGTTTAATTAATTAAATCCCTATCAAAACCATTATTAATCTGTGACACCTAGACTTAGTAATAATCCAACACACATAGCTCTTGGGACGACCTCTGCTTTACCAATTACTACACTACATACGACCGGGTACACTGCCCGTTAGTGCACTAGGGTAGACCATAGGTATAACGAGACACTATAAATATTAAGACCTCGGTCAAGAAAACCTCGCATCAAGTTTTTTATGCCGCCGAGAGTTATTTTAGGATTAATATTAAGTCTTTCATTTCGTTTTAAAACTTTTCTCACGATCATATTTCAAGTTTTCTGGTACCATGGAAGTTGTTAACATTGATGACCACACTCTTGAGGAATATTTGGCATTAACAAGAGAAGAACAAGGACCAGGGATTGTTAGGCCAGCTATAGCAGAAGATGCTCAATTCGAAATCAAACCTCAATTCATGAGGGAATTACTTTCTCTAGAAGCATCACCGATGATGCCCATGAACATGTAGACAACGTAGAGTACATTGTCAGCCTATTCAAGATTCCCAGAGTCTTACACGATGCTATAATGTTACGAGTATTCCCTATTTCTCTTAAGGGAGATGCAAAAAGATGGGTTGATCGATTACCTGCTGGGACTATCAACACTTGGCCTATCTTTAAAAAGTGTTTCATTCAAAGATACTGTCGTCCATCAAAGACGGCTAAGCAATTGGAAGAAATCCATAACTTCAAGCAAGAGGGTGATGAAACGTTATACCAAGCCTGGGAAAGATATAACGAATTGTTATACAAATGCCCTACTCATGATCTCAACAACCAACAAAGGTGAACGCCTTCTACAAGGGTCGAACATCTCCTCAAGACAAATGATTGATTCTCAAGGGCCGATTCCTAGTATGAAACCCACTCTGGCCTTAGAAACTATTCAAAAATGGCAGACCACTCTCACAAATGGCACAATGGAGGGAGCAACCTAAGTAAGAATGGAGATATGGAAGGCCTTGCAGCAATAAACAACAAATTAGAAAGCCTCGGAAGAGAAATGAAGAAGCTCAAGGAAAATGTGCATTTCATTCAAGTAGAGCGAAATGGGACTCCACCTTCTATAGAATGTTCCTCCAACGAAGAAGTTAAAAGGATCGGAGAAGTTAAATATGGAAGAGAATCCCCTTTCAACAACTACAATAATAACGGGCCCAGATATCGAGAAAAATCCCCCGGGGTTCTACAAAAGAATCAACAACAATCCTCCTAAACCTAGCCTTGAGGAAATAATGCACCGGCACATCGAGGAGTCTACGAAAAAGAGAGATAAACTCAAGGAATGGATGTTCAAAGTAAAGGAGGACACCAATATGAATCTACGTAACCAAGATGCTGCGATTAAAAACCCTGAAACGCAAATTGGGCAATTGGCTAAAAACCTTGAAACAAGTAATGCTAAAGCCATTGCCTGCAAGGCTATATCTGCGCAAGATAAAGCAAAGAAGGAGCAATGCACATCCTTTATCACTAATGATCTTTCCGGGATTAACTACCTAAGAGAGGATGATAAATCGAAGACGACGAGGTCCCGCCAAGCCAACTTCCCGAAAAACGCCAGAAGACGTGAAAGTTTTCTTCTCCAATGCACTATTGGTAACATTAAGATTCCCGCATTAGCTGATTTAGGGGCCGGGGTAAACCTTATCTCTACAACTTTATTTGAAAAAATCAAACTTACCAATTTAAAAGAAACAACTATCATGATTGAAATGGTGATTCCTCAAAGGTCTGTACTCGAGGGAATTGTGAATAATGTGCTTTTAAGAATTGGAAATTTTTTATTCCCAACCGATTTTGTGGTTATTGACATAGGGAAGCGGGAGGCTTACAACTTAATTGTTGGAAGACCTTTTCTGGCCACTTGTAGGGCTCTATTTAATGGTTTTTGAAAAACAAATTTCTTTGGGAACGGATAATGAATGAATAACTTTCAGTATGAAAGAGCATTTAAAACCAAAAATTGAAATTTCAAATAATGTTGACGTTGTTAATGTTCAATCGCTAGATCCCACTCTACACTCTAATCCTATTACTGATGATAGTAGAGAGAATATTGATAATTGTAAGCAGAAACAGGAAGAAATTGTCCAAAGCATTGAGGAAACTCCGGATCCAAACAAACATTTTTTCAACTCAATGTCAACCAAGGATAGCGAATCAGTGACAACATGGCCACCGTTTACTCGTCCTAAAAAATGTGAAAGAAAGACGAATGAATGGATATACCCTCATAAGGTAGAGAGACATGATGTTGAGTTAGCATTGGAAGATTGGTACAAAATAAGATTTGGGAACTCAAAAATCCATAAGGGGCTGGTTAAGCAGTATAAGTACAATCATCTCACTGACACAATAGACGGTGTAAGATCCAACATCAAGATACTAGTAGTCTTATTACTGAAGATGATGACCTAGGAAAATCATGTGATAAATGGCTTTCACATAAGTTTGGAACAAATGGCATCAATAATTCTACAAGGAAAAAAAGGTTCGACAAATGGATGAATGAATGCCAACGAGTGGTGGAAGTGGGCCAGATCCAAAGGCCCCCATAGAAGCCCGGCGGCTCTGAGTCTAACTTAAAGACTCGTAAATAAAGAAAAGTGCTCTTTCGGGAGACAACCCGAATTATCCCTTTCTTTTGTTTTATCTCCATTTCTGTAGGGTTTTGTGTTTTCTAACTATTTTTACAGGAAACGAGGAACTTATTGCTGCTACAGTTGCTGATCTGAACAGAGTTATGGCGTAACTCATCTTGGTGATTACGCTGTAACCAACCTTTTAGCACAGAGTTCTTGACGATTACCAATTACGGCATTATACCATCTTAGTGGTTACGCCGTAACCACTCGCTTTGCAGCTTATGACAGGTTTTTCCAGTTACGGCGTAACTCCCTCAAAAGAGTTACGACGTAACATTCCTCTGCTTTAATTCTTTCATTTTAAAAGGCAATAACCTTGTATTAGTATTTTTTAAATGAACTTTGTGGGTGTGCTCCCTGTAAACCCTCACGAGACTTCACTCGTCCACTTGGGACACCAAGTGGTTTAAAAGGCTTGTTGCATTCGCTAAATGCGACCATGATTCCTACGAAAGTGAGTTAGGTTTGTTTTTCATTTTAAATTTTGTCTTTTTAGAATTATGCTTGTCGGTATTGTGATTTCAGGGATTGAAGTTTGTTCATGATGCTTATACGAAGGCACGTCTCTTTTTTGTGGGCCTTCCTTCTTTATGGAGCAAATTTCAGGGAAGTTCTCGCTTTAATTCTACCTTTCTCTTCACCTTTATTTAATTCCTAGTCCAAATGGGACTTTGTACAATTCAAGTGGGGGGACGAGAGTAGAATTATCTCTTGAACTTTATTTCGCCCTCATTTTTCTAGTTTATTTTGAAAAATTATGCCATTTTTAAAATGTTGACATGTTTTTCTTAACCTAACCAGATTAGACCTTAGCCGAGCACATACAACCCTTGAGATTATATGGTGAGATTAGCCTTATCCATTTCCTATATTTTACCCCAAATCCACCAAATTATGAGTTTGCCGATAGCTTGTAAACTTTAGAACTTGGCCTTGGCATCATTTCGAGACCATAGACGAGGTATGTTGAGTTAGCTCGATGTATTTGGAATTTTCAGTTTTAGAAGGCAATATTATAGGATTATCACCCAAACAGCCTACCATTGTGTGTCAATCGATTAGTCACCTCGACCTCTCGACCCCCATGTGAAACCCTTTTGTTGTACTCATCTTTAGTGCAAGATACGCCTAGATAAACCCTTCTGAGCCATTCCTTTCATTTTGTTAACCCGATATATTATTTCAATACACCTATACACCTTAGCCTACCCTGTAGTCTTTATTTGTGATTGGGAAGTCGTCATTTGCCTAAGTTCAAGGTTCGAGTGGAAAGGTTCGGAAATCACACTTTCATCGACAACATTTCTGAAGATCATTGAAGACCCCTCAAATTCTCATTGTTCATCTCAAGTGGGGGGATATTTTGTTATGTTATTATTATTATGTTAATAAAATAGTTGTTATGATTATGTTATTGTAAAGTGCGATGTTATAAGCACGGTAGTATGAGCTTTATTATTTAGTATCGAGGAGGCCACCTCAGTCACATTTGAAGATTGGAGTTGGTAGTTATGCCAACAGTTGGAGAAAAGGTAGTGTACCCATCACGACGTCCTCTAATGACACATCTACCTTGCATTTCATGATCCGTTTTCTTGACTTCAAAGCTTGAACTTTGGGCTGACGGTAAGTGGTGATGACTTGGTTATAGATTTCGACTACATGCTTGTTTTTTATTTTACACAAATTATATATCCCATGTCTTATCCTACCCTTTAGTCATGAAGCGTGTCTAGGTGATGCAGCGAGCAATCTTTGGTGTCTTGGCCATGGATTTGGTCATGTATCATTGATTTTGTCCACTTCGCCGTGACATGTTAGTAATGACGAGTCACCCCTTAACCTTTGTCGTGTCTACCCATATTTCCTTCGAGAATTGTTTAGCCCTTAGCTCTAGTGGTGGAGATTTGTGTAACCGCCAAGCTTATGATAGAATACATGCTATGACTGTGCGATTGAGTGATCCCCCCGAAATTGACACTTAGAATAGTTGAGAGATTTGAGTGTTTTGTTCCCCTTTCGTGAGGTGTTCGACTTTGTTTTATTCTAGCATAAGGAATTTGTAAACTCATATTTTCCAGGTTATGGGAGATATCTTTTTAGGAATCTTTCTAATAAGGTCTACTTGAAGGCAAGTAGAGTTCAAGTGGGGGGATATTTGATAACATCAAATAGTCCTGAATATTAAGTGTCAATTTCGTTAATGCTTGTAATTTACATCATTTATATGGATTTACGCTTGTTTTCCATTGTTTTCCACTTTCATGTAAATTACGAGCATTGGAGCTAAAGAGACACGGAACTGGAGAAATATCTAAAGATTTATCACAATATGCTATTTTGAAGAAGTTACGGCGTAACTCGTCTCTCACATTACACCGTAACTATTGCGTGACTCATAAAACCAACTTATCATAAGGTTACGGCGTAACTCTTCCCAAAGGTTACGACATAACTACATTAGGTCAAATGAGGTTCACGCCGCTGATACTCACGCTGTAACATCGCATCTCTTTCGACGTAACCGTGTTTATTGAAGACTACGGCGTAACCACTCATAAGGTTACGCCAGAACAAGCAGATCTAGTGCATTATTCGAAGAAATAGAAGGTTACGGTGTAACTCCTATATTGGTTACCCAGTAACCCTATCCGCCTATAAATACCCTATGAATTCCATTTCTATTCATTCCATTCCACAAAAACACTCTGAGAACGTGGGAAAAGCTCAAGGCAGGTCTCGAGGCATACCTGACAATCACTCTCACGATAAGCATTAGCGTTGTATATTTCTTTTACTTTCAATTCATGTATTTCGTACCTTTGAATATTGAATTGATTTGCATGATTAATATGAGCGGCTAAGCATCTCTTGGTGCTAGCCTAGTTATGATTCCTTAATTGTTTTGTTTGCGTTTACTTTACTTCCGTACAATTATTTCTAAGTATATGCATGCATAGTTTATTGGTAGCCACCCTTGGTTCGGTAGTTTTGAATGGCGATAGAGGCCAATTGCCTAGGAGATATGACCAACTGACCCTCGGTGAGTGGACTGAGACGGGAAGGGTAAGATATGACCAAATGACGACCCTTTCTACTTGTGCGATTTGACCAACCGATCACCTATCGTTTGGATGAACTTAAGAATTAGGGGGTGCGTGTCTAAGTTCCTAACGGCCGGCCATTCACTATTATAAATCTAGCATGTAGCGGTACTTAATGACTTGGCTTAGGGGACCGGGAACAACAGGACTTATGATGGTGCTACCGATTTCTCCCTGTGGGGCATCTTTGCGATAGGTTAGGTAATTGACCAAATGTTGTCCTCTCGAATTTGACCCCACCTGAAGTATTGGAAGTAAGTAGACGTAGACATAACTAGCTAGGAAGATTAACTAGGTTTGCACCACTTTCCTCTATTGATTTCCCTTTACCATTTATCTGCTTTATTTTATTCTGCTTTAGTAGTTTAATTAATTAAATCCCTATCGAAACCATTATTAATTTGTGACACCTAGACTTAGTAATAATCCAACACACATAGCTCTTGGGACTAATCTGCTTTTACCGACTACACTACACACGAACGGGTACACTGCCCGTTAGTGCACTAGGGTAGACCATAGGTATAACGAGACACTATAAATATTAAGACCTGGTCAGTAAAACCTGCATCAAGACCCATCTGTTGAAGTATAATCATTGGGAGATGATGGTGGGTTGACATCTTGTTCTGAATCTTCATGGGTAGTACCTTGAAGAGACACAATATGTTGAGATGCAATACTTTCCCTTGAAGCAGTATGTTGAGGCACTTCATGATCTGGGGACGGTGCAGTAGGAGAAGCAGTTCCTTCCCTTGAATCTGAAGGCTCATTATCTTCACTTGATTCTGCTTCATCTCTAACGTACTGCTACTTCCATCATGTGAGCAGTTAAAGGTGTATTCCACCCAGAAAATTTGTCACTCTTTCTAGCCATGAAAGTAAACACTTTTGGAGGAAGTACAACAGCAGGTAAATGCTTGAAGGTTTAGGTACATCCTTAAGCTGTTTGTTCAAGAATACTTGAACAAATCGAGGGTACATTAAAAATGGTGAACCATTTGAGATATGAGAAAGCATACCATCCAGAATCATTCTTGAAAAGTTAAAGGGTTGATTGGTAGCTAATCCCACTAATGCAGAGGCAATATTGGATCCAAATTGTTCCCATGAAGTACTTTTGGGACTTAAGCAATGAAGCAAAACATGAACGAGATATTTCCATTGAGGACTAAACAAGGGCTTCCTAAAAGTTGTTTCAGTGAGTGAACCTTCATACCCTATATCTCGGAGTGTATCCCAAAGCACTTGTTTCTCAAAGCGAACATCACCTTCTTCATCATCAAACAATAAATCTTCCCTGATTGTGGCTTCAATAATTCTTACTAACTTTCCAGCAACCTTAGCCTGAATAAAGGATTCATCATCTTGCATATGAGATCTAGCAGTAGCCCAAAATTGTTGAATCCAGGGTTCAATGATGTTAGGTTCGACCAGTAGAGCATAATTAATTGAAGATTGTGGAGTTTGTTAGACTCCTTGGACCGTTTAGAGTGCTAGGGTTAAACAATAACAATGATTATAAACATTATACGCAGCGGAATTAAACAAACTTCATTATTATTGACACAAGGTTTTACTTTCACCCAATCTCCTCCAAATATTATTTGATCAGAATAATACGTGTTACCTAACTGTAACAGGGATCTAAGACACCTTAGATCTTGGAGGTACACAACTAACCTAGACGTTTACAATAAACTACACGTCTAGGTTACACATACACACACCTTTAGACTACATTATGGAAGACGTCTATGTAAAACCTACACCCCATGTCCTCTTTATATACTAGAGGATTAGGGTTTACAAAATACTACGAAGGACTAAATAATAAATCTTCTTTTGCAAGCAAGTCCTTCCATCTTTTTGTAGATTTCTTCTTTGTCACTTTAAGTCCTTGATGTTTCATTCTTTATATTTATTTTGTCTCATCAAATCTAAGGAACCTAAAACCCAACAATCTTCCCCTATTTGATGATGACAAAACAAACAAACTCGTGTACGAACTTCCCTAGACGAAGTAGCAGAAGTTGAGATGTAAACATCTCCCTAAATGAAACAAATCTTGTCTTCCTTTGTCTTCCCCTTAATCCATGTCATCGCACTCCAATATCTCTTCCCCTTTTTGTTATCAACAAATAGAGAATATAAACAGTAGAAACTTCCCCTTGAGTGGTGCATAAATGTCAAATGATTCTTCAAATCTATAAGCTCCTTGTAATGATCACTTGTGAAGAAAACCAAATATAACAAATTTGATGAAGAAGTAAAATAACCCAAACTTGTATCTTATGTCTTGTTTATCCACGTGACTCTGAACGTATACTAACCAATGTATAGGGAGACCGCAATCTCTTGACAATAATCACTGAGCACAATAACGTCACTCCTTTAAGTGTTATGTCAATTCTTCATCACAATCATTGAAGCACGAACAAGTTACCTTAAAAGCAGGTATGATACTTTTAAGATATGATAAAACACGTATCCAAGTAATTCCACTTCACCTTCAAATAAGTGATAAATAACCTCCTTCGTAATCAATTCTTCAATAAAACCAAAAACGAGCCTTTTTTAATCCTTTTAAGACCATAAACTCCTTCCTATGTGTGTGAACCAAACAACCATTCTCTGTGTGTGTCATCCAAAAATCATAACAATAAATATGCTCGACTTCCCCTTAAATCGAAAACCATATGAGAAGCAGTACTTTCAATAACAGTACTTTGAAACCTCCTCACAGTACTTTGAGAAGTAGCAGTACCTTGAGCATAAGCAGTACTTTGAACAGTACGTTGCAATAATTAGCAGTACTTTCGTATATAAACTGCAGTACTTTTAAAATCTGCAGTACTTTGAAAATTCACAGCAGTACTTTCAGCAGTACTTTCACATAAAAGCTCAGATGGAAGATCCCTTCGGTGGAAAGTTAGATTGATATATAGAGAACATCCACCCAAAATTTCGTTACGATCCAACGGTTAACGAAAAAGTTTTGATCGTTTTAAAACAGTGATGTTGTAACCTTACGAATTTTCTGCAGCAGACTTCGACACTGAATAACTTTTGATTGAGAGCTCCGATTGACAATCCCTTCGGTGAGATTAAAGATAGATATACCAAAAAGCTCCAGTTCAAATTTGAGCCCGATCCAACGGTTGAATAAAAAGTTATGCCTTCTGGAAAACAGTGCTGCAGAAAAGTTGCGAATTTTGTACCAGCTTCGAATTTTTCCATCTTCTTCATCAAAAAACCTTGTGAATCCCTAGGTAACGAGCTCCCCAAGCTCTGATACCAATTGTGGAGTTTGTTAGACTCCTTGGACCGTTTAGAGTGCTAGGGTTAAACAATAACAATGATTATAAACATTATACGCAGCGGAATTAAACAAACTTCATTATTATTGACACAAGGTTTTACTTTCACCCAATCTCCTCCAAATATTATTTGATCGGAATAATACGTGTTACCTAATCAGTAACAGGGGATCTAAGACACCTTAGATCTTGAGGTACATAACTAACCTAGACGCTATTAATAAACTACACGTCTAGGTTACACATACACACACCTTTAGACTACATTATGGAAGACGTCTATGTAAAACCTACACCCCATGTCCTCTTTATATACTAGAGGAGTAGGGTTTACAAAATACTACGAAGGACTAAATAATAAATCTTCTTTTCCAAGCAAGTCCTTCCATCTTTTTGTAGATTTCTTCTTTGTCACTTTAAGTCCTTGATGTTTCATTCTTTATATTTATTTTGTCTCATCAAATCTAAGGAACCTAAAACCCAACAAAGATCCAGTTAGGAAATCAATTATATCATAAAAAGTGACATTAGACGGTGTCTTGTCTAAGTTATGAACCATGTTGTGCTTACTAACGATGTTACAATTAGCCATTATGTGTTGGTATAAGAAAGAATGGTTTGATGAAAGTGATTGTGGATGAAAGAAGAGAGAGATGGATAAGTATAAAGAGGAGAGTAAAAATCGGTAGGGTAGTTATTTATAGGTAAGATTCAAAAAATCAAAGCCCAATTAATAAAGGTACCGTTGTTTGAATTTTACCCCATATTTTGACTGTTGGAACAGTACGTTGACAAGACTGCAGTGCTTTCTACATAAGCAGTACTTTCAAATCAGTACTTTCAGAGCAGTACTTTCAGATAAACTCTAAGCAGTACTTTCCATCCTCTTCTTCACAATAGCAAAAACATCAAAAAGCATTGTATAGCCTCCCCTTAAACAATGCATATGACTAACTAACTAACTAATAAGTCCTCCCCTTAATTGTAGCTTAATAATTAATCATACCAATACTCACCACTAAATGGTTGAATCTTGAAACATCAAATCCCTTTGTGAATAGATCAGCGACATTGTCATCTGTATGAACCTTGAGAACATTAATGAGCCTATGCTCATAACACTCTCTAATAAAGTGATGCCTAATCTGAATGTGCTTGGTCTTGGAGTGATAAACAGGATCCTTCACAATGCAAATGGTACTCTCATTGTCAATGTAGATAGGAGTATTCTTAAAATTGAATCCATAATCCAAGAGTTGATTATGCATCCACAGTACTTGTCCACAACAGCTTGCAGCAGCAACATATTCTGCTTCAGCGGATGATTTTGCTGCAATGGTTTGTTTCTTACATTGCCATGAAACTAATCTTCTTCCAAGATATTGGCATCCTCCGGTGGTTGATCTTCTATCATAATTATCACCGCATAATCACTGAAAAGGCTTCCAAGTAAAAAGGTGAATCCTTAGGATACCACAACCCTAACTTAGGTTGTTGCTTGAGATAACTAAAATCCTCTTGACTACATTCATATAAGAGACCTTGGGTGAGACTTGATATCTTGCACATAAACATACAGCAAACATGATATCAGGTCTAGATGCAGTTAAATACATAAGACAACCAATCATTGATCTGTAAAGCTTGACATCCACAGCTTGTCCATCTTCATCCTTTCCTAATGAGTTGATAGCTTTAATGGGTGTGGTGACCGCTTGATAGTACTGGTTAAACTTTTAAGAATGTCAGTGACATACTTATCTTGACTAATAAAGATTCCAATACTTGATTGTTTAACTTGAATCCCCAAAAAGAAAGTTAATTCACCCATAGAACTCATTTGAAATTCTTGTTGCATGAGCTGCTCAAACTCTTTCACCATTGACTGTTTTGTAGCTCCAAAGATAATAGCATCCACATAGACTTGAACAAGCATTATATCCTTTTTATCTCTCTTGATAAACAAAGTCTTATCAATTGCACCTCTCCTGTAACCATGTTGCAATAGAAAAGTGGAGAGTCTTTTCATACCAAGCTCTAGGAGCTTGATGATGGCCATACAGAGCCTTAATAACTTTGTAGACTTTGTTAGCATGTGTAGGATCCTCAAAACCAGGGGGTTGTTTTACATAGACTTCCTCTGTAATTTTGCCGTAAAGAAAGACACTTTTGATATCCATTTGATAAACAGGAAAACCAATATAAGATGCAAAAGCAAGGAATAATATAATGGCTTCAATCCTTGCTACAGGAGCAAATATTTCATCATAGTCCACTCCTTCTTCTTGTCTATATCCTTGTTCAACCAATCTTGCTTTGTTCTTGATGACATTGCCTCTTTCATCTCTCTTGACTCTGAAAACCCATCTTGTACCAATGACTTTCTTTCCATCTAGTAAATCACATAGTACCCAAACGTCTTGAAGTTTGAATTGAAGAAGTTCTTCTTGCATGGCCTCAACCCAACTCTCTTTGGCTAATGCTTGAGCTACAGTCTTGGGTTCTGTTAATACAAATAAGCCGTAAAAACGTTTATTTATAGTTTACGATCTTCTAATGTTTTGTCGATAACAAACGTAAAATCATTTTAACGACACAAATAGAATACGTAAATAGTTTGAGCTAATAGTTTCTAACATATTCACATTTTCACATAAAACACTAAAACAAGAATAAGTGATTTTATGGTTTAGTAATACATATGTACAACAACTAGTGTTTACATATTTGGGTAAAATATACACATAACTAGTATGTAGTATATTGGGTAATATAAATGGGTAGAAACTTAAGTATCACAACCCATTGGGCAAATACATTGAATGTAGTTGGGTATAACCCAAAGCCCATAACCCATGGAATTTGACCCATAAGCCATTGCATGACATCATGCTTATATCATACATGGATAATATCCATAACTCATGGATCAACCCATACCCAAGTGACTAAGTGCATTGCACTCAAAGATACATTGTATCTAGCCAATGATCCATGGTTCAACCCATGACCCATGACCCATAACCAAAATACCCATGGGCAAAGAGGAGCGTTCCACGGATCCCGAGCTTTGTGCTAGCCGGATCCCAAGTGAAAGGGATCCGTGGGATCCGGGGAACAGTAGGATTTTTTCTCTATAAATAGTGAGCCACTTCTTCATTATTAATCATCCCTTTCTAACACACTTTCCCCCTGTGTTAAATCTCACTAACCTTAGATCCAAGAGATCTATGTTTGTAGTTTTATTTTTGTTTGATCTTTTTGGTTCCTCTTAAAGGCAAGATCACCACCTTTGAAGTCAAGCAAGCTCAAGTCCATGAGTTGCCATGCTTCCTCATCATCAAGGCTATTGAAGTCTTCTTGTTGATGATTCCTTTATTTTCTCAAAGAAGTGTAGTGTTGAAGACATTAGTGAAAGATGTCTCAAGTGTCAAGACGAAGATATTAGTGAAGGGTATCTATCGTCTATAGCATAAGTACGTGTGGTAGGTGCTTAGAAGTCAAGACAAAGAAGCATTAGTGAAAGGTGCTTAGAAGTCAAGACAAAGAAGCATTTGTGAAAGGTGCTTAGAAGTGAAGACACAAGACATTAGTGAAAGGTGTCTTGTAGATCTAGTCAAAGGCATTAGTGAAAGGTGCCTTAGATGTACATTCGATATGGTGTGTTTCGATGTACAAGATAGACTAGTATTAGATCCAAGGATATTGATATCCTTGATGATATTGTAAAGGAGTAGATCTCCTTTGGGATTAGTCGTTGGTGTAGTGTGGTAGTAGTTCCTCCATTGCAATGGAACTAGGTGCTTAGCCTAGTACCTAATAAAGGGTAGGCGACGTTGTGAAGGTGTAGTTCACCTTGGAGTGAAAGAACTAGGTACTTAGCCTAGTACCTTATAAAGGGTAGGCGACGTTGTGTAGGTGTGGTTCACCTTGGAGTGAAAGAACCCAGTGGTTAGCCTAGCACCGGAAAAAGGGTAGGCGACGTTATGAAGGCTTTTCCGCCATAAGGAGATTGGTGTAGTGATTACGAACTCTCGAGTAGGTGACTCGGGGAGTGGAGTAGGGCAAGGAAGGTGTCCTTGTAGCCGAACCACTATAAATACTCGTGTTGTGGTTTTGTGCTTCTTACTCTTATCTTTTCATTACTTACCTTTATATGCTTGTTTATCAACATCCAACACACATATCCAAATAGATTGTCATAAGTCAATCTAAATAGATTAAAAGAAAGTTTTAATTGGCAAAACTATTCAACCCCCCCTTCTAGTTTTCCACAATTGGTATCAGAGCTTCGTTACCAAGTTTCTTGAAGTATATTGTACTTTAAAAACTTGATACGATCCATGGTTAATTGAAAACTACAAAGAAAGTTTTTCATAAAAGCAAACACCATGTCTTTCAAAACTATATGTTTAGATGTTGAGTTGATAACAACATTTTTTTTACTTTTTCATTTAATTATACTAATCTTCCTTGTCATGTTGATTAGTCAAAGCTCATACCCACCAAGCTTTAGGAGTCGCTTGGTAACAAGAATACCTTCCTTAAGAAGGTATCTTAAACGCAAAGGAGTGGGAATCGTCTAAGTGACATTTGCGGTGTCATTTGTAAAGACATTCCTAAGTGCGCTAGAGGTATGATTTTCTTTTTACTTTGCTTGATAATTAAGTATACCTTTTTAGGTATTTATATGATTATCTTTTATGCTTATACATGTTTTACATGAATCTTCATTAGGAAGCCCTTTTCTCACATACGTGTTATGTTTCTCGTCTATAGTAATAGTATATAAAACTTATGTTTTATTTATTTTAATCCAATAATAAAACAAAACACGCATTTCAAAAATTCCTCCTTCCCTATTAATAACCCCACCATCGGCCAAACCCTCACTTTTTCAAATTCTCAAATTTCATATTCCTTCTCATTCCATCTCAACCGAAACCAAGAAAGATCCGCCATCAACATGGTTTACATCGCACTCGTGCTCATCACCTTAACGCTCATTGCACTTGTGTTCCCTATGATGAAGTTCACATATGGAGACATTTACTTTGTGTTGTTAATCTACATTGGGATCATATACCCAATCCTTTGTATCATCCTTAGTATTGAAATGCAATATTATTAATAATCTAGTTTATCTAGGGTACTTTTATCATAATATGTTTGTCACTTACTCTGATTTATATGTTTTATATTCTTTCGTGATACATTAGAAGTCATGTATGCATGCTAAAAGAAAATGTAGGATAAAACATATTTCGTGGTATAAAAACTGTAAAACCTATGTTTTTATAAAATCATTTTACTACAGATCCACTGATCCCGGAAGATATACTAGCCGGATCCCTTTTGTAAAAGAACCGTGGGATCCGTCCCTATGGAAAACAATCTTCATGCAAGATTAAAAACCAATATCTTTCTAAATGTAATAATCCACTAGAAAGTCAAAACCTTGAGTAAGTTAAAGTGTTAAATACCATTGTTAATAAAAATCTAGTAAAAACATTAGATTATCATAGGTTGACCACAAACATCTCTTTTTATTAATTTATCATTTTTATAGGTTCAACTATGACGCATGAATATGAGTTTGATTTTTCACTCATTAGCGTCTACACTCCGAACATCTCTCTCGAACCCAACACACCTGGCAATCATGTCCGTGGGTTCAATAATCTCAAAACCGTCACTTCCACGAAGGACGTATTGTAGACACCTCTCTACAATTCGAAGAAGGTATCAATACCTCCTTCCGAGCCATAGGACTAGAATGTCTTCTTGAAATCAACGAGAAGATATGTCCAAGGTTCATAATGGAATTCTTCCGTCAAGTCGAACTCGTTCGTAACGAGGATCGCTTTCTATCTCTTTGGTTTTATATCAAAAACCAAAAGTTCACTCTAACCCTTGGGCATTTTGCTCATATCCTCCGGATTCCAAATCATGGACAATGTGCCTTCACCAAAGATTGGTCTCTTGATTCTCTCTTCAACTTTTGTGAAGAAAATAGTCCATATTGTTCACACATACCCTCTCCGAAAGATTTAAATCGCATAATATGCAAACCTCGACCATATTACTCCGATCCAAACATTATCTTTACAAGGGATATCCGAGAAGAGTACAAGCCTTTTGCACTCATCCTACGTGAAAATGTTTGGAGTCTTAGGGGAAATCGAGAAATTCTTCCCGCTTGTTGTGCTCACATGTTGTACTGTTTGCTAACACAACAACCATACAATCTCGCCTACTTCTTCGCAAGGCGAATTGCAAATCTTCTTAGGTTTGCGACCTCTCCTCTTGTGTAACTGCACCCACAACCTGTGATGTTGAACGAGGGGCCAGACAAATTTCTTTAATATTTTAAACTTGTTGTTCAGCTTCAAAAGTTGTGTAGCTTGAGCTTCATAATCTTTCTTCAACCTCATTAACTCCCTTGTTAATGCATAATTATCCAAAACTACTCCCTCAGTAGCCATGACTCCCTCATCTCCTCCAGATGTTTGAGACCTGATAACATCAAATAGTCCTGAATATTAAGTGTCAATTTCCCCCCGTTAATGCTTGTAATTTATATCATTTATATGGATTTACGCTTATTTTCCATTGTTTTCCACTTTCAGGTAATTACGATCATTGGAGCTAAAGAGACGCGGAACTGGAGAAATATCTAAAGATTTATCACAGTATGCTATTTTGAAGAAGTTACGGCGTAACTCATCTCTCACATTACGCCGTAACTATTGTGTGACTCAGAAAACCAACTTATCATTAGGTTACGGCGTAACTCTTCCCAAAGGTTATGACGTAACTACATTAGGTCAAATGAGGTTCACGCCGCTGATACTTACGCCGTAACTACTGCATCTCCTACGACGTAACCGAGTTTATTGAATACTACGGCGTAACCACTCATAAGGTTACGCCGTAACCAGCAGATCTAGTGTATTATTCGAAGAAATAGAAGGTTACGGCGTAACTCCTATATTGGTTACGCCGTAACCCAGATCTGGCCTATAAATACCCCACGAATTCCAGCATTTCTATTCATTCCATTCCACACACAACACTTAGAGAACCTGGGAAAAAGCTCAAGGAAGGTCTAGATGAGCATACGGAGCTGTCTCCAAGGGAAAAATCACGCCCCTACGATAAGCATTAGCGTTTTATATTTCTTTTACTTTCAATTCATGTATTTCGTACCATTGAATATTGAATTGATTTGCATGATTAATATGAGCGGATAAGCACCTCTTGGTGCTAGCCTAGTTATGATTTCTTAATTCTTTTGTTTGCATTTACTTTACTTCCGTACAATTATTTCTAAGTGTATGCATGCATAGTTTATTGGTAGCCACCCTTGGTTCGGTAGTTTTGAATGGAGATAGAGGCCAATTGCCTAGGAGATATGATCAACTGACCCTAGGTGAGCGGACTGAGACGGGAAGGGTAAGATATGACCAATTGACGACCCTTTCTACTTGTGCGATTTGACCAACTGATCACCAATCGTTTGGATGAACTTAAGAATTAGGGGGTGCGTGTCTAAGTTCCTAACGGCCGGGCATTCACTATTATAAATCTAGCATGTAGCGGTACTTAATGACTTGGCTTAGGGGACCAGGAACAACAGGAATCATGACGGTGCGCCTGATTTCTCCTGTAGTGGCATCTTTGCTGATAGGTTAGGGCGAATTGACCAAATGCTGTCCTCTCGAATTTGACCCCACCTAAAGTAATTGGAAGTAAGTAGACGTAGACATAACTAGCTAGGAGGATTAACTAGGTTAGCACCACTTTCCTCTATTGATTTCCCTTTACCATTTATCTGCTTTATTTTATTCTGCTTTAGTAGTTTAATTAATTAAATCCCTATCAAAACCATTATTAATCTGTGACACCTAGACTTAGTAATAATCCAACATACATAGCTCTTGGGACGACCTCTGCTTTACCAATTACTACACTACACACGACCGGGTACACTGCCCGTTAGTGCACTAGGGTAGACCATAGGTATAACGAGACACTATAAATATTAAGACCTGGTCAGTAAAACCTGCATCAAGTTTTTGGCGCCGCTGCCGGAGAGTTATTTTAGGATTAATATTAAGTCTTTCATTTTGTTTTAAAACTTTTCTCACGATCATATTTCAAGTTTTCTGGTACCATGGAAGTTGTTAACATTGATGACCACACTCTTGAGGAATATTTGTCATTAACAAGAGAAGAACAAGGACCAGGGATTGTTAGGCCAGCTATATAGCAGAAGATGCTCAATTCGAAATCAAACCTCAATTCATGAGGGAATTACGTACAAATCCTTTCTCTAGAAGCATCACCGATGATGCCCATGAACATGTAGACAACGTAGAGTACATTGTCAGCCTATTCAAGATTCCCAGAGTCTTACACGATGCTATAATGTTACGAGAATTCCCTATTTCTCTTAGGGGAGCTGCAAAAAGATGGGTTGATCGATTACCTGCTAGGACTGTTAACACTTGGCCTATCTTTAAAAAGTGTTTCATTCAAAGATACTGTTGTCCATCAAAGACGGCTAAGCAATTGGAAGAAATCCATAACTTCAAGCAAGAGGGTGATGAAACGTTATACCAAGCCTGGGAAAGATATAACGAATTGTTATACAAATGCCCTACTCAGATCTCAACAGCCAACAAAAGGTGAACGTCTTCTACAAGGGTCTGAACATCTCCTCAAGACAAATGATTGATTCTCAAGGGCCGATTCCTAGTATGAAACCCACTCTGGCCTTAGAAACTATTCAAAAAATGGCAGACCACTCTCACAAATGGCACAATGGAGGGAGCAACTGAAGTAAGAATGGAGATATGGAAGGCCTTGCAGCAATATACAACAAATTAGAAAGCCTCGGAAGAGAAATGAAGAAGCTCAAGGAAAATGTGCATTTCATTCAAGTAGAGCGAAATGGGACTCCACCTTCTATAGAATGTTCCTCCAACGAAGAAGTTAAAAGGATCGGAGAAGTTAAATATGTAAGAGAATCCCCTTTCAACAACTACAATAATAACGGGCCCAGATATCGAGAAAAATCCCCCGGGGTTCTACAAAAGAATCAACAACAATCCTCCTAAACCTAGCCTTGAGGAAATAATGCATCGGCACATCGAGGAGTCTACGAAAAAGAGAGATAAACTCAAGGAATGGATGTTCAAAGTAAAGGAGGACACCAATATGAATCTACGTAACCAAGATGCTGCGATTAAAAACCTCGAAACGCAAATTGGGCAATTGGCTAAAAACCTTGAAACAAGTAATGCTAAAGCCATTGCCTGCAAGGCCATATCTGCGCAAGATAAAGCAAAGAAGGAGCAATGCACATCCTTTATCACTAATGATCTTTCCGGGATTAACTACCTAAGAGAGGATGATAAATCAGAAGACGAAGAGGTCCTGCCAAGCCAACTTCCTGAAAAACAGCAGTACCAGGAAAGTTTTCTTCTCCCATGCACTATTGGTAACATTAAGATTCCCGCATTAGCTGATTTAGGGGCCGGGATAAACCTTATCTCTACAACTTTATTTGAAAAAATCAAACTTACCAATTTAAAAGAAATAACTATCATGATTGAAATGGCTGATTCCTCAAAGGCTGTACCGAGGGGAATTGTGAATAATGTGCTTTTAAAAATTGGAAATTTTTTATTCCCAACCGATTTTGTGGTTATTGACATAGGGAAGCGGGAGGCTTACAACTTAATTGTTGGAAGACCTTTTCTGGCCACTTGTAGGGCTCTATTTAATGGTTTTTGAAAAACAAATTTCTTTGGGAACGGATAATGAATGCATAACTTTCAGTATGAAAGAGCATTTAAAACCAAAAATTGAAATTTCAAATAATGTTGACGTTGTTAATGTTCAATCGCTAGATCCCACTCTACACTCTAATCCTATTACTGATGATAGTAGAGAGAATATTGATAATTGTAAACAGAAACAGGAAGAAATTGTCCAAAGCATTGAGGAAACTCCGGATCCAAACAAACATTTTTTCAACTCAATGTCAACCAAGGATAGCGAATCAGTGACAGCATGGCCACCGTTTACTCGTCCTCAAAAATATGAAAGAAAGACGAATGAATGGATATACCCTCATAAGG
Organism: Chrysanthemum makinoi; assembly: GCA_910596185.1. NCBI lineage: Eukaryota > Viridiplantae > Streptophyta > Magnoliopsida > Asterales > Asteraceae > Chrysanthemum > Chrysanthemum makinoi. The sequence continues at coordinate 162,416,306 of OU343222.1, read as the reverse complement.
GAGAGAGACATGATGTTGAGTTAGCATTGGAAGATTGGTACAAAATAAGATTTTGGAACTCAAAAATCCATAAGGGACTGGTTAAGCAGTATAAGTACAATCATCTCACTGACACAATAGACGGTGCAAGACCCAACATCAGTATTACTAGTAGTCTTATTACTGAAGATGATGACCGGGGTAATCATGTGATAAATGGCTTTCACATAAGTTTGGAACAAATGGCATCAATAATTCTACAAGGAAAAAAAGGTTCGACAAATGGATGAATGAATGCCAACGAGTGGTGGAAGTGGGCCAGATCCAAAGGCCCCCATAGAAGCCCGGCGGCTCTGAGTCTAACTTAAAGACTCGTAAATAAAGAAAAGTGCTCTTTCGGGAGACAACCCGAATTATCCCTTTCTTTTGTTTTATCTCCATTTCTGTAGGGTTTTGTGTTTTCTAACTATTTTTACAGGAAACGAGGAACTTATTGCTGCTGCAGTTGCTGATCTGAACAGAGTTATGGCGTAACTCATCTTGGTGATTACGCCGTAACCAACCTTTTAGCAGCAGAGTTCTTGACGCATTACCAATTACGGCGTAATACCATCTTAGTGGTTACGCCGTAACCACTCGCTTTGCAGCTTATGACAGGTTTTTCCAGTTACGGCGTAACTCCCTCAAAAGAGTTACGACGTAACATTCCTCTGCTTTAATTCTTTCATTTTAAAAGGCAATAACCTTGTATTAGTATTTTTTAAATGAACTTTGTGGGTGTGTTCCCTGTAAACCCTCACGAGACTTCACTCGTCCACTTGGGACACCAAGTGGTTTAAAAGGATTGTTGCATTCGCTAAATGCGACCGTGATTCCTACGAAAGTGAGTTAGGTTTGTTTTTCATTTTAAATTTTGTCTTTTTAGAATTATGCTTGTCGGTATTGTGATTTCAGGGATTGAAGTTTGTTCATGATGCTTATACGAAGGCACGTCTCTTTTTTGTGGGCCTTCCTTCTTTATGGAGCAAATTTCAGAGAAGTTCTCGCTCTAATTCTACCTTTCTCTTCACCTTTATTTAATTCCTAGTCCAAATGGGACTTTGTACAATTCAAGTGGGGGGACGAGAGTAGAATTATCTCTTGAACTTTATTTCGCCCTCATTTTTCTAGTTTATTTTGAAAAATTATGCCATTTTTAAAATGTTGACATGTTTTTCTTAACCTAACCAGATTAGACCTTAGACGAGCACATACAACCCTTGATATTATATGGTGAGATTAGCCTTATCCGTTTCCTATATTTTACTCCAAATCTACCAAATTATGAGTTTGCCGGTAGCTTGTAAACTTTAGAACTTGGCCTTTGCATCATTTCGAGACCATAGACGAGGTATGTTGAGTTAGCTCGATGTATTTGGACTTTTCAGTTTTAGAAGGCAATATTATAGGATTATCACCCAAACAGCCTACCATTGTGTGTCAATCGATTAGTCACCTCGACTTCTCGACCCCCATGTGAAACCCTTTTGTTGTACTCATCTTTAGTGCAAGATACGCCTAGATAAACCCTTTTGAGCCATTCATTTCATTTTGTTAACCCGATATATTGTTTCAATACACCTATACACCTTAGCCTACCCTGTAGTCTTTATTTGTGATTGGGAAGTCGTCATCTGCCTAAGTTCAAGGTTCGAGTGGAAAGATTCGGAAATCACACTTTCATCGACAACATTTCTGAAGATCATTGAAGACCCCCCGAATTCCCATTGTTCATCTCAAGTGGGGGGATATTTTGTTATGTTATTATTATTATGTTAATAAAATAGTTGTTATGATTATGTTATTGTAAAGTGCGATGTTATAAGCACGGTAGTATGAGCTTTACTGATTTAGTATCGAGGAGGCCACCTCGGTCACATTTGAAGATTGGAGTTGGTAGTTATGCCAACAGTTGGAGAAAAGGTAGTGTGCCCATCACGACGTCCTCTAATGACACATCTACCTTGCATTTCATGATCCGGTTTCTTGACTTCAAAGCTTGAACTTTGGGCGGACGGTAAGTGGTGATGACTTGGTTATAGATTTCGACTACATGCTTGTTTTTTATTTTACACCAATTATATATCCCATGTCTTATCCTACCCTTTAGTCATGAAGCGTGTCTAGGTGATGCAGCGATCAATCTTTGGTGTCTTGGCCATGGATTTGGTCATGTATCATTGATTTTGTCCACTTCGCCGTGACATGTTAGTAATGACGACTCACCCCTTAACCTTTGTCGTGTCTACCTGTATTTCCTTCGAGAATTGTTTAGCCCTTAGCTCTAGTGGTGGAGACTTGTGTAACCGCCAAGCTTATGATAGAATACATGCTATGACTGTACGATTGAGTGATCACCCCGAAATTGACACTTAGAATAGTTGAGAGATTTGAGTGTTTTGTTCCCCTTTCGTGAGGTGTTCGACTTTGTTTTATTCTAGCATAAGGGATTTGTAAACTCATATTTTCCAGGTTATGGGAGATATCTTTTTAGGAATCTTTCTAATAAGGTCTACTTGAGGGCAAGTAGAGTTCAAGTGGGGGGATATTTGATAACATCAAATAGTCCTGAATATTAAGTGTCAATTTCCCCCGTTAATGCTTGTAATTTATATCATTTATATGGATTTACGCTTGTTTTCCATTGTTTTCCACTTTCAGGTAAATTACGAGCATTGGAGCTAAAGAGATGCGGAACTGGAGAAATATCTAAAGATTTATCACAGTATGCTATTTTGAAGAAGTTACGGCATAACTCGTCTCTCACATTACGCCGTAACTATTGCGTGACTCAGAAAACCAACTTATCATTAGGTTACGGCGTAACTCTTCCCAAAGGTTACGACATAACTACATTAGGTCAAATGAGGTTCACGCCGCTGATACTTACGCTATAACTACTGCATCTCTTACGACGTAACCGAGTTTATTGAAGACTACGGCGTAACCACTCATAAGGTTACGCCGTAACCAGCAGATCTAGTGCATTATTCGAAGAAATAGAAGGTTACGGCGTAACTCCTATATTGGTTACGCCGTAACCCATATCTGGCCTATAAATACCCTATGAATTCCAGCATTTCTATTCATTCCATTCCACAAAAAACACTCAGAGAACGTGGGAAAAAGCTCAAGGCAGGTCTAGAGGAGCATACGGAGCTGTCTCCAAGGGAGAAATCACTCCCCTACGATAAGCATTAGCGTTTTATATTTCTTTTACTTTCAATTCATGTATTTCGTACCTTTGAATATTGAATTGATTTGCATGATTAATATGAGCGGCTAAGCACCTCTTGGTGCTAGCCTAGTTAAGATTCCTTAATTGTTTTGTTTACATTTACTTTACTTCCGTACAATTATTTCTAAGTATATGCATGCATAGTTTATTGGTAGCCACCCTTGGTTCGGTAGTTTTGAATGGCGATAGAGGCCAATTGCCTAGGAGATATGACCAACTGACCCTAGGTGAGCATACTGAGACGGGAAGGGTAAGATATGACCAACTGACGACCCTTTCTACTTGGGCGATTTGACCAACTGATCACCTATCGTTTGGATGAACTTAAGAATTAGGGGGTGCGTGTCTAAGTTCCTAACGGCCGGGCATTCACTATTATAAATCTAGCATGTAGCGGTACTTAATGACTTGGCTTAGGGGACCAGGAACAACAGGACTTATGACGGTGCGCCTGATTTCTCCTGTGGTGGCATCTTTGCTGATAGGTTAGGGCGAATTGACCAAATGTTGTCCTCTCGAATTTGACCCCACCTAAAGTAATTGGAAGTAAGTAGACGTAGACATAACTAGCTAGGAAGATTAACTAGGTTAGCACCACTTTCCTCTATTGATTTCCCTTTACCATTTATCTGCTTTATTTTATTCTGCTTTAGTAGTTTAATTAATTAAATCCCTATCGAAACCATTATTAATCTGTGACACCTAGACTTAGTAATAATCCAACACACATAGCTCTTGGGACGACCTCGGCTTTACCGATTACTACACTACACACGACCGGGTACACTGCCCGTTAGTGCACTAGGGTAGACCATAGGTATAACGAGACACTATAAATATTAAGACCTGGTAAGTAAAACCTGCATCAAGACCCATCTGTTGAAGTATAATCATTGGGAGATGATGGTGGGTTGACATCTTGTTCTGAATCTTCATGGGTAGTACCTTGAAGAGACACAGTATGTTGAGATGCAGTACTTTCCCTTGAAGCAGTATGTTGAGGCACTTCATGATCTGGGGATTGTGTAGTAGGAGAAACAGTTCCTTCCTTTGAATCTGAAGGCTCATTATCTTCACTTGATTCTGCTTCATCGCTAATAGCCTGTGCTACTTCCATCATGTGAGCAATTAAAGGTGTATTCCACCCAGAAAAGGATTCATCATCTTGCATATGAGATCTAGCAGTAGCCCAAAATTGTTGAATCCAGGGTTCAATGATGTTAGGTTCGACCAGTAGAGCATAATTAATTGAAGATCCAGTTAGGAAATCAATTATATCATGAAAAGTGACATTAGACGGTGTCTTGTCCAAGTTAGCAACCATGTTGTGCTTACTAACGATGTTACAATTAGCCATTATGTGTTGGTATAAGAAAGAATGGTTCGATGAAAGTGATTGTGGATGTAAGAAGAGAGAGATGGATGGATAAGTATAAAGATGAGAGTAAAAATCGGTAGGGTAGTTATTTATAGGTAAGATTCAAAAAATCAAAGCCCAATTAATAAAGTTACCGTTGTTTGAATTTTACCCCATATTTTGACCGTTGGAACAGTACGTTGACAAGACTGCAGTGCTTTCCACGTAAGCAGTACTTTCAAATCAGTACTTTCAGAGTAGTACTTTCAGATAAACTCTAAGCAGTACTTTCCATCCTCTTCTTCACAATAGCAAAAACATCAAAAAGCATTGTATAGCCTCCCCTTAAACAATGCATAGGACTAACTAACTAACTAATAAGTCCTCCCCTTAGTTGTAGCTTAATAATTAATCATACCAATACTCACCACTAAATGGTTGAATCTTGAAACATCAAATCCCTTTGTGAGTAGATCAGCGACATTGTCATCTGTATGAACCTTGAGAACATTAATGAGCCTATGCTCATAACACTCTCGAATAAAGTGATGCCTAATCTGAATGTGCTTGGTCTTGGAGTGATAAACAGGATCCTTCACAATGCAAATGGTACTCTCATTGTCAATGTAGATAGGAGTATTCTTAAAATTGAATCCATAATCCAAGAGTTGATTATGCATCCACAGTACTTGTCCATAACAGCTTGCAGCAGCAACATATTCTGCTTTAGTGGATGATTTTGCTGCAATGGTTTGTTTCTTACATTGCCATGAAACTAATCTTCTTCCAAGATATTGGCATCCTCCAGTGGTTGATCTTCTATCATAATTATCACCTGCATAATCACTGTCTGAAAAGGCTTCCAAGTGAAAAGGTGAATCCTTAGGATACCACAACCCTAACTTAGGTTGTTGCTTGAGATAACTAAAAATCCTCTTGACTGCATTCATATGAGAGACCTTGGGTGAGACTTGATATCTTGCACATAAACATACAGCAAACATGATATCAGGTCTAGATGCAGTTAAATACATAAGACAACCAATCATTGATCTGTAAAGCTTGACATCCACAGCTTGTCCATCTTCATCCTTTCCTAATGAGTTGATAGCTTTAATGGGTGTGGTGACTGGCTTGATAGTACTGAAGTTAAACTTTTTAAGAATGTCAGTGACATACTTATCCTGACTAATAAAGATTCCAATACTTGATTGTTTAACTTGAAGCCCCAAAAAGAAAGTTAATTCACCCATAGAACTCATTTGAAATTCTTGTTGCATGAGCTGCTCAAACTCTTTCACCATTGACTGTTTTGTAGCTCCAAAGATAATATCATCCACATAGACTTGAACAAGCATTATATCCTTTCTGTCTCTCTTGATAAACAAAGTCTTATCAATTTCACCTCTCCTGTAACCATGTTGCAATAGAAAAGTGGAGAGTCTTTCATACCAAGCTCTAGGAGCTTGATGATGGCCATACATAGCCTTAATAACTTTGTAGACTTTGTTAGCATGTGTAGGATCCTCAAAACCAGGGGGTTGTTTTACATAGACTTGCTCTGTAATTTTACCGTAAAGAAAGGCACTTTTGACATCCATTTGATAAATAGGAAAGCCTATATAAGATGCAAAAGCAAGGAATAATCTAATGGCTTCAATCCTTGCTACAGGAGCAAATAATTCATCATAGTCCACTCCTTCTTCTTGTCTATATCCTTGTGCAACCAATCTTGCTTTGTTCTTGATGACATTGCCTCTTTCATCTCTCTTGACTCTGAAAACCCATCTTGTACCAATGACTTTCTTTCCATCTGGTAAATCACATAGTACCCAAACGTCTTGAAGTTTGAATTGAAGAAGTTCTTCTTGCATGGCCTCAACCCAACTCTCTTTGGCTAATGCTTGAGCTACAGTCTTGGGTTCTGTTAATACAAATAAGCCGTAAAAACGTTTATTTATATTTTACGATCTTCTAATGTTTTGTCGATAACAAACGTAAAATCATTTTAACGACACAAATAGAATACGTAAATAGTTTGAGCTAATAGTTTCTAACATATTTACATAAAACACTAAAACAAGTATAAGTGATTTTATGGTTTAGTAATACATATGTACAACAACTAGTGTTTACATATTTAGGTAAAATATACACATACCTAGTATGTAGTATATTGGGTAATATAAATGGGTATAAACTTAAGTATCACAACCCATTGGGCAAATACATTGAATGTAGTTGGGTATAACCCAAAGCCCATAACCCATGGATCTTGACCCATAACCCATTGCATGATATCATGCTTATATCATACATGGATAATATCCATAACCCATGGATCAACCCATACCCAAGTGACTAAGTGCATTGCACTCAAAGATACATTGTATCTAGCCAATGATCCATGGTTCAACCCATGACCCATGACCCATAACCAAAATACCCATGGGCAAAGAGGAGCGTTCCACGGGTCCCTAGCTTTGTGCTAGCCGGATCCCAAGTGAAAGGGATCTGTGGGATCCGGGGAACAGTAGGATTTTTTCTCTATAAATAGTGAACCACTTCTTCATTATTAATCATCCCTTTCTAACACACTTTCCCCCCTGAGTTAAATCTCACTAACCTTAGATCCAAGAGATCTATGTTTGTAGTTTTGTTTTTTGTGATATTTTAGGTTCCTCTTAAAGGCAAGATCACCACCTTTGAAGTCAAGCAAGCTCAAGTCCATGAGTTGCCATGCTTCCTCATCATCAAGGCTACTGAAGTCTTCTTGTTGATGATTCATTTCTTTTCTTAAAGAAGTGTAGTGTTGAAGACATTAGTGAAAGATGTCTCAAGTGTCAAGACGAAGATATTAGTGAAGGGTATCTATCGTCTATAGCATAAGCACGTGTGGTAGGTGCTTAGAAGTCAAGACAAAGAAGCATTAGTGAAAGGTGCTTAAAAGTCAAGACAAAGAAGCATTAGTGAAAGGTGCTTAGAAGTGAAGACACAAGACATTAGTGAAAGGTGTCTTGTAGATCTAGTCAAAGGCATTAGTGAAAGGTGCCTTAGATGTACATTCGATATGGTGTGTTTCGATGTACAAGATAGGCTAGTATTAGATCCAAGTGTTAGGTCACTAGATTTACAACACAAGCTTAATAGAAAGATAGAGAGGCGATTGAACAATATCCAAACAAACACACGCGTATGAATGTAGCCGGTTATGCGTAAGGAGTGAATGAAAGATAATATTGAACAACCAACCTTCAAATGAAGGTTTACAAGGGGTATTTATAGGCAAGGAGCTAGGGCAACACTCCCACTCTTTTCCTTTACCTTATTGGACATGGGCCTAAGCTCATGGGCCTTCTACATAAGCTTAAGGCTAATAAAAAACATAAAGGCCATAATTAAGCTACCTATTACATATTAATTACTAACACTTGATTATGGTTTAGGAGTGATTCCAACAATCTCCCCCTCAAGTGTTGGTGATGAAAAACGGTGAAGGCGTTGATGTAATAGTAGCTCTGACGTCTTCTGACATTCTTCTTTCTTGTGAGAAGAATTGCCTTGATTCGAACCATCTCCCTAGTGTAGCGAGATAGTTTTCTTTGAACAGTTATGCTTTGACGTCATATTTAACTTTGTTCTTTGATCTTTGTTCTTTGTGATGAAAGTGATAGTATGTTGTTATCTGCATCAAGTCTGCCTCAAGTTCACTTCAGTGCGCTTCATGTCTCCACGTCTTTCTCCAACATGCTCATACACTCTTTAATGTTGGATTACGGTACTGATGAAGTTCTTTAAGTCTTTAACTTTGTAGATTCTTTGATTTGATGAAGAATCATTCTGACTTTTGTGTTGCTTTAAGATAGAACTTCTTTGATGATGTTGTTGGTGAGCTAATTCCGGCACTTACAAGTTTGAACTTCGAGAGTGTTGACAGCATAGTGTGAAAACACAACTCTAATTCTTACAAAGGTCGTTCCTGAATCGGAGTCCCACAAGTGAGATAACACGATGTACCGAAGTACACCTACGATTCAGATGAGTCGCTGAGGTACACGGAAGCATCACCTCACGACTGTAGACCGTTTGAGACCACTAAGCGCAATCCACGGGGAGTTGCGAAGCGACTGTTGTCAGGCTGTTTGATGTTGACCTTGGCAAGAGTTTCCATTCAATCACTGAGGATCACAAATGTGAACCTCTCATAAATGTTCTCGACAGATTGCTAAGATCTGTGAAGGACTCGATAATGTACCACTGAAATTCTTTTTGTTGAATGTCAAGTGATGAAATGTCAAGTGTACCTAAGAGATCTTTTGATGAATCTCGTGGCTCTAGACTCAATAGTGCATTTTGGTTTTCTGAGCGGAGACTAGGGAGAGGGTCTCCTTCTTCAATACCAACAATCTCTAAGAGAAAGCCGATAGTTTACGTAGGGTTCCCTGTGAGAATGAAACAAGCTTCTGTTGAGAGAAACTTGAGTGGTTGAGAAGGTTTAGTGCATGTGTCACTGGGTCCATGACGACTTTTAATCTTCAATACTGGTGTCATCTAGTGACAACCAGTAGCATATGAATTGAACCCGGTGTCTGCCCTAAGTTGAATAATCTGGAGGGCTATTTCTTTTCACCCTTTTCTTTGCATTTCTATTTAATTCTTCAACTCCTTCTTTCTCCGATTCTCATTTTCTCCTTTTTATAATCATACCTAAGGACTTCTAAATACTAACTATTTGTGGTGTCCTTGGGTAGATCCCTCCGGCTCTAGCGGATCATAGGACGGTTATTCCTAACCTTAGTCACCTTATAACTTCATGACTAACCTATGTTGCCATAAAACCATTTTGAAGAAAATCTCTCAACGGGTTTGTAAATGAAAAACATGTTTGAACCACTGTGAGAGTTTTATCTTTTAGTAGAAATACTCCTCCTCCACATGTGCTTTAGAGTTTAGACAGAAATCTGCACAGTGAGGAAAGAGCTCGCACTTTTGAATTGATCGACTCAAGATAGACATTCCCCTGCGAGACACGGTTACGTGGCATAGTTAAAGAGTTGCATTGTCAGCTTTTAGGTGACAACTAGCTCTAATAACTATCTTGAAGGTGTGGACAACCCCGAGAGGTTGTCAAACCCGTCAAGGTTCATGTCTACCAAGAGTTTCTCGAATGGTACATTCTACTCGGACAAGTCCTTTGCGAGACACGTTTACATTACTAGCGAACTAGCTTGAAATTATTACCCGTCCCGGACAAGTCTTTTCGAGTTACTAACAGTTAAGTATCGTCAATTCGTTGGTTAAGTCTTTTCACACGAGAATTCAACTAGCAATACACAACATATTTCTTATCACATATTTTCTCCCCCTCAAAAATGGCATACAAAATGTTATTTTTGAAAAGTTTGAGAATAAATATGACCATTTCGAGTGTTGCGGGAAGAATGACCACTGTGAACAATTTGTGAACAAAGTTTTAAGGCAAGTACTCCCCCTCAACAAGTGATATAAATGGTTGAGGTTTTGAAAATCATAAGGGAAAGTACTTGTTCTTTTGAGCAAAACCTTGAAAAGTGAAAGGTTTGATAGGTTTTACTCAAAAGTAAGAAGCTTTCGCTCCTTTTATAAGGATTGTGGCACTGAAGCGTACCACAGGGTCCTTTATTTACAAGTACGGGTTGTACACTGTAATGTGTGCACAAGCCATCATGATAATAAATCATACATCCAAATTGATAATGAAAGAAGCAGTTCAAGGGGTACCAGGTAGTCCAAAAATGTCGCCAGGAGTGTGAATCAGGTGTTGAAAGCCGATGATGTTTCTCCTGGGTCGACCACCAACATAGCTTTCCAATCTTCTGAGCTGATCCCTTCTATACAACCGTTCATCAATCATCGTGATGATCCTCTTCACATCCCTTCGATCCTGAGAATTCCATCGCTTAGGAGACCCGATCTTTTGGTGTATATCCTTCAACCGGTAAGCCAATCCGTCCCTAACCATCTTCAAAGTGTGATCTCCAAACTTATGAAGATCTCTGCACGCCATCAAGCAATTTCTTTGAAGTTCACTATGGTAAACGACGCCGAATGGTTTGCTGATGAGTGTAAATTGTGAGAGCTGGTTGATGTCGGGAAGATCAAGCTGCGGTGGAGTGAAGTTGACACGAGTCTGATAAGATTCAACTGCCAACTGGAGATCTTCTACACGTTCTTTGATAACTATGCGTCTGATGAAGATGAGCACTGACTTGATGAATTCACGTTGTACTTCAGTGGAGAATTGTCTCATACGACCATGTACTTTGGCAAGGTACATGTCTTCGATGTCGTTGATAGACATATTCTCAAAGTCAGCTTCAGAGAATGCATAATCTCTTTCGTCTTGTATTTTGACCACAACATTCTTGAGATAAGTGTAGTCCCATTTGGACGAAAGATCAACGTGTTTGATGGCAACGATGTTTTTAGTAATGAACACTGCATGTTGAGACTTCTGGACATGGCAGCTTCTGTAGTAGATTCTTCGGCGTTCCGGACAATGATGAATCCCGTACATTGCATCTCGGTCGTATGCTTCCACTTTGTTGGAGAACAAGTGATTAGCTCTTTCCTCGATAGCTATGCAGTTTGAGTATTCGGCTGCTGGGAATGGAAGTGTCAATGATGTAGCGTATTTCCTTGAACCATCGCCACCGTGAAGAAGAAATTCCAAGTCTTTGTTGAAGAAGTATCTGAATGGGATCCTAGGCTGATCTGGTTGGCCGATCGTTGGTAGTGGTCTAGACCAGTCGGTGTAATAAGGAGGGTTGTCCTGCTTCGTAAAGTCGATGTTTGCTTCTGGGTTGAGCCAATCCATGTTATTAGACATAGCTCGAGCAATGTTATCAAGGTGATATTCGACCTCGATGGCACTTTCTGAGCTATCTTTAACAGTTGAAAAGCTTCATTCTTGATTCGCTTCAACTCGGATTTCGTCATCTTCTTTACTTTGAACTTTTCTTGCAGGATTTTAGCATGCTCCAAAGTAGTACCGTCTACCAGATCTTGACCTTCTTCAGGTTAGGGAGTGGAATTGACAAGTGTAGAAAACCATTCAAATTCCTCTGTTTTATCTTCATCTAGCCAGGATAGGATGTCAGCCTTGGGCACCTGCTTCTTCTTTTTCTTAGGCCTAGATGAGGATTCTGGTTTCTGTACTTTGTCGGGTGAGGCGGGTTGTTGTTGGGGCTCATGGTATTCTTCATCGTCACCCCCCGTATACTCAAAATGGTCACCGGTTTTTTGAGTCTGGAGTGGTAACTCAAAATCCTGAGGTTTATCTCCAGAAGAGGGAGGAGGAGATCTTTGTTGAGCTGGAGTCTTTTGTGGTGGAGGCGGCATTGAGTACTGAATCGAAGATGATTCACCATACTTCTTTGTGCGTTTAGGCTCTTTATCCTTATATTGATCTTTGTCTTCGTCGTCTCTTGAACGTTTGGGCCTTACAGCCTCTTCTCTGAATGATGACTTGAATTGGTATTCCAGCAATGCTTCAAACAGTTTAGCTTCATGGGAGGCAAACGTTGCAGAGCATGTTGACATTTGCGCTACCAGCCGGTTTACTAATTCATCATCTGAGAAGATTGTAGTTTCAACTGGATTGATGCTCAAATTCATCGGAGTTGATTTCATGGCTTGCTTGGCTAAATGTAAGATATTCGGATAAAGTTGTCTGGTATACATCTCCTTTGTCAGTTTCGGAATGACCTTCATTAAGAACTTGTGAGTGTATCCTTTTATCATCTCGTCCATGCTTCCTTGAAGATCATCCTTCATAAGTTTCTGTACATACTCCCTTTCAACTTGCATCTTGTCATTCTCATCATGAAGATACATTATCTGATCAGCGAGGAAAGTCAACTTTCTGTGGAGAATATCTTTCTTTCCGACTCGTTTGACAGCTTTAACGATTCGATTCTTAGATTGAGAGATCCAAGATGGAGTTGGCTTCTTTACTGATCTGGATGATGATTTGGTTGATTTCTTTAATGGTGGTGGTAAAGAGTGAGAAGAAGAATCTGATGATGATGAGATGTGAGGAGACTCCGGGTCCTTTGGTGGTTCGGAAGTTTCTTCCTTTGATCGTGCAGGACTATCTAGAAGAAACGTATCATACTCAACATCTTCTTCATTGCCGACTTAGCTTGTTCATTAGCTTTGGCTTTGGCTGCAGCTTCTTCATCAGCTTTTACCTTCTCTAGCTTCTCGGATTCTGGTTCTTCAAAATCATACTCAATAGTATCTTCGACACGTGTCTATTGTTGTACCAAAGTGGTGGCACCAGATCCCTTATCGGGTTGATTAACCGCATCGGACCGGTGAAGGTTGAGCTGCACCACTTGACCCTCCGGGGCCACCCATTTGTTCTTTGAAAATTCTTTTGCCACGTGTTGGAGTCTAAGGAATTTGAACTTCTTCCTGTATGAAGTATCCAGTTGCTCTTCTTCTTCATCTGAGCTTTCTTCATAAGGCACAAGTACATTAGTCTTCCCTTTTCCTTTGTCAGCTGGTGGACTTGGAGGTTTAGCTGCTGAATGAGGTGTTTCGGTTGCAGATTCAGAGTAGAAAGTCTCTTCATCTAATTCAGTAGCCTCCGAGTCCTCGTCCATTAGCTTTCTCTACGGTTCAGGCTTAGATATGGGAATAGGAACAGCTTCCTTGGCGGGAACTGTCCCCTTTCGTGGAGGATTCCTCCTGGGAAACATCCTCGGACTCTCAGTGCTTGCAGCACTTACAGCACTTCCTCTTCTGGTTCTCCTAGTAGGTGTTCCAGAAGGCTTTTCATCGAGATGACCAACTTTGCCTTCTCGTATTGCTACTTGATACCTTTTGTATGTTTCAAGCTTTTTGATTTCATTTGTCGAAGGTGATCAGGCAAAGACGGAACCCTATTTCTTTGTTGACGATTCCTTGATTCGGACTGATAGGGTAAGCTCAGTCCACATATCGTGATTATCTGGGTCATTGAGCCTCTGTGGAATATCGGGATGAAGTCCAAGTGCTCTCTGGATCAACAATTTCGTGTATCTGACATAGGGAATCTTTGAGCCAAGTTTCTTGTGAAATGACATCATGTCTTCCCATAGCAGTGCTTCATTTCGATGTCCTTTTTGTTGATTAAAGACCAAAAGATTTGTAGTTCCATGAGCTTGGGATGCTCATAACCACTATCACGACCAGAGACCGATTTGGTAATGATGATGTAGAGGGTTCTCCACGGTTGAGGAATGTTCTTAAGCTCCACATGATAATGCTTAGTGATTATTCCTGAAGCTTCATCATAACCAATATCAATCAGAATTTCAAACTGTCTCCTCAGTAGGTATGGCATAGAAGTCGGTTGGCTCGATTTCAGGAATTAGAAGAACAGCCCGTAGATCTGCTTGTGTGATGGTGATTTGTTTGTGAGTGAGCGTCAGAGTCACCGCACTTTGACCTTTGATCCTTTGCATTGAATTCCAGAATTGTTGTATGTAGATTTCCGGTACTGTAGCAGAGTGTGAGAGCATATTATGGTACGGATGGTTCTTAAGAATATCCACAGCAATCAGGCAAGAAGATTCTTAGCATGTGAGGGTTTCAATGTCAACTCTGAGATTGTTCTTTACAATCTTTCTTGGATAGCCATTAGGGAAGATATCAACAATTGTGAGAACTTCTGGTGCATCCACATTCATTTGAGCAGCCATGTCGTGATCTGAAATAACATTAGCCAAAAGAACCAACATATCGAAAAACATAATGTTAGTCAACAGAAGGTTTTTATTGTCTAATTATTGAATATACAGTGTTAATGATTGTTACGAGTCCTAAGTCACTTGTTTGTCCAATAGTCTAACGACGTCGTGAAATGTTTTGTGAGTTAGTTAGCTTTAAGTTTTAAAGTTTATGTTATCACTTATAGTTCACAACATATCAAACGTTTAAGTATATTAGTGACATTATTGGATTCGTGACATTATGATTTGTTTATTTACAAGTTTACCCGCGTAACAATTCATAATTAAGGTCAATCAAGGCTTAGGCGTAAAAGTGGAAAAGTTATGCGTAAACAGGAGTGTTATACGCGTAGACGAAAGCTTATGCGTAGCATCCTAACTTACGCGTAAGAGATATTACGCGTAGGAACAGGGGACCTTATGCGTAGAGCTTACGCGTAGGCGTATAAGAACCTTATGCGTAAGGCTTACTCGTAAGAGTAGGCCTTATGCGTAGGGGTCACTTTTTACGCATATCCTTCACAGGATACGCGTAGTCCCATTGTAGAACCTTATGCGTAGACGCTACGCGTAAGATTACTCTTACGCATAACATGCTACGCGTAAGATGATCCTTATGCGTAGTTTGCTTAGAACCTTGATTCTGAATTCTCACTTGTAACAGACCTGTAATAAATTCATCATATCATCAATATTAACCCATACATTCATCTTATAACAGATCATGGCATGAAAGCATGTTAAACGTTTACGCGTAGAAAGTCATACGCGTAGGTCAAAACCCTAGAGTTTAAGAATTACGCGTATGATTTCTAACCATAGGATTTGCACCAAACGTTTTCTGGTAGGTCTTAGGTGTTGTGAGAGTCTAATAACCAAGTTTTAACACCCTATTCTTAGTGAATCATAAATACCCAAACTTAAGAACATTAAACCCTAACTTCCAATTTTTATTCAATTAGAGTTTCTGGGTTGTTATAGGGCATGGAAATCTTTAATTCAACACAATATGAACATCACACAATAACCTTTTTGACCAAAACCATTCACATTTTAAAATACCCAAATCCACGCATAAAACCTAATTTTCAAAATCACTCAATTCGAGTTTCTGGTTTTGAGGATAGAAAAAAGATCATTGATGTTATTAAAACATTTTGACACTATCTTTTTAACCACAAACACATAAACAAGATTATGTGTTCATACTCATACGCGTAGAACACAATATCAACCATAGTTTAAAATCTAACCGTTAATTTTCAAAACGATTTAAAACCAATGTTTGTAATCTTGTTAGGAACACAAAGACACTTACAAATTGAAGATCTGAAACACGGATTACTTGAACGTTTTTTAAGCGTAGGATGAGATGGGTTTTAGTGTTAGGAATTAGAAAATTCCATAGTGAAGAGTCGGTCACCCCAAATGTTGTCTAGCTTAAGTTAGCTCGTAGACTTGTCGTTAGTTACGTTATTTAGTAGTTTATTTATTAGTTTGTAGCGTAGTATAGCTTAGTGCAACACCGTGGAGGAAGGACGGGTCTTTACCCACTGTATACCTGATCCACAGGCCGTTAGGAGGTCGTATTTCTTGTAACTATAAATACCCCTTCCATCCATGGAAGGGGTGGTGCTTTTCAATCTAACATTCCATAATTTTTTCATCAAGTCTCTACCAAGAAAACACCCAACTCTCTAACTTTCTCTCTCTAATGGCAAACATGTATTTTGATCATCCAAGACCACCCGAATCGTCAACACAATAAATATTGGATCCTAACAATTGGTATCAAGAGCCAAGGTTATTGTGTTGTCTTTGATTTGTGTGGTACCATGGTTGTTTGTGTTTATTGATTTTTAAAGTTCGAATCTTGTGCTTAAAGTGTTTTTATTCCATTTTGATTGGTTAAAATGTTTTGTTGCTGTTTTTTTAGTGATTACTGTGTTACATGTTATGAATATCTTTTATCTTGGTCAACAAAGTCTGGTCCCAACGTTTTGTACACATCTGTTTTGTGTCTAAAGAGTCTTCCATGATTTTTGTTACTAATATCTGTGCAACTCTTGTGGTCAAATAGTGGTCAAACTGGGGAAATATTCATATGCAACTTTTCTGGGTTTAATGCTATTCGAAAAATGAGTTGGTCTTGATAGCGAGTTGGACAAGTTCTTCATAGAGACTTGCCTATGTTTGTCCTGATTCAATGAACCTTTGAAGGTTTGTTGACTTTTAAAAGTCAAAGGCGACTTGTATTTACAAGTTGTCCAGATTCTGTGTATATGGTCTGTAGCGACTTGTCCATTCGTTTAATGTAGCGAGTTGGGTCATAAAGTTACTAGCGGTTTATGGTCATTTGACTATTGAGTCAAATTAAATAAATTGTTAGCGACTTGGGAAAAAAATTCTTTAACCTAGCGACTTGTTACTTAACAAGTCGTAGCGACTTGCTTTGGAAAAAGTAGCTAGCGACTTACTTTGAAAAAGAATGGGTAGCGACTTGGGTTTAACATATCGACTTGACACTACTCTGCTAGCGACTTGACTCCATGACTTTGACCTTGCAACTTTGACAGAAAGGATGAAGAAGAAACTACCACTTGACCACAACCACAATATCAATTAAACCAAATTCCAATTCCTACAGTCTCATTAACATCTCATTAACTCAAAACATCTCATTAACTCAAGACTCCAAACATAAATCATCTCACTAAGATCTCAGCCATGTTTTCGTGGCATGATTGCTACTGCAAGACCTTTATGGTCATAACACACGAATGGAGATCTATCATCAATCTAACTGAAAGTTGTTATATTTCAAAGACTTTGACTTATTAAAACAACTTACATCTAAGATCTCAGATTTTTCTATGATGGGTTTAAGTCAAATCAAAGACCATTTTCAGATCCTTACAACCCACGAGATTATCATCATTGATCTTTACTTCCATTTATAAAGAAACAAGACTCGACTCAAATTAATCAAGATCTCAGCTTAAGTCTACTCATGGCATTCAAGATGCATCAAGATTTTTTTCAAAAATCTTAACTCACGAAGGACTTTGTCATCATTGATCTTACTCATTATTTACGAAATTCAAAAGAATTGAAATAAGCAACAATGCTTTTTCTTTCTCTTTGATTCGTCTTTCAGAAACTTAAAGGATCTAAGACTCATAATTAAAACAAGACGGGACAAATCAAAACCTACAGTGAGGCTTGTCCTCGTGGCCTCCACTAAAACCTCTAGCCATCCCTGTGGCGAGGTCGTGAATGAACATCCATATCATGATTTTTCGAATGATGAATTATGATAGCACTTTTGTGAGGAGCGGCTTGCATTGATTAGATATTTGGGGCGGACTGAAGTTGTAGTGAATGATTATTTTGGGTTTGGTTACTGAAGTGGAATGGTGCGTTTTGTGAGAAGAGAGGGGCGGAATTATTGTGATAAGATTAGGGTTACATGATTTTAGGTAATGTGTGATAAGGTGTATACGCTTTATATCCCCTGTGATTAGGGTAATCCGTTTTTCTGGATCAAACATGGGCCGCACAAGGTTGAAATGTTTTATTTGGGCCAAGTGAATTAATTCCTAAGATGGGCTGGATCTGTTTTAAATCTGCCTTCTCACGAATTTGGACATGGGCCATGTAGTTTTTAATGTATCATGTAGTCTTGGGCCAAGTAATTGTGGACAGTTCACATATATTCATAAATTTGGATATTTGGATCAGTTGTGAATTACTGACATGGGCCGTGTGTTATTTTTCTCATTTGAGGTATTGGCATGTAACTATTCGGTATCGAGTATCATTATGTAAGTGCCATTAACACAATTCACATGGACTACATGACATTAGTAGCATTCGTGTTATTCATGGGCCTACGACGAATCGGGTGTTGATATTGAACTGTGCCATGTGTTATGTTGAGCCAGAGAGTGGAGCATTGGACTTGGTCTTGAAGATTGTACTTGAAAGTTGAACCAATGTCAGATTTGAGTATGTTGAATGCTTAATTAATCACGAATTATTTTGATGAGATTTGATGATGAGATCTTAAGATGAGATTTGTTGTGGTATGAGGTTTGATATTTTGGTGTCCACACTTCCACGAATGATTTTTTGTCACGGCTTGAATTAGTGTCTTATCTAGGTTGACTACGGGGTTGTTTGTACGGTATATCTTATTTGGATTTGAATTGAGGTTTTTTCGGGCACGTTTACTTATTTCGTCTTCTTTCTTTCTACCCTTCCGCGAAGATGACTTGTTTGGGCGCTTATAGAGGGTGATAAAGACTTGGCTATTTAATTACGGTTGTGACTCTTTCTTGCTTTACCCACAACGTAACTATCACTTCGGTGTCTCACTTAATTGAGAATGTCAAGAGGTTTTGTACATTGGGTACACCGTTTCTTATTCACAAAGATTAGTACAAGTTTAAGTAACAAATCTGGGAAGTTTTACTTCATGATCAAGTTAGGTATATCGGGTTTACTTCTCCATGTGGTCATTACAATAACTGACAGATTGCGTGATTGATGTGTTTTCCAAAGTTTTGATTGGATTGTCGATGATGTTGATGATGTTGGATAATGGACAGTTGATGAACCGCTGCATGTTCCCCTAAAACAGATATTCACTGAAACCAATGCTGGCATACCACATTTAAGCTGACATTGTTTACGGTTTTGTCTTGATTTTGTAAAATCCCGTGACAATGGAAACATCCTGGTAAAAGTAATGTGCATTTCCGGATCTATCTTGCGGTTTATTCTTGGTTTTGTAAAATCCCGCGAAAGAAACTATTTATCGGTTTAAACTATAGAATTGTAAAATACCGTGATGATGGAACCATCTTGGAGAAAGGAAAGTGTATTTCGGGGTCTTCTGATGCTGGTGTTACGGTTTCTGTTTCGAAGAAGGGATAAAAGGGTGTACTTCATAAATTGGATGTGTGTTTGGATATTCGTCATGGTAGTTTGGCTATTACATGGTTTTACGGGGTTATGTGCGTTTAACCATGGTCGGGATGAAACCATTATCAAAGTTCATATAAATGTCAAAGAAGGCTAGATTTGAGCTTTTAAAGATGTGACAACGGAGTTAATTCACTATTATTTATTTGAGGTTGAAGTGAAATATCACGGGCGAGTGTACTTAGTATCTGAAGGTATCAGGGGATGGTTGGATGAATATTCTTCATGATCCTTGTTCGAGCTTATTATAAAAAATGAAGACTTGGAAATCTAGTTATTGTTGGGTGTCTTTTACCTTTTCTTTTACCACTTGGGGGAATTGGGCTCTTACCACTACAAATTAACTATCACTTTAAGGAGTTACGTGGTAGTGCTCAGTGTCACATTCAATTGTGGATTTTCAAGAGGTGATGTACGTCTTATACTTGATGGTTGGTTGGTTGAAGAGTATAGAGTACATAGAGAGTACTTAGAGATGCTAATGGAAATCGGCACCGCTCTTTGTTACATATGTGCAAGTTTAAGTCACGAGTTCGGGTTAGTTTACTTCAGGGTCAAATTCATCATATTGGGTTTTCTCCATCAGCCGTCACTTCAAAGAGCCTACTGAATGATAATGGTGATGATTACATGTTTTGCTAAGAGTGCAGAAAAGAGAGAGATTATGACGTATGAACACAACAGTTCATGCCTCGTACTCTAAAGAAAAGAAAAAGTGTACGTTTCAGTGCGCTTTATCTTCAAAAGAAGAGAAATCTTCTTATGACGTATGAACACAACAGTTCTTGCCTCGTACTCTAAAGAAAAGAAAGGTGTACGTGTCAGTGCGCTTTATCTTCTGAAGAAGAGAAATCTTCTAATTAATGACCATTCTCATCAACATGCTTCATGCCTTTTCCATGTGCTTCAGTCATAAAGTGAACCGGGCTACCACTGATTGTTTTCTCATTCCACTTGCTCGATTATAATGAAGATGGCGACATCATGTGCTGATTTTCCGGGAGAGAAGTGTGAATAGAACATTCGGATGATTTTCACTTACTTAATCAAGAATGGCAACTCCGTATGCAATTCTTGAGGGGGAGAAGAAGTGTGAATTTTTTGCATTGTTGATTGATATTTGAGAATATAAATGGTCATACGGCTCTAAACTCATGTAAGAACCGAGCTTCTTCTTATCGGGTCATCTTCACATGGAGTTTTCTCTTCTAAGAGCCGTTGGTTGACATCTTCACTCGGATTGATGAGTTTATCGACAAAGTGCTTCCGGTTAATGCTTCACGTATACATCAACATGATGATTCCGAACAATCTCTCTGTTCTTGTTTGATGGGATTGGTAGTTTGGTGTTACCATCTTGTGTGTTCGTTGCGGCCTGATTGCTGATTTCCTTGATGAACATCTTTCTGTTCTTGTTTGATTGGGAGGATTTTAGTTAAGGGGATTTGCAAGATGTAAGTTAATTGGGATGCTTTTGGTGGGATGCTTTTTGGTGTGAGTTGAAGATGTTAACAATCTATTCCCCATTCGAACAATCTTGAAGAAGGTCGAGTTTCTACCGTTCTACATTCTCTGCTAAATGTTAGAAGACTAAAGACGAGTTGCATTTGATTATCTAAAGACTTCTTCTTAATGGGCATTTATCATACAGATTGTCGGTTTATGAGAGGTGTTGTTATTGACTATTGTTATATTGCAGTTGCACTATTGAATAATAATCCGCTTTTGGTATTCCTTTGCAAAATCTTCACGGATTATTGTTCATGAAAAATGATCCGCTCTTTGGTATTCCTTTACCAAATCTTCACGGATTATTGTGCACTCAGTAAATCAACCACATGAACATTAAGGAAAATGACTTCCTCATCCGCTTGAAGACATTATTGGTGAATCTTACGAGTCTCTATATGTATATCTTTAGGAAGATGGAATTGATGTTGAGGAATCATTTGTTCTGTTCATTAAGTGATTCAATGTACATCCGGTTGTACATTTATTCACGTGTTAGACATTTGACACAAGTTGATTACTTGGGAGTTAATCATTTATCACTTATTTGAGATTGAAGTTGACTTTCACAAAGGCGTGTTCTTATTTGATAACTTGCTCGGGCTTAAGAATTTGAGTTGAAGACTTGGTTTATCTAGTTACCAGCAGTCGAGGTGGATGGTTGAAGACCGGGTTAACTATCACTATTAGGAGTTACTTTGTTTTACTCAGTGTCACACGCATATGACGGTGTGGATAATCGCAAGAGGTGTTAATGTCTCATACTTTGTTTGGGTAGTGAGTACTTAGAGATTTGCTTGAAGCATAAATTCTCTACACCGTTCTTCCATCATTAGGTGCAAGCTTAAGATACAAATGTGGGGAAGTTGACTTCAGCTTCAAGTATGGTATATCGGGTTTTCTTCCTCAGTGGTCACTTCAAATTGTCTACATAAGGGTTGATAAAAATAGTCGAGAGAGTCTTCACAAGTTGATTCCACAAGAGTTCAAGTGTTCTTCTCAACAAATTTCTAGTATACGGGCTTATAATGATTTGTTGACTCTGTAGTGTCAAAACCAGCAAGGGGGAAGGAGATAAGCATTTAAACGCGAGTAAACTTGATGAACTTAATACTTCTAAGTAATTGAAGATATCCCGGGAAGACAAATGTTATTACCGCAGAGAAACTCAAGGTTTGACTCATGGCAAGTAAAACTTGATGAACTTAATACTTCTAAGTGATTGAAGATATCCCGGGAAAACAAATGTCATGACCGCAGAGAAACTCAAGGTTTTACTCATCAAGGCATTTAGTGTTAGTATTTCAACTACGTGGGGGAAGTGATGTTAGAGAAAGTTTCTAAAGATAAAAGAGGTACACTAGTGTGTGGTGATTTCGATGGTATCGCAATGATCAAGGGAGATAGAGTGTGTACATTGGGGATGCTCAGCTGTTTCACTTGAGTGCTTAATCGCTGATTGAGATATAATCACTTATTCCGGAGTTGACATCAGCAGAGATTGTCATCCGCAGAGATAATCAGTGACTTGGCCTGCTTCTTCAATGTTATCATTTATTCCTTCCTTGAGTATTGGTATACTTCGGATACTTGAGCTTCATACACTATCATCAGGGAAGAAAAATGTGAACATGGGGAGGTGTTTTCATTCCCCTTATGATGTGTATTCGGGAGAGTTCTTGGGTATTGGTGTACTTCTGGTTGTTGAGCTTCATACACCGATCATCCGGAAGAAAAATGTGAACATGGGAAGGTGTTTTCATTCCCCATGATGTGTGTTCTGAGAGTTCTTGAGCATTATACAAAGAAACTGACTGCTTCAATTCAACTACTTGGGGAATTGTTCTCTTGACACCTGTTTGGAATGGATTGCTTCGACCTCGTGGAAAAGAAATTTTAGAAGATTATTTAAGTGTGGGATGAAACGTTGCTGATGTTCTATTGGATGATGTAACCCCGAATGGAGAATTTCGAATATCGGTCTTAAAAGGAGCAGCGGGATTTATGATAATGGTGTGCTTCTCTGTGCACTGGCTAAGGAAATCTTGAAATAGAGCTTCGAATCTGCTCATCACATGGATTTTCGGTTTAGGGGGAAGCTGCCAAAGTCTCACTTTCAAGTGGCTCAATTTCTCTCTTTGATTCAAGAGTCTTGGAAGCTTTGGTGGTTAAAGTTTTAGGGATGATGGCTTCTATCTTCTACAACGGGTCGCTCGATATCCTTATCTCAGGACTCGTATCATCATCTTCTTTAACTATATCATCTATTCTATCCTTGTAAATATATTTATCGGAAAAACCAAATACAAAAATATAAAACCAAAGAAAAAGAAAATAGAAAATTATAAAACCTTTTAAAACCCATAAAAATCAAAAAATTTTGAAAAATACCAAAAATATGTTTTTCCAAGACATGTCTTCTGGTATCGATAACATCTACGGTCTTAGAAATGTCATTCAATAGTGGCACGGGACCATAGATGAAGTTCGAGCAGGAGGTGTAAATATTATTTTTCTAAACATGTCTCAAAATATGGCTTGCAGTTACTTCAGACTGTGACCCGCGCTTAAAACTATGGCTTGCTATTATTTCAGATAGCAACCCGCTCTTCAAGAAAGGAAAGTGCTACGCTAAACCAATTTTCAAATATTTCGTGCACTTATCCTATAACAATTTGAGGAAAGTATGTCGAAGGACTGCTGTTCCTACACAAATGTTTTTCCGTCTAAAATTCTTCAGAAATATATTTGGTGTATTCAAAAATTGGTGGGAAAAGAGTTGCTTGAAAATCAATCTGATTCAGAGTTTTTATAAAAATTGAAAACTCAATCAATGACTTCTGTGCTTTCAAACTTTTTAGAAAATGAGTTATTGATTGAGGGGAAGAATGTTTTCAAACCTATATCATTTAACGAGATTATCTAACTATCCTATATGCTTATTTGAAAAAAAGATGTTAACCTACGTTGAAGGACTAGGTGCCCAGGATATTATTGTTAGGATTAGATGATTAGTGTTTGATAAACACATTATTCCCATGCCATATATGAATTGATTGATATGTTGGATTGACTTTTATTAGTCGATTGCTGTTTGGGTGATGTCGACCACCATATATCTGTATGTGTGTTCACTAACGTATGCAGGTATCTTGGTATAAGAATGTTCCCGATCCGGATCCCACATAATATGATGATTGGATGCCAAAAGGAAAGGGTAACTATATCTTGGGTTGAGAAATGAAGAAACGGAGCTTAATTGGACTTCCATGGAGAGTTGGCATAAATGCAACGTAAGAGGTCTCACTGCATCAGCAGATGGTTTTCTTCTAATTGATTGAAGAAACGGAGCTTAATTTGACCTCAGTTGGCATTCAAAATGCAACGTAAGAAGAAGTCTCACTGCATCAGCAGACGGTTTTTCTTCCAAGCTCTACAGCAACAACAAAAGCTTCTCAACCACCTAACACATCTTTGTGCAGGATACCATTTTTAAACAATTTTGAATAATTTGATTAAAGTGTTTTGAAAAATGGAAAAATATTGTTTTGAAAATAAATTGAACTAAACTTTGAAAATCATCGGACTTCTTTTTATCAAAACCTAAGTCACTCAACTATTGACTTCTGTCATGGTTTGCGGG
This sequence comes from Chrysanthemum makinoi, assembly GCA_910596185.1. Lineage (NCBI taxonomy): Eukaryota > Viridiplantae > Streptophyta > Magnoliopsida > Asterales > Asteraceae > Chrysanthemum > Chrysanthemum makinoi. The sequence continues at coordinate 162,391,797 of OU343222.1, read as the reverse complement.
GGAGAGTGATTTAAAATAAAATATTTTCAAACGATATTTCTTCACAAAAGTTCCGCTTTGTACGTTAAAATGTGGTGATCTAAAGATTTAATGTTATGTTATGGTATGATTTTCTTTAAAACTCAAAGATCTGTCAAAATGAAATTTTTTCTGTTCTTGTTTGATTGTGAAATTATTTTATTTTACTTAAAGGTCTTTTAAAACAATCATACCTGACACTAACAATCTTTAATGCCTTAAAATGGTCCTTATCTGTCATTTTTCAAAATTAAACTTTGCCACGTCTTTTCCTAAAATTTTCTAAATGATTTAAAACTTTTGGGATCACAAATCTCAAATGGTTTGAAATTTTTGATCGGGGGAGAGATAGTGATTTAAATTTCTTATCTGTTTAAATGGAATTGTTTTAGTCCTTTAAAGGCACTCCTGCCTCCATGTGCCAAACGATTTGAAATACACAATGCACATGATGAGGAGGAGGATTTATCCAAAAACAAGATGAGTATTTAAACCTGGCCACATATTTTCCCATGTTTTCCAAACCTGATTAAATCACTTGAGATCCAAAATCTCAAAGGGTTTGATATTTTTGATCGGGGGAGAATTTGTGATTTAATAATGAAATTTGATAAAAGGTGATCATTTTGATTCGAATGTGCAGGCTGCTCTCTCATATGTGCTAAACGCTTTCGAATCTCGAAGCACATATTGAGGGGGAGCGAATGGTTTCTTAAATGGATTTTGTGTTCGTGGATGTGCTTCAAAAGAACTCTTGCCTCTATGTGTTAAAATGATTCTTCTTATCCTATGCACATATTGAGGGGGAGAATTTTACCAAGAAAATCAAATGGCTTTTTCTATGAAAATAGTGATCAAAGAAAATATTTCAAAGTCCTCTTGCCTCCATGTGATAAACATTTTCTAAATCATACGCACATGTTGAGGGGGAGGTTTTCTAAATGATCAAAACTATTATGGTACAAAATGCTTTGATCTTGTATCACAAGTACCTTGATTGGTTTTTCCAAATGATGTTTCAATTGGTTTCATGAAGGAAAGAACAATACCAAAAGACCGGCCAATTTACTTTATGCATGGTGTTATAAGGATGGTTAGGTTAGGTATTCGTTCACACGATCCGCCAGAACCGGAGGGATCTACCAGTGGAAAATCCACTAGATAGTGTAGAGTCCTTAGGTATATTGAAAAAGGAGAAAAATGAGATATGGGAAGAGTGCGGATGAGATAGAGCTAGAACAGAAATAAACCCAACAAGGTTCTAGTTATGAAGTCTCGGTAAGCACTGAAGGGGGTTGAAGAATGAAAAAGAATTGAATGTGAAAAGGGTGAAAAGAAATAGCCCTCCAATAATTCAACCTTAGGGCGGAAACCGGGTTCAATACATATGCTACTGGTGTTTACTAAGGTAACATTGGTATTGAAGACAAGACGTCCATGGACCCAAAGGACGACCGCACTAAACTTCCCAAAGCTACTCAAGTTCCTCTTAAAAGGGCTTGTTTCATTCTCACGGGAACCTACATAATCTATCGACTTTCTCTTAGAGATAGTTGATATTGAAGAAGGAGACCCTCTCCTAGTCTCCGGCATAGGAACCAAATGTGCACTATTGAGTCTAGAGCCAAGAGATCATCCACAATATCTCATTAGGACACTAAATTCTTGAAGACTTGCTGTTTCACATAATGTGGAAAGTAAGAATATATTAAGAGTCCTACGCATTATCCTTGTGGTAATTGCCAGAACATCCGAGTGATATGTGACAATATTCACGATGAAGATGGAAAGCCTTCTAGAGCCAACATCAAACAAGCTCTTGGTAGGTGACATGTGAGATCTTTTCTAAAGATCAAACTTGTGACAACCGGAGAACGATGGGGCGATTCATTCGTGAATCCAACCTTGGTCCAGAGAATGGAATTGACTAACACTTTTGGAAAAACCGTTCGATGTGCAAACCTTCTTTTCTCTAGCACGTCGAATGTATATTCATTTCAAATTCAAAAAGTATCTCTGATTGAAAAATACTTTTAGAAAAACCGCTTGATGTGCTTAATCTCTTCTTCGCTAGCACGTCGAATGTGTACTCATTCTCTAATACAAAAGTATTTTGATTGAAAATTGATCTTTCTCATAAAACCTTCGTCGTATTGCAAAACTCTTTCTTCAAGCAATACGCGATTGTTTTTCAAATCATTTTTCATCAATCGGTGAATCTCAATTCGCTGGTTCACTCACTCCGTGTTGTCTTCTTTGAGACGCTCCGGTTTGAGAACGCTAGAACAAGCTCTGAAACCTCGTCAAGGAGATTCTTAGGAATCCTACTCGATCACAAAGCGACTTGTAATGATCAACGGGAACCGTGGGCCGTGTACCTCAATTCAGCGAAGTGATCAAAGACACTTTCGTGTTTTATTGCTAACTCGTTGTTTGCGGTACATTTGGACGGTTGCAGTGATCGTAATTGAGGAGTCAATCCAAAGCCGATGCTCATCGCGATCCACACTTAATCAAGAAATCATGACGGTGCATATCTACATAACCCGGCTCGATATTTCTATACTAAGATTACGCTCACGCCGCAAATATCATGAGCGGTAAAGCTTCCACTACTCTGATGGAAAGATGTCATGATTCAAAAGTGTGAGCATGTCGGTCCAAAAGTCACAACTTCACATGATGGCAACACAATAAAGGGTGATCCGAGATTTCTGTGGTCGATGATCTCAAAGAAAGCTCGAAGATCATCAAAGATGTGGATCACTTAAAGGCCTCCACTAAAAGTACAAATCAGTGCGGACTTTGAAGAATCGCTACTTAAGCACAAAGATTGCGGAATTGAAGAATTGAAGTCTACGAGCTCAAGAACAAAGTCAAGAATAGAATGCTAGGATTCAAATTGTAAAACATGGGGTGACCTCCCTTAGGGGGAGATTGTTAGGAATTAGAAAATTCCATAGTGAAGAGTCGGTCACCCCAAATGTTGTCTAGCTTAAGTTAGCTCGTAGACTTGTCGTTAGTTACGTTATTTAGTAGTTTATTTATTAGTTTGTAGCATAGTATAGCTTAGTGCAACACCGTGGAGGAAGGACGGGTCTTTACCCACTGTATACCCGATCCACAGGCCGTTAGGAGGTCGTATTTCTTGTAACTATAAATACCCCTTCCATCCATGGAAGGGGTGGTGTTTTTTCAATCTAACATTCCATAATTTGTTCATCAAGTCTCTACCAAGAAAACGCCCAACTCTCTAACTTTCTCTCTCTAATGGCAAACATGTATTTTGATCATCCAAGACCACCCTAATCGTCAACACAATAAATATTGGATCCTAAAATTTAGCAATAAATGTGAAGAGTTAAGTTAGGTGGGATCTTTTATTGAAAAAGACTTTCAGGTTTTGACAAATTTATTCCCTCCACCTTTTCCATTTACATCCAATGCCATTTAACTTCCGTTTTGGTTATCAAACAAAAGATTTTAAGAATGAAATTTGACAACACTCCCCCTCGACTTAAGAAAATGATGAAAGGTTATAAATTTTAGTCCGAGGAGTGTCAGTTTAACCAGAAAAGTTTACCATCATTGAAACAAGAAACAACCAGAATAGAGTAACATGCAAGTACACGAATGTTTTGAAGCATTAAGTGTTAATTTCTCCCCTCAACACTTGATCGGAAAAATATCGAATTTTGGAAAGATTATAGTGTTGAAGGAAGAAATGTACTTGCCATGTTGAAAGAAAAAATAGATTAGAAGAATATTTTCGTTGTTTTATCAGATTTTATATTTTTGTATTTTGTTTTTGAAAATAATATTTACAAAAGAGATTTTGGTGTTTGATGTGTTTTAAGAATCGCTTTTAGGAGTTCATCCACTTCCTCTTGAGTCAAACACCTCATACCAATCCGGTGGACCAACTCATTAAACCTAGCGGGAGGCAAGGCTTTGGTGAGAAGATCTGCCAATTGGTATTTTGTACCCACAAAATATAATTCAACAAAGACCTGTTCCACGTGATCCTTGATGAAATGATATCGAAGATCGATGTGTTTTGATTTCGAAAGTCTTTGAATCGAAGTTGCACGAGATCGCAATGGCACTCCGATTGTCGCAGTAAGACATCGATTCTGTCAAATACATAACCATAGTATTTGAGTTGTGTTCTCATCCAAATGACTTGAGCACAACACGTCGACATGGCTACATATTCTCGCCGCGTTGAGGACAACGATGTACAATCCTGCTTCTTCGATTGCCATGACACCAGCTTATCACCAAGAAATTGTAAAGCTCGAAGTGCTTTTCATGAATCTAAGCATCCTGCGTGGTCGGCCTCTGAAAAGCGATTAGTTCAAAACCGAATCCTTCGGATACCGTGATCCCCAAATTAATGGTTCCCTTGATGTACCGGAGGATTCTTTTAGCCTCAGAGAGGTGGGTTTCAGTTGGTCGCGACAGATAACGGGAGCAAAGATATACAAAGAAAGACAATATCAGGTTTGCTAGCTGTTAGATACATGAGAGACCCAATAATACTACGGTATTTTGTAGGGTCCACCAATTTCCCATGTAAATCAGCGTCTAGCTTCTTGGTATGAGCCATTGGTGTGGCATAGGTGTCAGAGGTATTCATTCCAAACTTGTTTAACAATTCAAGGGCATATTTGGACTGACTCAAGAAAATACCACGGGGTGATTGATGAACTTGTAGTCCTAGAAAGAACGTAAGTTCACCCATCATGGACATTTCAAAATGTTTCTTCATTAGTTTTGCAAAAGCGATTGAGTACTTTTTATGAGTTGACCCAAAAATGATGTCATCCACATAAATTTGAACAATTAAAATATGTTCCCCGTGATATTGTATGAAAAGAGTTGGGTCGACCGACCCTTGGCAAAATTATTGGCAATGAGGAAAGATGATAACTTATCGTACCACGCCCGAGGAGCTTGTTTGAGACCATACGGAGCTTTGTTCAGTTTGTAGACATGGTTCGGGTAGGCGGGATCAACGAATCCTTCGGTTCACGACATAAACCGTTTCTTTAAGTTGCCCATTCTAGAGCGCGTTTTGACGCCCATCCGAAAGACCGTTATATTCATATGAGCCGTGAAAGCGAAATATCCAACGCGACCTCAAGACGAGCAACCGAGCAAAAGATTCTTCAAAGTCAATACTCTCTTCCCGACGATAACCCTTAGCCACCGACGTGACTTATTTCGATAACATTTCCTTCAAAGATCCAATTTGTTTTTCCAAATCCATTTGAGACCAATGACGTAGACTCCTCGTTGGTCTTTCAACCAGTTCACATACTTCAAGAAGTTTGAATTGGTTGAGTTCTTCTTGCATGGATTCAATCTAGTTGTCTTTTGTCATCATGCGCTTTGATGTTTTAGGTTCGATTGGCGGTGAGTGCAATAAATGCAATGTTCACCATCTGAGTGAAGACGTTGTCTTGTAACGACTGGTTGATTCGGTTGCCAATAATGTTTTCCAGAGGATGGTCTTTTGTCCATCTATATGTGGAGGGTTGATGTTGGTATACATTATGCAGATTTTGAGGATTCAAATGGTTTGTTGATGATTTCGCGACATCTGGTGCAGCAGTCTCATTTGCAAACGAGTTGAAGAATGCATTTGGATCAAAAATCGCAAAGGGGTACTTCATTGAACATCATCACCCGGTTCATCATTGTTGGAAGCGTTTGTTCAACTGTGTGTTGGAGTCAACTTGGTGCTTCTTCAACTGTAGTTGTTGTAGCAGTGTATCGTGTATAAGAGTATTACCAGTTGAGCAATAAAGATGGAAACATCGGATACACCCGAGCACGCTCATCAATATCGCCACTGAACAACAACGGAGCAAATAACCTTTCCATTTGTTGACGAGTAAGCCGGGGCTTTGTTGATGATGGGGTTTGGGGAAGTTTAAGCGCCATGACCGGTTCCAAGTCAGTTATACTCGAAGCCACTCGTGAAGTTCATCAAAATGAGCATTAATTGTTTCCATAACCTCCTTTGTTCGACGATTCCAGATTCGGAAACCTTTAGAATTATCACAATGTCAGCTTTGGCTTTGAGCTTTCCAAAGTCATCACGGTCATTATTTGGATAGCAAAGAGATCCAAACATATGAAAGTGTTTGAGATTCTTTTACTGTTGTGAAGCTCAAAAGGTGTTTTGTTGTGGCGTTTAGTAATCATAGAACGGTTTTGAGTATAGCATGCAAGAGATACAAAATTCTACCATAAGTAATCTGAAGTTTAGCATTGATTAACATTGTTCTTGCCTTCCACTAACGCTCGGTTTCGCTCTTTCAACAACTCCGCTTTTGTTCTGTTGCAATAGATGTCCGATGTCAATTCCCACTTTCTCATAAAATTCACGAAGAGTTTGGTTAACAAATTCGCGGCTCTGCTGTTCGATTTGTCGAACGGTGTTACGTAGCTGAACTTGTATTTTCGTGAGAAAGGTGATGATCATCTATGGAGCTTGATCTTTGCTTCAAGAAAGTAGATCCAAGTCCAGCACGAATAGTCATCAACAATTACTAAGATGTAGCATTTGCCATTGATTGTTTGCACGCGCAAGATCGGCCACACAAATCCATGTGAAGAAGATGAAGCACATGATGAGTCGTGGTTCCACCTTTGTAGGAAAATGAGCACGAGTGCTTTTGCCTTGTTCACAAGCTCAGCAAAGGTGATCTTTAGAATACCGAAATCGTAGGAGTCCTTCAACTAGTTTGTGTCGAGCAAGGTTGGTGATGGTTTGAAAGTTTAGATGTGAGAGACGACTGCCATATAGCCAGATTTTGTTGATGTTGCCTTTGAAAGTAAGAGATGGGAGAAGAAGCAACCATGTCTTGCATAGAGATAGTGTAAAGACTGGAATTACGCGAGCCGGACATAAGGTCGCTTCCTTGTAGATCACAATGAAACAAGTTTTCTCCCCGAAAGCAACCTCCAAATCTCCATCACGTAACTCACCTACGAAAACGATGAGACAGACCGGGCCTTCCACATAATAAACTATGCTAATTTCGATGTTCCCATTGATGTAATCTCCGTAGCCCATGATAGCCGCTGGTGATCATCCCGAACCCGATGCAGTAGCCAATGAACTTTGCAACAAAGTTTGATAACAGTTTAAGGTTGCCTTTCATGTGTCGGGAACATCCGCTATCAACAATCCAGAATGATCTGATCACCGCATTACAATACGACAATAATGTGATGGAATAGAAGTAGATGTGGAACCCGAAATGTTAGCTTTAGGTATCCATTTAAATCCTAGTGTGTTATATATCCATTTCTGCCATCTCCAACTATTTTTTGCTTTAGTCTTAGTGATGCACTAGGTGGTACTACATTCCTAGGAGGTGAAACCGAGCTGGTGGACAAAGACTAAGCTTCTTAGAATCTAAAGAGGGCGGTTGTAGCCACCTGTAAAATTTCACTATCATCAACTTTCATATTAATAAACTAGATTGTTTATGAAAACTTATTTGAGCTAAGTTGAGCATTTTAGCATGTACGCTTCATTTTATTGCATAAAAACTTACGTGAACTCCGAGTAGTCTTATTTAATCATGCCGATATTTATTGATAGCTAAATCACAAGAAATTTTCTTGTCTTACGAGCACTGCATCCACAATACTCAATTAGTTATGGCTAAAGTCGAATAAATATTTTTATAAATTAGAATTAATATTTTTATTTATTTATTTTACCTTTATAAAACGTGCTCTAAATTATATATTACACGCTTTGTCAAAAGCGCCAAACCAAAACACCACGACACACACTTAAGCTCAAAACGGACACTAATTACACAATAAAAATTCGAAACTAATTTTTTCTCCTAATGACTTTGGTTTGCCGCCCATGCAAACATATATAGTCACATGCATAATAGCAAAAGTAACTTTGCACCTCATTAAATGGATATTGGGGTTTAAAGAAGCATGCAAACTAATATCTATTAGACCTTTAGGCTCCTCTAAATCTAGTCAAATTTCTTACTTTGTTCCTTTTTCCTTCTGCCTTGATCGAGCACCACAAACAACCCCCCTTTCCTACTTGTCTTATCCCACCAAGGTCACATGTTAACTTAGGACCTAGTTCCAAGACTTCTTTATATTAAAATACTTTGGATAATTGACTTAAAGGACAAAGCATACTAATATCTACAAGACTTTTCGAAAAAATCCTTCTCTTTTATGTTATATACTGTATCCATATATGGATTCCCACACACACTTACATTTTATCAAAGATCACTTCACAATTGCTAAGTTAGTGCTTGGAAATCTTGGGTAAACAACTTGGAAGATCTTGGGTAAAAAGTATTGGGTAAACAAGCTAGCATTTGGAGTTGGGTTAGAAAATCTTGGGTTCTTGTTTCTCTCTTGGTCGACACAATCACTTCCCCACTGTAAGGATTCTTGGTCTCATTTAGCATGTGTTTCCATTGAGTTTTCTTATGAGTACAAACATGTTTATGCTTAATGTTTAACTAGACAATGAGTTCTTTAAAAACTTTCTCTATGCACCTTATATATATACATGCTAGATATACATGCAAAGATAACTAAGATTTACGCTTAAAAACTTGTGGAAATCTTGAACTTGTTAATACTTGTAAACATCTCGAAAAATATAAGCTAGTGCTTATTTGTTTGCTTATTCGACACCCTTATGACTTGAGACTATTTTGAGTTTTTCAACTAAAACTACTAAGAAAACATGGATCTAAAGTTTACTTAAGTATTGGCTTGTCTTGGAAAAGTCTTCCTATTAGCTTAACTAAAGCTTATTTTCGATTTCAAGTGCTTTATTATTTACCCTTGGACCTAAGTTTCATGTGTATAAACACAAACCATTTTTATGCTCAAGTGAAAGTTGATATATATGTTCATCAGTGAAAGATTGTAAAGGAAACCACTAAGTCAAAACTAGTATATATATACCAACCTGCTTCCATTAGTAAAACACAAAAGATGGGTTGGTCTATTGGTTTGGGCCGCCCTTTGTTGTAGGGATACAAAGATGTTCGAAATTCGTGTTGCTCATCACTTTTGATGAGTGTCTAAATACTCATCATTTTTAGTCAATATAAACTGCAAAATCATTCTAAAAACTCGTAAACACATCAAAATGATCAAAATATCACAAATCAGTGTTTTATGTGTTTTAAATGCAAAAATATCAAAATCGATGAAAACGTGATCAAATTTGCAAAATTGGCAGTTTTAGTCCCCCAAGTTACAAAAGTTGTCAAAAGCAGTCCCTGGGAATTCAAAAACTTGTAAAATATCATTTTAGGTCCTTGGGATTCACAAGTTGTTCAAAATAATCCTTTGAAGTTTAAAATCACAAAATTACAACTTTGGTCCCTCAACTTTGCAAAAGTGTCAAAAATAGTCCTTAAGGTTTTAAAATTGGAAATTGATCAAAATAAACCTTGTACTATTAATAAATGACAAAATTGGTCCTTATGATAAACTTTTGGAAAATTACAAGTTAGGCCCTTAAAGTTTCAAAGTTGACAATTTTAGTCCTTGGACTTATAAAAAATGGAATTTTATGAAACATTTGTCCATGTACTAACCATATTTCAAGGTTTAGTCCTTATTATAATTTTGGAAATGTTACAGGATCAGTCCCTATACTTTCAAGAATTACACAAATGGTCCTTGTGCCTTATAATACCAAACGGACCTTTGTATTATTAATCCCACAAAACAAATCCAATCCAGTCCATATCCTAAACCCGGCTAGCCCAACACCCAAGCCCAATTTTTAAAACAGATAATATGCGCCACTGTTCTCCTTCTCCCTTCCCAACACCTGTGTCCACACTTCCACTGCCATCTGCTACCCTCAACCTTTCCACCTCATCTCAACCTTTCACCAGCTCCCCTACCCTTTCCACCTCCCCCCTCCACCTTGCAAGCAAACTCATTACCTCAATTAATGCAGAAACCAACTCTATGACTTTTGGCGCCAAAATGACAAGTGTACAATTTTGATGAAGCCAACGGCTGAGATGAAGTGGGATATGTTCAGATGTCGACAAGGAACCTAAAGGATCTATAAAAATGGAAAAAGAAGCTAGAGAGAAGACAAGTAGTGTAGTTTTATTTTTACTTATGTCGTTTTAAGCTTTTTAAGTTCTCCAATGTATGTTTAAGTTTTAAAAGAGTTTGTAATCATTTCTCAGTTTAATAAAAACTCACTTTCAGTCTCAATTTAAATTATGGTCTACTAATTCAGTTTTTGCTTATTTCAATGTTCAAATTTCCAAAATTGTCAAATGATGTTCCCAGTTGTTGTTAAGAATTTGTAAGCTCATAAAAGCTCTTAAAAAGGCTTTTCTAAGCTATAAAATACCTTTAAACTCAGCTTAGAGCTTTAATAGAAAAAATAAAAAAAAATACCAAATAAATTAGCTAAAAATAAAAATATATGGGGCAATGATCAATAGACTGAAGCAGTGTTGAAAATGGATTGCTTAATGGTTTAGTGCTTCTTGGGAAGCCATAGGGAGTGATTTCAGTCACTGGTTCCTTGTTTTGTGCATAATCTCAATTTGTAAGCAATTTCCTAATAACTTGTATTTCTTAATATAAGTGTTTAAAGTTTGTTGATTTTAATTTGATTATATCTCATAACAGTTAGTATAAGTTAATGAATAGACTTCTTAATTTAAAAAGCTATTTCAGTGTTAAAAGCTTCACCACAGTTTCAATAAGGGGTGTTTATTTTACTGTGTAAACTAGTTATAAGATTGCTCAAGCTTTTGTTCTTGTCTGCTACAAGTTCTATTAGGTTCTAATAGCTCATTTAAACTATGAAAACTAGTCCTTGTTTCATGAAAAGTCAAAATCATGTTTAATCTCATTTTAAAAGCTAACTGTTAGTATCTAGAGTGTCATATTCATCAAATTAGCTTATAACTCAGTACTCTAGCTTAAATTAGTCTTATTATAGCTTAGTACAACTTATTCAATCCATAGGATCAATTAAAATTTCATAAAAGTCAAATAGTTAGTACAAGTAAAAAAGTCAAAATTTCCTTATAGCAGTTTTTGAATAAAATTAATATTTTTACTGTGTATTTAATACTTAGAATTAGCTCAATTCCTTTTGGGAAAATAATATTTAGCTGCTAAATAAAAATATAAAAATACTAGCTTTAATAAAATTAGCTTATAGATAGCTTTTTAATTAGCTTCTTTTGACCAATTAACTCGAAAAAGTGCCCGTGTACACTTTTTACCATCATTTTCACAAGCTTGTCAAAAGCTCTTTATTGAGTCTCAGCTTGTGATTTTAGCTTTTATGAAGTTGACCTACCCATATTAAAGATACAAGCTTAATATTTCACTTTGTAGTTCATTTGATAGGGCTGCATTAAGTTTTTAAGTTGTCCCATTTTGTGTGAACACCGATCAACAATGGTTACCTGCTTTCATAAGCTTCCTATAAGCTCATCGAACATTACATGTGAGTAACTTAGCTTTTTGGAAAGCTTATTAGGTCAACTTGTTAGTCCAAATGTTTATTTTCACTTCCTAGCTTATTTCATTGCTTATTTTAGCTTAAAAGTACCTAGTAAATCTAGACACCCTCGGTGGCGACAGTGCGTTAAGATTTTGCTTATTTTGGCTTATTTTGTGCTTATTTCTTGGTAATTATGCTTCCTCGCTTGTCATTTTAGCTTTTTATTAGTTGCTTATCTTATTTTCTAGTTAGCTTATGCTTATTGAGTAGCTTATAAGCTACTTGGCTTTATATCTTTTGCTTATTTCCTTTAAAGCCAATGTTAAGAGAAAATAAGCTCAGAGCTTATTATTGTATTTCATAAAAAGTTGCAGTTTTAGAAATTGCTTATCTTAATGTACTTAATAAGTTTCAAAAAGAAAAATTCAAAAATAAAATGAATGTGCAAAAAGGGAGAGGCAGGGGTCGAACCTGAGACCTCTCCCTTATGGGGGTGATAGGAAGGGTACCTGTAACCATCGCTCTTCGGTCTTTCTCATAAAACCTTGCACAATCTATCTCTTATATATCGCTTTTGTCCATTTTAGCTTAAACGAGATTTTAGCTTATTTTTAGCTTATTCGTAGTAGCTTTTTCCAGTTTTGTAATTTTAATAAATTTGTATTAGTAATAAGTATTTTATAAAAAAGTTTCGGATTTTTCTCATTAGTTTTACTATTTTTAAACATTTAATTAGTGTTTTATAGTATTTAATTCATAATAAAAAATCTAAAAGTCTAAAAAATATAAATCTTTTTTCTAAAATTTTCTTTTATCATATAATAAGTAAGAAAATTAGTTTTACATTCGTAGGCCTTTTATTTCATAAATTTTACGCTGCTTGCGGCCTCAATAATATTTTTAAACGTAATTCGCTTTCATTTTAAACCACGTTTCTAGATAATTTAGGATTACGTTTTAGTTAAATTAGTTTATTAAAGTTATTTTGTTTTATAAAATAAACGCTCATCGATCCTGTAAAATAGTGATAGGGCTATTTAATAGATTTTAATTTTAATTTCTTTTAATTTGCATTTAAGTCGTTAATTTGTAAATCTTTCCTTTTAGGTAATTATCCATTCAAAACCCACTCATCACTATCCTTAGTGATCATTCTATCATCTCCAAGTTGTTTTAACACCAATTTTTCTCCTCGGACTTAACGGAATAATACACTATATTCCTCCGATCTTCATTGATTTGTTTTTAGGCGCTTAAGTCTCGTTACTACGGTTAGCCATTCACAAGTGGTTAGCTTGTGATTAGATTTGACTCGCTTAGCGCGGATCAAATTTTATGCCGCCGGGAGGTCAGAGCGTGTTTTAAGCATTTCCAGATCCATTCTTGCACATATACCACCTTTTTGTAAACAAGTTTTTCAAAATCAAAAAGTTCATTAACACTTTTCCTAAAGTGTTAACAACACCAAAAATATTTTCATTCTTTGTTTTTATGGCATGTTTTTCAAAAATCCAAAAATATTCCTCTTTACCCTCTTACCCTTTTGATTCTTCAATTCTTACCCTCTAGAACCATTTGATTCTTTCTATGTCTTATCCTCACCCTCTTGGTTGTCAATGGTGTGGTGGTCCTTATAATGGCAATTGCCCTGCCTCAAGAAGCGGTGGAATCGTGAAACGGTCTGTCTATAACCAAGATCCCTATTCCTACCATAACACGACTCATTTATTCCATCACTACCACACATCAGTAGATTCGTAAAGATGAGAATCATTGGAGCATGGAGTTCACACTCCGCTTGATATCGTAATCGGAAACACGCTTTTGTCTATGAGCGTGTTCCCCGATAACAATTATGACTACAACACATTACGACTCACGCTCACATCAGCTTTACTGTTGTAGTATTGGAGGTCCTCACCCTAGCCTCGGATTGTCAACAGGAATCCAATTCTTTGTAACAATTAATAATCTTCGTATCAAGACCAACCTCCACAAGACTCAAATGAATCGTGCACCACCTCACCGATCCACTTCCTCAAAATCTTCTCCTGATCTTGGATTTAGTGAAAGATTTGAAGGAACGTAAACATCTCCAAGATAATCCAAATGAAAAATCCATGGAAGTTTTGTTAGTCAAGAGCGGATCGCTAAATTAGATTCCCGTGATTGCCTTTGAAAAATCCGTTAGGGAATCAATCAAAGGAAAAGCGCACCAAATCTAGCTCTCGATTCCGCTTTCATTCCCGATGATGATGATGATGATGATGATGATGATGATGATGATGATGTTACCCTTGATATTAGTGAATTATGTACAGATTCATCAAGTTCATCACTGAAATTCCTTCCGTGGGAAAATCGGAGAAAAGACTATGATGGAATTACTAGCGGAAGAACAAATGTTAAGTATAAAACATATGTATGCTAGTCCTTCTCAACTCCCTCAGTCTGCTGTTATCACACCCAAAGCTCCCACTCACTCTTGAACATGGGGATGAGCATCTTGACACTGCTCCCGAAAAGGAATCGGACTCGACTTCATAAAGTCTAGTGTTGAGAACCTTGTCCCAATCCCAGAGTCACCGGGAATTTCTCGATTCATGTGTGATTCTTCTTCCCTCTGAGTGTCAAATGATCATCTTGAGACTTTCTCCCATTTTAGCTTATGATTGTAAATCTTATGGAGACATCGAAAGTATGTTGAGGCATCACTCCCACATTGATCCTCTTTCTTGAGGAGTTCACCGATGAACTCACTCACATCACTCCACTTTCATCCGAAAGTGACGATGATCTCTTTGATTTCGAAGCCGATCTTGGAGAAACCAGAAATCTCCTATATAATGATCATTCACTCTGCTTGTCCCATTTCCGACTCTTCCATTCCTTCTCTCACTCCGGATGAGGAAGATGACAAATTTTGGAAGGAGGTCGCACGATTTTCTTGATGAGTCAATTCCAACAGAATTGACAATACTTACTTTGATTCCGAGGAGACATCCTTTTTCTTGAAAATCTATTGATTGAAGAACCGCTCTGCCTCTCCCTCCCGAAATTTTTTACCAATCACCATACAAGCTTCAAGTTTAAGCTTAGAAATGTCAAAAATGGTGATTTGCTTCTTCTCGATGAGGAATGGACATGCATTGTGATGCACATATTTATTCCATTCTTCACTAATGGTGTTGTTTTTCCTTTTCTCCTTCTGGATGAGGACATATCTTCGACCCCGCATTTTCGCTATCAATTTTGAGCCGGTTCTATGTATATCTCATCGTGTGGAACTTTCACGTACTTCAAATGTTTGTCCAAACATCTTGAATGAAAGTCCGATGGAGATTGTCTATTCCACTTACTTCCCATGAACAATTAATTTGGTCGAAAGTCTTGAAGCGACTTGAATCAAAACAAGAGATCGCCATATGGGTTTTCACCCATATTTCTGACTTCTTTCTATTTTCTACCACCCTAGTGTGGTTCCACATGTAAAAAAAAAATCTCTTTCAAATAATGGCCGATTTCTTTTTACGTTTCTTTTTGTTTGCATAACCGCTTGCATTTTGAATATTGAGGCAATATTCATTTCTAAGTTGGGGAATTCTCACCTAATTTTATCATATAATTTATACCAATTCCCGCTTTTGGCCAATTTTTTTTAAGTGTTTTACACTTCTCATCTTGGTTATCATCGCCACATGTCTCAGAAGACTAAAGGACATGAATCCAGAGCAAACGCTCTGGTAAAGATTTCAAACCGTTATATATTTGTAATTTGCCCAAAATTGTATGGTACTCACCACCATCCTAAAAGTGAAGAGTTGCCTAGCCGCAGGGTTATGGCTTGTATAAGCGGCAAAGGAAAATCCAATTGGTAATCGACTCACCAAAGATAATATTGATAATTTATCTAAGAGTTGGCTAGTCCGTATGGTAGCACGCTTTCTGTAAAGACACATCAAACCGCTGCTGGTGGTTTGCTCAAAATCACATGGTTATCGTACACTGCCGTTCTTACTTGAACTCAAACATTTGGCTACCTGTATGATGGCTTTTGGTAAAGAGTTTTAAAATCCATTAAAACTTCAAATCATTGCTGGGACTAGCAATATCTTAGTGTGGGAATGAAAGTGTCTAAATACTCATCATTTTAGTCAATATAAACTCGCAAAATCATCCGAAAAACTCTAAACACATCAAAAATGATCAAAATATCACAATCGTTGTTTTATGAGTTTTAAATGCAAAAATATCAAAATCGATGAAAACGATCAAATTTGCAAAATTGGCGCTTTAGTCCCCAAGTTACAAAAGTTGTCAAAAGCTACCCCTCGAATTCAAAACTTGTAAAACTATCATTTTAGGTCCTTGGGATTCACAAGTTGTTCAAAATAATCCTTTGAAGTTTAAAATCACAAAATTACAACTTTGGTCCTTCAACTTTGCAAAAGTGTCAAAAATAGTCCTTAAGGTTTTAAAATTGGAAATTGATCAAAATAAACCTTGTACTATTAATAAATGACAAAATTGGTCCTTATGATAAACTTTTGGAAAATTACAAGTTAGGCCCTTAAAGTTTCAAAGTTGACAATTTTAGTCCTTGGACTTATAAAAAATGGAATTTTATGAAACATTTGTCCATGTACTAACCATATTTGGCAGGTTTAGTCCTTATTATAACTTTGAAATGTTACGTGATCGGGCCCTATACTTTCAAGAATTACACAAATGGTCCTTGTGCCTTATAATACCAAACGGACCTTTGTATTATTAATCCCACAAAACAAATCCAATCCAGTCCATATCCTAAACCCATAGCCCAACACCCAAGCCCATTTTTAAACAGATAATATCACACTGCTTCCTTCTTCTCCCTTCCTCAACACTGTGTCCACACTTCCACCGCCATCTCATACCTCAACCTTTCCACCTCATCTCAACCTTTCACCAGCCTCTACCTCCTTTCCACCTCCACCTTGCAAGTAAACCTATTACCTCACTAAAACCAAACCCCTATGACTTTTGGCAAAATGACAAGTGTACATTTTGATGAAGCCACGCAACGAGATGGTATGATATGTCAGATATCTTCCATTTAAGGAACCAAAGGATCTCTATAAAATGGAGCTAGCTAGAAGGACAAGTAGTGTAGTTTTATTTTTACTTATGTCGCTTTAAGCTTTTAAGTTCTCCAATGTATGTTTAAGTTTTAAAAGAGTTTGTAATCATTTCTCAGCTTAATAAAAACTCACCTTCAGCCTCAATTTAAATTATGGTCTACTAATCAGCTTTTGCTTATTTCAATGTTCAAATTTCCAAAATTGTCAAATGATGTTCCCAGTTGTTGTTAAGAATTTGTAAGCTCATAAAAGCTCTTAAAAAGGCTTTTCTAAGCTATAAAATACCTTTAAACTCAGCTTAGAGCTTTAATAGAAAAAATAAAAAAAAATACCAAATAAATTAGCTAAAAATAAAAATATATGGGGCAATGATCAATAGATCAAGGAAGGTTGAAAATGGATTGCTTAATGGTTTAGTACTTCGAGGAAATAGGAGTGATTTCAACACTGTTCTTGTTTTGCATAATCTCAATTTGTAAGCAATTTCCTAATAACTTGTATTTCTTAATATAAGTGTTTAAAGTTTGTTGATTTTAATTTAATTCTATCTCATAACAAGATAGTATAAGTTAATGAATAGACTCTTAATTTAAAAAGCTATTTCAAGTTAAAAGCTTCACCACAGTTTCAATAAGGGTGTTTGTTTTATCAGGTAAACTAGTTATAAGATTGCTCAAGCTTTTGTTCTTGTCTCCAAGTTCTATTAGGTTCTAATAGCTCATTTAAACTATGAAAACTAGTCCTTGTTTCATGAAAAGTCAAAATCATGTTTAATCTCATTTTAAAAGCTAACTGTTAGTATCTAGAGTGTCATATTCATCAAATTAGCTTATAACTCAAGATTTAGCTTAAATTAGTCTTATTATAGCTTAGTACAACTTATTCAATCCATAGGATCAATTAAAATTTCATAAAAGTCAAATAGTTAGTACAAGTAAAAAGTCAAAATTTCCTTATAAAGCTTTTTGAATAAAATTTATATTTTTACTGTGTATTTAATACTTAGAATTAGCTCAATTCCTTTTGGGAAAATAATATTTAGCTGCTAAATAAAAATATAAAAATACTAGCTTTAATAAAATTAGCTTATAGATAGCTTTTTAATTAGCTTCTTTTGACCACCTTAATCGAAAAGTGCCCCAAGTACGGTTTTACCATCATTTTCACAAGCTTGTCAAAAGCTCTTTATTGAGTCTCACTTTTGTGATTTTTAGCTTTTTATGAAGTTGACCTACCCATATTGAAGATACAAGCTTAATATTTCACTTTGTAGTTCATTTGATAGGGCTACATTAAGTTTTTAAGTTGTCCCATTTGTGTGAACACACTCCATCACTCAAATGGGTTACTCATAAGCTTCCTATAAGCTCATCGCTGAACATTACAAGAGTAACTTAGCTTTTTGGAAAGCTTATTAGGTCAACTTGTTAGTCCAAATGTTTATTTTCACTTCCTAGCTTATTTCAAGGCTTATTTTAGCTTAAAAGTACCTAGTAAATCAGAGGCCCCCTCGTGAAGCTTTTAAGATTTTGCTTGTTTTGGCTTATTTTGTGCTTATTTCTTGGTAATTATGCTTCCTCAGTTGTCATTTTAGCTTTTTATTAGTTGCTTATCTTATTTTCTAGTTAGCTTATGCTTATTGAGTAGCTTATAAGCTACTTGGCTTTATATCTTTTGCTTATTTCCTTTTAAAGCCAACTGTTAAGAAAATAAGCTCTCTAGCAGCTTATTATTGTATTTCATAAAAAGTTTGCTTGAAATTGCTTATCTTAATGTACTTAATAAGTTTCAAAAGAAAAATTAAAAAATAAATGAATGTGCAAAAAGAGGCAGGTCCAACTGGACCTCTCCCTTATGGGGTGATAGTAAGGGCACTGTAACCATTGCGCCTTGGGTCTTTCTCGCTAAAAACCTTGCACACCCATCTCTTATATAACGCTTTTGTCCATTTTAGCTTAAACGAGATTTTAGCTTATTTTTAGCTTATTCGTAGTAGCTTTTTCCAGTTTTGTAATTTTAATAAATTTGTATTAGTAATAAGTATTTTATAAAAAAGTTTTGGATTTTTCTCATTAGTTTTACTATTTTTAAACATTTAATTAGTGTAAAATCTTAATTAATTCATAATAAAAAATCTAAAAGTCTAAAAAATATAAATCTTTTTTCTAAAATTTTCTTTATCATAATAAGTAAGAAAATTAGTTTTACATTCTTTAGGCCTTTTATTTCATAAATTTTACGCTTTTGCTTGGCGCCCAACATTTTTTAAACGAACTTCGCTTTCATTTTAAACCACGTTTCTAGATAATTTAGGATTACGTTTTAGTTAAATTAGTTTATTAAAGTTATTTTGTTTTATAAAATAAACGCTCATCGATCCAGAAAATAGTGATAGCGCTATTTAAGATTTTAACTTAATTTCTTTAATTTGCATTTAAGCCGTAATTTGTAAATCTTTCCTTTAGGTAATTATCCATCCAAAACCTTATTGATCACTATCCTTAGTGATCATTCTATCATCCTAGTTGTTTTAACACCAATTCATCCTCCTCGGGATTTAACGGGTGAATACACTATATTCCTCCGATCTTCTATCGATTTGGTTTTGTGGCGCTTTAAGTCCGTTATTTGGCATTCACAAAGTGGTTAGCTTGTGTGATTAGACTTCCTCGAGCTTAGCCGGATCAATCTTTTGTTGTTTGATTTTCTAATATTTTGAGTTATTAAGAGTTATTTGTTTCTCAACTAAGTTAATACAAAACATATTTACGGGCAAGATGAACAAACATATTGACATGAGTTTTCCAAACACTTGATTAATAAGTGGAAAACTTACTACCAATGGTCCTGACTTTTAAAAAAAATATACTTAGTCCCTCAACAAACAAATACAGATATTTATCACTGCAAGAATTTTAAGATAGGTATATATATACATTATATGAATAATTATAATAGAATACTAACACTTATATTATAAATACTTGACGTAAATATTTATTATTTGCCGACGCCAGATAAACCCCACAAACACTTTATTTGTGAACATTTTTCCGTATTCTATCATCTCGTTACTTTCAAACCTAGGATTTTTCGTCATGACTTTTTCATATAATTATAGCGTAGCACTTTTCCAAGAGCCAAAACTTACAAACGTTTCGAAACCTATTTAAGCTTAACCGTTGCCACACAAGCAATAATAAACACAAACTCTTGAGAATGCCTCAACCGTTTTCAATACACTAAGTGTTGGGTTTTAGGTTCCTTGCATCAAGAATTACTTTAGCAATCAAACCACCTGACGTGCCTAGACAACCACGATGTAAGAGTGTAAGCACGGATGAAGATAACCGCCAAGGTAGTAATGTGTAACCACGGATGATATATTGTAACCATCGCTAGTGTTTTGTATAGCTCTTAGTTTATTGTTTTAGATAAATATGGAAAAGATATTTATCTTGAAGGTTACGTGATTGTATAATGTATAGGACTCCTTGGCTTATAAAAGGAGGTTCTAGGTTAGATTAGAAGAACGAAGGTCTGAGACATCTAAAGTCCATACACTTCAAGGTTGTCAAACCCTAATACCGTAGTTATATCCCGATAATAAATAATATTGAGGTGTTGAATGTTAACCGTTCTTCTTCTTAAGGTTAAGTGTTAAATTCCTATATAATACTTAATAAGTTGTTATTCTAAGTCGCTTTCATATTAGATCGTTGCTCAACCGGGATCAACAAGTGGTATCGAGCTTGATCTAGAAACCGTGAATCAAGAAGAGGTTAAGTTAAGTTTTGTTCAAAGAAGATAAGATGTCCGACTTAAACTCACATGGTGATCGCTTCCAAGGTACCCATGCTCAAGCATGGTGAGTATCAAACCGAGAATGCTAATGAGGCAATACATTCGCATGATTGACTATGCTCTCCGGATGTCGCTGAAAAGGGAGACACTCTTCCTAAGAGGTGCAGGATGGCAAAGAAATTGCCATTGTTAGTGAAATTGATAAGGCTAAGAGAAAGCCGAGATCAAGGCTCACAAGATTCTCTCCGAATCCAATGATTATGCTTTGGATTTTGAGCAATATGAATCGCTAAAGAGTTACCGATGCTTTGAGACAAGGTTTGCCGCAATGAAGCTACCAAGAAGTCCAGATGAATATGCTCAAGCATCAATTTGAAACCTTCACGCTCTCCTGGAGAAAAGATTGATGGGCACATACAATAGACTTTCACAAACTTATTAGCCAATCAAGTCCAGAGATTATAAGGTTCTTCAAGAAGATATTAATTTGAAGTTCATTAGAGTCTATCATCCGAATGGGCTATTACAATTGTGTGAGGAATAAGGTATTGTAGAAACAAGTCAAGGTTGGTTGCTCAGGATACACAAACCAAGGCTGGATTATGATGAAGTGTTTGCTCCAGCTGCAAGAATTGAGGCTATTAGATTGTTTTTAGCTTATGCTTCATTTAAAAACTTTGTGGTGTATCAAATGGATGTTAAAAGTGCATTTTTGTATGGCACAATTGATGAGGAGGTTTATGTCTGTCAACCTCCTGGTTTTGAAGATCCCGATCATCCGACAAGGTCTCCAGTGGTGAGGAAAGCTATGTATGGTTTGCATCAAGCTCCTGGCATGGTAGGAGTGCCTGCCCACTTTATTTACCGGACAATGGTTTTAAAAGAGGACTAATTGATAAAACTTTGTTCACAAGAAAGCACAAAGATGATATTTTATCGTTCAAAGTTTATGTAGATGACATCATCTTTGGCTCAACCAATAAAGAGCTATGCAAAGATTTTGAGAAACTTATGCATGATACTGCATGAGTTCTACGGGAGAACTCACTTTCTTTGGGGCTACGTGTTCAACAAAGGATCCATGGTATCTTCATTAGTCAAGACAAGTATGTAGTAGATGTTTTGAAGAAGTTGGGTTTCGTATGAAAAGTGCTAGTACACCAATGGAGACTCAAACCCTTACTACCGATGATGGAAGTACAAGAGTTGATCGTGGTTGTACAGTCCATGATTGGATCTTTAATGTATCTCACTACATCTAGGCCAGATATAATGTTCTCAGTATGTGTGTGTGCAAGATTTCAAGTCACACCTAATTCATCACACATGAATGCTATTGAACATACTAGAGAGTATGAAGTATATCATATGCTTCCTAAGGTTTTTGCGCATATGAGGAATCAGCCACAGAATGTACAAATTAGAGATGTTCCTTTATTTCTCACATGCTTTTGTGCCTAATACCCCGACATTTTGATGAAGTTCTTGACACTCAACCGATTGTCACCACCGATGCACCTCCAACCACCGATACTACAACTCAAATCCTACACACCTCCAACCACCGATACTACAACTCAAATCCTCGACAAGCATGCCCAAACGCTCACTACACCTATTGTATGGACTAGGAGAAAGAAGGGCACCTGCTTCCGGATAGTGCTAGTGGTGTTGCTCATGAGGTCGTCACGCTTGGTGAAGGTGACATGATTGAAGGGCTTCCACTCACCGATTCATGTTTAGATGCCGATCGATAGTGGAAACATTAATAAGACCCAACCATTGGCAACTCCTAATGTGGAGAGTTCCTTGGAACTTAACACGTGTGGAGGAATCCCTAGCCACTTGGCTATAACAGGTGCATAGATGTTCGTGCCTCTGGTCCGATGCTATGTTTTCTATATCCAAAGATTCACTCCTGAGCGCTTAACACACCGGCGTGATGAGATATGGAACCTCGAACATGAATCGACGGATTCCGAAGCCACATACCGACTTTTCCAATGAACCACCTGGACCAGCCGTCATGTGTCAAGTGGGGAGGATATTCTTGAACGATTAAATGAATTGACGGCCAAATGTACCAAGATGGAGGAGACGATCTCTAATCTCAAGGAATCATCGGGTTTCATGAAAAGGATATTCTGCCGCTTAGCTGTGTGGTTTGGTTTTGAGAAGATAAAAGGCTTGGCGCTTTGAGGAAGCTAAGGAAAAGAAGTCAACTCCTTTCCAGCCTCGAATATAAGGATGTATCCAAACAGTGGAGGAGTGAAGGCAAGAATTGTGGGAGGATGTTAATATATCTATGGATCTAAGATGTTGATAGTGAGATCAAACATTTGTGGTATTTGATAAAGATGGAAATGAGACGTTTGAAAATGTGAAGAAGGTTGTAGAAGATGTAGTACCGAACACAAACACTGGATGGTATAAACCAAAACCATGGTTAGTACACTTCTAAACCATGTCACGTAGAATATATAGCAACTATAAACATTACAACTATACCTTCAACAATCATACCCACTGCTATTATAACCACTTCCACTATTGTAACAACTCTCTCTATATTACCATCTAAGCCTAAAGAAGTAGAGAAAGAAGCTGCAAGTACATTGGTTAATTGAGAAAACATCATCTATTTCTACACCCATCATTGACTCCTCGCTCACTGTTCAAACCATCGCACCCTAAACCCAAACCTAGAGAAAGAACTTTAGTTATTGGTGAACCATCAAGAAGAAGGTGATTCAATCGATGTTGGAAAGTGGTAAAGGTATTGCATAGCACTGTAGTTAAGTTTAAAACTGACAAGAAGCTTTTTGATGATGAGTTTGTAGAAGATTACATAAGAACAAGCACTTGGATAAAAGAAAGAAAGAAGAGGAGGAAGCTAATGAGAAATAGCTATATGGTATAACTCTCAAAACTATCTTCAAGCTTCTTTACAAACTCTTGATGAGTTTAATCGACAAGAATGGGAATTGCCGATGATGAGGAGAAAGCTAGATTGATGAATGAATGGGCAAAGAAGGTTAGCAAAACAAAGAAATAGGTTATAAGAAAGAAACCTCCTACTATGGCTCAGATGAGGAATATATTGATGAAAATTATTAAGAATTCGTGCATTTATGTTTCGATAATCTTAGTAAATGTTCATATGAAAGAATTTTGGAAATTTATGAGAGATGTATGAGAATTAATGTAGATGATTTGGCCCAATGAATTTCGAGAAGGAAGAAGAGAGTGGATAAAGAAGCATGATGAGTGGATGCTAAGTAAAGGAAGAGAAAATCGAGGTTCAGAGTCATCCGATTTAAAAAGATTGAAAGTTGTTGAAAATGAAAATCAAATCATTTCTTATGAGTTTAAGCTTAATGATGGAAGTGAAGGTGTTTGGAAAATTAAAAGATTCAACAATGAAGTTTCGAGTGTTTCACAACAAAGATTTTGATAGAGATGATTTGATGAATCTTTGGATACTTTACAAGAACAAGTTTGGTGAAGTACATCCAAATGATTATCATGAGAGGTTGGTTTATCATCATTTGAAGATTCTATTTGAACCTACTCATGATGAATCAATGGCAAGGACTCCAATGGTCAATAAATTGGGAGGTTTTTTATATCAAAATTGTGGAGTTCATGTTTTGACTGCTTTCGAAAGGTTATTCATTGCTTGTAGCGTGATTATCCTCAATCAATAAGCATCCGTGAATAATTGCCTGATGTTGAAGCCTGTTGGTAAAGATGTAGTAGTACCTATGATGGTCAAGTTTACGATTTGTTACTGAAATATTAGAATATACTTAAGGCTAGTAAGTGTTTGGCTACATCCTCCATTTCTGGCATGTTTTGAGTTAAAGGAAACTTGAGAATTCGCTGGAATGTCAAGTTTGTGGAGGATTGTTGGGTTTTAGGTTCCTTGCATCAAGAATTACTTTAAGTACTCGAACCACTGACATGCTTGATAGAACCACTTAAGAGTGTAAAGTTACACGATGAAGATAACCGCGCTAGTAGTATGTGTAACCACGGATGATATATTGTAACTACCGCTAGTGTTTTGTATAGCTCGTTAGTTTATTTTATTGTTTTTATAAATATGGAAAAGATATTTATCTTGAAGGTTACGTATTGTATAATGTATAGGACTCCTTGGCTTATAAAAGGAGGTTCTAGGTTAGATTAGAAGAACGTAAGGTCTGATATCTAAAGTCGATACACTTCAAGGTTGTGAAACCCTACCGTAGTTATATTCATTAATAAATAATATTGAGGTGTTGAATGTTAACTGTTCGTCTTCTTAAGGTTAAGTGTTAAATTCTATAATACTTTAATAAGTTGTTATTCTAAGTCGGGCTTCTATATTAGATCGCTTGCTAACTGATCAACACTAAGTTATGAATAAAACAATAAACTAAGACCTCGCCATACTAATTATAGGTTTGCGTCGCGATTGCGGCTCATACTACTGGACTGCATACTCTGACTCGCTTGCTAAGGTGAGTTCATAGCCTCGCCTTTTACTTATTTCTTTTTAAACCTCATGGGAGATGCATGCTACAAACTAGAACACAAGTCTTTCTTAAATCAGATGTCGATCATTTTATTATAGCCTAAGTTTCCTCGCCATAAGTCCCTTACATCATGAACCATTAATCACTTGGGGAGTGAACGCTAATATTGTGGATAGTACTATGAATTAATCCACTCCCACTGCTATCGGAATAACCGGAGCATTATATTTGTTAACTATGGAATTGGCAATTCCATCTCTCGAGGGCAATATTATTACTTACACCAAGAATTAGGTGTATGTTAGTTTTGTGTCATGAGCTTAGTGCATAATAATAATCTATGTTTTCCATGGTGATTGTATTCTGGCAATTATCATCTCTTGTTTGTGTTCAACTTATTATTTAAACCTATGAATATCACTCAACATTTTTGTTGACATTTTTAAGCATGCTTATCTCAAGTACTAATTAAGATATCACAAAGGTACCGGAGTGGACGCCTTGAGACTCATCGGAAGTGGTGTTGTTTTAAATAAATTTATCATTTCGTAAATATTTTGAACTATCTTTTATGTAAACTCAAAAACATGTGGCATTCCCTTTTGTGTTCCAAAATACCGAAGTTTTATGAAATGGTAACAATCCTTTTTTTTAAAAACGCTCTTTAGAGTCGCTTTCTTGACTTATGACCGTGGATCCTCTAAGTAATACCCCCAAATATTCCTTCCGCCGCCACTTTGTGATTTGGGGTGCATGTCTACCAAGCAAAGACTCGTAAAGATTAGTGGACCTATAGGTATTCTCGTTCTAGATTCCGTAAACGAGGATGATAGCTTTAGCAACACATTTATCATGACAATCAATTCATACTTTTAATGACTACAAATAACACAAGGTGCATCAATCAATATAAAAGTGCTTAATGAGTTTAGCATTCGTTACATCACTATTTCTATTACATGCCGTGACGCAATATCTATAGTGGAAGCAACGTGAGTCTTATTCATATAGTCCTAGGTGTTCTTCTCACTTTAGCATTCTTTTATTGATCTTTTCTTAGGTCGCGAACTTCCTATTCTTCATGTAGTGCCTAGGCCGTGAAGGCGGACGCTTGGAAAAGACTAACTATTACATCAAGCCGCAAGGAGGCACGCTAGCAACTTGTGAGTTGGCGTAGTGATTGAGGTTCACGATTACTAAGTGTTACCGGGCTATTCTCTTAATCACGCAGTAGCGAAGTTGTTCATACTTTCCAACATTTCTCTTAACTGAAGATAGTGTGAATCGATCTT